>OX451735.1:1099734098-1100934098 GCA_948472305.1 Vicia faba
ATCCCATATGCTAAAATCTTTGATGTATGTTGTGGTCTGTACTAGACCTGACATAGTATATGCAGTAAGTATTGTAAGCAGGTACATGGAAAATCCTACAAAGGCTCACTGGCAAGCATTGAAGTGGATTCTAAGGTACATAAATGGGTCTATGAACATAATACTAATTTATGGTGGAGCATATGGTGAAGATAGTAAAGTGTTAATCAAAGGATATGTTGACTATGATTATGCAGGTTGTACGGATTCCAGAAAATCTATTTTTGGATATGTGTTCACTATGTTTGGCACAACAATCAGTTGGAAAGCGACACTTCAAAAGGTTGTCTCCTTATCAACCACTGAAGTAGAATATATTGCCCTTACTGAAGCTGTGAAAGAAGCATTGTGGCTTGAAGGTTTTACTAAGGAGCTGAAAATTCAAGGCTGAGTTGTCATTGCTAAATGTGATAGTCAAAGTGCAATACACCTGTCGAAGAATTCATCCTATCATGAGCGAATCAAGCATATTGATGTGAGGCTGCATTTCATCAGAGGGGTAATCGAGCATGGAGAAGTCCAAGTTGTGAAGGTTTCGACTGATCACAATGCTACTGATATGATTGTAACACCCTAATTTCCCCCTGCGTAATTATAATTAAAATCAGATTAATTTAAAACATTCGCACAATTATGATGCCACTTTTAAACATAAACCTTCTCATATCATAGGACATGTAACACATACAACTTTTTAATAAAAAAAATAAAATAAAAATAATAATAATAATAATAATAATAATAATAATAATAATAATAATAATAATAATAGTAATACTAATAATAAACATGTCTAACTTCATTTTTATTGCAGCAGAAAGCATCAACAATTTATCCATTTACTTATTCAAAACATAATCATACTATAAAGTAATCATAAGAAATATCAACCTAGGAGATATCCATAAAATATCCAACAAACATTAAAAAAAAACAACTAAGCGTTCGGCCCCTAGTATTACATATCAGAGCATACATTGACTCAACAACAACATAAAGAATAATAACCTCTTCTACTCAATTCTACACCTTCACCGCTGATCACCTGCACGTTAGCCTCATGGAGGAAACATTCAAACTAAAGGGGTGAGTCATCACAATCATATATAAAATTTCATAATGATATGTAAGCACACTAACTTTGTATATATGATTATCCAATCAATAGTTCTCACTCCACACATTCCAACAACAACATACAACATATAAATGTATAATGCATTGCAATGAGACCCATCTGAATGATTTCAATGTATGTGGTAGCAAATATGAACTCTCAAGTTTATCTTGCTCCCGGTCCCACCATAGTATCAGATCACACCAAATTGTTACATCACCGTAGGTAATTCTTCACCTATTTCCACCTAGAACCAGCTACTCGCACTCAATCCCCACCATAGGATTGAGGCTCACCAAAAGCGGACCACCGTCCAAACACCATGCTGCTTAATTTATGAATGACATGCAACAACGATAGTTATGTACAATGATATTCACTTTAATCAACGTACTATACCAGCACCGGCCACAATAGAAATATAGTAACACATCAAGTGACAACAAACTGTTCATACACAATTATTACATCACACCCCTCAACTAGACACCATATATCACCATCACACAAATAGAAAATCATTTTCAGACCCCAAAACTATTTTTAAAATAAAGTAATTTTCGTTAGCTTTCCAATGCTTCAAACGGCGCCACGATCAGACACCTGAAACTCGACTTATGAATTTTTAAAGTTTCAGCATAATAGTGGTAATCAGTTACATCATTCCATGTAACCGGTTACATCAATTCCATAAACAGAGATTACATGATTTTTTCAGATGTAACTAGTTACATCAAAATATGTAACTGGTTACATCTCCTAAAAATGCCCAATTTCACGTTATGTTGATAATGTAACTGGTTACATCAAACATGTAACCGGTTACATGCAGGAAAATTTGAATTTTCTATAAATGTTTTCAGATGTGATCGGTTACATCAAAATATATAACCAGTTACATGCAGACCAGTAGTAATTTTCTATAATTCTTGTGTTATAAAAATCAGTCCTAAAACATCCTAAGAACCTCAATTTTCATGAAAAATCATTTGCCCATTATTCACCTTCCATTTCCCGACAACACACAACAATTATAACATTCATCAAATACATTATTCATCCAAAAACAACAACGCAAAAGTGTCAGAATGCATCAAATTTCTTAGAGCATAGAAATAAACCAACAAATCACAAATATAAAGAATATCCAATATTCCAAACATTCATCAAATACACCATTCCTCCAAACACAACAACGTGAAAGTATCGGTATACATCCAATTGATCATGAACATAAAAGAGAACAACAATTCATAAAGATAAAGAGACCATCACCGACATGTTATCATACAATCCCATCTATGAGAGGAAGTCCCACCCTTACCTTGGATTGAAGAGTTTGAATTTTCTCTAATGGGAATTCTTCTTTTCCAATGCCCTAGCTCTCCCTTTCTCTCTTTCGTCTCTTTTTCTCCCTAAAGCATGTACTGACAGTTCTATATCTCTCTCTCTCTATTTACTCTTCTCTTATTTTAATATAGGAAAAATACTCATTTTAGTCCCTTAACTATAGGTCATGGTTCACTTTGGTCCCTTATCTTTTTTTTGTGCCAAAATGGTCCCTTAAGTTTCAAAACACAACCACGTTAGTCCTTCCGTTAATTGACCTCCAACGTCCGTTTATTTGCGCGAGCTGGCATATTTCTTCATCTTCTTTATATGCAGAAATCGTATTTCACATTGGTTCAAAATCTACTTCCCAAAATTTTGTTAACGTTCTCCTTCCCAAAATTTTCTGTACTTTCTTCGTCTTCTTCCCTTTCTCCATGAATACGAAGCATTCATCTTCTCCAAAGAACCTCTGTTAATCTGAAAGTGTTAGGTCATGTGTATACAGTACCTCACGGATTGTACCACTCTGTTGTTGCAGAGACAACACTATTCTTCGTAGGGCAACCGCTGAGAAGAATTATGGAAAGAAATTTTGGTGTTGTCACAATTACAAGGTAAGCCCTAATTATGGTTTGGTTATGTTAGAAGATCGTAAACAGAGTTTGATTAATTTGTGAAATTCGCAGAGCTCCTTGCAAAGAGGATGTGCCTTCTTCCATTGGTTTCACGAGGAATTGGCAGAAGACATAAACCAAGTATTGAGTAATAGATTGGAAAGCATAGCAAAGGATTTAGATGAAACCAAGAACCAGTACGAAAAATTGAGGGTTAGAAATGAAGAATTAGGGGATGCTTTATTATAACTTCAAATTCAACTCAACAAGATGTTGAAATGGAAAAACACATTGAAGATTCTGTGTTTTGTAGTGTTATGTGTATTTGACATTAAGCTGTATTAGAAGTAGGAGTATGTAGCAATTTGTGTGTAATTTTATCAGTTTGGGAAATTTATGTGCAAGCTTATGTGTAATTTTAACACATGTTATCAGTTTAATAAGACTTACTTTGTTTGGCATATCATTAATCAAAGCATATCAGTTTGGCATATCGTTAATTGTAGCAACATAATTTTGAGCACATTTTATCAGTAAATGAACACATTAGATTAGTTAAATTGAAAATACGTAGTTGGCATGTTACATAAGTATGTTCCAAAATACTGACATGTTACATAGACATGTTTCAAAAGGTTGACAGAATGACAAGTTACATAGAGATGTTCCAAAATACACATACCCTAAAATTATAACTAGATGGTCCTCTTTCATGTGCTTCTCTTGGTTGGAGTAGATCGCCTGGTGGTAGGACCAGTTGCATTCTTGGCTGCTGAGAGTCTTGTTGTTGGTCCCGGGGGTACAAAGGGCCTTATCACACCTAGTTTTTGTAGCTTTCCAGTTCCTCTAGCTTTCTCCTTTGTGCCTTTCCCTGGTACTGACTTTCCTTGTGAAGACTGAGTTATATTCATGTAACCCTGTGCAACTGATGCTTGTGTTGCTGCAACCTGACTTGCAGTGGTTTGAGATGCATAAACTTTTATTGTCCCAATCTGACTTGTATTGGTACCAACATAACTTGCATTGCCTTTCCTTGCAGTGCCATGTGTTGCCTTGCCTTGCCTTGACTTGAGCTGCATTACCTTGCGTTGCATTGCCTTGTGTTGCACTGCCTTGAGTTGTGTTGCCTTGCCTTGCATTAACTTGAGCTGAAGTGATTTGAGTTGCATTGCCTTGTGTAGCATTGTTTTGAGTTGCACTGCCTTGAACTGCAATGGTTTGAGATGCATTGGCTTGCCTTGCATTGCCTTAAGTTGTAGGGGTTTGAGATGCATTGGCTTGCCTTGCATTGCCTTGATCTGCAGTGGTTTGAGATGCATTGGCTTGCCTTGCATTGCCTTGAGCTGCAATGGTTTGAGATGTCGTGCCTTGTGTTTCATTGACTTTGTAGGTTTTCTTGTTATGTCCAGTTTTCTTTCACCTAGAACACTTTACAATAAAACCAGTTCTTCTCAATTTTCTATCAATGCCATCAATATCCCCTTGCTCAAGGTTTCTCCTTTTCTTTGGTCTACCAGGCATCTTTCTAAACTTAGGTGGCTGCATATCAGGATATTGAGTTTTGGCTCATAGATTGGATCCACTCATAGAATAAAGCACAAACCTATATACTGCATTGTACCTAGATACACTATAATAATCTGGAATGTAATCATCAACTTTAAAATTCCTACTCTTCATGGCTGACATGGCATGGACACATGGAAGTCCTGTGAGTTCCCACCTCTTGCAGGAGCACAAGTAATCCTTCAAGTTCATAGTGAATGTTTCAGCTGGGTTCTCCACATGCCTTACTTCAAACATATGCTCATCTAACATTCTACATTTAACATTAACAATAACATTTAACAGTCTGCAATTCACAATTAACAGTCTATAATTAACAATTAACAGAACATACCTGACAAGCCATAAGTTTGTGTAGGCACTTGTTATGTCCATCTTCTTTCTAATGTTAGGCAGAATATCATTACCAGATATGTCTTGGAACCTCATTCTATTTTTTGCCCATCTCTCCATCATGTAAGTTCTGATCTCCTCTAGCATTGTTACTAGTGGTTTAGACCTAGCTTCAACAATAACACTAGTAAATGCCTCTAACATATTGTTGAGCACAACATCACACTTGTTGGTAGTCCTAAAATATGATCTAGACCAATATCTTGGTGGAGTCTTCATCATATAGAGATATGCCTATCCACTGACCATTCTCATTTCTGTCATCTCTCTTTCCCAAGCTTGTGAGTATGTAGATTTAGCAGCCTTCCAGATAAGATCCTTGAATGTTTTTCCAAGATACCTCTTCTTGAAATTGTTATACAGATGCCTAACACAAAATCGATGTTCAACATTGGGCTGTAACTCTTCCATTGCAGGTAAAAGTCCCTGTAAAATAGATCCATAACTAATAGTAAATTATCAAGAAAACAATCAGATAAATATAAAGATGCCGTGAAGTATTTAGTGTACCTTATGTTGGTTTGAAATGAAAGTGTATGAGCAAAATTCATGTCCACCCCCCAGATCATCAATCAGTAGCTTCAAAAATCATGTCCAGCTATCTCTGTTTTCACCTTCAACAACTGCAAGTGCTATGGGAAGCATCTGATAATTATGATCCCTTCCAATAGATGTTAGAATTTCACCTCCACAAAGCCCCTTCAAAAAGAAACCATCCAATCCTATAACATTCCTACATAATTTTAAACTTTCCTTTCATCCTTCATAGAATATGTAAATCCTTTTAAAAAAGGGTCTCTGATCATCAACACCTTCTAGAGCAGGTTCAACATTTATCTTAACTGTTGGCCCTGGATTGCCTCTTAGCTGTTCATGACAATAGTCATATATCCTAGTGTAATCACCCAAAAAGGAACCATCAACCCTATTCCTTGTAGCCACTCTTTCTCTTATTTATTTAGTCTTGTTTACACCTACATTCCACTTCATCAATGCCTTTTCTTTAATATCTCGGACCTTCAACCTAGGGTTATTTTTCAATGCATTCTGAACCCTCTTGCTCAACCACTTTGTGCTTAACATCCTCACATTATACTCCCTGATGTAGTTATGATTGTCAATTACTTTCCTTATTTTCCAGGTTTCCTCATTTAATAACTTGGAAAAATAAACCTCCCACTCACAACCTTCCTTACATCTCACCCTCACCCTTTTCTTATCATATTTTATGATCTTGATGGCTCTTCCACTTTGAACAGCATACAATGCAACTGCTTCCTTAATGTCATCCTTTGAAGTAAAATACATTCCTAATTCCCATTTGTAATCAACCATATCTTTTATCTCTTTGAAAATTGGGTATTTTATCCTTTTAACCCCACTACTGGCATCACCGTCACAACCACTTTGAAGATCCTCACTGTCATTGTCACTCCCCTTATATTCCTCTGTAACTTTGCTGCACTTTCCTTTTCCTTTTCCTTTTCCTTTTCCTTTTGATATTTTATTACTGTCATACAAATTCAGGTCTGCAATTTCATTTTCATCAATTTCCTCATAACCATCAAATTCATCTTCAAAGACTACTTTTAGGGCACTATCATACTGGTAACTCTCATCCTCACTGTCATCAGAATTGGATTCGTCGTGCACATGACCATCAGTATTTGGTTCCATTTCAATAGGTTCCACTTCAACATTTGTTGTTTCCACCTCTACATTTGTATAATTCAATCCAGCATTACTTTGTTCCACAACAACACTTGGATCATTCAATCCATCATTAACTTCATCCACACCAACAACAGTCTCCTTTAACTTTCCATCAATGTCATCATGCAGCTTGCTAAGCAACTCCTTCATCTCATCTACAATGTTCTCAGGCTCCTCAATAGGACCATCAAAATACTTAGGTTGAGCAAAATTGTGTTGAATGTAAACATTAATAACATGGTTCCCCTTGTATAGGTCTGCAATTTCTAGGGCACCTTTGTCATCAACTAGTTCATTCATCCCAAATTGTGGGTCTTTATAATACATTTTCTCTACATCGTCCGCATAACCTAAGTCTTTCAATACACCAACTAACTCAAAGTAACTCCGCCTATCAACATCTACTGACAATTCAGATACCAGGCCTCCTTCATAGACACTAAGCTCTGGATCAACGAACTCACCACTGTGGTGGATTACGAGTTTCAGAAATTCATCCATTATACCTAAGTCCCAGAAATCCCATAAAAAATATTTAGAATCCTGTAAGTGTTTAGTTATTGGCATGTATTTTTGGTAAAACTAGGTGTGTGAATGTCATGACTAATGTCATAACATTCTGGGTTATTAGGTACTTTCTGCAGAAAAAGAATGGCATACAATAGCTGGTATTTATGAGTGTGTATCTGAGCATTTTGCAATAATCACATTTATTACGTTCTACCAAAATCAGTAAACAGGATTTTTGTTGTCATAACAAATGTTAAGACATCCTGTACTGATCTAACAGTTATGCAGTTTGGTTAATTCTAAGATTTTTCAGGAATTTGGTTCATACTTTCCAGAACAGAATCTCACGTGGACTTTAGGTTAACCTAGCTCAACCCTAATCTAGTTGATAAAGTCTTGTGACCAAGTCTTGAGGTTAACCCTAATTAACCCTAGCTTTTCGTGGAAGCCCTAACTGAAGAAACAACTGCATATATATTCAACAGGAAAGCTGATTGGAATTTAACTCTTTGACAGAAGATCAATTAGGAGCTGTATAGTTTTAACTGCTGTAATCCAAGCAAGTATCATTGTGATAAGTGACTTGGAGTAGGTTTTGATTGTAAGGGTTGTGTATCACTCAAAGCTTTAAAGCAAGAGTGTTTTGTGTCACTTGACTAAAGCTTTGAAGCAAGGTCAAGTTAGGTTTATGTATCACTCAAAGCTTTGAAGCACGAGTGGTAGTGTAACTTGATTGAAAGCTTTGAAGCATAATCAAGTGTATGTTCTGAAGAGTGTCTTCATTAATTAATTAGTCAATTGTTTAGTATCACTGTTGTGATTGAGGGGGAGTGAGTAGGAACTCAGGTTTAAGTTGAACTTAGATTGAAGTTGCATTGGGTAGGTCTTAAGTGAAGGAGATAAACTGGTTGGTTTATTCCTGAATTAATATCTCTTATAGTGGATTTCCTCCCTGGCTTGGTAGCCCCCAGAGTAGGTGTTGTTTCACACTGAACTGGGTAAACAATTGACTGTGTTCTTTACTGTTTCTTTTATTTACTGTCTTATAGAAAGTCATATACGGTGTCATAACATTCATTGTGACATTGAGTATCTGCTGCCAGAATTTCAATTGGTATCAGAGCAGGCACCCTGCCTGTCTTACTGGGTGAGATATAGGGATATCACTTTCTGGCGCTATGGACAAAGAAGGAGTTTTTGGAAACAGACCACCCATTCTGGATGGATCAAATTATGACTACTGGAAACCTCGTATGATTGCCTTCTTAAAATCACTGGACAAAAAGGCTTGGAGAGCTGCTGACAAAGGATGGAACCATCCCACCATAACTGAGAAAGATGGGACAATCAGTCTGAAACCTGAGGATGAATGGAGCAAAGAAGAAGATGAGCTATCCCTAGGTAATTCCAAAGCATTAAATGCCTTGTTCAATGGAATTGATAGAAACATATTCAGACTAGTACATCAATGTGAACTGGCCAAGGAAGTTTGGGACACTCTCAAAACTACCCATGAGGGCACATCCAAAGTAAAAATGTCAAGGCTTCAGATGCTGACTACCAAATTTGAGAACCTAAGGATGATGGAAGATGAAACCATTCATGAGTTTCACATGAACATCTTGGAGATTGCCAACACCTCAGGAGCATTGGGAGAAAAGATGTCAGAAGAAAAACTGGTGAGAAAGATTCTCAGATACTTGCCTAAAAGATTTGCAATGAAGGTAACTTCTATAGAGGATGCCCAGGATATCAGCAAGTTGAAGGTGGATGAACTCATTGGGTCCCTTCAGACTTTTGAGATGGGGATCAGTGACAATATTGACAAGAAAAACAAGAGCATAGCACTTATATCTAACACTGAAGATGAAAACAAGGAGGATGAAGAAGAAAATATTTCAGAAGCTATAGCCATGCTTGGAAGACAATTCAACAAACTCATCAAGAGAATGGATCCAAAGTCAAGGTCAAATGTTAAGAACATTCCTTCTGACATTAACAGATCTTATGACTCCAGCAGAAGACCAAAGTATGAAGAGAAGGGAAATCAAAGCAGAAGAATTCAATGCCATAGATGTGAAGGATATGGGCACATTCGAGCTGAATGTACTACCTTTCTTAAGAAACAAAAGAAAGGAATATCTGTTACCTGGTCTGACTATGATTCAGAAAGCAATTCTGAAGAAGAATCTGCCAAACTAGTTACTGCTCTAACTGGTGTTTGTACCTCTGAAAGTGACACTAGTGATGAGGAAGTGACATTTGAAGAACTGGCTGATACCTACAAGAAATTATGTATCAGAAGTGCTGAAGTCTGTCAGCAAAATGAGAGACAAACAAAACTCATAATAAAGTTGGAGGCTGAGAAAAGGGCAGACATTGAAACTATAAGTCATCTAGAAGGGGAAGTTCAAATGCTGAACTCAAAACTGAACCAGATGACCAAATTTGTCAAGATGCTGACAAATGGAACTGACAAATTGGAAGAAATCCTTCAGGTTGGACAAAATGTGGGAAACAAGTCTGGTCTAGGATTTGTGGCAGCAAAGAAATCTGGTGCAAACAAGAAGATCAGGCCTGATAAACAAATGTCAAAGCAAATGTCACAACATAGCACTCAACATCGGGAACAAAGAAATATGAATAAAAAGTACCAAAGATGGAGATGTCATCATTGTGGGAGGTTTGGTCACATAAAGCCATTCTGCTTCAGATTGTATGGATACCCTAATCAGAGCCCAGGTGTCAAACCTAAGTCTAACAAGGTACCACATACTCCACAGTGGAAGAAAAAGGCTACTGTCCTGATAGCCCACACTTCTCTTAGAGTCTCTGCAAAGGAAGACTGGCACTACTACGAAAATGGGCTTTCACAGCGCTTTTTTTTGCCCTTTAAAAGCGCTTAAAAGCGCTGCCGTAGCCAGCGCTGGCGTAGGCTACGAAAGCGCTTTTTTCTGGCCAAAAGCGCTGTCGTAGGTGGACCTATCCCAGCGCTTTTTCCTTAAAAAGCGCTTTGATAGGGGGGTCTTTCCCAGCGCTTTTTGAAAAGCGCTTTGATAGGTGTGCTATTTAAATTTTTTTTTTTTATTTATCAGGCCTTTTACAGCGCTTTTTATGGAAAAAGCGCTTTGATAGGGGGGTCTTTCCCAGCGCTTTTTCCATAAAAAGCGCTTTGATAGGGGTTCTATTTAATTTTTGTTTTTTTATTTATCATGGCTTTTACAGCGCTTTTTATGGAAAAAGCGCTTTGATAGGGGGGTCTTTCACAGCGCTTTTTCCATAAAAAGCGCTTTGATAGGGGGTTTCTATTTATTTTTTTTTTTATTTATCCTGCCTACGAAAGCGCTTTTTAGCCAAAAGCGCTTTCGTAGCTCATACAATTTTTTTAAAGTGAAACCTATAATTTGAGGTTCCCTGTGCGGCCTGTAATTTTTTTTTGGTCCAATAATTTAACCTGTAATTCAATCCTTATCTATACATATATTTTAAGAAATCGGTATTATATTAACAGAAACCGGTATACCATATAATATTCAATCCTTATCTATATATATGTAACTAAATCATATATAACTAAATTTGTAACCATATATACATTTGTAACCATAACTAAATCACATACAAAGTATCGTGTTAATTTGTAACCATATATATATACATATGTAACTAAATCATATATAATTACATCGAAAATAATGCTCCACCGACACGGTCGTCATCCTGCAAAGTATGAATATGAACAACACGGTAAATTAAACAAACAATATTAAAGGCTCCAACACAATCAAACTAACACGTACAATAATATTTTATTCATACCCATCAGAATAATCTGTTTTCAACATAAAATTGACATATTTCCTCTTTGACTTCTTCCACTTGAACTTTCGTGTACGACATAGTATAGAGGTCATCAAAGTACTACATAAGAAATTATTACTTCAGTATATGCATGATGTTATTAAATGTAGAAATCATACAAAATTATTCTAAGTTATAAATCCATACCGTGCTTGGAATCTCTACTTGATTTTTATGAAGGATTTCTTTCATAAACCTCAAGCAAAAGTATCCGCAATCTACATCGTTATTCTGTAACGGACACTGCATAGAAAAACAGAATATATTTTATAGTTGTCGTGTAATTTTATCAAGTAACATAACTATTATTATAAGCAACTAATTTTGTACCTGCACTTTGATCCAAGTAATATTTGATGATTTACTCCGGGGTACCTGTGCGTCCCTTTGACTACGAAATATTTGTATTGATCTAAGAAAATAAAAACATATATTTAGATCAATCTCACAGAAATAATTAAATATATAAATATACACGAATAGTTAGAACGATCTCACTTACTGATCAACAGTTTCCTTCATAGCGGGATAGTTAGTCCATTCCCCGTCTACCGAATTCAGAAAGTACACAACTTCTTTAATCGGATCGATAGCCAACAACAACCAGTGTTTTCTAAAAATTTAAGCAACAGTTTAGAAGAAAAGTTTCTACGCAAAATAAACAAAGATATATTAGAATAAATGAAAAACTCACCCCACTGGAACAGTGTTATACGGCAAAATAAACAAGCTATCTGGGTTGCCGACGTAGGCCGTGTATCGATTCACTAAGTACTCCCTAACTGAACCCGGTTCCCTGACAATTGTCGCTCCGCTGACAATATGGGCAGACAAGAAATGGAAGCGTCTTGCCAATACAGTCTCGCGCATTTTTTTATCGTACAACAACCTTAAATAAAAACATATAAACATTAGACTATTTTCATTGAAATGTGTAAATAAATTGTTCAACTAATTAAATGATATATTTATCGGAATACCAGATGTATGCGTGAACATTGCCGATGCCTAATTCACCATGCGTCATAATCTCAGTCATTTCGTCCATTCCTATCGTTTCTTGGCAGTCAAGACCAAAGATATCTGCATCCATAAGGATTGTACGAATACCACCTGACTTCAAATCTGAGGTTTCCAAAAGTACTCCAAGTGTATTCCGATATCGAGGTACAAAAACGCCTCTTCCCCCGCCTCTTCCCCCCTTATGCATTGACTTTTTCGGGGGTGGTCTGCTACGAACAGGCTGGGTCACTTGTTGTGACACTTTCGTAGATACCTAACAATCATATAACTTAGGTAAATTATAAAATCGTTCAGTTTTAAATTCATATCATATAATAAACAATTTAAGTGTACCTCTGGAATTGATGCCATAGACTCGCCGCCTTGCTGCAAAATCTCCTTACCCTTATTAGCGGGTTTTGTAGGAGGCTAATATTAAAAAATAATTAACTTAACGGTTCAGAATTGACATTTGAAATCTAAATGATTCATATTAACGGTTTTAAACATACCTCATCATCAATGAAAATGAGGTCCAAGGGCCATGCAACAAACGACCCTACTGCGTCTCGCACCGATCTTATATCCAAGGCCACGTCAGGTACCAGTACCAACGCATCGGGATCAATAGGATAATCTACTGATACTCTCAGGTGTCCAGCCGGGATCGGTGTATTATGAATTAAATCTCCCAAAGTGTTGTACACTTTTCCCTTGCCAACAAGGTGATAATCTGATGCCATTACGTATAGTTGGCAAGATGAAATGCCCTAAACCAATATGCATACATATTACTTTTAATTCAATAATAGAAAGAGGTGGAATAAAAATGAGAAACTTGAACAATAGAGATTTATCAATATATTTATAATTACCTCAGGAAATTTATTCTGACGGTTGATACTAGCGTTGTCACTAGTTTCTTTCGCCATTGCCGCATTGCCCTTTTCCCTCATTAATACCTCTTTATCTCTTTCCAATGCATTGACTTTTGCTTGTAATTCCATAAGTACATTCATCACTTCTGCATTGGTAGGATTTCTTTTCCGAGGATGCTGGTAGAAAGAGGTTGGAGTCACACCATGACCTTTACCCCTCACCCGACCGGAATACTCAGGAACATTCAGTGCTTTACTAAGTACACTCCTCGTATCCTGGTCGTCACCGGTGGACTCCGTTTGTGACAATGTCTCCTGAAAATAATGGAGATAAAAAAATCAATTAAATAGTCATAAAAATTTGATTTAATTAAAGACACAATGTTATACTTACGCATTCATCATAAATTCTTAGAACACTTGGATCAACAGCTTGATTCTTGCCCACACGAGCTTCCTTCCACAGCAAATGTGCTGGAAGTGAGGTTTCATCACTTTTCGTCTCCTCTAACTATGCATAGAAACAAACGGTTAGATCGTCAAATACAACACATTTAGACAATTAATAAGAACATATCATTTCTATTTATTACTTACAATTTTTTCCTCTAAGCGTGCATATCCCAAACGCCCTTTTTTGTATGGATACGCGGGCTTTGATGCTCTCTCACTATTTTTGGCACTCTTTTGCCGTAATTCGTCATCTCTTTGTCTAATAAACTCAGTCCAATCTTCTTGTTTAATGAAAAGATTATACTTTTCTGGCCTTCCGGCCGGGAACTCTTCCAGCCACTTTCCTTTGTCATCCTTAAGATAGGTGTTCGTCAACAGATTTTTCCACCCTCTAAATCTTTTCCCGGCCAACCCAAGTACGAAGCCTTTACGCTCATCTGGAACGTTAAAAGACCGCTGCGTATAAACCATATAAACATATAAGTAATTTAAAAACCATATAAACCATATAAACATATAAGTAGTTTAAAAACCATATACACCATATAAACTTATAAACTTATAAACATATAACCATATAAACCATATAACATACATACCTTAACATCTTCCCAAAACATTTCTTTTCCTTGCTTCAATGCTTCACATTGTTTCGCATTCCATCTAGATATGGAGATTGGCACATGCATACGAACAAGTGTACCAACGTAGCTTGTGAATTTTGAAGCATTAACCCCAACTACTTGATTTGAATGATTCCAATCTACATTATATATCACTCCCTTATCTCTAGCACGAATGATTTCGCGCATTATGGTGATGCCTCGTGCAACATCATTTGCTGAAGTATCATCCGCTGCATGATTTGATTCTTGTGAGTTTTCATGATCTTGTTGGTTTCCTGGTGGGTTTTCTTGTTGGTTTCCTTGTGGGTTTTCTTCATTGCTAGCCATTAGACCTGTAACAAAAGTCAAACAAGCACATTAGTACACTACATGAAAATGGATAGTCGAAAAAGATATGAATAGCACTAAAGGAACTCAAAATTGAATAAAATGCTAAAAAACCAAACTTGCAAGAAATAAACCTCACCACCAGCTCCGGAAACATTGTTCTACTAAATAAACACTAGTCACATTCGCAAAAATTCAAAACGGTTCAAAAGATATGCCAAAAATTCAAAACATTATTCACATATTACTTACAATATTAGGCTATAATTATAATAATACCTTTTTCACTAACGTCTCTTTCTTTTCTTGGTAGCAATATATTTTACGCTTCTGTTAACAACTCGGATGGTTGGATTGATCCAAATACCCTCATTATGATCATCTCTAGTACAAGGTTCATTCTCATTTTGATCGTTTCTTGTACAAGATTCAATGCCAACGCCAATATCACCTTGATCTCCAATGTTTTCATCAATTACTTTGTTAGACAAAAGCACTATAGACCATTTCGTACTTGTCGAATCATTGACATAGAACACTTGTTTAGCCTGAGAGGCTAGAATAAAAGGTTCATCTTTGTACCCCACCCTATTGAGATCCACTTGCAAAAATCCTGACTTATCCATTCGTACGCCATTATTATTTTCAACCCACTTGCAATCAAATACAGGAATCTGAAACTTCCCGTAATCAAACAACAAAATGCGCTCGATAACCCCAAAATATGACAGATTTGCAAATTTCGGGTTTAAGTCATTCGCACTTGATATGTGCATCGCTTCAGCTACCAAGGTAACACCACTATTCTGCATAGTACTTTTATCATCCTGTTCTTTGGTATAAAATGTGTATCCATTAATTGCGTATGCGCTATAAGAAAACACAATCATACTTGGACCATATGCTAAACATCTCAACCTTTCTGTTACTGAAGCAGGATCCGAATGATACTTTGAATAAATTTGTTCCTTAAACCACGGTATGAAACTTCGATTGTGCTCTCGTACTATCCAATTCTCATTTCTATTCAGATTTAAACCTCGAAGAACACCCTTGTGCATTTCAGCATACGGCTCAACCTCAATCTCATTGTGCAGAACATACAAATGCACCTGATCCCGTTCGACCATTGACACTGTCACAACTTTATTTCCAATTAGTCTTTTTCCTTCTTTTTTCTCGACAATATGAGATTTGGGGAGTCCAATTGATTGAACATTTGACAGATATTCAGTGCAAAACTCAACCGCTTCTTCAACAATGTATCGTTCTGCAATACAACCCTCCGGTCGACTTCGGTTTTTCACGTACCCTTTTAAAATTTTCATATAACGTTCAGCAGGGTACATCCATCTCATATAAGCTGGTCCGCACAACTGTGTCTCTTTGACAAGATGAACGACTAGATGAACCATTATGTCAAAAAACGAGGGAGGAAAATACATTTCAAGCTCACATAAAGTAACAACCACCTCTTTTTGCAATGTTGGTAAGATCGCAGGATCGATCACCTTGCTGCAAATTGACTTGAAGAAAAAACACAACTTAGTTATTGCGCTCCTTACTTTTTCTGGCAGAATAGAACGTATACCTATTGGTAGAAAATGTTCCATTATAACATGGCAATCATGAGTCTTTAAACTCTTTAACTTTAGGTCTTTCATTGACACAAGTCTTCTAATATCTGATGAGTAGCCTTCTGGAACTTTAACTTCACTGAGGAACTTACACAATATTTTCTTCTCCTTTCTAGATAGAGTGTAAACAGCAGGTGGTAGATATGTGCGTCTTCCTTTCGTCACAGGTGCCAATTCAGTTCTAATTCCCATGTTTAACATGTCCTTCCTTATGTTAATGCCATCCTTAGACTTTCCTTGTATATTGAGTAACGTACCAATAACACTATCAAATACATTTTTTTTCAATATGCATAACATCGAGGAAATGTCTTACGTACAACGACTTCCAATATGGAAGTTCAAAAAAAATCGACCTCTTCTTCCACCCACTCGTGACAAGTCTATGTGCAAAAGGCTTGCCAAACTCAGTACTCACATCTTTCACCTTTTCAAAAATCTGATCACCTGTCAACATATGTGGAGCTCTACCGTGTTCTGCCTCTCCATTGAATGCCTTTCTCCACCCACGATAGTGATGATTAGAATTTAAGAATCTACGATGACCGAGAAAAACATTCTTCTGACAAAAGTTCAATCGCATCGTATCGGTTTCATCTTCACAAACAGGACACGCTTTTTGACCCTTAATGCTGTACCCTGATAGATTTCCGTACGCCGGAAAATCATTAATTGTTCCAAACAACATCGCCCTCAAGTTGAAACTTTCTTTCCTATACCCATCGTAAACCTCCACACCGGTCTCCCACAAAAACTTCAAATCTTCGACTAAGGGTGCCAAGTACACGTCTATGTTATTCCCTGGTTGTTTGGGCCCAGAAATTAACATAGATAGCATCATGTACTTACGCTTCATACATAGCCACGGAGGTAGGTTATATATCATAAGAATCACAGGCCAGGTGCTATGCGAGATACTTTGAATACCATGTGGGTTCATTCCATCAGTAGACAACGACAAGCGAAGATTTCTTGCTTCTTTTCCAAATTCAGGATAATCAATATCAACTTTCGTCCACTATGGTGAGTCTGCCGGATGTCGCAACTTCCCATCAATAATTCTTTCATCTGCATGCCAAGTCAAGTGTCTTGAATCGGTCTCACTATGATACATGCGCCTAAATCTCGGAATTATAGGAAAATACCATAACACCTTTTCCGGAGACAACTTTTCCTTATATCGAGGGGCACCGCATTTAGGACACTCATTTAACACTGCGTACTCGTTTCGAAATAAAACGCAATCTTTTGGACATGCATGTATCTTTTCATAGCTCATGCCAATAGAGGACAACATCTTTTTGGCCTCATACGTTCGATTGGGAAGAACATTATCCTCTGGTAGCATTTCTTTCACGAGGGCTAATAACTGTGTGAAACTTTTATCCGACCATCCGTTGTCCGCCTTTAAGTTGTACAACTTTAACACCGCAGACAATCTTGTGAATTTTGTACAACCATCATACAACGGTTTCTCTGCATCGCTTACCAACCTCTCGAACATTTTGGGACAATCCTCAAGATCTTCTTCAAGCGCTTCTGCAATCTCTTCGACTCGATCATAATCGTATGCGTCTGCGAAATCCTCATTTGAAGCATACGTCGTATTATAACTCGATTCAACATTCCCGCTACTTTTCTCACCATGCAAATTCCAACATGAATAACTTCTATCAATTCCATGCATCAGTAAATGCGATTCCAACTGAACCGCGTCAACCCGTCTCCCATAACAACATCTCAAGCAAGGACATATCATTCCATTGGGTTCTCTGGCGTGCGCAACGGCAAACTTAACGAATTCTGATACCCCATCCTCATACTCTTTCGACAATCGATTGGCAGTCATCCATTTTTTATCCATGGTTTGACTATAGCAACTAATTAGTCACGCAACTATAGCAAAATAACAATTAATTACCTGTAAAGAAATTCAACATATCAGGTAATCAAATTCATAGTTATTCTTGCCTCACCTTAAGCATGTGCTAAACAACTCATAACTAATTACTAACTAGTGAAGTCAGATACTAGTGATTCAGTCTTGGATACAGGTAATAACAATTATATTCAAACAATAGTGAAGTCGGATTTCAAACCTTACGGTAAAGATTTCATCGGAGGAGAAGCAACCGGAAGATTTAGCAACGGAAAAATCCCGTCAGATATTTTTGGTATAGTCCTATAGTCCTAAATTCTAACATCTACACGCTAACTAATGTGTTGCATGGTTCATTGTGTTTAAGATTTTCATTGATGTTTGATGAATCCCTGAAACGTGCTCGTTTCAATGCTATCAATACTGCCATACTGCCATATACAGCCCTATACTGCCATAACAGTCTAAATATAAACAAAAACACAACCGCAGCTCATGAATTCCACTCAACTATAATCATTAGAAATTCACACTGAGCCGGAAAATAAAAGTAAAAACAATCAGTTATTCAAGTCAGTTCAAGAATAGGATAGAAACCTTTGAAAATGTTGAGAGCGTCCCGCGTACACTACGATCAAGGACAGTTCGAATTTCTTCAATCGGAGAAAGTTTCACAGCTTTTTCCTACCACAATAACACTTAAAATCAATCTCCCACAAAGGAGTCACACACAAATTTAAATTACAATAACTGATGTAATTTTTATCTAAAAATCGATATTAAATCGTTGAACTATCACTCATTTGTGGTTGTCTCTAATATTAAAAATGCTATTGGTACACTTTACTAAGTTGCACATAACACAATCAATTAGTTTCAGTAGAAAAAAAAAAGTATTGCGGACGCAAGGGTATTGAATTTCTATATACATTATTCTTTTTGAGATTAAATGATATTTTTCAATTCAAAAGTACTCAGACTCTTGCTTTTTTGCGCCAACTAAGAATATCCTTCACATGTGATCAAGTGCCATGATGAAAAGAAGCACTCATTTCTTGAAAAAGAGAGGCAAAAACAAGTAATAGGGGACACAGTTGCATATAATGTATCGACACAATTTCCCTCAATCCAGAAATATGGATACTCTCAACATAACACATCCATATTATTTCCCCCAATCCAAAAATATAGAGATGTTATCAACATACAATGTATCAATATAATCTCCCTTAAGCCGAGAATATAGATATCTTTAGATACTATGTACATGTCTGATTTTACTTAAGTTGGAAATCTAGGGGGATGCATAAAGTAGAAACATTCACACTTGCACATTCTTGCTTTACTATAGGATATACCTTCTCAATAGCTCTCTAACATATCCAACAACATCTCGCCTCGAGTTATAGATCTCAAACTACGTTAAGATCACTACCCCTACAATTCTAAACAAGTCGGCTCGCTTCGTGTAAAAGATCTCAAAGATGTGCTTACTGAGGTAGGACTTTCAAAGCAAGGAAAGAAGCAGGTGAGATAATCAATATTACTGATCATACATCTTCAATATTGAGACGTTGTCTTTGAAACTTAAGAGTGGTTTTTAAATTTAAGTGTGATTGAATGGTGTTTGTTGACTTATTACTTGCTAAATACTTACATAATTTATTTATACCATTGACCCCACTTGGTTACATGCAATCAAGAACACAGGTTTAATAATCAAACTCTTAAGAGAGTATTGATATTGTCAATCCGAGGAATGGACATTCACGCGACTGTTGTAACTCTGGAGTATAGCCGATACATTATTATCTTTAATTGCTTAACTGCACATCATGCTATGCTATCTATTCTCTGGAGTTTTCGTGCAATGTAGTGATGTCAATTCTCCATTTTATGTAGGATCTTGTTGATAGGATATTATCTATTCTCACAGATGAACAAGGTATGATCTCTTATCATATACTATAGACACACAGATGGCTCAACCTTTAGTACTCACTTATTCTATGTTAGATTTTATAACTTTTTGTCTATTTGATTTCTGTGAAAAAATGGAAGCTTATATTTTATACAGAAGTTTTTATACAATGTTTTATTTGTCTTTGAATATCTTCAAATGAGAAAGCTGGCTGGCTCCAAAATGTCTGAGTCAAACATGTTTATACTGTTTGAGTTGCATTTCCAATCTTATTTGAGGCTTGGACTAGTTGGACCTGCTAATTTTAACTTTCTATTCAAACACTGCTTTAGGAGTAGTGGTAACTTCTACTATGACATGGTTTATCGAATATGAAAACTTTGGAATATTTAACTTTTATGCTTCTAGTTCAGTTTTGTGATTTTAATATGTGAAGTTGTGTTTCTTATGTTCCTCCGCTTTCTCTTGTAAACTAAGCAACTTGTTTATTTTTCAGTTTTCAAAATATGTGCTAAGAAGAAGAATGTTCTTGGAAAAGCAGAAGTGATGAAGTTAGTGGATGACACATATAGGTCAGTGTTAGAGACAACATGTTGATGATATTTTCTTCATCTAGTTTTGTTATACTTCAGATTAATGTAATGGCTGAGGTTATATAGATAAACTCAGTTAACACATGATACGGTGTTCTGTTTTTAGGGTTGCTTTAAGTTGATTGTACTGGTGTATACATGCCATAATGCCCTCATTTCATAGTTTTTTTTTCATGATATTTTGTGTTTACTCTTCCCCCAGAAAACTACAGGCATCTGGAGCCACTGATCTAGCATCAAAGGGACAGGGTGCTTCAGACAGAACTAATGCGAGAATTAAAGGTGAAGTTGATGATTCCTTTCTAGCAGATATGAAGGTTCGCTGTCTCTGTGGGAGTTCAATGGAAACAGATCTACTGATCAAGGTGTAATATTCAATATATTTCTTCTATCCTCATGATACATCAAAGTATATGCTTCTTTACATTTGTATATGATTTCATTGATCATTTCCATTGTTTTCCTTGATGTCATGTGATTTTAGTTAAGAACTCTACTGACAGCTTATATTTGCTAACTATGACATTGTTTACAGTGTGAAGATACAAAATGCCCCGTCTCTCAGCATCTCAACTGCGTTGTTATTCCGGATAGACCTTATAGAACTAAAACTTTTCCCAAAATAGGTCCTTCATTTAGCGAAAAACAACTATCTCTAAGTGAGATCTTATTGGGCATAATATTTTCTCACTAAGCGAGTATACTAGAACTTTCAGGATTCATAACACAGAAGTCACAATCATGAATACATTAAACATGTCAAGGAAGGAAATAATCATATATACACCAAGGTCATACCATCATGGCATTATTCTAATCTCAATGAATGAAATTATTACAATGGATAGGATCTCATTTACATATCAACAGAGAAATTCAAACTTAGCAACCAAACATAAACTTATCACATATCACAAACTGTCATATAAGCATGATATTTAATCATCATAACATAGAGAATTGGACTAGCTTTCTAACACATTCGAGTGCATCTCATTTGGAGTTACGGAACTAAAAATACATTGATTTCAGTGGCAATACAATTTTGTTCGTATCAACAGCTCTCGCTAAGCAAGCAAAATTTCACTAGGCGAGAATGACTATAACTTTTCATGAAAGTTAGTGTTCTAACATCACATTTATCACCCCAATCCACCACCCATCCATCCCTAACCTATACTAACATGCTTGGGGAACAAAAAAACATAAAATCGGTACATGCATACTCAATAATCATACCATTGTCATGAATTTCAGGCATTAGCACAAGACCACACATGAACATACAACCCTAAGCTTCTAACCCCAAGTTCTAACTAAGAACTTACCTTGAAGAGAATATTTTGAGTTGGGTGTTTGAGAGATGAAGAAAATGATGATGACTTATACACTTGATCATTGCCCTTCTTCCAAATGATGATGAAGACGAAGACTTGCGACGACGGCCGGAGGACGGACGAAGACGAAGGAAGAAGGTTGGGGTTAGGGTTTTCTACGAAATCGTGTTTGTGGAAGAGAAGAAGAGCTATTGTACTGTGCGTTTGAAGAAGAGAAAAGAATGAATAATGTTATTTTGATGTTTTAATTTATTAAATTAAAAATAATATAAGCTATAACAGCGCTTTTGAAAGCGCTTTCATAGGGGGGCTTTTACCAACGCTTTTTAGGGTAAAAGCGCTTTCATAGGTCCAGCTATGCCAGCGCTTTTGAAAGCGCTTTCAAAGGCCAATCTTCCACAGCGCTTTTTAAAAAGCGCCTTCATAACCCTATTATTTCGTTTTTATTAATATTTTTATTTGACCTACCACAGCGCTTTTAATGTAAAAAGCGCTTTCGTATCCCCCACCTATGCCAGCGCTTTTAAAAAAGCGCCTTCGTAGGTTTCCCTTTTTTTTAATTTTGTTTTTTGTGAAGGCTATGGCAGCGCTTTTTCAATAAGCGCTTTAGTAGAGGCGCTGCAAAAAGCAGTTTTTGGCGTAGTGTGGTACTTTGACAGTGGGTGTTCTAAGCACATGACTGGAATCAATAACCTTCTCAATAATGTTAAACCTCACACCACTAGTTTTGTGACCTTCGGAGATGGTGCTAGAGGAGAAATCAAAGGAGTTGGTAACTTGGACTGCCCTGGAGTTCCAAATCTAAATGAAGTATTATTGGTAAAAGGCCTGACTGCTAATCTCATTAGTATCAGTCAATTATGTGATCTAGGATTCAAGGTCAACTTCTCAAAATCTGAATGTCTTGTAACTAATGAGAAACAAGAAGTTGTAATGAAAGGAGTCCGATCTAAAGACAACTGTTACTTGTGGGAGCCTGAGAACACTAATTACTCCACTGTGTGTTCTATTGCCAAAGAAGAAAAAGAGGTGAAACTGTGGCACCAAAAACTTGACCATCTTCATCTAAGAGGAATGAAAAGGATTATATCCATGGAGGCAGTCAGAGGGATTCCAAGACTGCAAATTGATGAAGGAAGAGTTTGTGGTGAATGTCAGGTTGGTAAGCAGACTAGTATGTCACATCCAAAGTCAAGACATCTGACCACCTCTAAGGTTCTAGAACTTCTACATATGGATATGATGGGACCAATGCAGGTGGAAAGTCTTGGTGGAAAAAGATATGCCTATGTTGTTGTGGATGATTTTCCAGATTCACCTGGATTAACTTCATTAGGGAAAAATCTGATGTATTTGAAGTTTTTAAAGAACCGTGCAAAAGAATTCAAAGAGAAAAAGAAGGGTGTATTGTCAGAATCAGAAGTGATCATGGCAAGGAATTTGAAAATAGTAAGTTTAATGAGTTCTGTTCCTCAGAAGGAATTAGTCATGAATTTTCTTCTCCTATAACTCCTGAACAAAATGGAGTTGTAGAAAGGAAAAATAGAACCATACAGGAATCTGCCAGAGCAATGATACATGCCAAAAGACTTCCTATTCATTTTTGGGCTGAAGCTATGAATTCAGCCTGTTATGTCCATAACAGAGTCACTTTGAGAAAGGGAACCTCATCCACCATTTATGAACTCTGGAAAGGTAGAAAGCCAACTGTGAAGTACTTCCATATATTTGGTAGCAAATGCTATATTCTGGCAGATCGTGAACAAAGGAGAAAGCTGGACCCTAAAAGTGATGAAGGAATATTTCTAGGATACTCCACCAACAACAGAGCTTATAGGGTATTCAATTCCAGGACCAAAGTCATGATGGAATCTATAAATGTCATAGTTGATGATTGTGATACGGTGGGAGAACTGCCTTGGGTTTTGCGTTTGTATTCGCAAATGTTTCGGTTGAGCAAGAGTCGCCACCGACTTTTTATTTTATCCTAAGGAAAGGTTAAAAAAGCACAACAAAAACCTTTGAGATGTTTTCTTGGGTTCGAGGAGTAGATTATAGAAAGGGAAGGTATTAGCACCCTTTCTATCCATGGTTACCCATGGGCTCTTAGTTACTTGCTTAGATCACTTGCCTTTGATTTTCAATTGTTTGAAATGGTGCTTTGTGTGTGGGTTTGAAAATGTTTTGAAAAGAGGCCATTTGTGGTGGCAACCTTTGTAATGATCCATGTTTGAATGTATACAAAGGTGTATTTATCTTTTGAAAAGTTTTCAATGTCTTTGAAAGTTGTTTTGAAAGTGTTGTGGAGTGTGGTTTTGAAAAGTAGGCAAGTGTTTTTTGCAAGTTTGATCAAGTAACTAAGAGTTTTGTCTACCCCTAAATTCACTCAAAGGTTTTTTCTATGTTTTAACCCTTTTAACAATTTTGTTCCACCATTGTATTTGGTGGAAAATCTTGTGTTAGGATGTGAACGGGACGGGCGCGGGTCATCGTTTAGACCATGATTGCAATGGTGCCAAGTGTCTTTGGGCAATTTTTCCTTTAAGGGACTTGATCATTTTTAGGCAACTTTCGAAAGCGTCATCGAGGGATTATGATCATTTGAATTTTTTTGTTTTGCCAAAGACACCCAACATGCAACATGGCCCGTTATTGAAGGCAACAAGTGGAGTAACACTAGGGTTGCAAGTGTGATTGGTGTTGTCCATTTCCATGCTTTGTTGTCTTTGAATTAGGTCAAACTATTTGTTATTTGCATACAAACCCTAAGTCTATCATGGCATATTTAGAAAGCTTTAAAGTGCGGAATTAAAAGTCCTAAATTATTACACAATAATCATGGGGATGGGGGGTACAAATGTCCAAATGGGGATGAGACTTTAATAGGAGGGTGGTATCCCAATATTTACAACCAAATCGAATCAATCGCAAATATAATATGTATCAAAGTATAAGAATAAAGCAATGTGTATGTGTAAATGTATTTGTGTAAGTGTATGTGATTTATTTACAAGTGAAATAAAAATAGAAAAGGTTAATTTTTTTTGGATATTTTCATGTTTTAGGGCAAAACCCTAATTTCCTAATAAATGGTATTTATGAATTATTTTATATACAATATTTGTCCATTATATACAAAAATAAAAGAAAAGAAGTATGTTTGTAAAAAAGGTAATTTTTGAGGTTAAATATTAATAAAGATAAAAATGTATTATTTTTGTATTTTTATCCTAAATATTCTAATAAATATATAAATATTCATATTATATATTAAATATATTAAATATACACAAGAATAATAATATTTATTATTTACAAAAAAATATATTTTTTTAGAAAATGTTTTCAAAAGATGCAAATAAAAATAATAACTAAAAGTATATATTTTCACATTATTTCTAAAGTTTTAAATAAAAGCATTATATTTATTTATATGTACAAATGTAAACAAAGCAAATAAATTCAAAATAAAATGCAAAAATGTATGGAAAAATATTTTTAATATTTTTTATGTTTTGTTAAAAAATAACAAGTCAAAAGAAAAAATAAAAAGTAAAAAATAATTAAGAAAACACACAATGGGCCAAGGGGGTGTATGTGGAAAAATGTGGTGCAAATAGAAAGAACAACACAGGCCCAGCCCAAAGAGGCTTCTTCAACCTCCAACCACTTCTGTTTCAAAAAACGCGCGTTTCCTTGCTTGATTCAAATATCCTGATTCTTTGATTTTTAGCACAAACTTATAACACAAAAAATGTCAAGCATCAAATCACGAATCCATACATACCAAGAACTTGATCTAACTCTCAAATATGAGAGAGAATTTCTTCTCCCCTAATTCCTGACCTAACTTTTTCCTAATGTTCAGGTTCCAAATTCTATTAACACACACAATATAAATGAAAAGTGAGGATACAGGTAGCTTCAGGGCCATGAATAGAACATGCTTTCTTCACAAACCTAAGCCTAGATGTGCTTGGATAGAGAGATAGGAGTTCAAACTTTTACCTGTTCATCTTGAATCGTGTGCAACAACGGAGGTGCTTTCAATGCAATGTGAGGACTTGTACAGCTTGCCCGAGGTCCAAGGATGCTCCTCCAATGCTTGGTGTGCCTTGAATCCTTCTGAATCACTCCATGGAAGTCAACCTGCAAGAGAGAAAAGTGAAAATGGCACACTATGATATGGATGTTACAGTTTGTATCTAAGGTTGGGGATAGTTTGTATGGATGTTATTGGATGTGTTTGAGGTGGTTTGGATGAAAACGCACGAGGGAAGTGAACTGTGGAAGTCAATATGCAGAAGATACCCTATTTTGCCACAAAACTGTGTTTTGATGAATGAGGGAGTTTTAGGGATGGCTTGGTCGTGTTTCAGACTTGGTTTGATGTTTGGAAAGTGTTCATGAAGTTTTTTAGGCTTGTGTTGACAGGAGATGGAAGTTGGTATGTGTTTGCAAGATTTCTTCTATGTTAAGCCAAAGTTGCCAAGTTGGGTTACAAGCTTATGCAGGCCCCCTAAACATGCTGCAAAGTTTGTTCTTGATCAGTGGGATATGTCCACACATTTGTGCCTCAGATATTTGCTCTGTACTTCTTAGATTGTAAACTTGACATAAAGTGTAACTTTATCAAAATGGCTAAAATGCTTTTTTCTAATTATGGACTAATCCTTCATGTAATGACCAAATGCATAAAATAACATCTTGGCACAATGGTTTAGCATTGAATTATTGAGTAAGAAAGGGATTAGAGGTCTGTAACCTAGCTTGTACAAGCTGATTTCAAAAATGCCCAAGTTATGAACATGGAAATGGCTCATGAACAAAGTGACTTTTGCCCATATTGACAAATTCGATTCTCCCTAACCACAAGGGTGTTTGAGAATTTCTTGGACAATTTGGAAAGCATGGAATGTGTACTACAATCCATCTTTATAATGAAAATTGAAATTCCAAGTGGAAGCATGTGAAAAGTGGCCATGAAGCTGGGCAAAAATCCTGCCTAAAATAGGTAAAAAATTTTCTAAGTTAAGAATGTTTTGCACCCCTATTCCAAAAATCATAACTTGAGCTACAAGCTTCTTTTGAGGAAACTTTGTGAATTAAAGTTGTAGATTTTGCAATGGACTATAACTTTCATGTTTTGAGTTTTGTTTGAATCCAAATGTATTTTGATGAAAAGATGGGACAAAGTTAGGAAAAAATTAGGAAATTTCATAACTTAGAAAATTTCTAAGTTATGAAATTTCTTCATTTCAAACCCTAATTTGTGATTTTTGATTTCTTGATGAACAAGTTTCATAATTTGACATGTCTTGATGAAAAATGAATCTTGACACTTGATTTTGACCAAAAAGTCAAAGTTTGACTTTTCAGTATACAGTCAAATTTTGCTCAGTTGATTGGAAAATTCATCTGTCAATCTTGTGCATTTGGGATCTTTTGAACTTGTTGAACATGTAAAGACAATTCCATTGAGTCCTTGAGTCCATATGTGAGCTTGGTTTGCCATTGGCTAGGTCAAATAGTCAAAAATTGCCTTTGTGCAGTCAAAACCCTAAAAATGACCATTTTGCCCTTTTGGTGATCTGATCAAATTTCTTGTGGAATTGTGATCCAAACTTGACCAAATGGTTCATATGAGTTCATAATGTTGATGTGGGTCAAAAATCATGAGGTTTGACTGTCAATTGACCACAGTTGACTTTTTCCCCAATACAGCTGATTTCCAGGTCAATTGTCCAATTGACTGGGCAAAGATTGGAATCAAGCCTTGAAACTTGGTATGGATAAACTTGTGAGTCCAACATGAAGCATGAAAGTCACCTTGGGAACTTTAGGTCAAAACATCTTTGTGCAAACTCAAACCCTAATTTGGGTCAACAGTGCAAGGAGGAGTCTTGAGCAGAGCAAACCCTAACTTGATCTTGAGCTCCAAAGGTCTTGTGGTGAGAAA
Organism: Vicia faba; assembly: GCA_948472305.1. Lineage (NCBI taxonomy): Eukaryota > Viridiplantae > Streptophyta > Magnoliopsida > Fabales > Fabaceae > Vicia > Vicia faba. The sequence continues at coordinate 1,099,761,856 of OX451735.1, forward strand.
ATATTGATGAAATGGGAGGGCAAATTTTGGGGTACAACAGTTGCCCCTGTTCAATCTTCTTAGACCTGAGGATGTAGATTGGCTTGTGTGCCTTTCGTGATCCGAAGGTGGAAGATGATTGAACACTAAAGTGCCCAGAAATTTGCACTCGCATAGTGGAGTATTAGCAATGTGATGGCGGGAATGGGCTTATAGATGGCATTTGGAGATAGGATGGATAGGAGGATGGGCTTATAGATTCCATCTGGAGGTGTGACAGAACCTTGTCGGGAATGGGCTTATAGATGCCATTTGGAGGTGTCGATCGCGTAAGAGATTCCTTAGCGAGAATTTGCGTATTTTGAGAAAGGAAGATGGTTTCCTGGCCTGTTACAGGTGTTGATCTTCAGTCTCTTCATGCAGATATGCCCTGGCTAGGTACAGGTATCGAATATACAATTAGTTGCTCACAGATGTGCCCTGGCTAGATACAGGAATCGAATCTGGAATTTGTCGTCTACAGATATGCCCTGACTGGATACAGGTGTCGAATCTAGAATTTGGTCGTCTACAGATATGCCTTGGCTGGGTACAGGTATCGAATCCCTAAACTCTTCATGCAGACATGCCCTGGCTGGGTACAGGCGTCGAATCTACAATCAGTTACTCACAGATATGCCCTGGCTAGACACAGGAATCGAATCTAGAATTGGTCGTCTATAGATATGCCCTGGCTAGATACAGGTATCGAATCTCTAAACTCTTCATGCAGACATGCCCTGGCTAGATACAGGCGTCGAATCTACAATCAGTTACTCACAAATATGCCCTGGCTAGATACAGGAATCGAACCTGGAATTCGTCGTCTACAGATATGCCCTGGCTGGATACAGGTATCGAATCTCTAAACTCTTCATGCAGACATGCCCTGGCTGGATACAGGCGTCGAATCTACAATCAGTTACTCACAGATATGCCCTGGCTAGATACAGGAATCGAATCTAGAATTGGTCGTCTACAGATATGCCCTGGCTGGATACAGGTATCGAATCTCTAAACTCTTCATGCAGACATGCCCTGGCTGGATACAGGCGTCGAATCTACAATCAGTTACTCACAGATATACCCTAGCTAGATACAGGAATCAAATTTGGAATTGGTCGTCTACAGATATGCCCTGGCTGGATACAGGTATCGAATCTCTAAACTCTTCATGCAGACATGCCCTGGCTGGATACAGGCGTCGAATCTACAATCAATTACTCACAGATATGCCCTGGCTAGATACAGGAATCGAATCTGGAATTGGTCGTCTACAGATATGCCCTGGCTGGATACATGTATCGAATCTCTAAACTCTTCATGCAGACATGCCCTGGCTGGATACAGGCGTCGAATCTACAATCAGTTACTCATAGATATGCCCTGGCTAGATACATGAATCGAATCTGGAATTGGTCGTCTACAGATATGCCCTGGCTGGATACAGGTATCGAATCTCTAAACTCTTCATGCAGACATGCCCTGGCTGGATACAGGCGTCGAATCTAAAATCAGTTACTCATAGATATGCCCTGGCTAGATACAGGAATCGAATCTGGAATTGGTCGTCTACAGATATGCCCTGGCTGGATACAGGTATCGAATCTCTAAACTCTTCATGCAGACATGCCCTGGATGGATACAGGCGTCGAATCTACAATCAGTTACTCACAGATATGCCCTGGCTAGATACAGGAATCGAATCTGGAATTGGTCGTCTACAGATATGCCCTGGCTGGATACATGTATCGAATCTCTAAACTCTTCATGCAGACATGCCCTGGCTGGATACAGGCGTCAAATCTACAATCAGTTACTCACAGATATGCCCTGGCTAGATACAAGAATCGAATCTGGAATTGGTCGTCTACATATATGCCCTGGCTGGATACAGGTATCGAATCTCTAAACTCTTCATGCAGACATACCCTGGCTGGATACAGGCGTCGAATCTACAATCAGTTACTCACAGATATGCCCTGGCTAGATACAGGAATCGAATCTGGAATTGGTCGTCTACAGGTATGCCCTGGCTGGATACAGGTATCGAATCTCTAAACTCTTCATGCAGACATTCCCTGGCTGGATACAGGTGTCGAATCTACAATCAGTTACTCACATATATGCCCTGGCTAGATACAGGAATCGAATCTAGAATTGCGACAGTTGATAGCAATCATCTTTGGAACGACCTTTTTCCTGAAAAGGCAAAACGTCAGTTGTATGCAATGTCATGATGTATGGAATGCATGATGTCATGATGTTTCAAAATAAGTGAGATAGTGTGGTATGTATGTAAGCAGGATGTATAACATGTGGAATGTCTATGAATGTATTTTGTATAGGAAAATAAATCCTTGACGAATGCCGGGAAATTGTTGAATCCTGGGCTGATGTTTGAAGAGTAGAGTTCTTCATTTCCGCTGGGGATGATGGTTGCAAGAATAAACCGATAGGAGAAGATGACTCCGTTGGGGATTAAACCTGATGGAGAGATTACTCTGCGGGGAAATACTCTATGGAGAAGAGATACTTCGCTGAGGTTTTGATGATAACTCCGCTGGGGATTTCGTTGATATGTTTTGATGGGGAATCTTGATGAACTCCACTGAGGGATAGGAAGAACTTCGCCGAGGACGATCTTTCCGTGGTACTTAGCTGAGGATAAACCAGTTATAAGCTCCGGTGAGGAATCACCTTCTGAATAAAACTGGGGAGAGCCGTATGTATTCTGCAGGGGACAAGCTTCCAGAATCTACTGGGGATAAGCTTCCAGACTCTACTGGGGAGATTGATTCAACTTTCCTGGGGAAACTTTTGAGCTGTACTGGGGAAGTGGCTCCACTGGGGTGTCTGTGTTCCGCCGGGGAACAATCTTATATTAAGACTGCCGGGGATGCTTGCTTAGGAACATCTGTATACTCCGCTGGGGAATATTGAGATCTTCTGGGGATACCCAACTTCCTTAAGGCTGACAGTAGACTAACTCTGCTTGGTGAAAGTGTTGTTGACTTGCTGGAGATATTGTGCCTTTTCGGGGCTGACTGGGGACCAACTCTGCTCGGGGGAGAGTATCGTTGATTCTTGTCTTACTCTGCGGGGAGTGGAGGTAACTTGGTCATGTTCTTCAGCTGAACTTACCTTGGTACCTTGGTGGACAGAGCAACTAGATCGTTCAGACAATTCTTATTGCCCCTGTTTCTGTGGGAGAAGATACCTGTGGAGGTGCTTGATGACTGCCGATTGACAAATCTTCTTCTGGTAGGCAAGTGACGAGATGACGGAACATAGTCGTATGCTTTTGATCCCTAACTTTTGCCTGGACCGCTCTTTGGGGTTTTCAGTCCACCGGGATACCCATTTTTGCCCAAGCCGCCTTTTCAGGTTTTCGACTTGCCGGGTGTACAGAGTTTTTTCATTTCATCCCTTATTTTTGCCCGAACCCTTTTGGTTCGCCGGGAAGCCTTTATTTTTGCCTAGGTGTGTCAACCTAGCGGGTCTTTGATTATGCATAGTATATTTTCGACTGTGTCCGTGCTCTTAGGATGTAGGGAGGTGCCCCTGTCAGTAGTGTTGCGTTGCCCTACTACCAGAAGATCTTCGTTTGATCCTCCAATGCCCCAAGTGATCCAGATGGAGGTTTGCCCCAAGTTGGTTGGCCTTTTGAGAGATTCTCCGAATCTTGACTTAACTGCCCCAGATGATAGACCATGATCATGTCTGCCCCTTGATTGGAAGTACTTTTGTTCACTTAGATATTCGTCGTGCGAGCTTCTATGCTGTTCAAACAAATAGTCACATGCAAGCAATGTTATATTAAAAATGTAAAGCTTATGTCTGTCTTGAAGTTTTTGAAAATGCATTTTTTTTATAAAAACAAGTGAATTTTTTGTAGACTGTGATGTCAACTCGTTATTTTACCGCAAGCCTTAAGGAGTCAGGATACCTTTCATAACAGTGTGCTTTCGAACTAACCCATGCTTCAGCTAGGACTTTTAAGGGTTGTAGCGTGGCCTGGTTCACGGTTTAAGAAACAAAGGATAAAGGCTCAAGTTTATTTGTACCCACCCGTTCTTCGTGATGTTCTTCGATCCTAAACTCAGCTAATCGTGCGTTAGACCTTGTTTGAGTCTTTGCTCTGATATTCCGGTGATGGTTCGGATACTGATCGTTTACTTTGAATAGGCAGTCATTTCTTTTTGTTGAGGGTTTATAGGACCTCTTTCTTTTTTTTGATTTCGTTATCCCTGTTTTTTGCCTGAACTGTTTCTTTTTATGATTACAGTCAGTGGGATGCCCCAGTTTTTGTAAGTCTCCTTCATAGGTTTTGACTTATTGGGCTTTTATTTTGATAGATAATGACTGCCTGTCGTTATGCTTATTCGGAAACATCACTGTCTTTTGCTTTGTAAGGACTCCTTTGGTGCCATTCGTTATGCACTTGGATCAACTGAGAGAACTACCCTGCCCCAAGTTATGATTAAGGGTATTCGATTTTTGAAAAGAAAAACTCCTACTTCTTTGGCTCGAAGGGGGTTGTCGAGGGATTATCTTCCTTATAACTCCAGTGTTTAGGAATTGAAACAATGCCTGTACCTCATTAGTGGGGTCTGTTCAAAAGCATACTGTAGATTGTGGTATCGTTTTCGTCATCCTCCCTCAAGAGGCTTAGAATTTTAAGTCGAGAGTTGAACATCAAAAAATAAAAGCAATTTGAATATAACGAATGCGAATATATTGATTCAAAACAGACATATGCGATGCATTGATAAAGTAATAAAGTTTGCTATGACAATAATTGTTTGAACAATCAAAGAAAAATACAACTTGAACATTCCAATGAACAAAAGGTCTTCTCGTCTAGGGATAGTAGCAAAACTCGACCTGACCATCTGGGGTGAATTCCACTGCTCCTCCATCAATCAGGTCCTGGATCTTGTTCTTCAGAGACCAGCAGTCGTTTGTGGCATGCCCCGGGCTGTCAGAATGATAAGCGCAGCGGGCGTTAGGGTTGTACCTTGGAGGTGTCTTGCTGGGATTCTTAGGAGGGTCCCTTAGTGTGATCAGATTCAATCTCAACAGGCGTTGTAATGCTTGAAACAACGACATGTTGAGCTGGGTGAATTGCCTCTTAGGCTTGTCTGGATTGCTCTGATCAGCCCGTTGTTCTTGGCGAAGTCGTTGTTGGACCTGTGAAGTAGTAGTAGCTTGGAGAGGTCTATTCATCGAACCAAACCTTTGATTTCTTGGAGGCTGATTACCGGTTTGGTCTCCAACCTTGACTGCTTGCTTCATACTGTCTTGCTGAAGCTGGTGAGGTTGATGCTGAGGTTGTGGCCCTGAAGCAAGTTGTGGAGCTTTTCCCTTGTCCTCTTGTCTCAAAGGGAATTTAATGATGACTAGCTCTTCAACCTTAGATGTTTGCCCCAGTTGGTTATCCCGAAGTAGTTGGTTGACGAGAACCCTGAGCTCTTCTTGTCTTTGAGCTAAGTCTTGAACGAGAGCCATCTGCCCTAGCATATGGGTTCTCATTGTATCTACCTCAGCTTGCAAACGTTTCAGCCGTTCGTCTTTATCGTCTTCTGGACTATTCCTGACCGAAGTCCCCATGAGGAGTGTTCTCAGCTCTTCCCTCCCCTTGGATAGGCTTAGGAGGATCTCCCCGAACCGAGTCTCTTGAGCATGAAGATCCTGGTTGTCTTGTTGGGAAGCCATTGTTGTAATAAACAACGAAGAGGATAAGAGACCTGTACCAAGGGTACCTGTAATGCAATGATATGTATGTATGCATGCGATGTGTATGATTTATGTTTTTAAAGACAATCGGGATTCGACTTTGTAGACAAAAAGGAAACACACTTCATTAGATTCAATCTTTAAATTGTTCAACAATTTTCCCTTAGGCATTACAAGAATGAAAATACTAAAAAGGAAATAAAAGCTGTAAAAGAAACATCCAAAGCCCATCAGTGCTCCCATGGCCTCCTCTTCTCAGTACGGATATAGTCGTTCAGGATCCGCTCCTCCTCCAATTGCTTAGTCAGCTTCTGGATCTTTTGTTCCTGTTCGTTGAACTTTTCCCGATAAAAATCTTGTTCTTCCTGTAGCTGCACCCAAGATCTTTTTAGTGTATCAACATCAGTAGGTACCTGAGGAGGGAGGACAGTTGGAGGAACCCCGTCTTCATCAGGAAACTCAAGAATGATAGGCCTGACAGCTTCGTATGGCATACCTAACTTCTGAGCACGAATGTGGACCCATCTTCAGTAGGGTTCCATTGGTAGAGAAGTCTTCGGTCCCAACTCATGTGGGTCAGCTTTGGGAATTCTGTCCCAAGCCCTGATGAATCTACGGTGCAACTCGTCACTGTCTACCTGAAACTCAAAACTGATGTGAGGTACCAACATCTCATGAGGCCCTGCTCTTCTGGCTCTTCCAAACTGACAGAGAGCTAAACATGGATTATAAGAGATTCCTCCCTGGGTACCGATCAATGGAACATTAGGATATTCTCCGCAACGATCAATAATGGCTACCTCATCCAAACCTCTAAGAGTCCAAATGATGTCATTATCAGTGAGAGACATTAACCTATGAGCCCAGCCTTTTCCTTCTTCATTCTTCAGCACGAACTTAGGGAGGTGCGAAATAAACCACCTCACTAACAAAAGAGCATAACACCATGGAGTTCCCCGTCTTCGGGTAGTACGAGCATAGAGCTGTTGCAGGATATCACCCAAGAGAGTGGGTACAGGGTTCCGAGACACGAAGATCCTTATGGCATTGACATTGACAAAGTTATCAGGATTTGGAAACAATACTAGACCATAGATTAAGAGAGCCAGAATGTCTTCGTACGCCTCGAAGTCTAAGTCATTCCAGGAACTATTAGCTTTGCCAACCAGAAATTTAGCCAAAAAGCCCTTAACTCCACTTCTAGTCTCCCAGTTAGCCATTACCTCTTCTTTGGTCAAGGGAAGGGCTTCCGCAATCTCTTCAGGCCTAAGAGTCTTCTCCCAACCAGTGAACGGAGTTTGTTCTCAAACAGGGATACCAAGTAACTCAGAGAATTCTTCCAGGGTAGGGACCAGCTGGAAGTCTTGAAAAGTGAAGCAATGGTACAGGGGATCATAAAACTGGACCATGACACTCATCAGTTGTTGGTCCCACTTTGAAGTGACTAAACCGAGAAGAGAACCATGCCTCTTGATGAAGGAAGTAGTGTTTGGAATCCTATCAACCAAATACTTGAGCAAAGTAGGTGGTTGAACAAAGTTGAGCCGGATAGTATTCCTACGCACGGGCATCATGATGTCCTACAAAACAGAGCAAAGATGAAACCCTCTTGTCTTTGAAATGGGTTAGTCCTTATGCAAGATGCATGCAATGGTATGATGGTATGATGTTATGATAAAGCACACCACAAGTATTCACAAAGGCAAGCATGATAAGGCACACAAGTCACACAAGACAGCCCTTAGGTTTTAGGCCAGCATGAAGTTTAGGTATTGCCCTCTTTTAGTTTCGTTAGTTAAGACATGTCCTATCAAAAGTAACCGGGTTCTAGAGGATATCAATATCATTGACTACCCTCAATCGGTCATAACTCCAGCATCACAATCTTTTCTTGCTGCCAGAACCATCGCGAGAGTTTAGCCTGAATGAGTGTAGCATACTGCTACCGTTCTATGGACAAGTTGGGTCAATTTAGGGTTCTAAGGTCGGTTGGTGCTTAATGACTCCTTAGAAGACCCATATTCTCCTCGTTGCAACACAAGGGATATCGTTACAGACCAAGGTGTCACACCAACGTAGCCACTGTTTCACCCATGTCGGTCTACGCCGGACAGGTCCCTCACAGCTTATGGTACCTAAAGGGTATTCCTTAGATTCGGGTTAGGATCTATGAAACTCCGATGCAAAGCCCACAAATATAAAAGCAAACAAAGCAAGCAATTGAAAACAAGGTGATCTAAGCCCTAAGGTTACTCCACTTTTAAGTTGTCCCCAACAGAGTCGCCAGTTCTGTGATACGGTGGGAGAACTGACTTGGGTTTTGCGTTTGTATTCGCAAATGTTTCGGTTGAGCAAGAGTCGCCACCGACTTTTTATTTTATCCTAAGGAAAGGTTAAAAAAGCACAGCAAAAACCTTTGAGATGTTTTCTTGGGTTCGGGGAGTAGATTATAGAAAGGGAAGGTATTAGCACCCTTTCTATCCATGGTTACCCATGGGCTCTTAGTTACTTGCTTAGATCACTTGCCTTTGATTTTCAATTGTTTGAAATGGTGCTTTGTGTGTGGGTTTGAAAATGTTTTGAAAAGAGGCCATTTGTGGTGGCAACCTTTGTAATGATCCATGTTTGAATGTATACAAATGTGTACTTATCTTTTGAAAAGTTTTCAATGTTTTTGAAAGTTGTTTTGAAAGTGTTGTGGAGTGTGGTTTTGAAAAGTAGGCAAGTTTTTTTTACAAGTTTGATCAAGTAACTAAGAGTTTTGTCTACCCCTAAATTCACTCAAAGGTTTTTTCTATGTTTTAACCCTTTTAAAAATTTTGTTCCACCATTGTATTTGGTGGACAATCTTGTGTTAGGATGTGAACGGGACGGGCGCGGGTCATCGTTTAGACCATGATTGCAATGGTGCCAAGTGTCTTTGGGCAATTTTTCCTTTAAGGGACTTGATCATTTTTAGGCAACTTTCGAAGGCGTCATCGAGGGACTATGATCATTTGAATTATTTTGTTTTGCCAAAGACACCCAACATGCAACATGGCCCGTTATTGAAGGCAACAAGTGGAGTAACCCTAGGGGTGCAAGTGTGATTGGTGTTGTCCATTTCCATGCTTTGTTGTCTTTGAATTAGGTCAAACTATTTGTTATTTGCATACAAACCCTAAGTCTATCATGGCATATTTAGAAAGCTTTAAAGTGCGGAATTAAAAGTCCTAAATTATTACACAATAATCATGGGGATGGGGGGTACAAATGTCCAAATGGGGATGAGACTTTAATAGGAGGGTGGTATCCCAATATTTACAACCAAATCGAATCAATCGCAAATATAATATGTATCAAAGTATAAGAATAAAGCAATGTGTATGTGTAAATGTATTTGTGTAAGTGTATGTGATTTATTTACAAGTGAAATAAAAATAGAAAAGGTTAATTTTTTTGGATATTTTCATGTTTTAGGGCAAAACCCTAATTTCCTAATAAATGGTATTTATGAATTATTTTATATACAATATTTGTCCATTATATACAAAAATAAAAGAAAAGAAGTATGTTTGTAAAAAAGGTAATTTTTGAGGTTAAATATTAATAAAGATAAAAATGTATTATTTTTGTATTTTTATCCTAAATATTCTAATAAATATATAAATATTCATATTATATATTAAATATATTAAATATACACAAGAATAAAAATATTTATTATTTACAAAAAAAAAATATTTTTTTAGAAAATGTTTTCAAAAGATGCAAATAAAAATAATAACTAAAAGTATATATTTTCACATTATTTCTAAAGTTTTAAATAAAAGCGTTATATTTATTTATATGTACAAATGTAAACAAAGCAAATAAATTCAAAATAAAATGCAAAAATGTATGAAAAAATATTTTTAATATTTTTTATGTTTTGTTAAAAAATAACAAGTCAAAAGAAAAAATAAAAAGTCAAAAATAATTAAGAAAACACACAATGGGCCAAGGGGGTGTATGTGGAAAAATGTGGTGCAAATAGAAAGAACAACACAGGCCCAGCCCAAAGAGGCTTCTTCAACCTCCAACCACTTCTGTTTTAAAAAACGCGCGTTTCCTTGCTTGATTCAAACATCCTGATTCTTTGATTTTTAGCACAAACTTATAGCACAAAAAATGTCAAGCATCAAATCACGAATCCATACATACCAAGAACTTGATCTAACTCTCAGAAATGAGAGAGAATTTCTTCTCCCCCAATTCCTGACCTAACTTTTTCCTAATGTTCAGGTTCCAAATTCTCTTAACACACACAATATAAATGAAAAGTGAGGATACAGGTAGCTTCAGGGCCATGAATAGAACATGCTTTCTTCATAAACCTAAGCCTAGATGTGCTTGGATAAAGAGATAGGAGTTCAAACTTTTACCTGTTCATCTTGAATCGTGTGCAACAATGGAGGTGCTTTCAATGCAATGTGAGGACTTGTACAGCTTGCCTGAGGTCCAAGGATGCTCCTCCAATGCTTGGTGTGCCTTGAATCCTTCTGAATCACTCCATGGAAGTCAACCTGCAAGAGAGAAAAGTGAAAATGACACACTATGCTATGGCTGTTACAGTCTGTATCTAAGGTTAGGGATAGTTTGTATGGATGTTATTGGATGTGTTTGAGGTGGTTTGGATGAAAACGCACGAGGGAAGTGAACTGTGGAAGTCAATATGCAGAAGATACCCTGTTTTGCCACAAAACTGTGTTTTGATGAATGAGGGAGTTTTAGGGATGGCTTGGTCGTGTTTCAGACTTGGTTTGATGTTTGGAAAGTGTTCATGAAGTTTTTTTAGGCTTGTGTTGATAGGAGATGGAAGTTGGTATGTGTTTGCAAGATTTCTTCTATGTTAAGCCAAAGTTGCCAAGTTGGGTTACAAGCTTATGCAGGCCCCCTAAACATGCTGCAAAGTTTGTTCTTGATCAGTGGGATATGTCCACACATTTGTGCCTCATAGATTTGCTTTGTACTTCTTAGATTGTAAACTTGACATAAAGTGTAACTTTATCAAAATGGCTAAAATGCTTTTTTCTAATTATGGACTAATCCTTCATGTAATGACCAAATGCATAAAATAACATCTTGGCACAATGGTTTAGCATTGAATTATTGAGTAAGAAAGGGATTAGAGGTCTGTAACCTAGCTTGTACAAGCTGATTTCAAAAATGCCCAAGTTATGAACATGGAAATGGCTCATGAACAAAGTGACTTTTGCCCATATTGACAAATTCGATTCTCCCTAACCACAAGGGTGTTTGAGAAGTTCTTGGACAATTTGGAAAACTTGGAATGTGTACTACAATCCATCTTTGTAATGCAAATTGATATTCCAAGTGGAAGCATGTGAAAAGTGGCCATGAAGCTGGGCAAAAATCCTGCCTAAAATAGGTCAAAAAATTTCTAAGTTAAGAATGTTTTGCACCCCTATTCCAAAAATCATAACTTGAGCTACAAGCTTCTTTTGAGGAAACTTTGTGAATTAAAGTTGTAGATTTTGAAATGGACTATAACTTTCATGTTTTGAGTTTTGTTTGAATCCAAATGTATTTTGATGAAAAGATGGGACAAAGTTAGGAAAAAATTAGGAAATTTCATAACTTAGAAAATTTCTAAGTTATGAAATTTCTTCATTTCAAACCCTAATTTGTGATTTTTGATTTCTTGATGAACAAGTTTTATAATTTGACATGTCTTGATGAAAAATGAATCTTGACACTTGATTTTGACCAAAAAGTCAAAGTTTGACTTTTCAGTATACAGTCAAATTTTGCTCAGTTGACTGGAAAATTCATCTGTCAATCTTGTGCATTTGGGATCTTTTGAACTTGTTGAACATGTCAAGACAATGCCATTGATTCCTTGAGTCCATATGTGAGCTTGGTTTGCCATTGGCTAGGTCAAATAGTCAAAAATTGCCTTTGTGCAGTCAAAACCCTAAAAATGACCATTTTGCCCTTTTGGTGATCTGATCAAATTTCTTGTGGAATTGTGATCCAAACTTGACCAAATGGTTCATATGAGTTCATAATGTTGATGTGGGTCAAAAATCATGAGGTTTGACTGTCAATTGACCACAGTTGACTTTTTCCCCAATACAGCTGATTTCTAGGTCAACTGTCCAATTGACTGGGCAAAGATTGGAATCAAGCCTTGAAACTTGGTATGGATAAACTTGTGAGTCCAACATGAAGCATGAAAGTCACCTTGGGAACTTTAGGTCAAAACATCTTTGTGCAAACTCAAACCCTAATTTGGGTCAACAGTGCAAGGAGGAGTCTTGAGCAGAGCAAACCCTAACTTGATCTTGAGCTCCAAAGGTCTTATGGTGAGAAAATATTGATGAAATGGGAGGGCAAATTTTGGGGTACAACAATGATTATCATGAGGAAACAGATGTCCCTTGTAATGTTGAGACATTCTTTGAGACTCCAACTCAACAGAATGACCTACCTAACACCACTGCAGCAGACTCTGAATCCAAGGAAGCTAGCAAAATCCCTTCCATCAGAATTCAGAAAGATCATCCTAAAGAACTCATCATAGGAGATCCTAACAGTGGAGTCATTACAAGATCTAGAGAAATCATCTCAAACTCTTGCTTTGTGTCTAAAATTGAACCAAGAAATATTAAGGAGGCTTTAACTGATGAATACTGGATTGGTGCAATGCAAGATGAATTGAACCAATTTAAGCAACATGAAGTTTGGGAGTTAGTTCCTAGACCAGAGGGAACAAACATCATTGGCACAAAATGGATATACAAGAACAAATCAGATGCTGAAGGAGTTGTCACCAGGAATAAGGCAAGACTTGTTGCCCAAGGATACACTCAAGTTGAAGGGGTTGATTTTGATGAGACCTTTTCCCCTGTAGCCAGACTGGAATCTATCAGACTCCTATTGGGAATTGCTTGTCTCCTGAAGTTCAAGTTATTTCAAATGGATGTAAAAAGTGCCTTCCTAAATGGGTACTTAAATGAGGAAGTTTATGTGGAACAGCCTAAAGGTTTTGTGGATCCAAACCACCCTGATCATGTCTACAAATTGAGGAAAGCTTTATATGGCCTGAAACAAGCTCCTAGAGCATGGTATGACAGGTTAACAAAATTTCTCTCAGACAAAGGATACAGAAAAGGAGGCTTGGATAAAACCCTCTTTATCAAAAATGAAGGAGGAAAATTAATGGTAGCTCAAATATATGTTGATGACATAGTGTTTGGGGGGATGTCAGATAGAATGGTTAAGCATTTTGCTGACCAAATGCAGGCTGAATTCGAAATGAGCCTCATGGGAGAATTGACCTACTTTCTTGGACTGCAAGTCTCACAGATGGAAGACTCAATGTTTCTATCTCAAAGCAAGTATGCAAAGAACATTATCAAGAAGTTTGGTATGGAGAATGCAAGTCACAAAAGGACTCCTGCTCCTACTCATTTAAAGCTATCCAAAGATTCAAGTGGGGTTAAGGTGGACCAAAGCCTGTACAGAAGCATGATAGGAAGTTTGCTGTACTTAACAGCCAGCAGACCTGACATTGCTTTTGCAGTTGGAGTTTGTGCAAGATACCAAGCTGATCCCAAAGTCAGTCATATCAACCAAGTGAAGAGAATCTTGAAGTATGTAAGTGGAACTTACAACTATGGCTTGCTATACTCTCATGGTTGTGAACCAACCTTGACTGGTTACTGTGATGCTGATTGGGCTGGAAGTGCTGATGATAGAAAAAGCACCTTTGGAGGATGTTTCTTCTTAGGAAACAATCTGGTCTCTTGGTTCAGCAAGAAACAGAACTGTGTGTCTCTCTCTACTGCTGAAGCTGAATACATTGCAACTGGTAGTAGCTGTTCTTAAATGATCTGGATGAAACAGATGCTTACTGAGTATAATGTCACACAAGATGTTATGACATTGTACTGTGACAATCTTAGTGCAATCAACATTTCCAAGAATCCTATTCAGCATAGCAGGACCAAGCATATTGACATTAGACATCACTTTATCAGAGACCTTGTAGAGGAGAAGACGATTAAACTGGAACATGTTGCCACTGAGCTACAGCTGGCTGACATTTTTACCAAGGCACTTGATGCAAATCAATTTGAAAATTTGAGGGGCAAGTTGGGAATTTGCCAACATGAGGAATTGTAGCAATTAATTTTGCTTAAAACAAGGGTTGAAGGATTTTTGTTTGTTAATTCTATTTTGATTGGGTTAATCATATGTTTTCCCATTTCTTTCAAAATTATTAAGAAGTTGAATAGACACTCATTTACCTCCTTCCTCTCTCGGTTCTGCAACAAATCCCATTCTCTCAATCAAAGATTTCTCTCTCATTGCTACTGGTTTTCTAAGACTATTAAAATGTCTCAAACATCATCCTCATCCAAGACGACTGTTTCATCTGCTTCCTCTGATCGAGATTCTAGGGCAATCACATCATGCATGGATTTTGAAGTCCTGGAGATTACTCCTCTAAGAGTAATGGCAACTAACCCCTCTAAGGTTAAAAAGCTGAGAACAAGGCATGCAGGAAGGTCTCAAGCTACTTCATCTGGTAATCCCTCTCAACCTTCATCTTCTGTTCCAAATAGGGAAGGCTCAGCTTATGTTCATCAAGCAATAGCCAGGCTTGTTACAAGAATTCTGACTGAGAACCACTCTGTGCCCGACATTTCTGTTCCTTTAAATCAAGAATCAGCAAGTCCAAATGTTGACAGAAATCCAGATGTCTCTGAGAATGTTGAGACACCAAATGACAACATTCAGAAATCATCTGATAATCTTGATGATCTCCAGAACCCTTCAGAGAAGGAGGTTGAACCCCCCGTTATTGATGTGGATGAAGACTACTCAGACAATGACCTAATTGCAAATATCAACCCTAGCATAGCTAGGAGAATGATGAACAGAAAAGGCAAGCAGGATACTGCAAAATGTCTGACCAAAGAGAAGAATGCTGATGTTGCTCATAAGAAAACCAGGTCTGAAGGCAAGACTGGTGTAGAAACCTGCAAAGAGCTGGAGACAAGGAAAAGGACTCTTGAGAACCTAATTGCCAGATTAGAACAGGAGGAGACTGAAGGACAAAGAAGGGAAGAGGATTCTGCTGAAGATCAGCTCAATGCTGAAGAAAGTGCCTCCTCTGAAGATGACAGTGCCTGAAGTTTGGTGGAGTTGTCAAGCTTGCTGCTGGTACCTGTTGCTGCAAGTGATTTCAGTTTTTCTTTGTTGTTTTTATTACTCATTTTGGATGACTGTATAACATATAAGTACATGTATCTTTGGCCTATTTGTGGCTAAAGAGGGGGAGATATTTTGTGGTAGACATTATTTTTTTCTACAGACATATTCATTATGCTGCTCTCTATTCTCTGATTGCTTAGGGGTTTTAGCCAAAAATTTGCCAAAGGGGGAGTTTGTAAGTGTTTAGTTATTGGCATGTATTTTTGGTAAAACCAGGTGTGTGAATGTCATGACTAATGTCATAACATTCTGGGTTATTAGGTACTTTATGCAGAAAAAGAATGGCATACAGTAGCTGGTATTTATGAGTGTGTATCTGAGCATTTTGCAATAGTCACATTTATTACGTTCTACCAAAATCAATAAACAGGATTTTTGTTGTCATAACAAATGTTAAGACATCCTGTACTGATCTAACAGTTATGCAGTTTGGTTAATTCTGAGATTTTTCAGGAATTTGGTTCATACTTTCCAGAACAGAATCTCACGTGGACTTTAGGTTAACCTAGCTCAACCCTAATATGGTTGATAAAGTCTTGTGACCAAGTCTTGAGGTTAACCCTAATTAACCCTAGCTTTTCGTGGAAGCCCTAACTGAAGAAACAACTGCATATATATTCAACAGGAAAGCTGATTGGAATTTAACTCTTTGACAGAAGATCAATTAGGAGCTGTATAGTTTTAACTGCTGTAATCCAAGCAAGTATCATTGTGAAAAGTGACTTGGAGTAGGTTTTGATTGTAATGGTTGTGTATCACTCAAAGATTTAAAGCAAGAGTGTTTTGTGTCACTTGACTAAAGCTTTGAAGCAAGGTCAAGTTAGGTTTATGTATCACTCAAAGCTTTGAAGCACGAGTGGTAGTGTAACTTGATTGAAAGCTTTGAAGCATAATCAAGTGTATGTTCTGAAGAGTGTCTTCATTAATTCATTAGTCAATTGTTTAGTATCAATGCTGTGATTGAGGGGGAGTGAGTAGGAACTCGAGTTTAAGTTGAACTTAGATTGAAGTTGCATTAGGTAGGTCTTAAGTGAAGGAGATAAACTGGTTGGTTTATTCCTGAATTAATATCTCTTATAGTGGATTTCCTCCCTGGCTTGGTAGCCCCCAGAGTAGGTGTTGTTTCACACTGAACTGGGTAAACAATTAACTTTGTTCTTTACTGTTTCTTTTATTTACTGTCTTATAGAAAGTCAGATACCGTGTCATAACATTCACTGTGACATTGAGTATCTGCTGCCATAATTTCAAATCCCATATCAAATATCCAGTTACTAAGACAAAACAAGAATAACATACCTGGAAAGAAATCACCTACAGAGTCACCTTCTCAAGCTTCGCAAGCCTCTTCGCAGGCCTCTTCCTCTTTCCTTTGGCTTTCGTTTTTGGCAAACAGAACATGCATTTTCTATCTTCAGCTTTGGGAGATCGTCTGTTCCGATTCTCTGCCCCGTTGCCTCCAACAAGCCACTTCAAGCATGACAACTGCCACATGGAGTCTGCTTTTTATATTTCACTAATGTTTCACTAATATTTCACTAATGGAAGGACTAACGTGGTTTCATTTTAAAACTTAAGGGACCATTTTGACAAAAAAAAAGATAAGGGACCAAAGTGAACCATGACTTATAGTTAAGGGACCAAAATGAGTATTTCTAATTAATTCATATTCTAACTAAACAAAATAAATATTTAATCTATAATGTCACCTTACTATAATAATTAAAATAATTATTTAATTATTAACACTATTATTAATTTATTAAAAAATATATAATTTAAATAATAATAGTAAATGACACTCTCTCACACTGTAACACCCCAAAATAATTAGATTATTTATTTTATTATTTAATTGATTTATGACGAGTATTTGTGAATATGATGTGTGATATGATGCTATGTGTGGTATAGTGGGAAATAAGGAGACATTGAGTATTTTAAATAATTTTAGATAATTAGAGTAATTATTTAGAATTATTTTATTTGGGGAAATAGAGATAATAATATGATGTAGAAACTATAAGGGCAAGATAGTAAGTTGTAAGAGGTTAAGTGAGGGCAAAAGTGGAAGACCATATTAGGGGTCCAAGGGGTAACTTTGAAAAAAGGAAAAAAAGATGTCAGTTTCATTCTGTGCAATCGTGAAAGTTGGGAAGAAGTAGTGAACGAGAGCTAGGGCACATGAACTAAGAGGGATTATGTAGGACACGGAGAAGGAAATACTGTCGCTTGAAAATCTAAGGTAATGGAGGTTATCCTAATTATTATAATTGATATGGGGTTTAGGTATTTGTAGGTTTGTGTTTGGGGTTTTGATTGATGATACTGATTATAATATGATGATTCTTTTGGGAATTGATGCAATTGTGATGTTGCTTTTACCATGAATTAATACATATAATGTCCATTATGATGTGTAGTTATTGTATGACAAAAACATGAGAATTTGTGATGAATTGGGATCTGTACTGATGTAAAATCGCAAGAAAATTTGATTGGTTTTATGCAGAAAACACAACAGTAGAGCTTCTATTTTTGTGCACTCGTTGGGCGAGCCTCCCGAGTCAACAAGAGAAGCAACTTCGCCTAGATGTTTCCAGACGGGAGTGAGGTGAGAGAGAAGGATGAGGTTTTTACAAGTTTTTGGAAAATGTATGGAGGAGGTGTCTCGCTCCAGCTTCACCGGGCGAAGCAGAAGCAAGTGCAAGCTCGCCAGGAAAATGAAGAGGTCTTCAGGTGAATGAGATGATGGAAAACGGGTGCTCCTAGAATTTTGTATGGGGAAGTTGTTTCTCCCCAGCCTCGTCGAGCGAGCCTCAGGCGAGCAAGCTGCTTCGTCGGGTGAGCCTTGGGCAAGGGGCACTTGATAGATTTTGTAGAGGCCGTAACTTGAGTTTCCTGACTCTGTTAGACGTGCCGTTCAAAGTGTTAGAAAGCTAACGCGATAAATTATACTTTGGTAAAATAAAATAAATCATATGATTTGTTTTTTCCTAGTGATTGTGCTATGATAAAGTGATGTGATTATGTGTTGATGTAATATGATGTATGCTTTTTATGATGAATTGATGTGGTTATTCCATGATGTAATATGATGTATGTTTCCTATGATGAATTGATGTCGTTATGATTATGATATATGTATTATGAAGTATGTGATGATATTAGAAGTATTACATGAATGGTGATGCATTTTGACTAGCAGCAGTCTTGTTTTAACGTGTTATTGCGCATCATGCATTTATGGCATATGTTAGGATGTTGTCTAGTGATGTTGTTAGGATGATTGGTCCAATGATGTTGATAGGATGTTGGTCTAGTGATGGCCTCAATCCCATGGCGGGGATTGAGTGCAATTTTGTGAAGTGTTCTGGTTCCAAGAAGGAATCGATCCTAAGGTGGGGATCTTTGGAGGAAAGATGACTCGGTCATCAGCGAAATTTGGTACCACATGCACGAGTCAATGGTGCTGCATTGCATTCTTTGTGACATTGCATGATGATTGATTAGGGGATGTTTTGATTATGTGTGAATTAAGGATGTCTTGGTGATGATTGTCAATTTGATGACATGATGATGCTGTGAATGTATTAATGATGTGAATGAGTGAGTATATATATATATGTGAAGTATGATGATATGTGGAATCTTTTATAATTTCTGTGTAACTAATATATTTATTCCTAATATCTTTTATAATTATTTGTGATTACTCACCCTTTCTGCTTGGAGATGTTGCCTCGATACGTGCGTAACTTGCAGGTGATCAGGAATAGTTCGATAAAGCTTAGAGGATATATTTAGAGTGCATTATTTATTTCCTATTAAATAAAGTGGGTCTTTCTCTGATATGTAACATCGGGGTTGGGATTGTTTGATTGGAATAATTATGTTCTTTTATTTATTTTGAGATTTTGATCTACCTTTAATGGTATTTAAATTATTTGAACTATGAATCATAAACAATGAAATATGATGAAGTTTCTATCAAGTATTTTAATAAAGGTGTTTTGAAACTATGAATTCCTCTATGAGTAGTTGAAGTGTTATTTTTGTTATTAATGAAGTATTCGTTATAAATGATTTTGAAAACCCGTGTTACAGAGCAAGATGTTTATTATATGATGTTTATATGAAGACGTGACACCCTTGTTAGTGGTTTTATTTGAATTATTTTCGTAAATTATATGAGAAATATATGTGGGTATAGATGGGTGTTATATAAGTGGTATCAGAGCAGGTCAGTTCGTCTGACCAGGTTTTCTTATAATGTACATGTCCTGTCAATCGATTATTGTGACTACAATGTCGATACGTTGTCCTTTCAAAAGTTAGTTTCCCATGTATAAAATGTCTGGAAGGAACGATGCTGGGATTGCTGCTGCTTTACAGGCTGTGGCTCAGGCTATGCAACATCAACCTAATGCTGGAAGGAATGAAGGATATTGTATCTTAGAGACATTTCAGAGGAACCATCTGCCTACTTTCAAGAGTCGGTACAATCCTGATGGAGCGCATATGTGGCTCAAGGAGATTGAAAGGATATTTTGGGTCATGAATTGCTCAGAGGAACATAACATGTGGTTTGGTACGTATATGCTGGCAGAGGAAGCTGATGACTGGCGGGTTGAAACCTGTCAAAGATTGGTAGCGGTGGGTGAAGCTATCACATGGGTTTTATTCAACAGGGAATTTCTGAGGAAGTATTTTTATGAAGATGTGCACATGAAGAAAGAGATATAATTCCTTGAGTTGAAACAAGGGAATCTGTTAGTGATTGAGTATGCTTCGAGGCTCGTGGAATTGGAAAAGTATTAGCCATATTATAGTGAAGCGAATGTGTAATAACCGGCAAAAAATATAGAGTCACCACCATTAATTTTTATCCTAGGGAAGAGAATATAACAGATAACCCTAATTTTAACAGAGATTCTAAGTTGTTGACTCGTTTTAGACGAAGGGAAGGTTTTAGGCACCCTTCATCTACCTTGTTCCAAAGGATACTAGGGTTTAGACTTATAATTCAGGAAATAGGGTTTTAATTTTAATTAGGAGAACTCGCTATAATTTTAATCGTATGCCTACGTATCCTCTTATGAGGAATCAGAGTCCCAATTCGTAGTTTGCAGTTGGTTGGTGTTTTTTATGGATTATAGAAATATCTCGTATTCTCCTCGAACCAAGTATGGGTTTGTAAATCACAGAGTTGTTAGACGAAGTTCACAGTTAATAAAAGAAATTTCCATAATCCTTTTTGAAAATATATAAGTTTGAATTATGTTAGTAAGAAAAAGTTAGCTTTTGATTGGTTAGACGTTTTCAAATATACTATGTGATATAAGAAAAAAATATTTTTAATACATGATAAAAAGAATTTTAATGCAATTTGAAAGTAATTAAAAATGAGTTAGTAAAAACTGTTGGATTTAATAATAATAAAAAAAACAAAATCAGAATTAACATAAAAATATATTAAAGATATTAATTTATAATGAATATATAAATATAAAAATAAAAATAAATTAAAAACGCAAGCGTGTGTATTTTATATGGGCTAAGTAATTTATGGGGGTGAAGATAATAGGGCCCTAAATCGAGATATTGGATTCAGACCCAAACGCAAGAGGGTGCGGATTTATACTGAGTAGTAAAATTGGGAGTTCAAGGAGTATGGCTCCAAGTCCAGATATTGAACTTGGCCCACTAGCGCTGGGGGGTACAATTTGTGTGTACTAGTAGAATAAAAAACAAGGAGGGGGTGTGAAGCGTAAAGGGGCCTGGCCCATTGAACAAGGTCCGTTTGACCAGCATGGGGATGGCTCAAAGTAATTAGCGTGTCAGGATAATTCAAGGACATTTGATTTTGATCGTAAGGCCACTTGAGGTCAATTCATAAGCGTTGATTAAGAATAGGAAGATTGGACGGACGTGATCAATGGTTTTATTGAGGGAGCATGGTAAGCATACAAATAGAGTATAAGGAGTGTTATATATATATATATATATATATATATATATATATATATATATATATATATATATATATATATATATATATATATATATATATATATATATATATATATATATATATATATATATATATATATATATATATATATATTCAATTTATCCCACTTTTCTCCCTTCTCCGCCTCTCTCTCTATAATCCCCTTCTCACTCTAGAGAGAGAGGCTCTGACGTCTCTCTAGAACTCAGGCGACGAGAAATCGCCTTGGTTACACCGTCCACCTTGAGCTGCCACCAACTACCACCACTGTCCAGTTTTTCCAGTTGAAATTCAACCGAAAATTTCAAACCTTCATAGCCAACCACCGTGACAAGCCTAAAAAATTAGAACCCTAAGAATAACCCTAACAATGTATGACCTAACCCCAAGAATCCTAAGGGTTTGTGAAGAACCGTAATCTCAAACCTAAGAACCCTAACCCTAGAAACCAAGATTTTCCAGAAACACAACAATTCAACACCAATCATGCAAGCATTTGACAATCACGACAACTATTAATAACCCTAAGCTAAGTATTTCAGATTACCTCTCCTGCAGTGAAACTGGTCGTATAATTTTCCTCCCCTGGTTTCTCCTTTGTCTCCTCTTCTAATCTCCTTCCTTTCTATTTGCAGGTACGTGGTGGAGGCGATGGCTTGGAGGATAGATCTTAGGGTTTCAGAAATTGAAACCCTAGATCTCAAGCAAGAAGAAACTTCCAAGGCTTTAACCGCTTCTCTTTCTTTCCTCGGTTTAGAGTCTTCTTCTCCAAACTTTTTTTCCTTTACATCTTAGATCATAGGGTTTATATAGGTTCAAGAATTAGATTGAATATGAAATTTTATTCTAATTGTCGTTATAAATTAGTTGATTAGGGTAGGTTTGTGTTAGAAATAAGTGATTGGATTAGAATCTGTAATTGATACAATTTCTTGCTTTGATTGTAATTTGTAGAGATTTAATTCAGATTGATATTGATTGTAATATAAATGATATGATTAGATTTGTTTCAATTATACAAATACGCGTTTCTCCTTTATTTGGATCTGCGAAGTGTATGTTTATTGGGCTTGCGTAGTTGCTAGGATTAGGGTTTCAAAAATCCATAATTGGATTTAGTTGACCTCAGTCAATGTGTACAAAAATAAGAAAAGAATAATATCTGATGATTTTTTATAAATAATTTGCTAATAATAATTTTCATGTTAATAATAATAATAATATAGATCATCTAAACATAATTATCATAATTAGTAGAAAATAATTGCTTAAATTAATAATAAAAAGAAGAATACTATAAATATCCAGATGAAGAGACCTAAATGAAACTAATGGGATTTCCCAATATGATTTGATGTGGGCCTGTGGTCCAATCTCTTCAGCCTTAACAAAAAACGTACTCCCTTCCATATAAAGATGGGCCTCAAAACAGCTTAATGGACTGGTCCAATTTTATTATTCATACTCCTCCTCTATTATTTAAACAAATCTTAATGGGCTGACATGCAAACATCCAATGCACCCCCCCTTTTTTTCCAATTGTAAGAACAAACTTAATGGGCCATCAGACTTTGATGGTCCATTTTAAAACAATTCATCCCACTTTATCAATTTAAACCCCATAATGAATTTTATCAACAATAATCTAAACCTTATAAAGAAAATGATAACATTAGATAACAATAAAAAATAATTTAGTTAGAAATAAATAGGAAAAATTCTAGGTATGATAGCTGCCCCTATTTAGTTGCCTTTCAATTGAATAGTGCGAGAATACACAAGTCTCACACGTTCAAATCAGAGGTTTATTAAATAACGAAAGACCCTAGAATTTGTCTGGAAGATTATAAGGATATAGTGTACAACGTTCCCAAGAGTATGAAAAATAGGTATAAATGATGATGTATTATCTTACCGATGTTTGAAAAAGGAAATTTGATTCGACTTAGATGTGACGACACATATAACTCGTCAATGCTTAGAAAAGAGATCGTAGACTTTGGATATTTACCGTAACCTATGAGGTAAATAACACAAGTTTTAAAATCGACTTACTAATGCTTCGAGACTAACATACTAAGATTAACCCAGATTTTGTCTATCCATCACAGCCTAGGGGATGAATAACAGAGCTTGATAATACATTGCCGCATGGAGACTAACACAACGAATTATATCACAGATTTCGTATATTTACTATAACCTAGAGAGTAAACAGTACGGGATGAGCATGCACATTTATCACGACCTAGAGGATAAATGACATAGGAAAAGGCTTATGCATTCATCACGACCTAGAGGATGAATAGTATAACCCTGGAAATTCACATACCTACCACAACCTAGAGGATAGATAATTGAAAAAGTTTGTGTGTTTATCATGACCTAGATTATAAATGACACAAAGATAGACTTTTGTATTCATTACGACCTAGAGAATGAATAACATAAACCCGATAATTCGTACATCTACCACAACCTAGAGGATAAATGACATGAGGATAGACTTTTATATTCATCACAACCTAGAGGATGAATAACATAAACCTGATAATTCGTACATCTACCACAACCTAGAGGATAGATGAAATGAGGATAGACTTATGTATTCATTACGACCTAGATAGTGAATAACATAAACCCCATAATTCGCACATTGTTGTACCCCAAAATTTTCCCTCTCACTTATCACATATTTTCTCACAAAGATCTCTCTTGGTTCAAGACTGCACTAGGGTTGATCAACTTAAGACACCTCCTTAAGCACTGATGACCAAAATTAGGGTTTGAGATTGCACAAGGATAATTGAACTTTCAATGCTTCATGTGACTTTAATGGATCATTTTGGACCCCAAGATTACTCATTTCAAGTTTCAAGCCTTCGATAACACTTTTGCTCAGTCAATTGAGCAGTTGACCCAAAAATCAATTGTATTAGGGAAAAGTTAACTATGGCCAATTTACATTCAAACTTCATAATTTTTGATCCACATAAACATTATAAACTCATATATATCATTTGATCAAGTTTGGACCATAATTCCTCAAGAAATTTGATCAAATCATCAAAAGGGCAAAATGGTCAAAATTAGGGTTTTGACTTAGAAGGGGCAATTTCTGATTTTTGACCTAGCAAATGATCAATTGGTTTGAAGCATGATCTCAAGATTTCAATTGCATAATTTTTACCTAATGTCATGGCCTAAAACATTGCTCAAGATCAATTGGATTGATAGAGGATTTTCAATCAACTGATCAAAAGTCAATTGTACACTGAAAAGTCAAACTTTGACTTTTTGGTCAAAATCCAATGTCAAAGATCACAATTCATAAAAACATGTAAAAATATGAAACTTATTCATCAATAAATCAAAAAGTCAAGATTTCATTTTGATAAGTCAAAGTTTTCTAACTTAGAAATTTTTCTAAGTGTTTAAAACTTCATGTTTTTTCACAATTTTGAGCAAAATTTTCACTATGATGCAAGAGGATTCAAAAGAAACTTTCAACATGAAAGTTGTATATCTCCATGATATCTAAAACATTATATTGTACCCCAAAATTTTCCCTCTCACTTATCAATAATTTTCTCACAAAGATCTCTTTGATTCAAGACTGCATTAGGGTTTGACCAGCTCAAGACACCTCCTCATGCACTGATGACCAAAATTAGGGTTTCAGTTTGCACACGTATTTTTGGACTATCAATGCTTCATATGACTTTAAAGGACCATTTTGGACCCCTAAGATTACTCATGTCAAGTTTCAAGCCTTGAATCACACTTTTGATCAGCCAATTGAATAGTTGACCTAAAAATCAGCTGTATTGGGGAAAAAGTCAACCATGGCGAATCTACAGTCAAAGTTCATAATTTTTTATCCACATCAACATCTTAGACTCATATGTATCATTTGATCAAGTTTGGACCATAATTCCTCAAGAAATTTGATCAAATCATCAAAAGGGCAAAATTGTCAAAATTAGGGTTTTGACTGAGAAAAGGCAATTTCTGATTTTTGGCCTAACAAATGATCAATTGGTTTGAAGCATGATTTCAAGAGTTCAATTGAATCATTTTAACCTAAACATGATTCAAAACATTACAAATCCATGGGATTGACAGATGAATTTTGCAGTCGACTGATCAAAAGTCAACTGTATACTAAAAAGTCAAACTTTGACTTTTTGGTCAAATTCAAGTGCCAAAGATCATAATTCATCAAAACATGTCAAAATATGAAACTTGTTCATCAAGAAATCAAGGATTTTAATATTTTGTTTTGAAAAGTTGAAATTTCTTAACTTAGAAATTTTTCTAAGTATAGAAAATTTTCTCAACTTTAAGCCAAATTTTCACCATGATGCATGATGATTCAAAGGAAACTTCCAACATGAAAGTTTTAGATCTCCATGAAATATACAACTTTGCTTCACATAATTTCTCCTAAAAATGCTTGGATCTCAAGATATAATTTTGTGAATACATGCTCATGAACTAAAAATAACTTAGTGAAATTTTTGCCTAGTTAGGCAGATTTTTGACCCAACTTCATGACAATTTTTCACATGGTTCCAAGATGATTTTTCAAAATAAATTCAAAAATGAGTTTTAGAGCACATTTCAATCTTTCCAAAATGTCCAAGAACTCCTTGATATCATTCTTGAGTAGGGAGAATCGAAGAGATGAAGTTGGTGATTTGTCACTTGGATTTCAAGCTATTTTGTGAAGAACATTGGATCCAATCCTCAAGCATGCTAAACAAATCCAACTTTGCAGGCTTCTAACTTGACTTTCACTCCATAATTAAATGTTTTCACAGCTTTTGGAAGCTTTAAGCCTAGCATTCAATGCATTGTACAAGAATAATTCCATTTTTGGGAGAAAGGCAACATTGCCATTTTAGAAAAGCAAGCTTTATGCAAAGTCAGCTTGCATTGAGCCTTGCACTTGTTTTTTCTGGGCAAACACACTACACTCAATCAGAACAAGTGTGTTTAAAGGTCTTAGCCCCCTAAAAGCTTGGTACTACACCTTGGAACCATGTTTGCTAGCTTTGCTTCACAAACAAGAAACCAAGCAAACATGTGAGTTTTTGAAATCTGAGTTGTTACAAGACTTAAGACCTCTTGCTTATAAGTAGGCACACTATTTACAAGTTGACACATGAATTCTAAGACTCCAAAACACTCCCAAACACTTTGCAACTCAGAATCTGCCATAGCTTGACAGTTTTGAACCTCACATAGCCATCTCGAAATCTACTCGTGCGATTGAGTTTTAACCACCCAAACACTTAATATACATCATATCAAAGTGATCCAGACCCCTGTTTCAAGACTGTAGCTCCTCCTTTACCATCCACCATTTTCAAATATCAAGCTTGCAGGTTGACTTGAGTAGAGAGATTCAAGGACTTTCAGGACAAAGTAAGGGTTGGAATACACTCAAGGAGGTCCAGGCAAGCTAAACAGATCCTCAGGCCTTCTCAAAACTTGCTCAAACTCCATTCACGATTCCAGCTACAAGAGGTAAAAACTAAACTTCTATCTCTTCATACAAGCATCATTTGATCCTGATTTGTGAAAGCAAAATGTAGATATCCTTGCTCTAAAGCTAACCATGTTCATAGTTTTCATTTATATTAATTGTGTATAGAGAATTTTGGATTTGAAATTTCTGCAAAAATCAGGTTTCAAATTAGGGCCAGTAAAATTAGATTTTATCTTTGACTTTTAGTTTACATAAGTGTTGTACCCCAAAATTTGCCCTCCCATATTTCTCAAAACATTTCAAGAAAATTCACAAGTCCAACCTGGCGCGTCATATTCAGGTATTCTTTTGCCAAGATATCTCTGATAACATATTCTCAAATTCAGGTTCGGCTCAAGAGTCAATTCTTTAAAGAAGGTATCCGAATGTGTGAGTTTTCTTGAAAAAATATAGTGAAAAAAGTGTGCTGAAAGTGCAGTTTTTACGCGCTAAAAAATTCATAACTTGAAGATCGTGACTCGTTTTGAACATGTTCCGGTGGCCAAAATTCCGTCTTGACATTATCTACGTTTTCATCTCTCACGGCTGGAAGCCAATTTCGATCAGAAGGTCTTCAAAAATGTGGATTTATCAAGTATTTTCGTGCAGAAAATTTGTGACAGAAGTTTATTTGCGTCATGTTCAGAAAATCATAACTTGGTCGATTTTCATCGTATCGAGCTGGTTCCGGTGCCAAAATTTCACAAATTGAGTTGGCTACATTTTCACAGAAGGTATTGAGTTCAAACGGTATTCAAAAGGCCTTCGTTTTTTGCTCAGAGTGCATGACACGCTGAAAATCCTGAATGCTGAATATTATTTCATCTGGGCCGAAACTTCGAAAATTCATAACTCGGTCAATTTTTATCGGATTGGACTCATATTTTTACACAAGGTTCCTGACTTGTAGATCTACAACTTTGCTTCAAAAGTCGAGACCAAATTATGCACCGATCAATACCAGTTTTTTATTGAAGAACGTGTCGGAGTCGACACTGGAGCCCAAAATAAGTTTGTCTGAGCTGAAACTTCAAAAATTCATAACTAATTCACCGTTTATCCGATTGAGTCGATTTTCGGACAGGAGTTAGTTATCGATATAGGCTACATTTTGTTTTCACATTTCAACTTCAAAAAATGCACTTAAGTCCCTGCGATTTAGCCTGGAAAGTGACGAATTCAAGTGAATATTGGAGGCCCAATTGCACATTCAAAGCCCATTTGCTTTACCCTAATTTCCATTATATAATCACCTTCTTTTCACACAAACCAGAGAGAAAAAAAAGAGAGAGGAAAAGAGAGGAGAAAAAGAGAGGAAAAAAACCTTGCCACAACACTGTTAGAATATCAAACTCTTTCAAGAACCCTAAAACCTTGAAATCCTTATTACAAATCCCTCTCTCACTACAAGCAAACCATCACAGTTATAAACCAATACCTCACTACTTCTTCAGTAATGATAAGGCTGTCTTGATCTCCATGATCCTAATCTTCCAGTAAGGCATAAAAGCATTCAGGTCACTAATCTTCCAGTAAGGGTAAGATTGATTTGATCTCCATGATCAAAAGGGTATAATCATTCATACATGTCATATTGTGCCTAAACATTAAATTTCTTCATATGTTGGTTTTATTTGAATTTTTATGATTTTATTTAATGTGTTCATGAGGTTCAACACTGCAGATTTAGACAGGATCCCATGCAGGTTCATTAAGGAACGTTGAGGCCAAAAGCCAAATGGCCAAAAGGCCAGAAGCCAAATGGCCAAAACAGAACATTTTACACATGACACCAATACATGGCGAGGCAGACATTAAGCCAGACATTAAGGAATGTTGAAGCCAGAACGCAAATGGCCAAAAGCCAAAAGCCAAATGGCCAAAGTAGAACAACTTATGTATGATGAGGTCAGAACACAAATGGCCAAACCACTCCAATTCACCTCCAAAAAGGGGACAAAAACCCCCCAAGGTATTGTATTTTCTTTCTTTTCCTTATTTTATTTATTTCAATTATTTCTTTTTTTTTAATTAATTCCTTTAATTTAACTTATTTTCATAAAATATAAAAAATAGTAAAAAACAGAAAAGTCATAAAAATCAAAATATATTTATTTAATTAATATTTTTTGTAAATAAATTTCACTAATAATTAATTATTTATTTTTATAAATCAAAATTACATGTAAATAATTAGATTAATTTTAGGTTTAATTTTAACATGTTTTTCTTAATAAATAAAAAAATTAGAATTAGGATTAATATTTTAATTTCATTTAATTCTCATAAAAAACCATAAATACAAAAAACCTCAAAAATAATTTCTTTTTTATTTTAATTTAATTAATTTGCTCAATATAATTTAATTTCATTAAAAAGGGTCCAACGCCCTCGCTTTCAATTTCAATTCAATTCACGCATCTTTATTCCTTCTTTTAAATATTTATGTAATTCTCCCAAAGCCATGTAACTCGGACATTTTATAGTTCTCGCACTTTAGTTCTTTATTTTTTGTCAAATCGGGTCCTGGATTTTAATTTTGGCGATGTGGACCCGCGCCTTTGTAATAGTTTAGAACTTTCAATTTCCGCATCTGTTTTAACTGTTAATAAATGCATGCAAGAATGAATGATAAAATAAAAACAAACGCATAGATCACCTTGACATGAATAAGACAAAATAACTGAACATGACACACAAATCACACACCACCCCTAGGGTACGCCTCACTGTTGCCTTGCCTCGAAAGGTGATCGTCGAGTAGGGGATGTCTTAGTAAGTCCTCATGATCCGGGAACCTGGCATGAGGGTAGCTTCTAAGGTGTCTTCCTATTGCTCTGGTGATCACCACGTCCCGAACCTTCGAATTGACCCGAACACCTCCAACGGTGGTGCTACCTACCTCTCAATGGTGGGATGGCACTACTTTAAACGACATTTACACAGACGAATTCCTTAGGGTAGGTAGACGACTCTAGATACTTGCTCTAATTTAAAAAAAAACAAATTCAAAAATACTTTTCACACTGACACCTTTTCAAAAAGCTTTCGAAAGCAATTTTTCAAACACTCTTGAGGACCGATACAAGAGTCGAACTGGAATTTTCAAAGAAACTTTTTTAAAACCCACAATTGAAAAGAAAACAAACCATTTTTGAAAACACAAGTGAGTAAGTATCTAAGAGCCCATGGATAACCATGGATAGAAAGGGTGCTAACACCTTCCCTTTCTATAATCTACCTCCCGAACCGAGAGCAATCTCTATAAGGAATTTTTCTGTGCTTTTGTCCTTTCCATTTGGAGAAAATAAAAGACGGTGGCGACTCTTGCTTCCGCGACATTTCGCGAACCAGCGTTAAACAGTCAGTTCCAGATCCACCGATCACAGAACTGGCGACTCTGCTGGGGATTTAAACTTAAAGTGAGGTGTACCTTAGGGTTAGTTCATAACTGTGTTTTCAATTGTATTGACTTGGCTGCTTTAAATTTGTGGGTTGCATGGGAGTTACATAGATCCTAACCCGGATCTGGGGATACCCTGTTTAGGTAGCATAAGCTGTGAGGGACCTGTCCGGCGTACACCGACACGGGTGAAACAGTGGCTACGTTGGTGTGGCACCTTGGTCTGTACCGATATCCCTTGTGTTGCAACGAGGAGAATATGGGTCTTCTGAGGAGTCATTAAGCACCAACAACCTTAGAACCTTAAATGACACAACTTGGCCATTAGAACAGTAGCAGTATGCTACGCCCATTGAGGCTAAACTCTCGTGATGGTTCTGGCCGCAAGAAAAGATTGCGATGCTGGAGTTATGATCGATTGAGGGTAGTCAATGATATTGGGATCCTCTAAGAACCCGGTTACTTTGATAGGACATGTATGAACCCACCAACTTCAAGAGGGTAATACCCAGACCTCATGCTGGCCTTAAACTCTAAGGGCTTCTCTTGTGTGACTTGCGTGCCTTCGTACTTGACTACTTGCATGCTTGTTATCTATCTGACACATGAACTTCTTGCAGGTTTTGGTTTGCAGTCCTTAATTGGGACTCATAACAGGGTTACCTACATTACCCCATGCATCATGACATCATACCATTGCATACATCCTAACCCATTTCAAGGATCTCAAGGGTTTGTGATGCAGGTCAGGATGAATCAAACATCTAGCAAGGGGCAAAGAGGATTTATTTTCCTCTAGCCAAGGTTGTCAGGGGCTATGACCCACTTGATATGGCGAGCTTTGACACTGGAAGAAGATTGCCCTAGCCAAGGATGTCAGGGGCTATGACCCACTGGATATGGTGAGCCTTTGACCCTTGAAAAAGGACTCTCAACAAATATGAAATTCCTTCAATCAAGATACCGGATCCCAGCGCTAACAAATTTTCTTGTTTACCCCGCGAGGTCCTTGAAAACATTACATGCATGTCATACTCATCATTGCATAACAGGTATCCTTGTTGCAGGTCACTTACCTTTCTCGCTGTTTATTTCAGCAATGGCTTCACAACAAGATAACCAGGACCTTCACGCTCAAGAGACTCAGTTCAAAGAGATCTTCCTAAGCCTATCCAAGGGGCAGGAAGAGTTGAGGACACTCCTCATGGGGAATCTGATCAGAAAGAGTCCTGAAGATGACAAGGGCGAACAGCTGAAACGTCTACAAGCTGAGGTAGACACATTGAAAACCCAGATGCTGGGGCAAAGGGCACTCATTCAAGGTTTAGCTCAGGAGCAAGGAGAGTTGAGGGCCATGATCAGTCAGCTTCATCAAGACATGAAGCAACCAGCCCAAGTCAGGGACCCAGTCATTAATCAACTTCCAAGAAGTCAAAGGTTTGGGCCTCCCCAAGCTGCTATTACTTCACAGGTCCAACAACGACCTCGCCCAGAACAACGAGCTGATCAGAGCAAACCAGACAAGCCTAAAAGGCAGTTCACCAAGATCAACATGTCGCTGGATCAAGCACTACAACAAATGTTGGAGGCAGGGCTGATCACCTTAAGGGCTCCTCTCCGGAATCCAAACACTTCTGCTCCTAACTATCGTCCCAACGATAGGTGCGCATACCATTCTGATAGCCCAGGGCATACTACGGATAACTGCTGGCCTCTCAAAAACAAGATTCAAAACATGATCGACGCTGGAGAGATTCAGTTTGAAGTACCTGAGACTCCAAACATAATCACTGCTCCCTTTCCAAATCATGGCTAGGATTGAGAAATTTTGTTCATTCGAATGTTCAAGTTGCAATTTTCTTTTGTTCAAACATTTACTCATGTTAAACATTGTTATTTCATTAATGCATCGCATATGTCTGTTCTGAAACAATATATTCGTATTCACTAAATGCAAATTATTTTCATATTTTTTCTGATGTCAACTCTTGATCTAAAATTCTAAAGCCTCTTGAGGGAGGATGATGAAAACGATACCACGATCCCTACAGTATGCTTTTGAACAGACCCCGCTGATGAGGTACATGCATTGTTTCAATCCCTAAACACTGGAGTTATAAGGATGATAATCCCTCGTCAACCCCTCTGAGCCAAATAAGTAGGAGTTTTTCTTTTCGAAATTTAAAACCCTTAATCATAACCTGGGGCAGGGTAGTCTCTCAGTTGATCCAAGTGCATAACAAATGGCACCAAAGAAGTCCTTACAACACGAAGAAAGACAGTGATGGTTCCGAATAATCAATAAAGAAAGGCAGTCATTATCTCAAAAAATAAAAAACCCATTAAGTCAAAACCCATGAAGGAGACTTACAAAACTGGGGCATCCCGCTGACTGTAATTCCAAAAAGGGAAACAGTTCAGGCAAAAAAGAAAGGGATAACAAAAATCAAGAAAGAGGTCTTACAAACCCTCAGCAAAAAAGGAGATGACTGCCTACTCAAATAAACGTTCAATATCCGAATCATCACCGGAAAATCAGGACAAAGACTCAAACAAGGTCTAACGCATGATCAACTGAGTTTAGGTTTGGAGAACATCACGAAGAACGGGTGGGTACAAATAAATTTGAGCCTTTATCCTTTGTTTCTTAAACCGTGAACCAGGCCACGTTATAACCCTTAAAAGTCCTAGCTGAAGCATGGGTTAGTTCGAAAGCATACTATTACAAAAAGGTATCCTGACTCCTTAAGGCCTACGGTAAATACGGAGTTGACATCACGTTTTACAAACAATCATTTGTTTTATGAAAAAAGAATGCATTTTCAAAATCTTCAAGACAGACATAAGCTTTGCATTTTTAACATGACTTTGTTTGCATATGACTTTTTGTTTGAACAGTAGGGAAATTCGCACGACGAATGCCTAATGAACAGAAGCACTTCCAATCAAGGGGCACAACATGACCATGGTCTACCATCTGGGGCAATCCAATCAAGATTCGGAGAATCTCTCAAAGGCCAAACAACCTGGGGCAAATCTCCGCCTGAGTCATTTGGGGCACTCCAACAACGAATCTTGCTTGATCAAACACCTTCTGGTGGCATGACAAAACACTTCTAACAGGGGCAACTCCCTACATTCTGAAAGCACGGACATAGTCGAAAAAATACTACGCACAATCAAAGACCCGCTAGGTTGACATACCTAGGCAAAAATAAGGGCTTCCCGGCGAACCAAAAGGGTCCGGGCAAAATGAAGGGATGAAATGAAAAAAATCTGTACACCCGACAAGTCGAAAACCTGAAAAGGCGGCTTGGGCAGAAATGGGTATCCCGGTGGACTGAAAACCCGAAAGGGCGGTCCAGGCAAAAGTTAGGGATCAAAGCGTACGACTATGTCCTGTCATCTTATCATCTGCCTACCAGAAGAAGGTTTGTCCATCAACAACTATCAGCACCTCACAGGTCTTCCTCTCCCACCTCAGAAACAGGGGCAATGATGAGTCGTCTAAACAATCTAGTTGTTCTGTCCTCCAAGGTACCAAGGTAGGTTCAGCTAAAGAACATAACCAGATATCTTAACTCCCCAGAGAGTGAGCCAGCAGATCAGTACGCTCCCCTCCAGCAAAGCTACTATCAAGCTTGAGGAAGTTAGGTATCCTCCCGCAGATCTCAACCTTCCCCAGCAGCATACATATTCTCAACAAGCATCCCCGGCAGTCTTGCTCTAAAGATTGTTCCCCGGCGGCGTACCAACATTCAAAGGAATCACTTCCCCCGCATATCAAAACTTCCCCAGGAGAGTCCAATCTAGTCCCCAGGAAAGTTGGAATCCACCTCCCCAAGCAGAAAGCTTATCCTCAGTAGATTCTGGAAGCTTATCCCTCGCAGAGCACGAACGCATCGTCCGGCTTTATTTAAAGAGTTATTTCCTTAACAGGATATAACTGGGTTATCCTCAGCCATAAGCCACGGAAAGAGCGTCCCCGACGAAGTTCTCTTACCCCCAGCAAAGTCTATCAGCACTTCCAACACAGCAAAGATATCATCAGCAAGTTATTATCAACACTCAACAAAGTATCTCTCTCCCCACAGAGTATTGCTCCCCAGCAAGATCGTTAGAGTATTTTTCTCCCCGCAGAATCTTCCATTTGCCAAATTTATTCCTCAACGGAGTCATCTTCTCCTACCGGTATACTTGCAACTATCAGCCCCAGCGGAAGCAAAATCTATTCTTCAGGATCAGCCCAGGAGTGACCTCCCGGCACCCGTCAAGGATTTACTTTCCTAGACGAAAGCATACATAAACATCACATACATCATTATAACATGCATAGACGCATCATATCTTACAAATCTCATTCATGTTGAGAATATCATCGCTTGATCCATATCATGCATTGCATATGACTGACCTCTACCTTCCAGGAAAGATTCAGTTAAATTCTTCATCATATTTCAAGACCTAGACCGGTTCAGTTAATCGACTCCAAAGATTTCTTATCCAGTCCAAGGCCTTCTCTAGTCCAGCTAAATCGACCCCCAACAGATTTTTCTGATGAAGACTCAGTAGAAGTTATCAGATTATAATTTCCTATGGTTCTCTCCCCGATGGTGCGTGAGATGTAATTCCTTTTGAGATTATAATTTCCTATGGTTCTCTCCCCGACGGTGCGTGAGATGATAATTCCATCCCAGGTTTTTCTCAGACGTCTGCTTTTGAGATTATAATTCCCTATGGTTCTCTCCCCGACGGTGCGTGAGATGATAATTCCATCCCAGGTTTTTCTCAAACGTCCGCTTTTGAGATTATAATTTCCTATGGTTCTCTCCCCAACGGTGCGGAGATGATAATTCCATCCCAGGTTTTTCTCAGACGTCCGCTTTTGAGATTATAATTTCCTATGGTTCTCTCCCCGACGGTGCGGAGATGATAATTCCAACCCAGGTTTTTCTCAAACGTCCGCTTTTGAGATTATAATTGCCTATGGTTCTCTCCCCGATCCTGCGGAGGTGGTAATCCCAAGATTTTCTCAACGATTGCTGTTGAGGTTAAAGTCATCCAAGGTTCTCTCACCGTTCCTGCTGAGGTAGTAACCACCCCTGGTTCATTCATCATCTTTTGAAGCTCCAGATCCAGCTCCTGTAGCCAGTCAGGACACATCTATACAAAGAGTTTGAAGACCAGCTCCTGTAACAGGCCAGGTAATCATTTTTTCTTTTGTAGGTACGCAGGTTCTCGCTAAGGAATCTCTTACGCGATCGACATCCAGATGGCATCTATAAGCCCATCCACCTTCCAGCATCTCTTAGCATGGCATCTATAAGCCCATCATCCTATCCATCAATCTCCAAATGGCATCTATAAGCCCATTCCATCATCACACTGCTACTATGTGAGCGCAAATTTCTGGGCACTCTAGTGTTTAATCATCTTCTACCCTCGGATTACGAAAGGCACGTCAGCCAATCTACATCCTCAGGTCTAAGAAGATTGAACAGGGGAAACTATTGTACCCCAAAATTTGCCCTCCCATATTTCTCAAAACATTTCAAGAAAATTCACAAGTCCAACCTGGCGCGTCATATTCTGGTATTCTTTTGCCAAGATATCTCTGATAACATATTCTCAAATTCAGGTTCGGCTCAAGAGTCAATTCTTTAAAGAAGGTATCCGAATGTGTGAGTTTTCTTGAAAAAATATAGTGAAAAAAGTGTGCTGAAAGTGCAGTTTTTACGCGCTAAAAAATTCATAACTTGAAGATCGTGACTTGTTTTGAACCCGTTCCGGTGGCCAAAATTCTGTCTTGACATTATCTACGTTTTAATCTCTCACGGCTGGAAGCCAATTTCGATCAGAAGGTCTTCAAAAATGTGGATTTATCAAGTATTTTCGTGCAGAAAATTTGTGACAGAAGTTTATTTGCGTCATGTTCAGAAAATCATAACTTGGTCGATTTTCATCGTATCGAGCTGGTTCCGGTGCCAAAATTTCACAAATTGAGTTGGCTACATTTTCACAGAAGGTATTGAGTTCAAACGGTATTCAAAAGGCCTTCGTTTTTTGCTCAGAGTGCGTGACACGCTGAAAATCCTGAATGCTGAATATTATTTCATCTGGGCCGAAACTTCGAAAATTCATAACTCGGTCAATTTTTATCGGATTGGACTCATATTTTTACACAAGGTTTCTGACTTGTAGATCTACAACTTTGCTTCAAAAGTCGAGACCAAATTATGCACCGATCAATACCAGTTTTTTATTGAAGAACGTGTCGGAGTCGACACTGGAGCCCAAAATAAGTTTGTCTGAGCTGAAACTTCAAAAATTCATAACTAATTCACCGTTTATCCGATTGAGTCGATTTTCGGACAGGAGTTAGTTATCGATGTAGGCTACATTTTGTTTTCACATTTCAACTTCAAAAAATGCACTTAAGTCCCTGCGATTTAGCCTGGAAAGTGACGAATTCAAGTGAATATTGGAGGCCCAATTGCACATTCAAAGCCTATTTGCTTTACCCTGATTTCCATTATATAATCACCTTCTTTTCACACAAACCAGAGAGAAAAAAAAGAGAGAGGAAAAGAGAGGAGAAAAAGAGAGGAAAAAAACCTTGCCACAACACTGTTAGAATATCAAACTCTTTCAAGAACCCTAAAACCTTGAAATCCTTATTACAAATCCCTCTCTCACTACAAGCAAACCATCACAGTTATAAACCAATACCTCACTACTTCTTCAGTAATGATAAGGCTGGCTTGATCTCCATGATCCTAATCTTCCAGTAAGGCATAAAAGCATTCAGGTCACTAATCTTCCAGTAAGGGTAAGATTGATTTGATCTCCATGATCAAAAGGGTATAATCATTCATACATGCCATATTGTGCCTAAACATTAAATATCTTCATATGTTGGTTTTATTTGAATTTTTATGATTTTATTTAATGTGTTCATGAGGTTCAACACTGCAGATTTAGACAGGATCCCATG
The DNA here is from genome assembly GCA_948472305.1 of Vicia faba. NCBI lineage: Eukaryota > Viridiplantae > Streptophyta > Magnoliopsida > Fabales > Fabaceae > Vicia > Vicia faba. The sequence goes on from OX451735.1 coordinate 1,099,798,820, forward strand.
CAGGTTCATTAAGGAACATTGAGGCCAATGGCCAAAAGGCCAGAAGCCAAATGGCCAAAACAGAACATTTTACACATGACACCAATACATGGCGAGACAGACATTAAGCCAGACATTAAGGAATGTTAAAGCCAGAACGCAAATGGCCAAAAGCCAAAAGCCAAATGGCCAAAGTAGAACAACTTATGCATGATGAGGCCAGAACACAAATGGCCAAACCACTCCAATTCACCTCCAAAAAGGGGACAGAAACCCCCCAAGGTATTGTATTTTCTTTCTTTTCCTTATTTTATTTATTTCAATTATTTCTTTTTTTTTAATTAATTCCTTTAATTTAACTTATTTTCATAAAATATAAAAAATAGTAAAAAACAGAAAAGTCATAAAAATCAAAATATATTTATTTAATTAATATTTTTTGTAAATAAATTTCACTAATAATTAATTATTTATTTTTATAAATCAAAATTGCATGTAAATAATTAGATTAATTTTAGGTTTAATTTTAACATGTTTTTCTTAATAAATAAAAAAATTAGAATTAGGATTAATATTTTAATTTCATTTAATTCTCATAAAAAACCATAAATACAAAAAACCTCAAAAATAATTTCTTTTTTATTTTAACTTAATTAATTTGCTCAATATAATTTAATTTCATTAAAAAGGGTCCAACACCCTCGCTTTCAATTTCAATTCAATTCGCGCATCTTTATTCCTTCTTTTAAATATTTATGTAATTCTCCCAAAGCCATGTAACTCGGACATTTTATAGTTCTCGCACTTTAGTTCTTTATTTTTTGTCAAATCGGGTCCTGGATTTTAATTTTGGCGATGTGGACCCGCGCCTTTGTAATAGTTTAGAACTTTCAATTTCCGCATCTGTTTTAACTGTTAATAAATGCATGCAAGAATGAATGATAAAATAAAAACAAACGCATAGATCACCTTGACATGAATAAGACAAAATAACTGAACATGACACACAAATCACACACCACCCCTAGGGTACGCCTCACTGTTGCCTTGCCTCGAAAGGTGATCGTCGAGTAGGGGATGTCTTAGTAAGTCCTCATGATCCGGGAACCTGGCATGAGGGTAGCTTCTAAGGTGTCTTCCTATTGCTCTGGTGATCACCACGTCCCGAACCTTCGAATTGACCCGAACACCTCCAACGGTGGTGCTACCTACCTCTCAATGGTGGGATGACACTACTTTAAAGGACATTTACACAGACGAATTCCTTAGGGTAGGTAGACGACTCTAGATACTTGCTCTAATTTAAAAAAAAACAAATTCAAAAATACTTTTCACACTGACACCTTTTCAAAACCTTTCGAAAGCAATTTTTCAAACACTCTTGAGGACCGATACAAGAGTCGAACTGGAATTTTCAAAGAAACTTTTTTAAAACCCACAATTGAAAAGCAAACAAACCATTTTTGAAAACACAAGTGAGCAAGTATCTAAGAGCCCATGGATAACCATGGATAGAAAGGGTGCTAACACCTTCCCTTTCTATAATCTACCTCCCGAACCGAGAGCAATCTCTATAAGGAATTTTTCTGTGCTTTTGTCCTTTCCATTTGGAGAAAATAAAAGACGGTGGCGACTCTTGCTTCCGCGACATTTCGCGAACCAGCGTTAAACAGTCAGTTCCAGATCCACCGATCACAATAAGTTATATGTTTTAATTCGTGGGAAGAAACACCATAACTTTCATGTTTGAATTTTTCATTTTTATGGAGAAATGAGGAAGATACAGGTGGTCCGGCCATGGCTCAAGGTTGAAGATGAAGTTGCCTTCAGGAAGCAGTTTCTAATATATATTTGTGGTTTTGTTTATATAAACGAATGTACAGCCACCTCAGTGGTAAGGCAACGCGCGTAATTGCTAGAGGTCACAGGTTCAAGCATCAGCGTGCTGCCTTTTGCATTTTCTCACATTTTTTCCATTTTTTTGTCCCTTTGTAGCGTTAAGCTTCTGTTTCATGGGCCTTTTGGTTTTTTTGCTAACATCATGCACCCTGCTTACTTGTGACACCCCTGGCCCATTATCATTTTATTTATTTATTTTATTCTTATTTTATTTTCTTAAATATATTTTGCTTAATATTGAAAATCATAAAAAATATAAAAATGATAGATTTATATTTTGGCTTTTTTATTCTATTTTTCTTACAAAAAATATTTTTATTTAGTTATATATTATCTATTTTTATTAAATAACCTTGTAAATTAAATTAGAACTAGGTTAATATTTATTTTTTCTTTATACCCATTAAATATATTATTTTAATGTAAAAAAGACCAAAAATATCTCATAATGCCATATATTATTTTCAAGACAAAAAAATACAAAAATACTTTTTCTTAAAAAAAAACTTATTTTTCTTTTAATCAAATAGAATTAGGGTTTTATTTAAAAATCTTTTCTTAATTAATTTCTTTTATTAAATGATTTAAGTTAATTTAATTTTGATTTATTTATTTTTCTCTAATTAGGTTTAGGTCAAAATCTCCTTCATATTAAAAAATATTTTTCTTTGCATTTATAATTCTTGCATATTTCATTCACCTTGTATATTATTTTATTCCAATTCTTGCACAAATTCAATTTGGTTGTAATAGATTAATTAGGTTTATATTATTTCAATCCCCATTCATAAATTGTATACCCCCTCCCACAAGTGTTGTAATAGCGTAGTAATTTTTAATTTCGCAATTTATCGCTTTTAATAATATGCTAGTAATTAGGGTTTGTATGGAAGATAAAAATCAATCAAATAGAAAATCCTAATTCAAGACAAAAACAAGCATGAAAATGACACACTTGCACACAAACACCCCTAGGGTTACTCCACTTGGTTGCCTTAAAAAAATGTTCATATTATGCATGTAAGGTATCCTAGCAAAACAAACAAATATAAGATCATAGTCCCTCGATGACGCTATTCAAAGTTGCCTTATAAAAATGATCTTAGTCCCTCAAAAATGCTAAGATACTTTGCAACATTGCTAATCATGGCTATACGATGACCCACGCCCGTCCCGTTAACATCCAAAGATAGGGTTGCTTACCAAATCAATGGTAAGACAACAATGTCAAAGGAAAGGAAAATGAACAAGAAAGACATTTGAGTAGGTAGATTGCTCCTAAATTACTTGCTCCATTTCAAACAAAACATCCTTGCTATTTTCAAAAACAAACACCTACACATTTCCAAACATCTTACAAACATTGAAAACATTTTCAAAAAGATCAGCATCTTTGTATACATTATTACGAACGAGAATCATTACAAAGATTGCCTAAACAAAGGCTTCTTTACAAAATACTTTCAAAAAACCACACAAAACACAATTTTAAACCAAAGCAAGTGATCTACCCCCCAAACTCAAGAAACAATCTCAAAGGTCTCCCACCGTATCACAATTAGTAATTCATTTTTTGAAGACAAAGTGTAGTAACCTTTGTCCTTGAAGCTAACCTTTTGTTTATCTTCCTTTCTTTTCATTATGTGTTAATAACTAACCCATATATGCAACAAAACAATGTTGAAATAAAAAAAATGACAGTATCAATCGACACATAGCCTTATGAGTCGATACATACTGTTATACAGGCCCAAAACAGAAGGAAAAATAGTGTATGAGTCGATACAAAGCACGTATGAGTCGACACATATAGTGTATGAGTCGACACATATCATTATGTATCGACTCATACTAAGTTAATTTGGAAACACAGGAGCAAGGAAAGTTACGTGTCGATGCATAGGAGCTCGTGTCGACACATAATAGTTCAAAATGCATTTTTTCCTTCTTTTTACACTATTTTTACATTTCCTTCATTGTTATTTGATATGGTTGTAATATTTAATTTCCTATTTCATCCCCATTTGTAAATTATACCCCCATCCCCTAAACTATGTAATAGCGTAAGGCTTTATTTTCGGCAATTTAACGCTTTTAAATATAAATGCTAGTAATTAGGGTTTTGTATGGAAAGACTAAAACCAATCAATAGAAAGCCTTAATCAAAGACGAAAACAATGCATGTAAATCAATACACTTGCACACAAACATACCTAGGGTAAATCCACTTGGTTGCCTTACTAAAATATCCATATTACGCATGTGAGGCATCTTAACAAAGACGAGCAAAATACAAGATCATAGCCCCTCGATGACGCTATCTATGTTGCCTTTCAAAATGATTTTAGTCCCTAAAGAAAAATGCTAAGATACCTTGCAATATTGCTAATCATGGTTATAGGATGACCCACGCCCGTCCCTTTTACATCCAAAGATAAGGTTACTTACCAAATCAATGGTAAGATAACAACGTCAAAGGAAAAAGGAAATGAACATGAAAGACTTTTGAGTAGATAGAATGTTCCTAGTTACTTGCTCCATTTCAGAACAAACACCCACACTTTCAAAACATATTACAAACATTGAAAACATTTTCAAAAAGATCAATAGCTTTGTATACATTCTTACGAACGAGAATCATTATAAAGATTTCCTAAACAATGGCCTCTTTATAAAATACTTTCAAAAACCACACAAAGCACAATTTCAAACAAAAGTAAGTGATCTAGCAAGTAACTAAGAGCCCATGGAAAACCATGGATGAAAAGGGTGCTAATACCTTCCCTTTTCATAATCTACCCCCCGAACTCAAGAAACAATCTCAAAGGTCTTTCCTGTGCTTTTTCACCTTTCCTTTTTGGATAAAAGAAAAGTCGATGGAGACTCTTGCTAACCGCAACATTTGCGATAAAACGCAAAACCTTCAAATCAGTTCTCCCACCGTATCACAGAACTGGCGACTCTGCTGGGGAAATTCTAAAAGTGGGGTTACCTTGGGATTAGATCACATTTATTTGCTTTCTTTGTTTGAATTATATGCTTTACATTATGGTTCTTTTTTTGGTTTTAAATCCTCTACCCGGATTTGGGATACATTATAGGTAAGTAGCAATACATTATGGAAACTGTGCAGGGTATACCGACATGGTCTAAGCATTAGCTACGTTAGTGCGACATATTTGTGGGTACCGGTAGCCTTTGAGTTAATCAAAGAGAATACGGGGCCGCTGAGTGATGTCATGAAGCACTAATGAACTTTTAGAACCTTTACTTGACCAACTTGGCCTTTAGGATGTAGTGAGATGACCGACTTTGGTGCAGTCCGAAGTTGGAAGATACTCGATACTACACTCATTAAGGTTTGGTTTCTTGGGATATTTCGGTCTCCATTAAAGAGGCTTGAGCTGAAACAATGACCAAGGAAACAAATCGGTGATATTGAGCCCCTTAGAACCCGATTACTATTACTAGGACAGGTTTAAGCCAACTAAACTTCAAGAGGGTACTTACCTATAAAACTCCATGCAAGCCTAAAATAAGTATTTGTTTGCTTTGTTTGTATATACATACTTGTACATAACATCATGGACATCATGAACATCATATACATCCACTAACCATTTCAAGGATTTTGGGATTCATCTTTGTTCTTGTTTTGTAGAATATAGATTCGCTTCGTAGGAAAACTATTCAATTCAACCTTGTGAGAATCCCTCCACATCTTAAGGAGCTAGCTTAAAGGATTCCTGAAAACACTCCATTCACCGAGAGACATGGTCGCCTACTCAACTTGGTCACCTCCAACACAAATGAGGATATGATGAAGGTGCTCTTTAAATTCTTTGATCCTTTACACCATTGCTTCATATTTCCCGACTATAAACTTGTGCCTACTTTGGAAAAATTCTCCCAACTCTTGAGGATTTCCATTCTCAATCAACTACCTTTCAACGGTACGGAAAGAGACCCAAAGCCAGAAGAGATTGCTCAAGCTCTACACTTGCACTCATATGATGTCACAACCCATTGGGAAACAAGGAGTGATGTCAAAGGTTTCCTAGCAAAATTCCTGTTTGAGAAAGCCCAAAGTTGTTGGAATTTCTTAGACTTGCAAGCCTTTGAGGAAATTGTGGCTCTCCTCATCTATGGGATGGTTTTGTTTCCAAATCTGACCAACTCATAGATGTGAACACCGTCAAAATCTTCATATCACGCAACCCGGTGCCTACATTGCTAGGAGATATCCTACACTCTTTTCACACTCACACAATGCGGAAAAGAGGTGTCCTTATGTGTTGCGCTCCTCTCTTGGAAAGATGGTTTATTTCTCATCTTCCCCAATCTGTATTAAAGAATGAGCAAGGTTCAAGGTGGTCGCAAAGGTTGATGACGCTCAAACATTCAGACATTCATTGGTGCTCTCGATCCAAAGAGAATGTTATCATTGTCGACCGTTGTGGAGAATTCCATAATGTCCCTATACTTGGAATTAGGGGAGGAATCACCTACAACCCCTGTTTAGCCTTAAGACAGTTTGGTTACACCCGAAGGGATGGCCCGTACGAGATACTGATTCAAGGTTTGGTATTTGACTACGACAACGATGATCAAGGTCTTCGCCAAAGATTTATCCGAGCTTGGAGGATGTTAAACAAGGTAGATAGCAAGACTTTGGGGCACAAGAATTCCATCCCTCTTGAGCCTTACCTCAAATGGCTACGAACTCGTGCTCAGAGTCTTATGATGCCTTACCCCTCCATTCTCCCGGTAATCATTGAGCCTGTCATGGAGGGAGATGTTCCATACACTATCCTACATCCTGAAATTCCCACATCTGTTGAAGACCTACAAAGGGATTGGATACAACTCAAGGGAGAGCGAGATACGTTCGAAGCTCAATTCTACGCATGCGAGAAGAAGGTTTTGGAACTCACTAGGCTACTTCATGAGGAGCAGAATCTGAATACCTACATTGCACCAAAGAGGACGCGTACTACCTTTTTATCTTAGAGTTTTTGTATTATTTTTCCTAAGAGGCATTGATGTATTCAAGCTTTAACTTATTAATATAACATGCGTTCCTTTTTTGTCTAAAACAAATTTGAATCTTTGAAATCCTTGAGATCATTACATATGCGTATACCATTCATCATAACATAAGAAGGTCTTTTGCAACAAGTCTCCTCATCTCTCTACTATTTATTTCAGTAAGATGGATCTTGAGCAAACAATGAAGGATCTCCAAGCTCAGAATACACAGTTTCAACAATTGCTCTTGACCCTAGCCAAGGGGCAAGCAGAGTTGAAGACTCTGCTGGCTGAAGAGAGGAAAAAGAAAACAAAGAAGGTAAATGGAGTCTTGAACATGGGAATAAGATTTCATGAGAAAACAAGAAGAACCTTAAACTTTGCAACCACATCCGGAGAAAAAGACAATCAGGAAGGGAATGGAAAAGAAATAGTTGTCCTGTCAGAATCAGAAGAGGAATAGGAAGAAGAAGACTACTCTGAGGAACAATATCCACCAGCTGATGACAAGTATAGAAATCTCGAAGAGCAGTTGAGTGTGATGGAAATCCAAAAAGTGCCAGGCTTGGACTTTGAGGAATTGGGATTAATGTCGGGGATTGTGATTCCTCCAAAATTCAAAGTACCTACATTTGCCAAATATGACGGAGTTTCATACCCTAAAATGCATCTCTGGTCATATGTAAGGAAAATCCAACCCCATACTGCTGACAAAGACTTATGGGTACACTTCTTCCAAGACAGTCTATCTGGAACTCAGCTTGACTGGTTCTACCAACTAGAAAGAGCCAATGTTCACAATTGGGAAGATCTTGCCGCAACTTTCTACAAGTAATACCAATACAATGCTGATTTGGCGCCTACCCGTACTCAACTCCAGAGTATGGCCATGGCTTCCAATGAAGGTTTCAAGGACTATGCCCAAAAATGGAGAGATTTGGCTGGAAGAGTTCTACCCCCCCTGTCTGAGAGAGAATTGGTAGACATGTTCTAAGGCACCTTATCTGGTCCCTTCTTCAATCATTTAATCGGAAGTTCATCTGCAGGCTTTACTGAACTAATATTGACCAGAGAGAGGGTAGAAGCCGGCATAAAAAGTTGAAAGATTCAGAAAGATACATCTTCTTCTACAGCTATAAGAAAGCCTTTCATTGAGAATAAAGAGGTAGCTGCTGTATATCCGCAAAGAAACCAAGATAGGGCCGAACACCGACCAATGATGGGGGCTGTTATGATTCCTAAGCCCGCATCTGATCAACAGAGAAGTATTCAACCAAGGATAGAAAGGCCAGTCAGGAAGTTCACCAGAATTAAGATGACCCCGTCTCAAGTATTACCGCATATGTTAAGATCCAACTTAGTAACCTTGAAAGAAGCTCCGAAAAACCCCAATACAACATCTCCTCACTATCATCCTAATGCCCGTTGTGTATATCACTCTGAAAGTCCTGGTCACGATACTAATAACTGTTGGGCTCTAAAGAACAAAATACAAGACCTCATTGAATCAAAATAAATTGAGTTCGATGCACTTGAAAAGCCAAATGTCATTTCTGCCCCTATGCCCAAACATGGTCACAATACTAATGCCATTGAGAAAGATTTGTTTGTTACCTCATTTGATGAACTCATGACTCCAATTCCGACTATTAAAATGAATTTGTTGAATGCTGGTGTGTTCCCGGGCTGTGATAAAGTTTTCCATCTCTGTTTGTCCTTACCAACTGGTTGTCCTTTGTTGAAAGTAGGCGTTCAGTGCCTGATAGATAACAAAGAAATTTTGTTTGAAAAGAATTTTGTTCCACTTATTACTTTTGAAGATGTTTCAATCATTACCATTTTCGCCAATTCTTCCAGGGTCTCCACCAAAAGACCCGTTAGAATTACATCAGTTCTGAAAGAAACTTCTTTAATAATCACAATGCCTGGACCCGTCCCATATTCATCAGACACGACCGTACCATGGAACTATGGAGGGGATGTTTACTACCATGGTATTAAGCAGGATTGGCCGACCACCAAAGTTTCAAATTCCGAGAAAGAAGATTCTGACGTCAGTAACATTGCAGGAACCAGTAAGATTACCCGAAGCGGTAGGATCTTCTCTCCAGAAATTGCTCCCCCAAAGGCTATTTCTGGATCCACAATCATCCTTGTGGCTGCTCCAAAGGTTACTCCCATACCCATAATCATCTCTGCAAGTACTCCTATTTATGAAGCAGTTACAACCCCTATTATCATTCCTACCAACACTCCTTCTGTCGAAACTCGAGGAAAAAATATTTTGGTTGAGCCTGTCCGGACGAAGGCCCAGTCATTGACTATCCCCGAGACTTCCAAGAAAGAAATGGAGGAAATCCTAAAAATTATAAAGAGGAGCGGCTAGATGTAGTTGAAAAGTTGGGGCAAACTCCCTCTAAAATCTACATGTTGGCATTACTACTATGTTCTGAAGCGCATGCAAAAGCCTTGGTGAAGTTCTTAAAAACGGCCCATGTACCTCAAGAGACATCTGCCGATCAGTTTCAAGACTGCGTAGCCAGTCTAACTGCGAACAATGGTTTAGGTTTTTCAGATGCTGATCTGACACCAAGGGGAAGGAAGCATAATGAGGCATTGCATGTCTCAGTGGAATGTAGGGGCACAACTCTGGCTCATGTTTTGGTGGACACATGCTCATCTTTGAATGTATTACCGAAAAAAGCTCTTGATAGACTTGACTGCGAGGGACTGACATTAAATCCAAGCAACATAGTAGTAAGGGATTTTGACGGCTCGAAAAAGATGGTACAAGGGGAAGTGGATATCCCCATAAAGGTTGGAACCCAAACTTTCAATTCAACCTTTTATGTGATGGACATTCGCCCTTCATACTCCTGCTTGCTAGGCCGGCCATGGATCCACAATGCTGGCGCTGTTACCTCTACATTGCACCAGATGCTGAAGTATCCGGTTCAAGGGAAAATTATCATTGTCCATGGAGAGGAAGAATACATGATCAGCCATCTCAATTCATTCAGATATGTGGAATTGGACGGTGAATTCATTGAAACTCCATTTCAACACTTTGAAGAGGTCCCCCAAGATGTGGCAGTGACCAAGGCTGTGTCTCAGATTCCCAAGGTTACAATGCCTCCACTCCGGATGTCATCGCTGAAGGACGCCAAATCAGTGGTAGAGGAAGGTGGATGCACTATCTGGGGGAAACTCCCAGATATCCCATATAAGTCTGACAAGTTTGGCCTAGGCTTCACTTCAAGTGCTCAAAAGGTTGTACGCCGTGCCCGTGCTAGAGGACCACTTTTGAAGATCAGCAACCGTGAAGTCAACACGGTAGAAGATGGTGAAGATGATTGCAACCTGGAGGATTAGTTCTTCCCGACTGTCAATGGGGGGCTTAACAATTGGGAGGCTAGAGACTTTGTCTCAATCACTTTTATCCCACAGTAATTTGTCTTTACATTTTGTTGGATCTGTAATATTGAAACAATTCACACTCTTAAAACCTTGTGTCTTACCCGAGGCACAATGGTCCATTTGTAAGGGTTATTATCTCATTTTCATATGACATCAATGAATCACAGACGTTTTCGCATACAAAATTTTATGCTCATTTTATTTCTTTTACATTTTATTTTCTTTCAAAGATAGTTATACCCTTACACACACCCACACTCACAATGCAGGTATACATCCATTCGGGATCCCATGGGTAACGATACTGCTATGGCATTTTGTGACTCCGAGAATCTAATCTACCAAGCTGAAGATGAAGGTGAGGAAGATTGTGAAGTACCATGGGAACTTGCCAGACTGCTACAACAAGAAGAGAGAACCATTCAACCTTACAAGGAACCCGTGGATACAATCAACCCAGATAGCGAAGAAGACAAAAAAGAGGTCAAAGTGGGTGCCAATCTGGAACCTAGGGTCAAGAAGCGTCTGATTCAGTTGTTACACAATTATGTTGAAGTCTTCGCCTGGTCATATGAAGACATGTCGGGACTTGATGCAAACATTGTGGTACATCGTCTACCTACAAGAGAAGATTGTCCGCCAATAAAGAAAAAAGTTTGCCGCATGAGACCTGATATGTCAGAAAAGATTAAAGCAAAGGTCATGAAGCAATTCAACGCAGGATTCTTGGCTGTAACCTCTTACCCTCAATGGGTTGCCAATATTGTTCCGGTACCCAAAAAAGACGGAAAAGTGCGAATGTGTGTGGACTACAGAGATTTGAATAGGGCGAGCCCTAAGGATGATTTTCCACTCCCCCACATTGATATCCTAGTTGACAATATGACACAACACAAAGTGTTTTCCTTCATGGACGGATTCTCAGGTTACAACCAAATCAAAATGGCGCCTGAGGACATGGAGAAAACAACATTTGTCACACAATGGGGCACATTCTGCTACAAGGTGATGCCATTCGGAATAAAGAATGCTGGGGCAACCTATCAATGTGCCATGGTAGCCTTATTTCATGACATGATACATCACGAAATAGAGGTCTACATAGACGATATGATAGCCAGATCGCCAACAGAAGAAGAGCATCTTGATCACTTACAAAAGCTGTTTGAGAGACTGAAGAAGTACAAGTTGAGGTTAACTCCAAACAAATGCACATTTGGGGTACGGTCTGGTAAACTCTTAGGCTTTGTCGTCAGCAACAAAGGTATCGAGGTCGATCCTGCCAAAGTTAAAGCAATACAAGAGATGCCTGCTCCTCGTACTGAAAAGGAAGTCAGAGGATTCTTGGGACATTTTGAACTATATTGCCAGATTCATTTCTCACCTGACAACTACTTGTGAGCCAATCTTCAAACTATTAAAGAAAGTACAAGTAGTCAAGTGGAATGATGAATGCCAAATTGCTTTTGACAAAATCAAAGAATACTTATAAAGGGCAGTGTACTAGCTTATCACCTTGCTCACCAAGTTATGGAAGACTACCAGGCCATTGAGTTCGAATTCCCGGATGAAGACATCATGACATTAGACATCTGTGAAGAATTAAGGCCACATGACAGACCTGAACAAGGATCCCGATGGACCCTGTTCTTTGATGGAGCATCCATAGCACTTGGCAAAGGTATCGGTGTTGTACTCATATCTTCTGAGGGGTTTCATACTCCCTTCACTGCCAGACTTTGCTTCAATTGTACAAACAACATGGCGGAATACGAAGCGTGCATCTTCGGTCTCAAAGCTGCCATATACTTGGAGATCAAATCCTTGGATGTAATCGGAGACTTTGCTTTAGTTATCAGCCAGATCAAAGGGGAATGGGACACCAAACACCCAAACCTTATCCCTTACAAAGAACATGTTTTGACGTTGCTACCATATTTTGAGAAGATTACCTTCGAGCATTTCCCGCGAGAAGAAAATAAGCTAGCAAATGCTCTAGCCACAATGTCATCTATGTTTAAACTTAATTGGGATAACGAGGCTCCCCAGATCACCATTGAACGAATGGACGAACCAACACACTGTCATGAGATTAATAATGAAGAAGTAGTGGACCAACCTTGGTTTCACGAAGTCAAGAAGTATCTTGAGGCTCAAGAATATCCAGAAGGAGCTTCTGTCAATGACAAAAAGTTCTTAAGGAGACTCTCTTCTAAGTTCTTCCTTAGTAACGACATCCTGTATAAACGCAATCATGACTCTGTGTTACTTCGGTGCATATATAAGGTTGAAGCTGAAAGGATCATGGCTGAATTACATGAAGGCACCTTTAGCACCCATTCCAGTGGGCATACGATGGCAAAGAAAATCCTATGGGCAGGCTATTACTGGTATACCATTGAAGCAGATTGCTATCAACACTCTCGAACCTGCCATAAGTGTCAGATTTATACTGACAAGGTGCATGTACCTCCATTCCTTTGAATGTCTTGATAGCTCCTTGGCCCTTTGCTATGTGGGGAATTGATATGATTGGGGAAATCAAGCCAACAGCCTCCAATGGACACCGCTTCATCCTAGTGGCCATTGACTATTTTACAATGTGGGCTGAAGCAGCCTCCTTCGCCTCCGTTACCAAGAATGTTGTTGCCCGTTTCATCAAGAAAAACCTTATTTTCCGGTACGGTATCCCGGAAAGGATCATCACTGACAATGGTACAAATCTCAACAACACTATGATCACCGCATTGTGCGAGCAATTCAAGATTCAACATCACAATTCTTCTCCCTATCGGCCAAAGATGAATGGTGCTGTAGAAGCTGCAAATAAAAACATTAAAAAGATCATACAGAAAATGATAGTCACATACAAAGACTAGCATGAGATGCTACCATTTTCTCTCCACGAGTATCGTACCACAGCTCGCACATCAACCGGGGCAACACCCTATTCTCTGGTTTACGGCATGGAGACTGTCTTGCCTATTGAGTTTCAGATCCCCTCTCTGAGGATTATAAAGGATGTAGGGTTGAACGAAGACGATTGGATCCAGACTCGACTTGATCAACTAAACTTGATCGATGAGAAGAGACTTGCTACTGTTTGCCATGGTCAAATGTATCAAAAACGGATGATTAAGGCTTTCAAATAAAAGGTCAGATGCCAAGTATATCAAGTTGGAGATTTGGTGATCAAACACATCATCTTACCACAAGGTGACCCCAGGGGAAAATAGACTCCTACCTATGAAGGACCATTTGTAATCAAAAATATTTTCTCTGGTGGGGCAATGATCTTGACCACCATGGATGGTGACGACCTGCCACACCCTACAAACGCGGACATAGTCAAAAGATACTACGCATAAGAGACCCGCTAGGTTGACATACCTAGGCAAAACAAGGGCATCCCGACGAACCAAAAAGGTTTGGGAAAAAGTTAGGGATAAAACAAAAATCTGTACACCCGGCAAGTTGAAAACTCGAAAGGGCGACTTGGGCAAAAAAGGGTTTCCCGGTAGACTGAAAACCCGAAAGGGCGGTCCAGGAAAAAGTTAGGGAATTAAGGCGTACGACTATGTCCTGTTGGATCACTTCATGGACAAACTTTGGCTTCCACTGACAAACTCAGAGGTTCTGATCAATTCAATCATCTTCGGGCGAGGCAACAAATAGACGAGATGCTTAGAGATACGAAGGCTATAGCAGAATAGGAACCCCACGTGATTTTTTGCACATAGCTATCTTTTCTTTGTATCAAATTTTTCTTTTTTATACAACAACATTCTCTTACTAGAGTGTTTGTCTCCTTGTACAAAAATACTTACTCAAAGTAAACACAAAGATATCCCTTTGAAAGTGCAAAAACTATTTGTATTTTCTTTATGCTTGTGTTTTGTTTACAAAAACGTCCAATGATTCATTGTTGAACATATGCATTTGAACATAATTACTGTTTACAAATAAACAAAAAGAAAAGAGACAATTACTGATAGGTTGAAAGGATAGGAAAAATATCTCTAGGCTATTCCATAAGTAATCCCCTGCAGTACGTCGTTTAAATCCCCAGCAGAACGAAGCTTCAAATTGTTTATCCCCAGTAGAGGTCGCCAAATTTCTCAAGATTCCCCAATAGGATTTTATAAGTAGTATACGACATTCCTCTTACAACAAAGTTTATTTCTCAAAACGGAAATTCATCAACACTTTGACTTCAAGGCATGAAGACTTACATATCCTCAGCAACGTTCAGGGATTTATTTTCCTCAATCCAACAGCAATGCAGCAGATTAGCTCACATACGCATACATCGCATCCATATATCATAAACATTGATAACACGAATGCATTATACTATGCATTTCATAAAACATAAACATTGCATATTAGCTAACATTTTACCTTCTTCAGGATAAGATTAATCAACAGCTACCATTAACAATGTTTAAAGTTTTTCAGATACAGTACAAATATGCTCCAAACACGGATGCCATTCTGATACTCATTTAGATTCAACTTTCAGATACAGTACATATACGCTTCAGACACGGATTCCATTCTGATACTCATTCAGATTCAACTTTCAGATACAGTACAAATACGCTTCAGACACGGATGCCATTCTGATACTCATTCAGATTCAACTTTCAGATACAGTACGGATACGCTCTAGACACGGATGCCATTCTGATACTAATTCAGATTCAACTTTCAGATACAGTACAGATACACCCCAGACACGGATGCCATTCTGATACTCATTCAGATTTCAACTTCAGATACAGTTCAGATACGCCCCAAACACGGATGCTATTCTGATACTCATTCAGAATCAACTTTCAGATACAGTTCAGATACGCCCCAATCAAGTACGCCATTCTGATACTTATTCAGATTCAACTTCCGAATACAGTTCAGATATGCTCCAGACACGAACGCCATTCTAATACTCATTCTTTCAGCTTACAAATTAAAATTCAACAATCATTCTTGGATGGAATCTACAAGCCCATCTCCAACAAGGTTCTATCACCTCTCCAAATGGCATCGTTAAGCCCATTCCCTCAACCTTCACATCACCGAGTGCAAATTTCTGGGCACTCTAGTGTCCAATCATCTTCCACCTTCGAGTCACGAATGGCAAAACTCGCCAATCTAACTTTTCAGGTTTAAGAAGATTGAACAGGGGCAGCTGTTGTACCCCAAAATTTTCCCTCTCACTTATCAAGAATTTTCCCACAAAGATCTCTTTGATTCAAGACTGCATTAGGGTTTGACCAGCTCAAGACACCTCCTCATGCACTGATGACCAAAATTAGGGTTTTAGTTTGCACAATGATTTTTGGACTATCAATGCTTCATATGACTTTCAAGGACCATTATGGACCCCTAAGGTTACTCATGTCAATTTTCAAGCCTTGAATCACACTTTTGATCAGCCAATTGAATAATTGACCTAAAAATCAGCTTTATTGGGGAAAAAGTCAACCATGGCCAATCTACAGTCAAAGTTCATAATTTTTGATCCACATCAACATCTTAGACTCATATGTATCATTTGATCAAGTTTGGACCATAATTCCTCAAGAAATTTGATCAAATCATCAAAAGGGCAAAATGGTCAAAATTAGGGTTTTGATTGAGAAAAGGTAATTTCTGATTTCTGGTCTAACAAATGATCAATTGGTTTGAAGCATGATTTAAAGAGTTCAATTGCATCATTTTGACCTAATAACATGATTCAAAACATTACAAATCCATTGGATTGACAGATGAATTTTGCAGTCAACTGATCAAAAGTCAATTGTATACTAAAAAGTCAAACTTTGACTTTTTGGTCAAATTCAAGTGCCAAAGATCATAATTCATCAAAACATGTCAAAATATTAAACTTGTTCATCAAGAAATCAAGGATTTAAGATTTTGTTTTGAAAAGTTGAAATTTCTTAACTTAGAAATTTTTCTATGTATAGAAAATTTCTTATTTTTTCTCAACTTTAAGCCAAATTTTCACCATGATGCAAGATGATTCAAAGGAAACTTCCAACATGAAAGTTGTAGATCTCAATGAAACATATAACTTTTCTTCACACAATTTCTCCTAAAAATGATTGGATCTCAAGATATAATTTTGTGAATACATGCTCATGAACTAAAAATAACTTAGTGAAATTTTTGCCCTAGTTAGGAAGATTTTTGACCCAACTTCATGACAATTTTTCACATGGTTCCAAGATGATTTTTCAAAATAAATTCAAAAATGAGTTTTAGAGCACATTTCAATCTTTCCAAAATGTCCAAGAACTCCTTGATATCATTCTTGAGTAGGGAGAATCGAAGAGATGAAGTTGGTGATTTGTCACTTGGATTTCAAGCTATTTTGTGAAGAACATTGGATCCAATCCTCAAGCATGCTAAACAAATCCAACTTTGCAGGCTTCTAACTTGACTTTCACTCCATAATTAAATGTTTTCACAGCTTTTGGAAGCTTTAAGCCTAGCATTCAATGCATTGTACAAGAATAATTCCATTTTTGGGAGAAAGGCAACATTGCCATTTTAGAAAAGCAAGCTTTATGCAAAGTCAGCTTGCATTGAGCCTTGCACTTGTTTTTTCTGGGCAAACACACTACACTCAATCAGAACAAGTGTGTTTAAAGGTCTTAGCCCCCTAAAATCTTGGTACTACACCTTGGAACCATGTTTTCTAGCTTTGCTTCACAAACAAGAAACCAAGCAAACATGTGAGTTTTTGAAATCTGAGTTATTACAAGACTTAAGACCTCTTGCTTATAAGTAGGCACACTATTTACAAGTTGACACATGAATTCTAAGACTCCAAAACACTCCCAAACACTTTGCAACTCAGAATCTGCCATAGCTTGACAGTTTTGAACTTCACATAGCCATCTCGAAATCTACTCGTGCGATTGAGTTTTAACCACCCAAACACTTAATATACATCATATCAAAGTGATCCAGACCCCTGTTTCAAGACTGTATCTCCTCCTTCACCATCCACCATTTTCAAATATCAAGCTTGCAGGTTGACTTGAGTAAAGAGATTCAGGGACTTTCAGGACAAAGTAAGGGTTGGAATACACTCAAGGAGGTCCAGGAAAGCTAAACAGATCCTCAGGCCTTCGCAAAACTTGCTCAAACTCCATTCACAATTCCAACTGCAAGAGGTAAAAACTCAAACGTCTATCTCTTCATACAAGCATCATTTGATCCTGATTTGTGAAAGCAAAATGTAGATATCCTTGCTCTAAAGCTAACCATGTTCATAGTTTTCATTTATAATAATTGTGTATAGAGAATTTTGGATTTGAAATTTCTGAAAAAATTAGATTTCAAATTAGGGCCAGTAAAATTAGATTTTATCTTTGACTTTTAGTTTACATAAGTTATATGTTTGAATTCGTGGGAAGAAACACCACAACTTTCATGTTTGAAAATTTCATTTTTATGGAGAAATGAGGAAGATACAGGTGGTCTGACCATGGCTCAAGGTTGAAGATGAATTTGCCTTCAGGAAGCAGTTTCTAATATATATTTGTGGTTTTGTTTTTATAAACGGATGTATAGCCACCCCAGTGGTAAGGCAGCGCGCGTAATTGCTAGAGGTCACGGGTTCGAGCCTCAACGCGCTGCCTTTTGCATTTTCTCACATTTTTTCCATTTTTTATATCTTTGCAGCGTTGGGCTTCTATTTCATGGGCCTTTTGGTTTTTTTGCTAACATCATGCACCCTGCTTACTTGTGACACCCCTGGCCCATTATCATTTTATTTATTTATTTTATTCTTATTTTATTTTCTTAAATATATTTTGCTTAATATTGAAAATCATAAAAAATATATAAATGATAGATTTATATTTTGGCTTATTTTATTCTATTTTTCTCACAAAAAAATATTTTTTTTAGTTATATATTATCTATTTTTATTAAATAACCTTGTAAATTAAATTAGAACTAGGTTAATATTTATTTTTTCTTTATACGCATTAAACATATTATTTTAATGTAAAAAAGACCAAAAATATCTCATAATGCCATATATTATTTTCAAGACAAAAAAATACAAAAATACTTTTTCTTAAAAAAAAACTTATTTTCTTTTAATCAAATAGAATTAGGGTTTTATTCAAAAATCTTTTCTTAATTAATTTCTTTTCTTAATTGATTTAAGTTAATTTAATTTTGATTTATTTATTTTTCTCTAATTAGGTTTAGGTCAAAATCTCCTTCATATTAAAAAATCTTTTTCTTTGCATTTATAATTCTTGCATATTTCATTCACCTTGTATATTATTTTATTCCAATTCTTGCACAAATTCAATTTGGTTGTAATAGATTAATTAGGTTTATATTATTGCAATCCCCATTCATAAATTGTATACCCCCTCCCACAAGTATTGTAATAGCGAAGTAATTTTTAATTTCGCAATTTATCGCTTTTACATAATATGCTATTAATTAGGGTTTGTATGGGAAGATAAAAATTAATCAAATAGAAAACCCTAATTTAAGACAAAAACAAGCATGAAAATGACACACTTGCACACAAACACCCCTAGGGTTACTCCACTTGGTTGCCTTATACAAAAAATGGTCATATTATGCATGTAAGGTATCTTAGCAAAACAAACAAATATAAGATCATATTCCCTCGATGACGCTATTCAAAGTTGCCTTACAAAAATGATCTTAGTCCCTCAAAAATGCTAAGATACTTTGCAACAATTCTAATCATGGCTATACGATGACCCACGCCCGTCCCGTTAACATCCAAATATAGGGTTGCTTACCAAATCAATGGTAAGACAACAATGTCAAAGAAAGGGAAAATGAACAAGAAAGACATTTTAGTAGGTAGATTGCTCCTAAATTACTTGCTTCATTTCAAACAAAACATCCTTGCTATTTTCAAAAACAAACACCTACACATTTCCAAACATCTTACAAACATTGAAAACATTTTCAAAAAGATCAAAATCTTTGTATACATTCTTACGAACGAGAATCATTACAAAGATTGCCTAAACAAAGGCTTCTTTACAAAATACTTTCAAAAAACCACACAAAGCACAATTTCAAACAAAAGCAAGTGATGTAGCAAGTAACTAAGAGCCCATGGAAAACCATGGATGAAAAGGGTGCTAATACCTTCCCTTTTCATAATCTACCCCCCGAACTCAAGAAACAATCTCAAAGGTCTTTCCTGTGCTTTTTCACCTTTCCTTTTGGATAAAAGAAAAGTCGGTGGCGACTCTTGCTAACCGCAACATTTGCAATAAAATGCAAAACAATCAATAAAATGCAAAACATTTGCAATTAGTAATTCATTTTTTGAAGACAAAGTGTAGTAACCTTTGTTCTTGAAGCTAACCTTTTGTTTATCTTTCTTTCTTTTCATTATGTGTTAATAACTAACCCATATATGCAACAAAACAATGTTGAAATAAAAAAAATGACAGTATGAATCGACACATAGCCTTATGAGTCGATACATATTGTTATACAAGCCAAAAACAAAAGGAAAAAGAGTGTATGAGTTGACACAAAGCACGTATGAGTCGACACATGCAGTGTATGAGTCGACACATATCATTATGTATCGACTCATACTAAGTTTATTTGGTAATACAGGAGCAAGGAAAGTTATGTGTCGATGCATAGGAGCTCGTGTCGACACATAATAGTTCAAAATGCATTTTTCCTTCTTTTTACACTATTTTTACATTTCCTTCATTGTTATTTGATATGGTTGTAATATTTAAGTTCCTATTTCATATGGGGTAAATTATATCCCCATACCCTAAACTATGTAATAGCGTAAGACTTTATTTTCCGCAATTTAACGCTTTTAAATACAAATGCTAGTAATTAGGGTTTTGTATGGAAAGACTAAAACCAATCAATAGAAAACCTTAATCAAAGACGAAAACAATGCATGTAAATCAATACACTTACACACAAACACCCCTAGGGTAAATCCACTTGGTTGCCTTACTAAAATGGCCATATTCCGCATTTGAGGTATCTTAACAAAGACGAGCAAAATACAAGATCATAGCCCCTCGATGACACTATCTATGTTGCCTTTCAAAATGATTTTAGTCCCTAAAGAAAAATGCTAAGATACCTTGCAATATTGCTAATCATGGTTATAGGATGACCCACGCCCGTCCCTTTTACATCCAAATATAGAGTTACTTACCAAATCAATGGTAAGATAACAACATCAAAGGAAAAAGGAAATGAACGTGAAAGACTTTTGAGTAGGTAGAATGTTCCTAGTTACTTGCTCCATTTCTAAACAAACACCCACACTTTCAAAAAATCTTACAAACATTTAAAACATTTTCAAAAAGATCAACATCTTTGTATACATTCTTACGAACGAGAATCATTATAAAGATTGCCTAAACAACGACCTCTTTAAAAAATACTTTCAAAAACCACACAAAGCACAATTTCAAACAAAAGCAAGTGATCTAGCAAGTAACTAAGAGCCCATGGAAAACCATGGATGAAAAGGGTGCTAATACCTTCCCTTTTCATAATCTACCCCCCGAACTCAAGAAATAATCTCAATGGTCTTTTTTGTGCTTTTTCACCTTTCCTTTTTGGATAAAAGAAAAGTCGGTGGCAACTCTTGCTCACCATAACATTTGCGATAAAACTCAAAACCTTCAAGTCAGTTCTCCCACCGTATCATACATTGCTTTACACAACTTCTCCTAAAAATTCTTGGATCTCAAGTTATTAATTCATGAAGTCATAGTCTTGAAAATAAGCACTTAGTGAAATTTTGCCCTAGTTTAGGCAGGATTTTGACCTAACTTCATGGCACTTTTTTATATAGTTCCAATGGGAATTTTCAAAAGTGATTCAAAGAGGGGTTGTAGAGCACATTACGAGCTTTCCAAAATGTCCAAGAACTACTTGAAATCATTTGTGAGCAAGGATAATCGAAGGTCAGAAGTTAGAGTTTCAAGTTGTTTTACAAGGCAGAATTTGTGATGCACAATGGACCAAATCACATAGCCATGCTGCATAATCTCACTTTGCAGGCTTCTAACTTGCAATTCACTCCTTAATTAAATGTTTACACAACATATGGAGCCATTGTCCAAGCATTTGAACCATTATCCAAGTTGCATTTCCATTTTTGGAAGAAAGGCACCATTGCTATTCTTGAAAAATGGCTTTAATCACAAAGTCCACGCTCCTTGAGCATTGAACTTGTTCTTTCTGCACACACAAACCCTATAAACCAAAAGCAAGCATGTCCAAAGTACTAACCACTCTATGCATCTTTGTACTTTGCCTTGGAACAAGATGTTTAAACTTTGCTTCAGAAACAAGAAAGATGCTACAACATTTGATTTTCAAATTCTGACTTGTTATAAGACATAAAACCTCTTGCCTATAAATACATACACTATTTTCAAGATAACACACGAATAGATAAACCCTGAAAACTTCCAAAACACAGAACTGCATCATAAACCACCATTGTTGCATATTCTGACCAAGAATTTCAAACTTCCATTTCACTCGTGCGTTTCCTGGCCTTTTGCTTCCAAAAGTTTCCAAAAATCATACATAAGCCATCCCTATCCCTGTTACACGACTGTAACACCATCTTCATCCATTTCCAAGTTCAAAAATAGAGCACCACAGTTGGACTTCTCGAGACCATTCCAGCCACCCTCAGCTCAAGCCATCCATTACTTTAACTTCCTAGAGGTCCAAGGAAGCTAACCTGATCATCAACACTGCCTGAAACAAGCTTAAATCCATTTCACAATTTCCAGTTTTGAGGTATTTTTCTTGAACTTCTATCTTCATATTTAGGAATTGTTAGGCTTGCATTTGTGAAGAAAAAATGTAGACATCATTGCCCTGAAACTATACATGTCCATAGATTTCATTTATATTGCTTGAGTAGTGAGAAATTTGAGTTTGAACTTGCTGAAATATTTAGGTCAGAATTTGGTACTTTTAGAAATTCATGTTCATCTTTGAGAATTAGCTTAAGTTATTTACATATTCAGAATCGTGAGGAAATTTCTAACAAGTTTGATGTTGGAAGTTTTGTGAATGGATGAGAGATGAGTGAGTTACAGGAACCATGGCTGGAGGTTGAAGATGAAGTTCATTTCTGGAACTTGTTTTGCATTATGTATTTATTATTTCAGTTAAGTTAACGGATGTACAACCACCCCAGTGGCAAAGGTAGCGTGCGTTTGTGTTGGAGGGCATGGGTTCAACACTCAGCGCTACCTTTTCTCATTTTCAACATTTTTTTTCTCTTTTTTGTTTCAGCAACAGACGCTGGGCTTCCAAACAGACGGGCCTTCCATTTTTGCTTTTTTTCTAATCCCTGACTACTTTTGCACCTCTGACCCATTTTCTTTTATTATTTTCTTTTTTTTGTTATTCTAATTTATTTATTTTTCCTTTATTATATTTTTTATTATTATTACTATTATAATTATTATTATTTCTATTAATAAAAAATATAAAAAATATTTTTATTATTTACACTTATATATTTTATTTTCTCTATAAAACAAAAAGACTAAAAAACACTTTCTTAAACAAATTAATTCTTTTTTTTTAAATAATTAATATCTAGACTTAGGTTTAATTATTTATTTTATTTTCTTAATTAAAATTAATTTAGAACTTAGGTTTATTTTAATTAATTAATCTTCATTTTATTTTCATTAATTTAAAACCTTTTCATAGAAAACCCTAACAAATCCTTTTTAAGTTAATTTCTTTTCTTAATTAGTTTAAGTTAATTTAATTTAATTTTCATTAATTATTTTCTTAATTAGGTTTAGGTTATAAACCCTTTCATAAAAATAAAACAAAAGTCATTTCTTTTTCCATTTATATTCTTGCATTTTATTTATTCAATTCTTGTACACTTATTCAATATAGTTGTAATAGTTAATTAGGTTTAAATTTCTTGCAATCCCCATTTGTTAATTTGTACACCCCTCCCCTAATGATGTAATAGCGTAGTAATTTTACTTTTCACAATTTATCGCTTTATATAAATTCTAGTAATTAGGGTTTGTATGAAAAGATAAAATCAACAAGTAGCAAACCCTAATTCAAGACAAAAACCAAGCATGGAAATCAATAAACTTGCACACAAGCACCCATAGGGTAAATCCACTTGGTTGCCTTACAAAAAATGACCATATTATGCATGTGAGGTATCTTAGCAAAAACAAGCAAAATACAAGATCATAGTCCCTCGATGATGCTATCTATGTTGCCTTTTAAAATGATCTTAGTCCCTAAAGAAAAATGCTAAGATACCTTGCAACATTGCTAATCATGGTTTTACGATGACCCACGCCCGTCCCGTTTACATCCAAAGATAGGGTTATTTACAAAATCAATGGTAAGATAGCAATGTCAAAGGAAAAAGGAAATGAACATGAAAGACTTTTGAGTAGGTAGATTATTCCTAGTTACTTGCTCAATTTCAAAACAAAAACATCCTTGCTATTTTTTAAAAACAAACACCTACACTTTCAAAACCTCTTTCAACACTTGAAAACATTTTCAAAAGATCAAACACTTTGTATACATTCTTACGAACGAGAATCATTACAAAGTTTGCCTAAACAATGACCTCTTTTCAAAAATACTTTCAAAACCACAGAAAGCACAATTTCAAACAAAAGCAAGTGATCTAGCAAGTAACTAAGAGCCCATGGAAAACCATGGATGAAAAGGGTGCTAATACCTTCGCTTTTCATAATTTACCCCCCGAACTCAAGAAATAATCTCAAAGGTCTTTCATGTGCTTTTTCACCTTTCCTTTTGGATAAAAGAAAAGTCTGTGGCGACTCTTGCTAACCGTAACATTTGCGATAAAACGTAAAACACCCAAGTCAGTTCTTTCACCGTATCACAGAACTGGAGACTCTGCTTGGGAGTGTTCTAAAAGTAAGTTTACCTTAGGGTTAGATCACATTTACTTGCTTTCTTTGTTTGACTTGTATGCTTTACATTATGGTTCTTTGTTTGGGCTTGAATCCTCTACCCATATTTAGGATACCTTATAGGTAAGTAGCAATACATTATGGAAACTGTGCGGGATATACCGACATGGTCTAAGCAATAGCTACGTTAGTGTGACGTATTTGTGGGTACTGGTAGCCCTTGAGTAGTAAAGGAGAATACGGGGCCGCTGAGTGATGTCATGAAGCACTAATGAACTTTTAGAACCTTTACTTGACCAACTTGGCCATTAGAATGTAGTGATATGACCGGCTTTGGTGCAGTCCGAATTTGGTAGATACTCGATACTACACTCATTGAAGTTTGGTTTTTTGGGATATTTCGGTCGCCATTAAAGAGGCTTATGCTGAAACAATGACCAAAGAAACAAATAAGTGATATTGAGCTCCTTAGAACCCAATTACTATTACTAGGAATGGTTTGAGCCAACTAAACTTCAAGAGGGTACTTACCTATGAGACTCCATGCAAGACTAAACCTAAGGATTTGTTTGCTTTTTTTTGTGTATATCTACGTGTACATAACATCATAAACATCATAAACATCATAAACATCATAATATCATGCTCATATTCACTAACCATTTCAAAGATATCAGGATTTATCTTTGTTCTGTTTTGTAGGACATGGATTCTATTCGCAGGAAAACTATTCAAGTCAACCTTGTAAGGATCCCTCCTCAACTTAAAGAGCTAGCATCAAGGATTCCTGAAAATTATCCATTTACCGAAAGACATGGTCGCCTACTAAACTTGGTCACCTCCAACACTGATGAAGACATGATGAAGGTGCTCTTCTAGTTCTTTGATCCTTTACACTATTGCTTTACATTTCCCAATTATCAACTTGTGCCAACTTTGGAAGAATTCTCCCAATTATTGAGGATTCCCATTCTCAATCAACTACCTTTCAACGGTATGGAAAGAGATCCAAAGCCATAAGAGATTGCTCAAGCTCTGCACTTGCAATCATCTGATATCACAACTAATTGGGAAACAAGGTGTGGTGTCAAGGGCTTCCTAGCAAAGTTCTTGTTTGAGAAAGCCCAAAACTGTTGGAACTCTTTGGATTTGTAAGCTTTTGAGGAAATTGTGGCTCTCCTCATCTATGGGATGGTTTTGTTTCCAAATCCTGACCAACTCATAGATGTGAACACCGTCAAAATATTCATGTCTCGTAACCCCGTGCCTACTTTGCTAGGAGACATCCTACATTCCTTTCACACTCACACTATAAGGAAAAGAGGTATCCTTATATGTTGTACTCCTCTCTTGGCAAGATGGTTTATTTCACATCTTCCCCAATCTATATTAAAGAACGAGCAAGGTTCAAGGTGGTCACATAGGTCGAGGACGCTCAAACATTCAGACATTCATTGCTGTTCCTGATCCATAGAGAATATTACTATTGTCGACCGTTGTGGAGAATTCCCTAATGTCCCTTTACTTGGCATTAGGGGAGGTATCACCTAGAACCCCTGTTTAGCCTTAAGACAATTTGGTTATGCCCGAAGGGATGGCCCATATGAGATGCTCATTCAAGGCTTGGTATTTGACTACGAGAAAGAAGATCAACGTCATTGCCAAAGGTTTATCCGAGCTTGGAGGATGTTGAAAAAGGTAGATAGCAAGACATTGGGGCATAAGAATTCCATCCCTCTTGAGCCTTACCTCAAATGGGTACGAGCTCGTGCTCAAAGTCTTATGATGCCTTACCCCTCCATTCTCCCAGTAATTATATAGCCTGTTATGGAAGGAGATGTTCCTTACACTGTCCTGCATCCTAACATGCCCACCTCTCTTGAAGACTTACAAAGGGATTGGATACAACTTAAGGGGGAGCGATACACTTTCGAAGCCCAATTCTACGCCAGTGAGAAGAAGGTTTTAGAACTCACTAAGAAACTGCATGAGGAGAAGAGCCTGAATGCCTACATCACGCCAAAGAGGATGCATACAACTTTTTTATCTTAGAGTTTTTGTGCTTCTTTGTAAGCCAAAAAGAGGCATGATTTACTCAAGCTCTAATTTATTAATATAACGTGTGTTCCTTTTTTGGTCTAAAGCAATTTTAAATCTCTAAGATCATTGAAATCATTGCATATGAATTTACCATTCATCATAACATAAGAAGGTTTCTTACGACAAGTCTCCTCATCTTTCTACTGTTTATTTCAGTAAGATGGATCTCGAGCTGACGGTCAAATACCTCCAAGCATAGAATGCCCAGTTTCAGCAGTTGTTCTTGACTCTAGCCAAAGGACAAGAAGATCTAAAAACCTTGCTGATTGAAGAAAATAAGAAGAAAAAGAAAGTAACCGGAGTTCTGAATATGGGAAGAAGGTTCCAAGGACAAACAAGAAGGACCCTATACTTTGCAACGTCATATGGTGAAAAAGACAATCAAGATGGGAAAGGCAAGGAATCAGTTGTCCAACAAGAGTCTGAAGAGGAAGAAGAAGAGGATTACTCTGAAGAGCAGTATCCCCCGACCGACGACAAGTACAAGAATCTAGAAGAATGACTAAGCGCAATGGAAATCCAGAAAGTACCCGGGCTAGACTTTGAGGAGCTAGGTTTGGTGTCTGGGATTATCATTCCACCAAAATTCAAGGCACCAATATTTGCTAAATACGACGGAGTTTCATTCCCCAAAATGCATCTCCGATCCTATGTGAGAAAGATACAACCTCACACTGCAGACAAAGATTTATGGGTCCACTTTTTCCAAGACAGTCTATCCGGAACTCAACTTGATTGGTTCTATCAATTGGAAAAGGGCCAATATCCACAACTGGGAAGACCTTGCCGCAGCTTTCTATAAATAATATCAGTACAACACAGATCTTGCTCCTACCCGTACCCAACTCCAGAGTATGGCTATGGTTTTAAATGAAGGTTTCAAAGACTACGCTAAAAAATGGAGGGACTTAGCAGGAAGAGTCCAGCTTCCCCTTTCCGAAAGAGAACTAGTAGACATGTTTTTGGGTACCCTGTCCGGTCCTTTCTTTAATCATTTAATTGGAAGCTCCTCAACAGGCTTCACTGAATTAATCCTGACCGGAGAAAGAGTGGAAGTTGGGATTAAGAGTGGGAAGATCTAGAAAGACGCATCCTCCGCTGCTGTAAGAAAACCATTTATAGGGAAGAAAGAAGTTGGTGCTGTGTATCCTCAAAGGAACCAAGAAAGAACTAAACGCCGTCCAATAGTGGGGGCTGTCATGATCCCTAAGCCTGTGCCTACTCAACAAAGGAACGATCAACTTAGAACAGAAAGACTAGTAAAACAATTTACTCTGATTAATATTACACTATCTCAAGTCCTGCCACATTTGTTGAGATCCAACCTGGTAACTTTGAAAGAACCTCTAAAGAATCCTAACACAACATCTCCTCATTATCATCCTAATGCTCGCTGTGCATACCATTCATAAAGCCTCAGCCATGATACCAACAAATGTTGAGCTTTGAAAAACAAGGTGCAAGACCTTCTTGAAGGAAAAGAAATTGAGTTATGCTCCTGAAATCCCGAATGTTATCACCGCTCCTATGCTCAAGCATGTTCGCGGTGTTAACACTGTTGAAGATGATATGTTTGTTTCTACTGTTGATGAACTTGTTACTCCTCTCCTGACCATCAAGAAGAACCTTTTAAAAGCCGGTTTATTTACGGGCTGTGATGAAGGCTGCCATTTCTGTCTATCCTTACCAACTAGTTATTATTTACTGAAAGTAGGTGTTCAGCGCCTATTGGATGACAAAGAGATTTTGTTTGAAAAGACTTATGTTCCAGCCGTTTCCTACAAAGATGTTTCAATAGTAACCATTTTCGCCAATCCTTCCAGGGTCTCCATCAAAAGACCCATTAGGATTACATCAGTTCCCAAAGTAGCTCCACTAATAATTACTATGCCAAGTCTAATCCTGTACTCATCAGATAAAACTGTACCATGGAATTATGGGAGCGATGTATACTATCACGACATCAAGCAAGATTGGCTGGCTAATGAAGACTCAATTCTTGAGAAGACTGACCTCGACGTCAGTAATATTGCGGGAACCAGCAAGATAACTCGAAGTGGCAGAGTATTCTCTCCTGAGATTGCTCCTCCGAAGACTGTTACCGGTCTTGTAATCATCCCTATTCCTGTTCCTGCTAACACTACCACTACTACAATCCCTTTGGTTACCCCTGCTGACACTACCACTACTAGAATTCCTATAGTTACACCTGTTGATACTCCTGCCGCCAAGACAACTGAGACTCAGGGCAAAGACATTCTGGTTGAGCATGTTCGGATAAAGGCACAAACAATATCTATCCCTGAGGCCTCCAAAAGAGAGATGGAAGAAATTCTAAAAATTATAAAGAGAAGCGACTACAATGTAGTCGAGCAACTAGGGCAGACTCCGTCAAAGATTTCCATGCTGGCTTTATTGTTGTGCTCCGAGGCTCATGCAAAGGTCTTGGTGAAATTCCTTAAAACTACCCATGTACCACAAGAAACCTCTGCTGATCAGTTCCAAGACTGTGTGGCCAGTTTGACCGCAGACAATGGTTTAGGCTTTTCTGACGCTGACTTGACACCTAGAGGGAGGAAGCATAACGAGGCATTGCATGTCTCTTTCGAATGCCGAGGCATAACTTTGGCCCATGTCTTGGTGGATACCGGTTCGTCTTTGAATGTGATGCCTAAGAAGGCTCTTGATAGACTCGATTGTGAAGGTTTGACCTTAAAACCCAGCAATATAGTGGTAAGGGCCTTTGACGATTCAAAGAGAATGGTGCATGTGGAGGTGGACATCCCCATTAAAGTTGGAACCCAAACCTTTGATTCAACTTTTTACGTGATGGACATTCGCCCTTCCTACTCCTATTTATTGGGCCTACCATGGATTCACAATGCTGGTTCTATCACCTCTACATTACATCGAATGCTGAAATACCCAACCAAAGGGAAGATCATTATTTTCCATGGAGAAGAGGAATATATGGTAAGTCATTTAAACTCCTTCAGATACGTGGAATTGGACGACGAACTCATTGAAACTCCATTTCAGCATTTCGAGGAAGTCCCACCAACCGTGGCAGTAACCGAAGTTGTTTCCCAAATCCCAAAGATTACAAGACCTCCACTAAAGATGTCTTCTCTGAAAGATGCCAAGACAGTGATAGAAGAAGGAGCCCAGAAAGATGTACGCAGTGCTCGTGTCGGGGGACCCCCTTTGAAGATGAACAATCACGGAATCAACACAGTGGAGGATGATGAGGACAACTACGACCTGGAGGAATGGATTTTCCCAACTGTCAATGGAGGGCTCAGCAACTGGGAAGTTAAAGATTTTGTCCCAATTACTTTTATCCAACAATAATTGTCTTTAAATTTTGTCGCATCTGTAATAATTAAACAATTCAGACTTTTAAAAGCCTCGTGTCTTACCCAAGGCACAACTATCCATTTGTAAGGGTTGTTATCTCATTTTCATATGTCATCAATGAATCATGGATGTTTTTGCATACAAACTTTGTGTTCATTGTCTTTCTTTTTTACATTTTTATTTCTTTCAAAGATAGCTATACTCTTACGCACACTCTCATTCAAAATGCAGATCTACATCCATTCGGGATCCCATGGGTAACGATTCTGCTATGGCCTTTTGTGACTCTGAAAATATAATCTACCAAGCCAAAATCGAAGGTGAGGAAGATTATGAAGTACCAGGGGAACTAGCCAGGTT
Source organism: Vicia faba (assembly GCA_948472305.1). Taxonomy (NCBI): domain Eukaryota; kingdom Viridiplantae; phylum Streptophyta; class Magnoliopsida; order Fabales; family Fabaceae; genus Vicia; species Vicia faba. The sequence continues at coordinate 1,099,828,939 of OX451735.1, forward strand.
ACTACAATAAGAAGAGAGGACCATTCAGCCCCACGAAGAACCAACGGACACAATTAACCTATGTACCGAAGAGGACAAGAAATAAGTCAAGGTGGGGGCCAATCTGGAACCTAGTGTCAAAAACGCCTGATTCAGTTGCTACATGATTATGTTGAGGTTTTTGCCTGGTCGTATGAAGACATGCCAGGACTTGATGCAAATATCGTGGTATATCATTGACCCATAAAAGAAGACTGCCCTCCGGTAAAACAAAAGGTCTGTCGCATGGGACCAGACATGTCAGAAAAGATCAAAGCGGAAGTTATGAAACAATTCAACCTCGGATTCTTGGGCGTCACCTCTTATTCGCAATGGGTCGCCAATGTTGTTCCTGTGCCTAAAAAGGACGACAAAGTACGCATGTGCGTGGACTACAAAGATTTGAATAGGGCAAGCCCTAAGGATGATTTCCCACTTCCCCACATCAATATTTTGGTTGACAATACATCACAACATAAGGTGTTTTCCTTCATGGACGGTTTCTCAGGCTACAACCAAATCAAAATGGCACCCAAGGACATGGAGAAAACAACCTTTGTCACACAGCTGGGCATATTCTGCTACAAGGTTATGCCATTCGGGTTGAAGAATGCTGGGGCAACCTATCAGCATGCCATGTTAGCCTTATTTCACGACATGATACATCACGAAATAGAGGTCTATATGGATGATATGATAGCCGAATATCAAACTGAAGAGGAACATCTTGACCATTTGCAAAAGCTGTTTGAGAGATTAAAGAAATACAAGCTGAGGTTGAACCCAAATAAATGCACATTTAGGGTGAGGTCCAGTAAACTCCTGGGATTTGTCGTTAGTGGTAAATATATTGAAGTGGATCCTGCGAAAGTGAAAGAAATACAAGAAATGCCTACTCCTCGTACCGAGAAGGAAGTCAGAGGATTCTTGGGACAGTTAAACTACATTGCCAGATTCATTTCTCACCTAACAGCTACTTGTGAACCAATCTTCAAATTGTTGAAGAAAGATCAAGTAGTCAAATGGAATGATGAATGCCAAACTGCCTTCGACAAGATCAAAGAGTACCTACAAGAGCCTCCTATTTTGATGCCACTAGTCGAGGGAATAACATTGATCATGTATAACTGTTTTGGAAAATTCAATGGGGTGTGTGCTGGGGAAGCATGACGAGTCTGGCCGAAAATAGCATGCTATTTATTACTTGAGAAAAAAGTTTACCAACTGTGAAACAAGATATTCACTACTCGAGAAAACTTTTTGCACTCTGGCATGGGCTGATCGCCGGCTAAGACTGTATATGCTGACCCATACTACCTTATTGATATCCAAGATGGATCCGATAAAATACATATTCGAGAAACCTGCCCTCTCTGGAAGAATAGCGAGATGACAGATGATCCTGACAGAATATGACATACAGTATACAACCCAGAAAGAAATAAAGGGAAGTGTACTAGCTGATCACCTTGCTCATCAAGTTGTGGATGACTACCAGTCCATAAAGTTCGAATTCCCAGATGAAGACATCATGATGGTCAACAATTGTGAAGAATTCAGACCATATGACAGACCTGAACAAGAATCCCGATGGACCCTGGTTTTTGATGGGGCGTCCAACGCACTCAGCCATGGTATAGGTGTTGTACTCATATCTCCTGAGGGAAGTCACACTCCCTTCACGGAAAGACTTTGCTTTAACTGTACAAATAACATGGCAGAATACGAAGCGTGCATTTTTGGTCTCAAAGCTGCCATAGATTTGGGGATCAAGTCCTTAAGTGTATTCAGAGATTCAGCTTTGGTCATCAGCCAGATCAAAGGAGAATGGGACACCAAACACCCTAACCTTATCCCCTACAAAGAACATGTGTTGACATTAATCCCACACTTTGAGAAGATTACCTTCGAGCATTTCCCGCGAGAAGAAAATCAACTAGCGGATGCGCTAGCCACAATGTCATCCATGTTTAAACTTAAATGGGATAACGAGGCTCCCCAGATCACCATTGAACGTATGGTTGAACCAGCTCACTGTCACGCAATTAATATTGAAGAAGTAGTGGACCGGCCTTGGTTTCACAAAGTCAAGAGGTATCTCAAAACTCAAGAATATTCGGAAGGAGATTCAGTCAACGACAAGAAGTTCTTAAGGAGATTCTCGGCTAAGTTCTTCCTTAGTAGTGGCATTCTCTACAAACGCAACCATGACTCTGTTTTACTCCGTTGCGTAGACAAGGCTGAGGCAGAAAAGATCATGGCTGATCTGCATGAAGGCACTTTTGGCACCCATTCCAGTGGGCATACGATGGCAAAGAAAATCCTACGGGTAGGTTATTACTGGTCTACCATAGAAGCAGATTACTATCAACATTCTAGAACCTGCCACAAGTGTCAGATCTATGCTGACAATGTGCACGTACCTGCGGTTCCTCTAAATATCTTGACGGCTCCTTGGCCCTTTGCTATGTGGGGCATCAACATGATTGGTGAAATCAAGCCAACAACCTCTAATGGACACCGCTTCATCTTGGTGGTCATTGACTATTTCACAAAGTGGGTTGAGGCGACTTCTTTCGCTTCCGTTACCAAGAATGTTGTCACCCGGTTCATCAAACAAAATCTTAGCAGCCGGTACGGTATCCCGGAGAGGATCATCACTGACAATGGTACGAATCTCAATAACTCTATGATCACCGCACTGTGTGCGTAATTCAAGATCCAGCACCACAACTCTTCCCCTTACCGGCCAAAGATGAATGGTGCTGTCGAAGCCGCAAATAATAACATAAAAAAGATAATACAAAAAATGACAGTCACATACAGAGACTGGCATGAGATGCTACCATTCTCTCTCCACAGTTATCGTACCACATCACGCACATCAACCGGGGCAACACCCTACTCTCTAGTATATGGCATAGAGGATGTCTTGCCTATTGAGGTACATATCCCCTCTCTGAGAATTATGAAAGACGCAGGGCTGAATGAAGAAGATTGGATCCAAACTCGTCTTGATCAACTGAACTTGATTGATGAGAAAAGGCTTACTGTTGTCTGTCATGGTCAAATGTATCAAAAACAGATGATCAAGGCTTTCAACAAAAAATGTCAGTTGCCAAGTATATCAAGTCGAGGATTTGGTGATCAAGCGCATCATACTGCCGCAAGGTGACCCCAGGGGAAAATGGACTCCTACATACGAAGGACCGTTTGTGATCAAAAGCATATTCTCTGGTGGAGCAATGATCTTAACCATTATGGATGGAGATGACCTGCCGCACCATGTGAACGCAGACATAGTCAAAAGATACTACGCATAAGAGACCCGCTAGGTTGACACATCTAGGCAAAACAAGGGAATCCCGGTGAACTAAAAAGGTTCAGGCAAAAATTAGGGATAAAACAAAAAAATCTGTACACCCGGCAAGTTGAAAACCTGAAAGGGTGACTTGGGCAAAAAAGAGTATCCCGGTGGACTGAAAACCCAAAAGGGCGGTCCAGGAAAAAGTTAGGGAATTAAAGCGTATGACTATGTCCCATTGGATCACCTTTACGGACAACCTTTGGCTTCGACTGACAAACTCAGCGGTTCTGATCAATCCAATCAACTTCGAAGAAGGTAGCAAATGGACAAGACGCTCAGAAACACGAAGGCTATAGTAGAATGGGAACCCCATGGGATTATTGCACATGGCTATCTTTTCTTTGTATAAAATTTTCATTTTTACAACGAAATTCTCTTAATAGGATGTTCGTCTAATTGTACAAAATACTTATTCAAGTTAATACAAAGATACTCCTCTGAAAGTGCAAAACTATGTGTTTTTTCTTTAATTTCTGTGTTTTGTTTACAAAAACGTCCAATGATTTATTTTTGAGCATATGCATTCGAACATAACTACTGTTTACAAATGATAAAAAAATAGAAGAGAATCACTAATGGTTTAAGAAATAGGATGATATCTTTAGACTATTCCATAAAACTCCCCACAATGTGCAGCTTAATGATACCAAGCCCTCTCGTATCCCCAGCAGAACAAAATTTCCAATTATCACTCCCTTGTAGAAGTTGCCAGATTTCTCAGGATTCCCCAACAGGATTTCACAAAGCCAAACACGGCGTTTCACTCACAACAAAGTTTATTTCTCTAACAAATAGGAGCTCATCAACTCATCACCACTTCAAAACATGAAGACTTACACTCCACGTCCCCAACAACACTCATGGATTTATTTTCCCTAATCCAACAGTGTTACAACAGCGTAGCTTACATACCCATACATCGCATCTATACGTCATGACATTGACAAAACGAACGTATACAACATAATCTCATTCATTTTGTTGAGAACATCATTATATAATGCATTTCATACATCATGACATTGCATACAACTAATCTTTTATCTCTTTAGGAAAGATTAGTCAGTGGATGTTTATCATCAACAATTTACAAAAGGTCAGAGGTTGATACCTGAAACAAGCCAGGATAATTATCTAAACGACCAGCTGAAGCAATCCTACACGGGTTTCTTCTGACTCAACTTTCAGATACATTTCAGATACGCTCCAGAAACGGATGCCATTATGATACCCATTTAGATTTCAGATACAACTTAGGTACGCTCTAGACATGGATTCCATTCTGATACTCATTCAGATTTCAGATACAATTCAGATACGCTCCAGACACGGATGCCATTCTGATACTCATTCAGATTTCAGATACAGTTCAGATACGCTCCAGACACGGATTCCATTCTGATACTCATTCATATTTCAGATACAATTTAGATACGCTCCAGACACAGATGCCATTCTGATGCTTATTCAGATTCAACTCTCAGATACAGTTCAGATACGCTCCAGACACAGATGCAATTCTGATGCTCATTAAGTTTCAACTCTCAGATACAGTTCAGATACGCTCCAGACATGGATTCCATTCTGATACTTATTCAGATTCATCTTTCAGATACAGTTCTGATACGCTCTAGACATGGATGCTATTCTGATACTCATTCAGATTCAGCTTGCAGATACGATTCAACAATCATTTTGGATGGAATCTACAATCCCGTCTCCAACAACTTTCCATTATCTCTCCAAATGGCATCTTTTAAGCCCATTCCCTATACCATCAACCATCACATCCTCGAGTGCAAATTTCTGGGCACTCTAGTGTCGAATCATCTTCCACCTTCAAGTCACGAATGGCAAATTCGCCAATCTAACTCTTCAGGTTTAAGAAGATTGAACAGGGGAAGCTGTTGTACCCTAAAATTTACCCTCTCACTTATCACATATTTTCTCACAAAGATCTCTCTTGGTTCAAGACTGCACTAGGGTTGATCAACTCAAGACACTTGCTTAAACACTGATGACCAAAATTAGGGTTTGGGATTGCACAAGGATAATTGAACTTTCAATGCTTCATGTGACTTTCATGGATCATTTTGGACCCCTAAGATTACTCATGTCAAGTTTCAAGCCTTGGATCACACTTTTGCTCAGTCAATTGAGCAGTTGACCTAAAAATCAACTGTATTGGGGAAAAAGTCAACTATGGCAAATTTACAGTCAAACTTCATAATTTTTGATCCACATCAACATTATAAACTCATATGTATCATTTTATCAAGTTTGGACCACAATTCCTCAAGAAATTTGATCAAATCATCAAAAGGGCAAAATGGTCAAAATTAGGGTTTTGACTGAGAAGGGGCAATTTTTGATTTTTGACCTGGAAATGATCAATTGGTTTGAAGCATGATCTCAATAGTTAAATTGCATCATTTTTACCTAATGGCATGGCCTAAAACATTGCTCAAGATCAATTGGATTGATAGTGGATTTTCAGTCAACTGATCAAAAGTCAACTGTACACTGAAAAGTCAAACTTTGACTTTTTGGTCAAAATCCAATGTCAAAGATCATAATTCATAAAAACATTTAAAAATATGAAACTTATTCATCAAGAAATCAAAAACTCAAGATTTCATTTTGAAAAGTCAAAGTTTTATAACTTAGAAATTTTTCTAAGTGTTTAAAACTTTATGTTTTTTCACAACTTTGAGAAAAAATTTCACCATGATGCAAGAGGATTCAAAAGAAACTTTCAACATGAAAGTTGTAGATCTCCATGATATCTACAACATTGTTTTACACAACTTCTCCTAAAAATGCTTTGATCTCAAGTTATTAATTCATGAAGTCATAGTCTTGAAACTAAGCACATAGTGAAATTTTGCCCTAGTTTAGGCAGGATTTTGACCTAACTTAATGGGACTTTTTCATATAGTTCCAAGGGGAATTTTCAAAAGTGATTTAAATAGGGATTGTAGAGCACATTACAAGCTTTCCAAAATGTCAAAGAACTCCTTGAGATCATTTGTGAGCAAGGAGAATCGAAGGTCAGAAGTTAGGGTTTCAAGTTTTTTTACAAGGCAGAATTTGTAATGCACAATGGACCAAATCACATAGCCACGGTGCATAATATCACTTTTCAGGCTTCTAACTTGCAATTCAATCCTTAATTAAATGTTTACATAACATATGGGGCCATTGTCCAAGCATTTGAACCATTATCCAAGTTGCATTTCCATTTTTGGAAGAAAGGCACCATTACTATTCTTGAAAAGTGGCTTTAATCACAAAGTCCACTCTCCTTGAGCATTGAACTTGTTCTTTCTGCACACACAAACCCTATAAACCAAAAGCAAGCATGTCCAAAGTACTAACCACTATATGCAGCCCTATACTTTGCCTTGGAACAAGATGTTTCAACTTTGTTTCAAAAACAAGAAAGATGCTACAACATTTGATTTTCAAATTCTGACTTGTTATAAGACATAAAACCTCTTGCCTATAAATACATACATTATTTGCAAGATAACACATGAATAGACAAGCCCTGAAAACTTCCAAAACTCAGAACTGCATCATAAACCACCATTGTTGCATATTCTGACCAAGAACTTTAAACTTCGATTTCACTCGTGCGTTTCCTGGCCTTTTGCTTCCAAAATTTTCCAAACATCAAACATAAACCATCCCTATCCCTGTTACACGACTGTAACACCATCTTCATCCATTTCAAAGTTCAAAAACAAAGCATCATAGTTGGACTTCTCCAGACCATTCCAGCCACCCTCAGCTCAAGCCAGCCATTGCTTTAGCTTCCTAGAGGTCCAAGGAAGCTAACCTGATCATCAGCACTGCCTGAAACAAGCTCAAATCCATTTCATGATTTCCAGTTTTAATGTATTTTTCTTGAACTTCTATCTTCATATTTAGGCATTATTAGGCTTGCATTTGTGAAGATAAAATATAGACATCATTGCCCTGAAACTATACATGTCCATAGATTTCATTTATATTGCTTGAGTAGTGAGAAATTTGAGTTTGAACTTGCTGAAATATTTAGGTCAGAATTTGGTACTTTTAGAAATTCATGTTCATCTTTGAGAATTAGCTTAAGTTATTTACATATTCAGAATCGTGAGGAAATTTCTAACAAGTTTGATGTTGGAAGTTTTGTGAATGGATGAGAGATGAGTGAGTTACAGGAACCATGGCTGGAGGTTGAAGATGAAGTTCATTTATGGAACTTGTTTTGCATTATGTATTTATTATTTCAGTTAAGTTATCGGATGTACAGCCACCCCAGTGGCAGGTAGCGCACGTTTGTGTTGGAGGGCATGGGTTCAACACCCAACGCTACCTTTTCTCATTTTTCAACATTTTTCTCTCTTTTTTGTTTCAGCAACAGACGTTGGGCCTCCAAACAGATGAGCCTTCCATTTTTGTTTTTTTCTAACCCCTGACTACTTTTGCACCCCTGACCCATTTTCTTCTATTATTTTTTTTCTTATTCTATTTTATTTCATTTTTTCCTTTATTATATTTTTATTATTATTACTATTATTATTATTTCTATTAATAAAAAATATAAAAAATATTTTTATTATTTACACTTATATATTTTATTTTCTCTATAAAACAAAAAGACTAAAAAACAGTTTCTTAAACAAATTAATTCTTTTTTTTTTAAATAATTAATATCTAGACTTAGGTTTAATTATTTATTTTATTTTCTTAATTAAAATTAATTTAGAACTTAGGTTTATTTTAATTAATTAATCTTCATTTTATTTTAATTAATTTAAAACATTTTCATAGAAAACCCCAAAAAATCCTTTTTAAGTTAATTTCTTTTCTTAATTAGGTTAATTTAATTTTATTTAATTTTCATTAATTAGGTTTAGGTTATAAACCCTTTCATAAAAATCAAACAAAAGTCATTTCTTTTTCCATTTATATTCTTGCATTTTATTTATTCAATTCTTGTACACTTATTCAATACTGTTGTAATAGTTACTTAGGTTTAATTTTCTTGCAATCCCCATTTATTAATTTGTACACCCCTCCCCTAATGATGTAATAGCGTAGTTATTTTACTTTTCGTAATTTATCGCTTTATATAAATGCTAGTAATTAGGGTTTGTATGAAAAGATAAAATCAACAAGTAGCAAACCCTAATTCAAGATAAAAACCAAGCATGAAAATCAATACACTTGCACACAAGCACCCCTAGGGTAAATCCACTTGGTTGCATTACAAAAAATGACCCTATTATGCATGTGAGGTATCTTAGCAAAAACAAGCAAAATACAAGATCATAGTCCCTCGATGACGCTATCTATGTTGCCTTTCAAAATGATCTTAGTCCCTAAAGAAAAATGCTAAGATACCTTGCAACATTGCTAATCATGGTTATACGATGACCCACGCTCGTCCCGTTTACATCCAAATATAGGGTTATTTACCAAATCAATGGTAAGATAACAATGTCAAAGAAAAAAGGAAATGAACATGAAAGACTTTTGAGTATGTAGATTATTCCTAGTTACTGGCTCAATTTCAAAACAAAAACATCCTTGCTATTTTTTAAAAACAAACACCTACACTTTCAAAACCTCTTTCAAAACTTGAAAATTTTTCAAAAGATCAAACACTTTGTATACATTCTTACGAATGAGAATCATTACAAAGTTTGCCTAAACAATGGCGTCTTTTCAAAAATACTTTCAAAACCACACAAAGCACAATTTCAAACAAAAGCAAGTGATCTAGCAAGTAACTAAGAGCCCATGGAAAACCATGTATGAAAAGGGTGCTAATACCTCCCCTTTTCATAATCTACCTCCCGAACTCAGGAAATAATCTCAAAGGTCTTTCCTGTGATTTTTCATCTTTCCTTTTGGATAAAATAAAAGTCGGTGGCGACTCTTGCTAACCGCAACATTTGTGATAAAACACAAAACACCTAAGTCAGTTCTCCTACCGTATCACACACACCTACCATAACCTATAAGATAGATGATTGAAAAGTTTTTGCATTTATCACAACCTAGAGGATAAACGACATGAAGATAGTCTTATGTATTTATCACGACCTAGAGGATAAATAACATAATCCTGAAAATTTGCATACCTACCACAACCTAGAGGATAGATAATTGAAGAGTTCTTTAGTTATCGAATCTTAGATAACTAGATCAAAGATAAGATTAGAGTTTATCGACTGTATCTATTCTCAACCAAGGTATTCATTTGTTTGCATAGATAATCCAATAGTGGGCCCCAAGACAGTTCGTAGTTTAACCAAAAATGTATCTGGAAAATGCCATGCATGATGTATATGCATAATGTCTTAGATTGATGTGCAACCTAAAATGTATATGCACTGATTTTTTTTTTGTATATGCCCTAAATGTATATGCACTAAGTGTTTGTATATGCCCTAAATGTTTGTGTATGTACCCAAATGTTTGTATATGCCCCAAATGCTTGTTGTGAATTTTAATATTCTTCCCTTTTAACCCATTGGTTTTGTGTCACCGACCCTCCAATGATGTATGTTGCATTGTCGTGGTATTTTAAATCGATTTGAATATGATGAACAAGGGGCAGTAAGATTTTGATACGTGTATTGCAGATGTAGGCGTGGACGTAGTTACAGATGTAGGCGTAGACGTGGACGTAGGCATGGACGTAGGTGTGGATTTTCTTTGATGTTTTTCTAACCAAAATGCTTTTTGATGTTTATATCGAATGATTTTACTTGTTGAATCCCTAAAATGATTTCAACGCGACATTCATACAAAATAATTGTAGTATTTGCAAACAAGTCTGAAAAAGAGAAAAACACAATTGAAAGATTAAAAAAGTAAATGTTTTATTGACAAATATGCCTCTGAATAGGCACAAGTAGCAGATGCAATTCCTAGAAAGAGGTAATTACAAAAGGTTTAACAAAAATTGAAAATGGCAATGAAAATGATAATTGCTACTGCTGTTTCTCCCATGTCTTTTCGATAGCTCCAATCTCCTTTGCTTATGAGTCGAATGATTTAGATTAATCCCTTTCCTTCATAGTCATAGTCGTGGTTCTTAGATCACAGTATTTTTGTTCTTTATTTCTGAGCAAGATCCCCAACTTTTTCCTGGATCTCCCGATCGGGTTTTTAATCCACCAGAATAATTTTTTGTGTATATCTCTAATTTTTGCCTGGATCTCCCTTTAGGGTTTTCAATCCACTGGGATGCTCCTTTTTTCCTAAGTCTCTCGTTTAGGGTTTGAACTTAGTGAGCTTTGTATACATAGTATTTTTGAATGCGTCTGAATTCAGCGGATGTGGCAATTCTTCCCCATCCATTGTTGTGAGGATAAGACCTCCACTTGAGAATTTTGTTTTTACCATATATGGACCTTCATACTTGGGTGTACAATTACCACGTGAGTCAAGGCGAAGCAGTATAATCTTCTTGAGCACTAAATCCCCTTCTTTGAACACTCGAGGACGGACCTTTTTGTTGAATGCTTTCTTCATCCTCTTTTGGTATAACTGACTGTGGCACAAAGCTTTCAAGCGTTTTTATTCAATGAGGTTAACCTGATCAAGTCACTTCTGAACCCACTCTTCTTCTTCAAGCTTTGTTTCCATTAGAACTCGAAGTGGCATAATCTCTACTTCAACCGAGAGTACTGCCTCCATGCCATATACCAGAGAGAAAGGAGTTACACCTGTTGATGTACGTATGAAAGTATGATAGCCATGTAGAGCAAAATGGAGCATATCATGTCAATCCTTGTATGTCTTCACCATATCGACTTCGTTCATCTTGGGTCGATATGGTGAGGAATTATGATGCTCGATCTTGAAGTCATCACATAACTCCTTCATCATTTTATTGTTCAATTAGACCCGCTGTCTGCAATGATCCTGCTAGGAACCCCATATCTACATATAAGATTTTGTTTGATGAACCGAGTAACCACTTGTCTTGTCACATTTGTGTAGGATGCAGCTTCCACCCACTTGGTAAAGTAATCAATGGCCACTAGTATAAACTGGTGTCCGTTGGAGGCTTTTGGTTCGATCATTCCTATCATATCAATTCCCCACATCAAAAAATGGCCAAGGAGAACTCAGGACATTCAGAGGAGTTAGTGGCACATGCATTTTTTCGCCGTATATTTGGAATTTGTGAGATATCTTTGTATAATGGTAGCAATCGGCTTCCATCGTCAACCAATAATAACCTGCTCGCAGGATCTTTCTAGCCATGGCATGTCCATTTGTATGAGTTCTAAAAGTACCTTAATGGATTTATCTCATAAGTGTATCTTCTTCCTGTTTCTCCATGCACTTGAGTAACACCATATCATAGTTTCTTTTGTACAACACGTCACCATTCCGAAAGAATTTTGAAGCTAGCTTCCACATAGTTCGTTTGTAAATCACATAGGCATTTTTTGGATATTCTTGTTTCTCAAGATACCTCTTAATTTCATAGAACCAAGGCTTGTTATCCGGTCCTTTTTCAATTGCAAGGCAATGTGCATGTTCTTCAAAATGTCTAGTTTTAATGTGTGGTTCGTGGTTTGGACAAGTTACTTTGAACATGGATGATAACGTTGCCAAGGCGTATGCCATCTGAATTTCTTCTCGCGGAATATGGCTGAAGGTAATCTCTGTAAACTCCGCAACTAGATTTAAAACATGGTCCCGATATGGAATCAATCTAGGATGTTTAATGTCTCATTCACCGTTGACTTGGTATATGACTAAAGCTGAGTCTCCAAACACCTCGAGATGTTTGATTCTTAGATCGATAACGGCTTCTAGACCCAAGATACAAGCTCCGTATTCAGCGATATTGTTGGTGTAGTCAAAACATAACTATGCAGTATAAGGCTTGTGAAAATTCTTCGAAGAAGTCAAAATTGCCCCAATGTTGTGTCCTAGTGCATTTGAAGCCCCGTCATACATGAGTGTCCAACGTGCCCCTGGTTCAGGTCCTTCGTCGGGCCCTGGTATTTTGTAGTCACCTATAACCATGACATTCTCGTCTGGAAAGTCGAACTTCATTGGTTAATATTATGGAAATGGCAGATCAGCTAGATGGTAAGCTAGTACACTACCCTTGATGGCCTTTTAAGTGAAATATCGGATGTCGTATTCTGATAGTAACATCTGCCATCGGGAAATTCTTCTTGTAAGAGCTGGTTTTTCGAACACATACTTTAAAGGATCCATTACTACTATTAACCACATGGTGTGAGTTAACATGTACTGCCTCAATCTTCTAGTAGCCCAAACTAATGCACAATAAGTCTTCTCGAGAAGTAAGTACATGGTTTCGCAGTTAGTGAATTTCTTGCTGAGGTAGTAGATTGCATGCTCTTTTCTACACGTTTCATCATGTTGGCCTAATTCACATCCCATTGACCCTTCAAGCACTGTTAGATACATGATGAGCGTTCATCCGGGTCTGGCGGCATCAAGATTGGCGGCTCTTGTAAATATTGCTTTATTGTGTCAAAGGCTGTTTGACAATCATTGTTCCACATCACTGTCTGATTTTTCTGAAGTAATTTGAATATAGGTTCACACGTAGACGTTAGGTGTGATATGAATCTTGAACTGTAATTCAATCATCCTAAGAAACCACGAACTTCCTTTTCTATTCTTGGAGCTGGCATTTATTGTATAGCTTTCACTTTGTCGAGATCTACCTCAATACCATGCTGACATACAATGAAACCCAATAACTTTCCTGACCTGACACCAAATGTACATTTGTTCGGATTCAACCTCAATTTAAACTTTCACAGACGCTCGAATAATTTTTGTAAATGTACGATATAATCCTCCTTTGTATGAGATTTGGCGATCATATCATCTATGTATACGTCCACTTCTCACTTCTTTATGAATCATATCATGGAATAATGTGACCTTAGCTCGTTGATAAGTTGCCCCTACATTCTTTAGACCAAAAGGCATCACCTTATAACAGAAAGTTCCCCAAGGTGTCATGAAATTAGTCTTTTCCATATCCTCGGGTGCCATTTTGATTTGATTATAACATGAGAAACAATCCATGAATAAGAATACCGAAGCTTGAGCTGTATTATCCATTAAAACATCTATGTGAGGTAACGGGAAATCATATTTGGGACTTGCTTTGCTTAGATCCCGATAATCTACACACATGCATACTTTTCCGTCCTTCTTGGGCACTAGCATGATGTTAGCTATCAAAGGCGGATAATCTAGCACTGCTAAGAACCTTGCGTCAAATTGTTTAAGGACTTCTTCCCGAATCTTGCTAGACATGTCTAGACGAGTTCTTATGAGCTTCTATCTAACTGGGAAGCAACCTTCCTTGAGTGGTAGTTTATGTACCACAATATCTGTATCTAATCCTGACATATCTCTGTAAGACCAGGAAAATATATCCACATACTAGCGTAACAACTTGATTAGTCTTTCTTTGAAGCTTTCCTCCAATGTTTCCCCTAGCTTGATCTCTTTGGGATCCTCCTATGTGCTAAGGTTGATGGTCTCAATGGGTTCTTGGTATGGTTGTATATTATCATCTTTTTTCTCTATCTCCCTCGCCAATTCTTCAGAGAGTTCAAGATCTTCATTATCTTCCTCTTCCGCTTGGTTGATGGGTGCATCAAAATTATATCGGATAGCGACAATAACATTATTAGTGATTTTAGGCATGGATATGCACATTTATCATGTTTTGGTGCAATTTTAGTATGTGAATTTGGAAAATGCATATGAAGAAACGTTTTTTCCATTTTAAAATATAAGAGATAAATGCAAGAGAAAGACATGGATCTGAATTAAATGCGAAATATAACTTTTTATTAATTGTGAATACTGTATGAAGCAAATCGGGGGACCCTTACAAGCTATCCATATGCCTCGGGCTTGACATCGGTTCTTTCAAAAACAAGAAAAAATTACTTTGGAAAGAAAAAAATCTTTAGAATCTCAACGGCTGTCCAATTCTTGAGCTCTTCACCTAGAGCACATTCACAGACGAAGTCAGATGCTCTCTTGGTGTTGCTCTTTTTAGATATCATCGCCACTTGCCCGCCATAATTAGTTCCTTTGTTTATGAAGGTTTCCTGAATAGGAGGAAACAACGCCTTTCCTTTCAGGGTAGCTGTGATACGGTGGGAGAACTGACTTGAGGTTTTGCGTTTATGTTTGCAAATGTTTCCGTTTAGCAAGAGTCGCCACCGAATTTTTATTTTATCCAAAGGAAAGGTCAAAAAGCACAAGAAAGACCTTTGAGATGTTTTCTTGAGTTCGGGGGGTAGATTATGAAAAGGGAAGGTGCTAGCACCCTTTTTATCCATGGTTTTCCATGGGCTCTTAGTTACTTGTTTAAATCACTTACTTTTGCTTTTCAATTGTTTGAAATGGTGCTTTGTGTGTGGTTTTGAAAATGTTTTGAAAAGAGGCCATCGTTGTGGCAACCTTTGTAATGATTCTTGTTTGAATATATACAAAGGTGTTTGTCTTTTGAAAATATGTTTCAATGTTTGAAAGTTTGTTTTGGGAAATGTTTTAAAATTGTATGGTGATGTGTTTTTGAAAATAGCAAGGATGTTTGCAAGTTTTGATCAAGTAACTAGGAGCATCTACCCTATCTACTCAAAGATCTTTCCTACACATTTTTAACCCTTTTGACAGTGTTGTTTTATCATTGCATTTGGTAAACAACCTTGTGTTTGGATGTTAAACAGGACAGGCGCGGGTCATCGTATTGACCATGATAGCAATTGTGCCAAGTATCTTAGTAAATTTTTGAGGGACTAGATCATTTTGTATAGGCAACCAAGATAGCATCATCGAGGGACTATGATCTTTTTCTTTGTTTTTGTTTTGCCAAGATACTCAACATGCATACCATGGCCATTTTAAAGGCAACAAGTGGATGAAAACCCTAGGGGTGCATGTGTGCATTGTGTTGTCAACTTACATGCTTTTATGTATTGTATTAGGTCTAGCTATTTGTTTTGATTTTGGATATTTGCATACAAACCCTAATCTCTATCATGGCATATTTGAAAGCTATAAATGCGTAAAATAAATCTACGACTATTACAACATTGATATGAGAAGGGGGATACAATTTTGAATGGGGAGTATTTGCAAGAAAATAAAACCCTAAGATTAACTATTACATCCAAATTGAATTCTTTGTATCCAACAATAAATAAGCAAATATTTAAATAGACAATTAAATAAATATGCAATATATTATAAATATGTAAAAAATATCTTTTATTTATTTTTTATGTATGTAAAAATAAAATATTTAATGTATTGGAAAAATAGGAAAATAAAAGGTTATTTTTGTTAAGGGTAAAAACCCTAATTTGTTTTAAGAAAGTATATATATATATATATATATATATATATATATATATATATATATATATATATATATATATATATATATATATATATATATATATATATATATATATATATATATATATATATATATATATATATATATATATATATATATATATATATATATATATATATATATATATATATATATATATATATATATATATATATATATATATATATATATATATATATATATATATATATATATATATATATATATATATATATATATATATATATATATATATATATATATATATATATATATATATATATATATATATATATTATTTATGTACAATAAAATAAAATAAAATATATACAAATGTCAAAAAATAAAAATATGCTTAAAAAAATTATTTAAGTATATAAATAATAAAAATAAAAACATAATATTTTTTGTAGTATTTACAAGTTTTTATTAAATAAAATAAAAGTATATACTATTTAATAATTATTTCTATGTCTAAAAAAATAACAAAAATAATAAAATAAAATGTGGAAATTTATTAAAGTATTTTTAGTATTTTTAATGTTTAAGAAAAATAAAATAAAGTCAGAAATGAAAAATGAAATTCAAAAATATAAAAATATAAAACAATGGGCCAAGGGGGTGTGAGAAGTAAGCTGGGGGCGCCAAAGTGAGAAATAGCCAGGCCCAGCCCAGCTACTTCATCTTCAACCTTCGTTCAAACAAAAACGAGCGTTTCCTGTACAAATGTCCAACTCCTGCATACATGCTCTAAAGCAAAAACTTACAACACAAAAGTTATGGCATTTTTCAACACGATTCCAACCATATAAAGAACTTAATCTAACTCTCAAAGACCAGAGAGAATTTCTCTGGCCCTAATTTCTAACCTAACTTTTTCAGAATGTTCATCAATCAAATTCTCTCAGCACACTTAACTTAAATGAAATCTATGCATATGTACAGCTTAAGGGCAATGAGTACTACATTTTTTATTCACAAACCTAAGCCTAATGATTCTTAAATAGAGAGATAGAAAGTTGGAAAATATCTGCTTCTGTTGAACACGAGTATGGCAATGTGAAGGTTTTCAATGAGGCCTGGGATGTTTGTGAGCTTTCCAGAACTTCCTCTGACCTTCCCCAATGCTTGGTTTTCTTTGAGCTTGCTTGAATAAGCCTGTAGAAGTCAACCTGCACAAGCTGAAATCAGAAATGGTGAAGCTTGCAAATGGAGTTACAGTTAATGGCCAATGGTTGGGATAGCTTAGGTGGGTTATATAGAAGGTATTGGAACTGGTTTGGGACAAAACGCACGAATGGTTTGTGAGATGGAAGTGAAACTGTAGAGAGTGCCCTGTTTTGTAAGAAGATGATGTTTTTGTGTTTTGGAAGGCTTGAGGGTTGGATAGCTCGTGCTTCTGACTCAAGGCAATGTGCAAAAGTTGTTTCAAATGCTCACAAACTTTGTTCTTATCAGATTTCCAAGATATGGATCTTTTGCAAGTTTACTTGTTTTTTAAGTAAAAGTGTGAAGTGATACAAGACAGGCCTGCACAGGCTATCTTCAAGCATGCACAAGATTGTTGTACTTTGCCTAAGTTTATGGAACTTGTTTGCTGCAAAGAGAGGGGTTCAAGGCTCAAGGGAAGCAAGTTGACATAAAGTTGTGCTTTATGAAAATAACAATGTTCACTTTTTGCCAAAAATGGATTAAACTCTTGTGTAAACTTCTAATAATAAGAATAATGCCTTAAACCAATGAGTTTGAATTCAATTTTTAAGTGTGGAAGAGTTTAGAGACCTGTATTCAAGTACAAATCAAAGTTGGACAGATTTTGCAACTTGTGTCAACATGAAAATGCCATGGATCAAAGTGAGTTTTTTCCAAATTCAAACCTTCGATTCTCCCTAACCATAAATGATTTTGGAGAGTTCTTGGACATTTTGGAAATATTGTAACATTATCTACAATACATCTTTGAAATTAATTTTGAGATTCCAAGTGGAACTAGGTGAAACATTTCCATGAAGATAGGTCAAAATCCTGCCTAAACTAGGGCAAAATTTCACTAAGTTAAAAGTTTCATGGACCCCTATTCCAAAAATCATAACTTGAGATACAAGCATCTTTTTGGAAAACTTTGTGAATCAAAGTTGTAGATTTTGTGGAGGACTACAACTTTAATGTTGGAAGTTTTGTTTGAATCCAATTGCATCATGGTGAAAAAGTTTGGCAAAGTTGGGAAAAAATAAGAAAATTTTATAACTTAGAAAAATTCTAAGATGAAAATTTTCAATCTTAAACCCTAATTTGCAAAATTAGGTTTCTTGATGAACAAGTTTCATGTTTTGACACATCTTGATGAAAAATGACCCTTGGCACTTGATTTTGACCAAAAAGTCAAAGTTTGACTTTTCAGTGTACAGTTGATTTTTTATCAGTTGACTGGAAAATTCATTTGTCAATCCAATGCAATTGAGATCTTTTGAACCTTGTGAATAGGTAAAGATGATTCCATTGAGTCCTTGAATCCATGCTTGAACCTAATTTGCCATTGGCTAGGTTAAAAGTCAGAAATTTCCCTTCTACAGTCAAAACCCTAAAAATGACCATTTTGCCCTTTTGATGATCTGATCAAATTTCTTGAGGAGTTGTGGTCCAAACTTGATAAAATGGTTCATGTGAGCTTATAATATTTATGTGGATCAAAATTTATGAGGTTTGACTGTAAATTGGCCATAGTTGACTTTTTCCCCAATACAACTGATTTTTAGATCAATTGTCCAATTGACTGGGCAAAAATTTGATTCAAAGCTTGAAACTTGGTATGAGAAATCTTATAAGTCCAACATGAAGCCTGAAAGTCACATGGGGCATTAGAAGTCCAAAATTCCTTATGCAAACTCAAACCCTAATTTAGGTCATCAGTGCAAGGAGATGTCTTGAGCAGAGCAAACCCTAACTTGATCTTGAGTTCAAAGAGTCTTGTGAGGAGAAATCTTGATAAAAATGAGAGGGCAAATTTTGGGGTACAACAGCTGCCCCTGTTCAATCTTCGTGAACCTGAAGAGTTAGATTGGCGAGTTTGCCTTTCGTGACTCGAAGGTAAAAGAGGACTGGACACTAAAGTGCCCGTAAATTTGCACTCGCCAGAGTAAAGTTGAGGGAATGGGCTTAAAGATGCCATTTGGAAGATGTGACAGAATCTTGTCAGAGATGGGCTTAAAGATGCCATCCAAGAAAAATGATCTCATAAGAGATTCCTTTGCGAGAGCCCGTATACCTGTTGTTGAGGAGGATTACGCCGGGGAATGCTGGTCTCTGTCGTGGTAGAAATAGAACTTCAGTCGTCTGTTATTCTACCGGGGAGTCATCTCTTGGTTGAAGAGGTGAAAATGAACTTCTATCTGGTCGTGCTCCAGGCTTTTAGAAGGAATTAAATTGTTATCCGGTCACCTCCGGGCTTCAAAGTAATTGGCCGAGTAACCTGTTATTTGGTCAAAATCCAAGTTTCACAGTATACCTTACTGTTATCTGGTCAACATCCAGGCTTCACAGTCTTGTATTTCTATCTGGTCAACATCCAGGCTTCATGATACCTTACTTCCTATCTGGTCAACATCCAGTCTTCAGAAGGAAATCAAATGGTTATCCGGTCGCCTCCGGTTTTCCCTTTGATTTTGGGGCCTACTAATACAAGATTGGATTCGGGCTTCAAAGTAATTGGCCGAGTAAACTGTTATTTGGTCAAAATCCAAGTTTCACAGTATACCTTACTGTTATCTGGTCAACATCCAGGCTTCACAATCTTGTATTACTATCTGGTCAACATCCAGGCTTCATGATACCTTACTTCCTATCTGGTCAACATCCAATCTTCAGAAGGAAATCAAATGGTTATCCGGTCGCCTCCGAGTTTCCCTTTGATTTTGGGGCCTACTAATATCCGGTTGAATCTGGGCTTCAAAGTAATTGGCTGAGTAAACTGTTATTTGGTCAACATCCAAGCTTCACAATATACCTTACTGTTATCTGGTCAACATCCAGGCTTCACAGTCTTGTATTGCTATCTGGTCAACATCCAGGCTTCATAAAAACTTTACTGTTATCTGGTCAACATCCAGGCTTCACAGTCTTGTATTGCTATCTGGTCAACGTCCAAGCTTCACAAAAACTTGCAGGGGATTCAACTATTTTCCGGTCGATCTTCAGTATAATCAAGATAAAGTCTGGTCGAACCCAGGCTTTATAATCGGAACAGGAATCTGCACATTGATTTTAATAAGAAAATAAGAAAGCATCCGCGTCTGGAGC
Source organism: Vicia faba (assembly GCA_948472305.1). Lineage (NCBI taxonomy): Eukaryota > Viridiplantae > Streptophyta > Magnoliopsida > Fabales > Fabaceae > Vicia > Vicia faba. Next base: position 1,099,849,050 of record OX451735.1, read on the forward strand.
ATCTCTAAGCCGTTTTCTGAGCTTTGAATATCTGTTTTAGTTAGCTATCAATTTCATCCTGAAACAGGTAGAATGTTAGCTGAAACACAAAGTTATGTTGCATGAAATGTATGATGCAATATATGTGTTTTATCAATGTTCATGATTTATGAATGTAATGTATGTGCATGTAAGTTGATTAGCTGTTTTGCTGAGAAAAATAAATCCCGGATAGCTGGAGATAATAAAATCTTGACTGCTGTCGAGGAAAATAAATCCATGACCGCTGTTGGAGATTCAAAATCTTTTGAAAACCTCTGTGGGGAGAAGCTATACTGCTTGGGGAGATCAGGAGTTTGGGTTGTATGCCAATCTACTGGGGACTTCAAGAATGAAAATCTCTGTTCTGTTGGGGGTATCAGAGGAAAACTGAATGGTTTCTGCTGGGGATTGGTAGTTCAAAGTTTCATCTCCGCTGGGGATCTTAATGACGTGCTGATTTGATCGTGTATGGAAACTTGATTCCATTGAGGAAGAAGGTTTTAAAATAACTCTATGGGGAATTATCTGGTTTTAAAGCGACTCTCCGGGGAAATTGGAGGAAACTGGATGGTCTCCAATGATGTTCAAAGGTTGAAGGTTTGACTCCGTTTGGGGAAGAAAGTTTCATCTTCACTGAGGGTTTGTAGTTCAAAGTTTCTATCCGCTGGAGATTGGGAGTTTGAGAACTTAACTCTGATGGTTTTTTTTAAAACTTAACTCCGTTGGGGATATGTATTTCAAGGCTTTAGTTCCGCCGAGGATCTGGATGATGTACTGCAGGGGATTTCTCCTGGAATAGCCTACAGACGTTTCCCTATACTTTCAACCTATCAATAATTATTCTTTCTCATTTTGTTTTATTTGTAAGCAGTGATTATATTCAAATGCATATGCTCATTTAATAAATCATTGGACGTTTTCAAATGAAACACAAGTGTAAAAAAGAAAGAAAAGGCAAACAATTTTCTGCACTTTGAAGTATCTTTGTATTAACTTTGTGTAAGTATTTTGTACAAAGGAGACAAACATCCTAGTAAGACATTGTTGTCATAAAATTGAGAAAAAATTTATACAAAGAAAGATGGCTATGTGTAACAATTCCATGGGGTTCCCATTCTGCTATATCCTTCGTAACTCGGAGTATCTTGTCCATTCGTTGCTTCGTCCGCAAATGATTGGATTGATCGGAAGCTTAGAGCTTGTCTGTGAAGAGATTGTCCTTAAAGTGATCCGACAAGACATAGTCATACGCTTTAATTCCCTAACTTTTGCCTGGACCGCCCTTTCGGGTTTTCGATCCACCGGGAAACCCTTTTTTGCCCAAGTCTCCCTTTCGGGTTTTCAACTTGCCGGGTGTATAATTTTTTTTTTGTTTTATCCCTAATTTTTGCCTGAACCACCCTTTCGGGTTTTCGATTCACCGGGATGCCCATTTTTGCCCAAATCTCCCTTTCGGGTTTTCAACTTGTCGGGTCGTTTATGCGTAGTATCTTTTGACTATGTCTACATTTGCAGGGTGCAACAGGTCGTCTCCGTCCATGGTGGTCAGGATCATTTTCCATCTAGCGATTCTTCTAGATAAAGCAGGCTTTTCGAATATGTACTTGATCGAATTCATTTTAGAAATCAGCTGAGTGGTATGTGTCAACATGTACTGCCTTAGCCGGCGAGCAACCCATACCAAAGCGCATCAAGTTTTCTCGAGCAGTGAGTAGCGAGTCTCACAGTCGATAAACTTTTTTCTAAGGTAATAAATGGCATGATCTTTTCGACCAGACTCGTCATGTTGTCCCAGTACGCACCCCATTGAATTATCCAAAACAGTCAAATACATGATTAGTGGCCTTCCTTCAACGGGTGGCATCAAGATATGAGGTTCTAGCAAATACTCCTTTATTTTATAGAAAGCAACTTGACAGTCATCATTCCATTCAACCACCTGATCTTTCTTCAACAACTTGAAGATTAGCTCACAGGTAGATGTTAGATGAGAAATGAATCTTGCAATGTAGTTTAGGCGTCCTAAGAAACCTCTGACCTCCTTTTTGGTGCGGAGGGCAGGCATTGCTTGTATGGATTTGACTTTGGCAGGATCAACCTCAATGCCTTTGTTGCTGATGATGAATCCCAAGATTTTACCGGACCTGACTCCAAAAGTGCACTTGTTAGGGTTCAGTCTGAGCTTGTACTCCTTCAACCTGACAAACAGCTTTTGCAGATGGTCGAGGTGTTTTTCTTCTGTCTGTGAACGGGCTATCATATCATCTACGTAGACTTCAATCTCATGATGTATCATGTCATGAAACAAAGCTACCATGGCTCACTGATAGGTTGCCTCGACATTCTTCAGTCCGAATGGCATCACTTTATAGCAGAAGGTACCCCACTGCGTAACAAAAGTAGTTTTCTCCATGTCTTCATAGGCCATTTTGATATGGTTATACCTTGAAAATCCATCCATGAAGGAAAATACCTTATGTTGAGCTGTATTGTCAACCAAGATGTCAATGTGCGGTAGTGGAAAGTTATCTTTAGGGCTAGCCCTGTTTAAGTCTCTGTAGTCCACTCACATTCTCACTTTACCGTCCTTTTTGGGTACGGGCACAATGTTAGCAACCCATTGTTGATAGGAAGTAACAGCAAGAAACCCGACATTGAACTGCTTCATCACTTCGGCTTTGATCTTTTCAGACATATCGGGCCTCATTTGGAGGACTTTCTGTTTGATTGGTGGACAGTCTTCTCTGGTAGGGAGACGGTGAACCACAATATCTGTATCGAGTCCCGGCATGTCTTCATAGGACCAGGCGAATATCTAAACATATTCATTCAACAGCTGAACTAAGCGCTCTTTGACATTTGGCTTTAGGTTGGCACCCACTTTAACCTCTTTTCTGTCTTCGGCAATACCCAAGTTGATAGTCTCTAACAGCTCTTCATGGGGCAGAATAGCCCTTTCTTCCTGTTGTAGAAGTCTAGTCAACTCTCCAGGTACTTCACAGTCTTCATCACCTTCGTATTCGGCATGATTGACCAGATCTTCATAGTCACTAAAGGCCATAGCAGAATTGTTACCCATGGAATCCGGAATGGAAGGGTACCTGCATTTTGTGAGTGTGGGTGTGTGTAAGGGATAGCCATCTTTAAACAAATAAAATGTAAAAATAAAGAAAATGAACACAAAAGTTTATATATGAAAATGTCCATGATTCATTAAAAATGGCATATGAAGATGAAAAAAAATCAAACCCTTACAAATGGACCTATATGCCCCAGGTAAGGCACAAGGCAAAAAGAGTGTACGAATTGTTTAATAATTATTACAGACCAACATAAATGTTCGAAAGATAAATTAATGATTTATGAAAGTAATGGGAACAAAGTTTTTCGCCTCCCAGTTGTTCAGTCCTCCTTCAATAGTCAGGAAAATCCAATCTTCAAAGTTGCTCTCATCTTCAACATCCTCCAAAGCATGAACTCCATGATGAGTGATCTTTAATGGTGGCCCTCCAGCCCGGGAGCGGCACACATCCTTTTGAGAAGAAGTGGTGAAATCCAAGCCGAACTTATCTGTCTTGAAAGGAAAATCTGGTAGCTGATCCCATACTGTGCTTCTTCCTTCCTCGATCACAACCTTCGCATCTTTAAGGGATGACAGCCGGGACACAGGCTTGGTAATTATAGGTATAGAAGTCATTGTCCTGGCTGCCGCAACTTCAGGAGAAACCTCTTCAAAGTGTTGGAAAGGGGTTTCTATGAATTCACCATCTAACTCTACATAGCGGAAAGAATTAAGATGGCTTATCATATACTCCTCCTCGCCATGAACTGTTATGATTTTCCCCTGGACTGGGTATTTGAGCATTTGGTGTAGAGAAGAAGTGACGGCCCCAACGTTGTGGATCCAGGGTCTTCCCAACAAGCAAGAATATGAAGGACGGATGTCCATCACATAAAATGTAGATTTGAAAATTTTCGTTCCCACTTTAATTGGGATGTCCACCTCCCCGTGGACCATCCTCTTAGAACTGTCAAAGGCTCTAACAATGATATTGTTGGGCTTTAGGATCAAACCTTCACAGTCCAATATGTCTAGTGCTTTCTTTGGCAAGACATTTAAATAGGACCCAGTATCAACCAAGACGTGTGCTAGAGTCGTTCCTCTGCATTCCACCGAGAAATGCAGCGCGTCATTATGCTTTCTCCCCTTAGATGTTAGATCGGCATCGGAGAAGCCAAGACCATTGTCGGCGGTTAGGCTGGCTACACACTCCTGGAACTGGCCCGTGGAGGTTTCTTGAGGCACGTGGGCCGTCTTCAGGAATTTGATCAAGGCTTTGGCATGAACCTCGGAATAGAGCAATAGGGCCAGCATAGAGATTTTTGAAGGGGTTTGCTCCAGTTGTTCTACGACATCATAGTCGCTTTTCTTAATTATTTTTAAATTTCCTCCATTTCCTTTTGAGCGGTCTCGGGGATGACCAAAGGCTGAGCGCTCATCCTGACGGGCGCTTCCTGGATCCACTTACCTTTATCAGTAGCAACAACAGAGGGTACAACTACGGGAGTAACAATTTCTTCAATAACTGGACTTTGCACAGAGATGTTGACCGGCACAGGAGTAACCTTAGGAGCATTTGAGGGTCCGAAGATTGCCCTTGGAGGAGCAATCTCCGGAGAGAAAATTCTTCCGCTGTGGGTGATCTTACTCGTCCCAACGATATTTCCTATGTCAGGAGTTTCTTCATCGGAATTTTCTTCCACTGATTCAATCTGCTTAACACCGTGGTAGAAGATCTCTCCTCCATAATTCCACGGTATTGATTTATTGGACTTGTATGGGATAGGCCCCGGCATAGTAATCTTCAGCGGTACAAATTTTGGATCGGGTGTAATCTTAACAAGTCTTTTAGAGACCTTGGAAAGACTGGCGGAAATGGTAATTATAGCAACATCTTTGATAGGAATTGGAATGACAAGAGTTTTCTCAAAGAGGATTTCTTGATTATCCATTAGGCGTTGGATGCCTAACTTCAATAACGGATAGTCGGATTGTAGGGACGAACAAAGGTAACAATCTTTTTCACAGCCTGGGAAAATCCCGGCTTTCAACAGATTCATCTTAATTATTGGCAATGGGGTCATCAAATTATCAACAACACAACATACATATCCTCTTCGATAGCATGGGCATTGTGGCCATGCTTTGGCATTGGGGCGGAGATCACATTCGGCTTTTCGGGCGCGTCGAATTCTACCTCCTTGGCATCTATTAAATCCTGGATCTTGTTTTTGAGGGGCCAACAATTGTTGGTGTCGTGCCCTATGCCGTATGAATGATAAGCACATTTAGCATTGGCATGGTAAAAAGGAGAAGTTGTATTCGGATTTTGTGGTGGCTCTCTCAAGGTTGTAAGGTTTAACTTCAAGAGATGGGGGAGAACCTGGGCAGGCGTCATGTTTATTTTGGTGAATTGCCTAGCAGGCCTTCCCACTCTTTGTTGGTTGGTTCTGGGTTGATCTTTTCTAGGCTGATCAGTTGCAGCCTTTTGAATCATTACAGCCCCCACCGCTGGCCGGCGCTCCACTCTTCCTCGACCTCTTTGAGAATAAACAGCTGACACCTCCTTCTTGGCTGGAAAAGGTTTTTTGACAGCAGCAGAAGCAGATGTATCTTTTGAATTTTACCGCTCTTGATGACAACTTCGACTCTTTCACCAGTCAGAATTAACTTGGTGAACCCCGCAGACGAACTCCCTATTAGGTGATTAAAGAATGGACCTGACAGCGTCCCCAAAAACATATCAACAAGCTCTCTTTCAGACAATGGTGACTGCACCCTTCCAGCTAAGTCCCTCCATTTCTGGGCATACTCCTTAAAACCTTCATTAGAGGCCATACCCATACTCTGTAGTTGAGTACGAGTAGGTGCTAAGTCTGCATTAAAATGATATTGTCTGTAGAAGGCAGCGGCCAAATCCTCCCAATTATGTACATCAGATCTCTCAAGCTAGTAGAACCAATCTAATTGTGTCCCCGAAAGACTATCTTGAAAAAAGTGGACCCATAGATCCTTATCAGAAGAATGAGGTTGGATCTTTCTGACGTAAGACCGTAGGTGCATCTTCGGACAAGACAAACCATCGTATTTAGAAAATTTAGGCACCTTGAATTTAGGGGGAATCACAATCCCAACAACCAACCCTAGCTCTTCGAAGTCCAGCCCAGGCACTCTTTATACCTCCATAGCCGCCAGAAGCTCTTCCAGATTCTTGTACTTGTCGTCTGCAGGAGGGTACTGCTGCTCATAATAGTCTTCATCCTCTTCTTCTTCTTCAGCCTCAGACTCAGATGGTACTACAGCTCCCTTTCCTTTACCTATCCCTTCATCAGATGTTGAGGGGAAATCCAGGACCCTTCTAGCTTGGTTCTCAAATCTTCTACCCAGAGTAGCCACACCAACTCTTTTCTTTTTCTTTTTCTCTTTTTCCTTCTCTAACAGTGCTTTAAGATCCTCCTGACCCTTTTCCAAGGTCATGAGGAGTTGTTGGAACTGTGAATTCTGCGCATGTAAATCTTTAACCGTCTGCTCTATATCCATCTTGTTGAAATAAACAGCAGAGAGATAAGGAAACCTGGTGTGAAGACCTGTTTATGCATATGATGAATGATATGTATTCATGTAATGCATTCAAGGATTCAGAAATTCAAAGTTGTTGCAAACAAAAAGAACACACGTCATATTAATAAGAAGAATTTGTTAGTACATAAATGCCCCATGGGAAAAATATTACAAAATTCTAATGTAAACAGACGTTGCACATCCTCTTTGGTGCGATGTAGGTATTGAGAGTCATCTCTTCATGGAGTTGACGAGTAAGTTCCAAAACCTTCTTCTCACTGGCGTAGAAGCTGGCTTCAAAAGTGTTATGTTCTCCCTTGAGCTGTATCCAATTCCTTTGTAAATATTCCAATGATGTTGGCATGTCAAGATGTAGGAGGGTGTATGGAACCTCTCCTTCCATAACAGGCTCTTTGATCACAGGGAGAATGTAGGGGTAAGGCATCATAAGACTCTGGGAGCGGGTACGTACCCACTTGAGGTAAGGCTCAAGGGGGATGGAATTCTTATGTCCTAGTGTCTTACTGTCCAGTTTGTTGGGCATCCTCCAAGCTCGGATAAACCTTTGTCGAAGTCCTTGAGCGTCATTGTCGAAGTCGAAAACCATGTCCGGAATCAGCATGTCATGTGGGCCATCCCTTCGAGCATACCCAAATTGTCTTAGAGCCAAACAGGGGTTGTAGGTAATTCATCCCCTAATGCCAAGTAATGGGACATTATGGAATTCCCCACAACGATCAATGATGATGACATTTTCTCTGGACCGAGAACACCAATGAAAATCAGAATGTGTAAGGGTCATCAACCGTTGTGACCACCTCAAGCCTTGTTTATTCTTCAAGACTGATTGGGGAAGGTGAGAAATAAACCACCTTTCTAGAAGAGGAGTACAACACATGAGAACACCTCTCTTCCTCATTGTTCGTGTGTAAAATGAGTGTAGGATGTCCCCAAGCAATGTAGGTACAGGATTCTGAGATATGAAAATCTTGACAGCATTCACATATATAAGTTGATCAGGGTTTGGGAACAAGACCAACCCATAGATGAGAAGTACTACAATCTCCTCAAAAGCCTGTAGGTCTAGAGAATTCCAGCATTCTTGTGCCTTCTCAAATAAAAACTTTGCCAAGAAACCCTTGACACCACTTCTGGTTTCCCAATGACCTTTGATGTCAGATGGTTGCAAGTGTAAGGATTGAGCAACATCTTCAGGCTTTGGCTCTCTTTCTGTACCGTTGTAGGGTAGTTGATGGAGAATTGGAATCCTCAGGAGTTGAGAAAATTCCTCCAAAGTAGGCACTAGTTGGTAATCAGGAAATGTAAAGCAATGGTGTAAGGGGTCAAAGAATTGGAAGAGAACTTTCACCATGTCTTCCTCTATGTTGGAGTTAACCAAGTTGAGAAGTCTACCATGTCTTTCAGTGAAAGGAGAATTCTATGGAATCTTGGAAGCAAGCTCCTTGAGTAGAGGAGGAATTCTCACAAGGTTGACTTGGATTGTTTTCCTACGGAGTGACTCCATAACCTACAAAACAGGAACAAAGATGAAGATCCAAACCCTTTAAATGGTTAGTGGATGCATATGATGCTTCATGATGTTCATGATGTATGCACAAGTATATGTACAAGCAAGTCACACAAAATCCTAGTTTCAGGCTTGCATGGGGTTTCATAGGTAAGTACCCTCTTGAAGTTTAGTTGGCTCAACCTGCCCTATAAATAGTAACCGGGTTCTAAGGAGCTCAATATCACTGGATTATTTTCTAGGTTCATTGTTTCAGTTTAGCCACTTTACTGGCGACCGAAATATTCCAAGAAAACAACCCTCAATGAGTGTAGTATCGAGTATCTACCAACTTCGGACTGCACCAAAGCCGGTTATCTCACTACCCCTAATAAGGCCAAGATGGTCAAGTAAAGGTTCTAAAAGTCCATTAGTGCTTCATGACATCACTCAGCGGCCCCGTATTCTCTTTGATTGACTCAAAGGCTACCGGTACCCACAAATATGTCGCACTAATATAACTATTGCTTCAACCATGTCGGTATACCCCGCACAGTTTCCATAATGTATTGCTATTTACCTATGAATGTTTCCCAAATCCGGGTAGAGGATTCAAACCCAAACAATAGAACCAAATGTAAAGCAATCAAAGCAAACAAAGTAAGCATGTAAAGGTGATCTAAACCCTAAGTTAACCCCACTTTTAGATATGTCCCCAGCAGAGTCTCCAGTTCTGTGATACGGGGGGAGAACTGACTTGCGGTTTTGCGTTTGTGTTCACAAATGTTTCGGTTTAGCAAGAGTCGCCACCGACTTTTTATTTTATCCAAAGGAAAGGTCAAAAAGCACAGGAAAGACCTTTGAGATGTTTTCTTGGGTTCGGGGGGTAGATTATGAAAAGGGAAGGTGCTAGCACCTTTTTCATCCATGGTTTTCCATGGGCTCTTAGTTACTTGTTTAGATCACTTGCTTTGGCTTTTCAATTGTTTGAAATGGTGCTTTGTGTGTGGTTTTGAAAATGTTTTGAAAAGAGGCCATCATTGTGGCAACCTTTGTAATGATTCTTGTTTTAATATATACAAAGATGTTTGTCTTTTGAAAAGATGTTTCAATGTTTGAAAGTTTGTTCTGGGAAATGTTTTGAAATTGTATGGTGATGTGTTTTTGGAAATAGCAAGGATGTTTGCAAGTTTTGATCAAGTAACTAGGAGCATCTACCCTATCTAGTCAAAGATCTTTCCTACACATTTTTAACCCTTTTGACAGTGTTGTTTTACCATTTCATTTGTTAAACAACCTTGTATTGGATGTTAAACGGGACAGGCGCGAGTCATCGTATTGACCATGATAGCAATTGTGCCAAGTGTGATACGGTGGGAAAACTGACTTGGGATTTTACGTTTGTGTTCGCAAATGTTTCGGTTTAGCAAGAGTCGCCACCGACTTTTTATTTTATCCTAAGGAAAGGTCAAAAAGCACAGGAAATACCTTTGAGATGTTTTTTTGGGTTTGGGGGGTAGGTTATGAAAAGGGAAGGTGCTAGCACCCTTTTCATCCATGGTTATCCATGGGCTCTTAGTTACTTGTTTTAGATCACTTGCCTTTGCTTTTCACTTATTTGAAATGGTGCTTTGTGTGTGTGGTTTTGAAAATGTTTTGAAAAAGATGCCTTGTCTAGGCAACCCTTGTAATGATTCTTGTTTGAATATATACAAAGGTGTGTGTCTTTTTGAAAAGATAATTCAATGTTTTAAAAGTTGTTTTTGAAGTTCTGTTGTGGAGGGTGTTTTGAAAAATGGCAAGGACGTTTTGCAAGATTTTTGATCAAGTAACTAAGAGTTTGTCTACCCTATTTTACTCAAAGATCTTTCTTATGTTTTTAACCCTTTTAACAGTGTTGTTTCACCATTGTGTTTGATGAACAACCTTGCGTTAGGATGTTTAAACGGGACAAGCGCGGGTTATCGTATACAATCATTGAAGGCAACTTGTGAGACGCTCTAGAAATTTTTGTAAGGGACGAGATCGTTTTATCGAAGGCAACATCGAGGGTCATCGAGGGACTACGATCTTTGTTTATCGAAGGGACATTTTCTAGAGTGTCTCATACTCGAGGGACATGATTGTACTTTCTGAGGCAACAAGTGAGGTTACCCTAGAGGTGCAAGTGTGAATGGTGTATTGATTTTCATGCATTTATCTTATATTAGGTAATCTAGCGATTGATTTTGAATCTTCGCATACAAACCCTAATTACTATACAATATATTGAAAGCGATAAATTGCGGAAATTTAAAGTCTAAGTTATTACAAATAAGTATCCGGGGATGGGGGTACAAATGTTTACAAATGGGGATGAGTCTTATCAGAATAATAATGTCCAAGTATTATGTTACAACCAAATCGAATCATCGCATTCTCAATGTAAAATATAACAAGGTATAAGAATTAAAGAGAATCAAAAGTATTGTGAGATGTATGTGGTTATTTACAAATGATCAAATAAAATATTAACCTAATGAAAATTAAGTGTTTATTATTATTTTTGTGTTTTAGGTTAGTTATATATAGACAAAGGGTTTTAAAGAAAAAGAAAGAATTATTTAACTTAATTCTTAAAGACATTTCTTTTTTTTTTTTTGTATTTTATCAATTAATAACTAGGTTTAAAAAAAACCAAAAATATTTAGACTAAATATTCTTTTCTTTTTGTATATTTTTTATTATGAACAACATTTAACAATAACTTTAAAAGGAAATTAAAACCAAGTTAAGTTAGCATGTGAATTAATTAGAAGGAAGAAAATATTCTTAAAAGAACAAATTTATTTTGGTAAGTAGGAGGATGGGCCCAAACTTGGTATTTGGCCCATAATAGGAAATAAATGAAAACAAAGATCGGGAGGAGGGGTGCGTTAGTAAAATACTGGGCTTTAGGGGCTTTATTTGGGAGGAGGCCCAACTGAAAGGGTTTGAACAAATTGTTAGGGTTGCCTTTTAGGGTTTGCAGTTTGTAAACGGCACCGCTCCTCTCATCTTCGTCCTCTTCGCCTCTCTCTAACCCCAAGAGCAACTGATGTCCTCTCCCCTCGCCTTAGGCTACCAGAATATTACCTCCATCTTACTCTCTCTGCGACTATACAAGGCGGTGATTTAAAAGGTATTGTTTTTTATTCTTGACGCGTTCTTAGGTTCGATTCTTGCATGTTATCGTTTCAGTGTTTTAATCATTGATGTTTGGTGTGTGAGGTAAAGTGATAGTTTGAGAGAATAGACCATAACTTTGGTGATTTGTTCTGTAAGACGATGGAGGGAAAGGAATACGGGATTGGTGGTGCTCTCAGGTGGCCAAGGCGGAGGGAGGAGCGTGATGACAAGAGCGTTGTTTTCTAGTATTTCGTATTTTTTAAACATTTGATGATGAATTTGTATTCTGAAAACCCTATATCATTCACTTTTGGATCTTCTCTTCTTCTTCTCTTTTCCTATGTTAGTGATGATCAAATCTGAAACATGCTTTTGATATGTTTTTCTTTGTTGGCTTGACGATTCGTTGATGATGATGATATATTCTGAAACCTTATACCATTTTGCTTCTGAATCTTCTCTTCTTCTCCTCTTTGTTATGTTAGTGATGGCTTTTGATATCAATGATGATCTTTCTAAGATTTGATCTTTGTTTGTTGCTTTGTCTTTGTTGATATATTCTGAAAGCTATACTTCTGAGTTCTCTCTTCTTCTTTGCTATGATGATGAATTCTTCTGAGATGTTGCTATTGTTGTTGATTTGGCTTATGATTTATTGATGATGAGACTTCCTTCTGAGACTCTTTGTTTTATTTCTAAAACTCTTCCTTTCTTTGGGTGTCCTATTTATTTAATGATGAACATATATTCTGAAAAAAAGGCTACTTGTGGTTCTTCATGTTGTTTGCAAATTTTTAGTGAACACAAGCTAGAACTTGCTGCTTGTTCTTCTTTTGATATTGATGTTCTGAGATTGACTGTGTTAGTAGCTTAGACAATTTTTTGGCCTTGAGTTGCAGTTTTTGGCCTTTTGAAGGCAGGCTAGTGTTTTGGAAGGCAAGCTTGAGTTTTGGAAGGCAAGCTTGAGTTAATATTAAAGTTGCAGTTTTGCAGGTTTGAATAGGTTTGTGTTTTTGCAGGTTTGGAAGCAGGTTTGCTTCTGTTAGTTTGCTTGTTGAAGGCAAGCTTGAATGGTTTGAGTTTTTGCAGGTTTGATTTTAGGCAGTTTTGCAAGTTTGATAACTTGCAGTTATGCAGGCCACAGATTTAGTGTTTTGGTAAGGCAGGCTATCTTGCTTCTGCAGGTTTGCTATTTTTTGTGAGGCCTGTTTGATAACTTGTGTTTGTGATTTTGGAGGTTTACTTTGAGTTGTAGTTTGTGGCTCCTCCCTCCCCTAGACTGTTTACAGTCTGTTATATTTATTTGCTTTCTCCCTGCTCTGTATAGCCTGCCAAAATGCAAAACCTACTTCACTCTCTCTTTCTCTCTCTATAAAAGCACTTTTAAATTGCTTATTATATCTTTTTTTTCCTGAAAAGCTTGTTTTGTCCAGAATATGATGAAAAGTTTTGACAAGCTTGCTTGCTTGTATCTTGGTTTATCTCTGCATTGTACTTTCCACATTTTCTGCATTGTGCTTTTTAGACAGCTTGTTTACTTGGTTTGACAGTTTTGCAACTTAGTTTGCTTTTCTGTTTTGACAGTTTAGTTTGCATTTTGAAACTCAGTTTGGCATTTCAGTTTGACATTGTGTGCAGCCTTGTGCCTTCTTTGTGTGCAGCCTTGTGCCTTGTATCTTTGCATTTAATTGATTGTATGCTTGCAAAATCTTTCCTCTTTGTGAACCAAGAAGAGAAATCTTCTTGTGATTTGCAAAGAGGACAAGTAAAACATGATGAACCCAAAAACAATCTGATTTCGGCCAACAAGCTTTAATGATGATCTTTTTTATTTATCTGCTTAAAAATGCTTTTCAATTCATCTGCACTGATTTCTTTTTTTCTTCTGTCCTTTATAGGTAATTATCAGTTGAATAATGGAAGAAACAATAGAAGATAGAAGATTTCAAGAAACTTAGGCTTTAGATTTATTTTCTTTTCATTTATTGTAATAAATATTATTGTAAATACTGTAAATAAATTTACAATATTCGAATAACATTTGTAACAATATTTGAAATAAATAAAAAGTCTTTGTCACATAAGAATTCTTTACTGTCAAATGTTTCCTTCTTTCCTTTGCACTGTCTATTTATTTATTTAAATCTCTTAAATTAAAACAACTGGAAATGCATCCCAATAATTTTAACTCAGATAAAATAAATAATCAACAAACTTTGCAGTCTCGCATCCTTGCATTAACCACAATACGCCCGACATTCCAATTAATCATATGCTTTGTACAGTTAAACAAACAAGCATTCCATACACTTCTCACTTCACTGATCAGACCAATGCCTCAAAGTTTCAAACAAAGCCTTAGCTCCTATCCCAGATATTTAGGTTTTGAGAAGCAAACAACAATCTTGAACAAGCGTAAAAATAATGTAACAGTCAATTGAAATACTGTGGATTCAATTTCTTCTGAGAAATGCGTGCACAAACCCTAATCCTGGATTTACTATCAAAGAAAATTCTGTTTGACCAATTCCTGAGCCAATCTCAACCCAATCAATGGAAACCCTGATTCTGGACTTGTTGTCAAAGAAAAGTCTGTTTGATCAATTAAAAAACAAATAGAAACCCTAATTCTGGATTGATTGATAAAGAAAAGTCTGTTTGAATGATTCTTGAGCCAATCTTGAAAAGTCAGGGAAAATCCTGAAGTTTTGATTTCTTGTGATAAAAAGGGAGGGCAAAATTTGGGGTACAACACCAAGTATCTTAGCAAATTTTTGAGGGACTAGATCATTTTGTATAGACAACCAAGATAGCGTCATCGAGGGACTATGATCTTTTGCTTTGTTTTTGTTTTGCCAAGATGCTCAACATGCATACCATGGCCATTTTAAAGGCAACAAGTGGATGAAAACCCTAGGGGTGCATGTGTGCATTGTGTTGTCAATTTACTTGCTTTTATGTATTGTATTAGGTCTAGCTATTTGTTTTGATTTTGGATATTTGCATACAAACCCTAATCTCTATCATGGCATATTTGAAAGCTATAAATGCGTAAAATAAATCTACGACTATTACAACATTGATATGGGAAGGGGGATACAATTTTGAATGGGGAGTATTTGCAAGAAAATAAAACCCTAAGATTAACTATTACATCCAAATTGAATTCTTTGTATCCAACAATAAATAAGCAAATATTTAAATAGACAATTAAATAAATATGCAATATATTATAAATATGTAAAAAATATCTTTTGTTTATTTTTATGTATGTAAAAATAAAATATTTAATGTATTAGAAAAATAGGAAAATAAAAGGTTATTTTTGTTAAGGGTAAAAACCCTAATTTGTTTTAAGAAAGTATATATATATATATATATATATATATATATATATATATATATATATATATATATATATATATATATATATATATATATATATATATATATATATATATATATATATATATATATATATATATATATATATATATATATATATATATATATATATATATATATATATATATATATATATATATATATATATATATATATATATATATATATATATATATATATATATATATATATATATATATATATATATATATATATATATATATATATATATATATATATATATATATATATATATATATATATATATATATATATATATATATATATATATATATATATATATATATATATATATATATATATATATATATATATATATATATATATATTATTTATGTACAATAAAATAAAATAAAATATATACAAATGTCAAAAAATAAAAATATGCTTAAAAAAATATTATTTAAGTATAGAAATAATAAAAATAAAAATATAATATTTTTTGTAGTATTTACAAGTTTTTATTAAATAAAATAAAAGTATATACTATTTAATAATTATTTCTATGTCTAAAAAAATAATAAAAATAATAAAATAAAATGTGGAAATTTATTAAAGTATTTTTAGTATTTTTAATGTTTAAGAAAAATAAAATAAAGTTAGAAATGAAAAATGAAATTCAAAAATATAAAAATATAAAACAATGGGCCAAGGGGGTGTGAGAAGTAAGCTGGGGGCGCCAAAGTGAGAAATAGCCAGGCCCATCCCAGCTACTTCATCTTCAACCTTCGTTCAAACAAAAACACGCGTTTCCTGTACAAATGTCCAACTCCTGCATACATGCTCTAAAGCAAAAACTTACAACACAAAAGTTATGGCATTTTTCAACACGATTCCAACCATATAAAGAACTTAATCTAACTCTCAAAGACCAGAGAGAATTTCTCTGGCCCTAATTTCTAACCTAACTTTTTCAGAATGTTCATCAATCAAATTCTCTCAGCACACTTAACTTAAATGAAATCTATGCATATGTACAGCTTAAGGGCAATGAGTACTACATTTTTTATTCACAAACCTAAGCCTAATGATTCTTAAATAGAGAGATAGAAAGTTGGAAAATACCTGCTTCTGTTGGACACGAGTATGACAATGTGGAGGTTTTCAATGAGGCCTGAGATGTTTGTGAGCTTGCCTGAACTTCCTCTGACCTTCCCCAATGCATGGTTTGCTTTGAGCTTGCTTGAATAAGCCTGTAGAAGTCAACCTGCACAAGCTGAAATCAGAAATGGTGAACCTTGCAAATGGAGTTACAGTCAATGGCCAATGGTTGGGATAGCTTAGGTGGGTTATATGGAAGGTATTGGAACTGGTTTAGGACAAAACGCATGAATGGTTTGTGAGATGGAAGTGAAACTGCAGAGAGTGCCCTGTTTTGCAAGAAGATGGTGTTTTTGTGTTTTGGAAGGCTTGAGGGTTGGATAGCTCGTGCTTCTGACTCAAGGCAATGTGCAAAAGTTGTTTCAAATGCTCACAAACTTTGTTCTTATCAGATTTCCAAGATATGGATCTTTTGTAGTTTACTTGTTTTTAAGTAAAAGTGTGAAGTGATACAAGATAGGCCAATACAGGCTATCTTCAAGCATGAACAAGATTTTTGTACTTTGCCTAAGTTTATGGAACTTGTTTGCTGCAAAGAGAGGGGTTCAAGGCTCAAGGGAAGCAAGTTGACATAAAGTTGTGCTTTATGAAAATAGCAATGTTCACTTTTTGCCAAAAATGGATTAAACTCTTGTGTAAACTTCCAATAATCAGAATAATGCCTTAAACCAATGAGTTTGCATTCAATTTTTGTGTATGGAAGGGTTTAGAGACCTGTATTCAAGTACAAAGCAAAGTTGGACAGATTTTGCAACTTGTGTCAACATGAAAATGTCATGGATCAAAGTGAGTTTTTGCCAAATTCAAACCTCCGATTCTCCCTAACCATAAATGATTTTGGAGAGTTCTTGGACATTTTGGAAAGCTTGTAACATGCTATACAATACATATTTGAAATGAATTTTGATATTCCAAGTGGAACTATGTGAAAAGTTTCCATGAAGATAGGTCAAAATCCTGCCTAAACTAGGGCAAAATTTCACTAAGTTAAAAGTTTCATGGACCCCTATTCCAAAAATCATAAATTGAGATCCAAGCATCTTTTGGGAAAACTTTGTGAATCAAAGTTTTATATTTTGTGGAGGAATACAACTTTCATGTTGGAAGTTTTGTTTGAATCCAATTGCATCATGGTGAAAAAGTTGGGCAAAGTTGGGAAAAAATAAGAAAATTTCATAACTTAGAAAAATTCTAAGTTATGAAAAATTTCAATCTTAAACCCTAATTTGCAAAATTAGGTTTCTTGATGAACAATTTTCATGTTTTGACACATCTTGATGAAAAATGACCCTTGGCACTTGATTTTGACCAAAAAGTCAAAGTTTGACTTTTTAGTGTACAGTTGATTTTTGATCAGTTGACTGGAAAATTCATCTGTCAATCCAATGCAATTGAGATCTTTTGAACCTTGTGAATAGGTAAAGATGATGCCATTTAGTCCTTGAATCCATTCTTGAACCTAATTTGCCATTGGCTAGGTTAAAAGTCAGAAATTGCCATTCTGCAGTTAAAAACCTAAAAATGACCATTTTGCCCTTTTGATGATCTGATCAAATTTCTTGAGGAGTTGTGGTTCAAACTTGATCAAATGGTTCATATGAGCTTATAATATTGATGTGGATCAAAATTTATGAGGTTTGACTGTAAATTGGCCATAGTTGACTTTTTCCCCAATACATCTGATTTTTAGGTCAACTGTCCAATTGACTGGGCAAAAATTTGATTCAAGGCTTGAAACTTGGTATGAGCAATCTTATAAGTCCAACATGAAGCATGAAAGTCACATGGGGCATTAGAATTCCAAAATTCCTTGTGCAAACTCAAACCCTAATTTAGGTCATCATTGTAAGGAGATGTCTTGAGCAGAGCAAACCCTAACTTGGTCTTGAGTTCAAAGAGTTTTGTGAGGAGAAATCTTGATAAAAATGAGAGGGAAAATTTTGGGGTACAACAGTGGCCTTTGATGATTCGTAGCCCAAACCAAAACCATTCTTCTTTTCAGGTATCTCCATAAGTTTACCTCAACCTTTTGAAGTACCTTCCTCCACAGCTGTTTGCAAGTCTCTCCATAAAGTCACGATAGGTTTCTTGATTTTCTCCACTGGTAGGGTTACCATTGAAGCAACCTCTAAGACCTGAAGCAATGTCACTATACAGTCTTCATCAACACTAATATATATGCAGGACTCGATGTGACTTACAAAGATGTTCTCTTCACCATCGATTATAACCAATATTCCTTCAATGAATAACTTCAATTTTTGGTGTAGTGTTGAAGTAACGACCCCCGCTGCATGGATCCAAGATCATACGAGTAAACATGTATACGATGGTTCTATATCCATGACTTGAAACGTGATATAAAACATACATGGGCCAATCTTTACAGGAAGATCTACTTCTCCAAACACGGTACTTTGAGAGCTGTCGAAGGCTTTAACTATCGTAGAACTTGGCCTTATAACAACTCCATCCAATGTTATTTTCATCAAGCTGGATTTTGGTAATACATTTAAAGTTGAACCAGTATCGGTGAGCACCTTACACGGGCTTGTAGTGCCTATCCGAATAGAAATGTGCAACGCCTTATTGTGAGCTCTGCCTTGTGGAGGCAACTCACTGTCATTAAAACCTAGATATGATTCAGATGTCATAGTTGCTACAAAGTTGTCAAACTATTTCACCGTAATCTCTTCTGTTACATGAGCAGAAATTAGAACCTTCATTAGAGAGTCTCGATGTGCTTCTGAGTTAAGGAGCAACGAGAGTATTGAAATCTTGGTCAGTGTTTGGTGTAGTTGATCCACCACCTTATAATCACTTCTCTTCATTATTTTCAAGAATTCTTCCGCTTCTTGAACCATAAAATTCTTACTCGGAGGCTGTTGCTCTTGGCTTGCCTCTATCACAGCTTTCCCCTTATCCTTAACCATCGCATCATTTTTTTTTGTGGTTCGGGACTGTAGATTAAACCACTGCGAGTCATGCCCCCTATTCCAGTTATATTTGTGATTGTAGGTCCTTGACTTGACGATGGCTCACATTATTGCTTTGAACCATTGACGTAGACCATAGAATCATAACTCCAAAGTACTGCTTTGTTACTTTCATAAGGGGTAGGAGATGGCCCCCTAATCACCATCGTAGTTTTTGGCACCACTGGTATCCTTATAGTTTGTCTTCGTATCATCACTGATGCTTCTGTTGACTCTGCCCATGGGATCATAAGAGTCATCTTATTAAGGTTCGACTCTTGGCAAGAAATTACTAATAGCTTCTTTGCACTTCCATCAATCTCAACTACATATTCTTCTTTAGGGTATTTGATAAATTGAAAAACATAAGAAGGGGGGTTGAATTGGAATCTTAAAATTCACTGGAAATAACAAGTTGATTTTTATCCTGGTTTGTTTGAACTCAAACTACTCCATTCCACCCGTCAAGGTGATTTCGCCTCTCTCCAACGAGGTCTTAATCCACTAATCAATCTTGATTACAAATCTACTTTGGCTACTGCCAAAGTCTTCTTGAGTATAACCACAACCCGATTTTTCTCAAGGAATTTGCACTAAATAATATAATTATAAGACGGTGTACAATAATGTTTTCTTACAAAACAGTATCACAAAATGTGATGTTTTACACAGTTGAGAGACTTGTATGTATGAGGATTAGAAAATATTTCAGCATTATTGGGTGTTGTGAAATCGTAAACGATTTATCCTCACGTCTTGTTTAAATAGGCGCAGCATGAATGATCTTTTGGAAACATGATTAATGACCGTTAAGGTGCTTTCCAAAAATAAAGATCCTTGTTCCCTTCCAGCCGTTACTATTAAAATGGAAATATTTGATTTGTAACGCTTCAGAACATTGGGGTATGTGTTGCTGCTTGCTTCAGAGCTTTTGAAGATCAGAGCCATAAGATCCTGTTTCCAGCGTTAGACTTACTTTCCCAGAGTTGTGCAATCAGAGTTAAAACATCATTCTTTTAGCGCAACTTCTGATCTTCTATCATCAGAGCTTTTTGAGAATTGTCTATGTTCACAGAAGGAACAACCTTGTAGCTTATCTTCTGATTTTGTTCCATCAGAACTTCTCTATAAAATAGAATATAATTTTAGAGTGCATATTTTTTCTTTGTGTTTGTTATCATCAAAACTCTTACTAGGGTTGTAGAATCAAATTGTGTTCTAACAATCTCCCCCTTTTTGATGATGACAAAAACTAGGATATTTCAATCAGAATAAACAGAACATAAATCATTATAGGGTCTCCCCCTGAGCTGAGTACTCAGATAGAGATGAACTACTTCTGTGAAGTTCATTCTGATCAGAGCTTTGGATGCATCTACTTCTGTCTTCATCAGAGTTTTGTTCCTGTTTTGCTTTCCGAAAAAGAAACAAGAAGTTATGATATTCAAAATGTTCGAGACTGTGTGTTGTACCCCAAAATTTGCCTTCCCTTTTTTTCACAAGAAATCACAACCCCCGGGTTTTCTCTGATTTTTGAGATTGGCTCAGGAATCGATCAAGCAAACTTTTCTTCATCAGTCAATCCAGAATTAGGGTTTTCTCTGATTTGTTAAGATTGACTCAGGAATCGATCAGACAGATCTTTCTTTGGCAGTAATCCAGGGTTAGGGTTTGCGCTCGCATTTCTCAGAAGAAACTGAATCCTCAGAAATCCAGTTGACTGTTACATTATTTTTATGCTTGTTCAAGATTATTGGTTATTTCTCAAAACCTAATTATCTGGGATAAGAGCTGAGACTTTTGTTTGGAACATTAAGGAATTTGTTTGATCAATGGAGTGAAAGGTTTATGGAATGCTTGTTTGTTTAACTGTACAACTCATATGTTAATTGGAATACCAGGCGTATTGTGATTAATGCAAGGTTGCGAGACGACAAAGTTTGTTGATTATTTATTTCATTTAGATTAAAGTTATTGGGATACATTTCTAGTTATTTTGATTTAAGAGTCTTAAATAATTAAATAGACAATACAAGGAAAGATTGGAATATTTGACAGTAGAAAATTCTTTTTTGACAAAGACTTTTTATTTATTTCAAATGTTGTTACAAATTTTATTCGAATATTGTAAGATTACAACTTATAGTATTTACAATAATATTTGTTTACAATAAATGGAAAAGTAAATCTAAGCCTAATCTCCTAAGGTCTTTGACTTCTACTGCTTCCTCTATCACCCAACTGGTACTTACCTGCAAAAGACAGAGAAAAAGAAATTAGTATAAGAATTTTCAAGCAGATAAAAAAGAAAAATCATCATTAAAGTCTACCGGCCGGAATCAGAAATGCTATGTTCATCATATTTTATTTTCCTCTCTACAAATCACGAGAAGATCGCTCTTCTCGGTTCACAGAGATAAAAATAAAAGATATAAATTGCAAGCATACAATTAATTCAAAAATGCAAAAACATAGGCAAGTTGCAAGGCAAACTGTACTGCAAACTGAATTCCAAACTACATTAGTCAAACTACAATGTAGTAACCAAGCATGTCAAACTAAGTTGCAAGCCAATTAGGTGCAAAAGGCAAAAGTACACAATGCAGGAAATATGGAAACAAAGTACACAATGCAGGGAGATGAACCAAGTTACAAGCAAGAGCTTGTCCTAGTCCTCATAATTTTATGGCCAGTAGACTTTTCAGAATAAAATATAATAAGCAATTAAAAATGCTTATGAAGGGAGAGAGAGAAAGAGAGAACCTCAGTGAGAGTTTGCAGTTTTGGCAAAAGCAGGTTTTTCAAGACAGTAAAAAGGAAACAAAAAGATATAAAGACTGTATAACAGTCCAGCAGAGAGGGAGAGGACAGAGAGCCCACTCAAACTCAAACCTGCATAAACTGCAAGCTCAAACTCAAACCTGCATGACAAAACTTGCAGTGTCCAAACTGTAACAAAAACAAGCACAACCATGTTTCCAAAACCAAAAACCTCAAAACCTGCATTACAAACTTGTAGTGTCCAAACTGCAAACTACAGCTGCAAGTCAAAACCAGCATCTCAAACAACAAACATGTTCAAACTTACAAACCAGAAGCCTGTTTAGTAACAAAATTGCAGGTCAAGCCAAAACAACTAAAAAACCTGCTAGCCAAAGCAAACCTGCTAGCCCACAAAAACTAAAAACTTGCATAAACTGCAAACTTCTCAAAAGCTCAAACCTGCAGGCCTGCTTCCAAAATTGCAGAATACTTACCAAAACTGCAAAGCCAAAGCTACAACAGCTAAGACCTGTCAAAACTAAACTGAAACACGCAGCCTGTAACAAAATCACCAAGTTTTGCCAAAGCAAGCAACAAGTTTCAGGTTGTCCATCAACAAAAATCAAAATAAAATAGTTTCAGGGGTGATCATCATTAACATATCAAAGAGAAAGGAATAATTTCAGAAGAATTCCAGAAACATATTCAACATCAACATTCAAAGGGTTTTCAGAAGAAGCAAAGCTAAGTTTCAGTTTGTGTCCATCAACATAAGCCAATTTTCAGAAGCTAAAGATCATCACTCATCATCAACATAACAAAGAAGAGAAAGAGGTTCAGAAGTAAAAAAAAACAAGCAAAATAGTTTCAGATGTTTCATCATTAACAAACACTCAGAGAAAGGAAGAGATCCAGAAACAAACAAAGGAGCAAAAGTTTCAGAATATATTTTCATCATCAACGAATCATCAAACATCAAATAACCCACAAGGAGAAAAGAAGAAGATTTTCAGAAAAAGAAAACAGTTCTTAGAACCATCTCATCATTAAACGTTCAAAAACAAGTCAAGGAAACAGAGATACCAGAAGCGAGCAACCATTCATCTCCATCTCCCGCTCCGGCCACCAAGAGCGTCGCCGGTCCAACCCTTCCTCCATCTTTCCCAAAAACGAAGCACCAAGGTATTAGTTTCCTTTTCCTCAATTTTTCTGCATCTCATGCATGAAGCATCAAAGAATCAAAACATGCAAACAATAAATGTACAAGAATCACACAAATGTAAACTGTAAAAACGCGTTCAAGATAAAAACTGTACCTTTCAAACCATCACCTTGGACCGTCGTGGAGAGGAGAGGGAGAAGGTGGCGCTCTGGAAGCTTGGAGGCATGAGGAGGAATCAATGCTTCGCCTAAGAGAGATGAGAGAAACGAAGAAGAAGGAGGCGCCGCTGAGGCCAAAATTGCAAACCCTAAATTCTGAGTACACTAAACATCAACTCTAACAAACTTTGTGCAACAGCAGATGGGCCTTCGCCCCAAACAAAACACTTTAGGCCCACGTTCTTACTAAGCGCACACCCCCCCCCCCTTTTGCTCGTTCTGACTTGCAATTTTTTCTTCTCCATTTTTTCTTGTTTGGGCCACAAATCCTAGGCCCATCACCTTCATCTCTTCTTAATTTTTTTTTAAAGGAAACTATTACTTTTCTTTTTGATCTTTTTATTTTGATAATAATTACTTTAAATTTTCTTAATATAATTTTAATTTTCTTTACTAATTAATATTTGTCATACAATAATAATAGATTTTTTTATAAAAGTTTTCTTTAAAAAATATACAAAAATGATCTTAAGCATTAACTTAAATAATTTTTCTTTTCTTTAAAACTCTTTATTTACATAATTCATAAAAACCAAAATAATAATAAATACTTAATCTTTCTTAGGTTAAAATTTTTATTTGATCATTTGTAAATAAATACATGCATATCATATTTCTTTGATTTTCTTTATCTTATAATTTGTTATAATTTTTACATTGAATTGCGACAGTTCAATTTGGTTGTAACATAACAAATGGACATTATTATTCTGATAAGACTCATCCCCATTTGTAAATAATTTGTACCCCCATCCCTGGATACTTATTTGTAATAACTTAGACTTTAAATTCCCGCAATTTATCACTTTCAATATACTGTATAGTAATTAGGGTTTGTATGCGAAGATTCAAAATTAATCGCTAGATGACCTAATACAAGATAAATGCATGAAAATCAATACATAATTCACACTTGCACCTCTAGGGTAACCTCGCTTGTTGCCTCGGAAAATACAATCGTGTCCCTCGAGTATGAGACACTCTAGCAAATGCCCCTTCAATAAACAAAGATCGTAGTCCCTCGATGACCCTCGATGTTGCCTCCGATAAAACGATCTCGTCCCTTACAAAATTGCTGGAGCGTCTCACAAGTTGCTTTCAATGATTGTATGTGATGACCCGCGCATGTCCCGTTTAACATCCTAACGCAAGGTTGTTCACCAAATACAATGGTGAAACAACACTGTTAAAAAGGGTTAAAAACATGAGAAAGATCTTTGAGTAAAATAGGGTAGACAACTCTTAGTTACTTGACCAAAAATCTTGCAAAACATCCTTGCCATTTTCAAACATACTTCACAACACAACTTCAAAACAATTTCCAAACAACTTTCAAAACATTGAATTATCTTTTAAAAAAGACACACACCTTTGTATATATTCAAACAAGAATCATCACAAAGGTTGCCTAGATAAGGCATCTTTTTCAAAACATTTTCAAAACCACACACACAAAGCACCATTTCAAACAATTGAAAAGCAAAGGCAAGTGATCTAAAACAAGTAACTAAGAGCCCATGGATGAAAAGGGTGATAGCACCTTCCCTGTTCATAATCTACCCCCCGAACCCAAGAAAACATCTCAAAGGTCTTTACTGTGCTTTTTGACCTTTCCTTAGGATAAAATAAAAAGTCGGTGGCGACTCTTGCTAAACCGAACAAGTGCGAAAACAAACGCGAAACCTCAAGTCAGTTTTCCCACCCTATCACAGAACTGGAGACTCTGCTGGGGACTTTTTCTAAAAGTGGGGTCACCTTAGGGTTTTAGATCACCTTTACATGCTTACCTTGATTGCTTTGATTGCTTTACTTTTCGGGCTCCTTGTTTGGGTTTGTTTTAAATCCTACACCCGGATTTAGGGACACCTTTTAGGTAAGTAGCAATAAACTGTGAGGGAACTGTGTGGGGTATACCGACATGGTTGAAGCAGTGGCTACGTTAGTGCGACATATTTATGGGTTTCGGTAGCCTTTGAGTTAATCAAAGAGAATACGGGGCCGATGAGTGATGTCATGAAGCACTAACGAACTCTTAGAACCTTACTTGACCATCTTGGCCTTTTTTAGGGGTAGTGAGATGACCGACTTTGGTGTAGTCTGAAGTTGGTAGATACTCGATACTACACTCATTGAGGGTTGTTTTCTTGGAATATTTTGGTTGCCATTTAAGTGGCTAAACCAAAACAATGAACACAGAAAATAATCCAGTGATATTGAGCTCCTTAGAACCCGGTTTCTATTTTAGGACAGGTTGAGCCAACTAACTTCAAGAGGGTACTTACCTACAAACCCCATGAAAGCCTAAACCTAAGGACTTGTCTGCTTTGTGTGAATGTGATTGTCTGTATATACACTTGCTTACTTTTGCATACCTGTACATAACATCATAACATCATACCATAGCATTTTCAATAACCATTTCAAGGATCTCGAGGGTCTTTGATGCAGGGTCAGGTTGAACCAGACGTCTACCAAAGGGCAAGAGGATTCATTATCCTCTAAAATAAACCGTTAAAGATCAAGTGCAACAACTTGAATCGAGGGCTATGACCCACTTGACATGGTGAGCTTGATTCTCGTGGAAAGACATCCACCAATGCAAAGTTCTCCAATCAAAGATGTTGATCAAAGTTCAACCTCTAACATTTTCTTGTGTTTACCCCGTGAGATCCTTGAAAACATGCATCCACATAACATGCATCCACATCATGACAGGTTTTCCCTTTCAGGTTTCCCTATTCTCCTACTGTTTATTTCAGTAGAGATGGCTCTAGAGAGGACTATCAAAGATATCCAGGATCAAAACGCTCAACTTCAAGAAATGTTCTTGAACCTATCCCAGGGTCAAGAAGAAGTGAAAGTTCTCCTCACAAGGGGAATGGTCCTAGGGAATCCAGGCGGCTCCAGGAATGATCAATTGGAAGAGCTACAGTTTGAGTTGGAAATAATGAAGATCCAGATGATGGGACAACTGGTGGGCCAGATGGCTCTCATTCAAGACCTGGCTCAAAGATAAGAGGAGCTCAAGGCCCTCGTCAACAAACTGCTTCAAGATAACCAAGTAGGGAAAACAACTAGGGTTGAAGATCAAGTCATCATTCAACCTCCTTTGAGACAAGAAGACAAGGGAAAAGCTCCTCAACTTGCTTCAGGGTCACAAGCCCAACAACAACCTCGCCAGCGTCAACAGGGTAATCGACGTAAGCAAAATACGTCTGGAAGACAGTTCACTGAGACTGTTATACCATCATCTCTAATACTGGAATGCTTGTTGGAGGTCATATTCGGAAGCCCAATACCTCTGCTCCTAGCTATCACCCCGACGCATTTTGTGTATACCATTCCTATAGTCCCGGGCATGACACCGACGACTGTTGGTCTTTGAAAAACAAGATCCAAGACTTGATTGACAATGGAGTGCTGAAATTCATGCCAGATGGCGAGATGAAAATTTTACGCTGAGGGTTCTCCACCTGAAATGACAAAGTTCGAACTAAGAGACTTTTGTTTCATTTGAATTCTTAAGTTGTAATTTCTTTTGTTATTCAAACAATTATCTGTTGATGTCAAACTCTGTTTCATTAATGCATTGCATATGTTTGTCTTCAATTCATCCATTCGTTTTCACTATTCTTGAATTATGCTTCCTACTTTCTTTATGATATTTAACTCTTGATAAAAGTTACAAATTCTTTGGAGGGAGGATGACGAAACAATGCCATAATCTCCTACAGTATGCTTTTGGACAGACCTTACTGACGATGTACAGGCGTTTCTTTCAAACCCTAAACATTGTAGTTATAAGGAAGATAATCCCTAGTCAACCCCTTCGAGCCAAAGAAGTAGAAGTTTTCTGTTTTAAACACAAATTGAAACCTTTAATCGAACCTGGGGCAGGGTACTCTCTTAGTTAATTCAAAAGATGCGCATTGAAGTTGCAAACTCTCAGTTCGTAATACAACGAATGACATCAAAAACATTCCTTTGGAACCGAAAGACAGTGATGGTTCTTTATCTCATAGGCAGTCATTATCTCTCAAAAGAGAAAAGCCCACTGAGCCAAAACCTACAAAAGGAGGATTAAGAAAGCTGGGGCATCCCGCTGACTGTAATCTCGAAAATAGAAACAGTCAGGCAAAAGTTAGGGATAATAAATCAAAAGAAAGAGGTCATTATAAATCCTAAACAACATGAAAAATGTTGCAAAAAATGACTGCCTTCCCATAAAATTTAACTTGTGTGAACCATCACCAAAACGTCGTTCCAAACTCGAATAGAGTTCGACGCACAATTAACTGAGTTTTGGATTGAAGAACATCATGAAGAGCGGGTGGGTACAAATATACTTCGAGCCTTTATCCTTTGTTTCTTAAACCGTGAACCAAGCCACATTACAACCCTTCAAAAGTCCTAATTGAAGCATGGGTTAGTTCGAAAGCATACTGTTACAAAAGGTATCCTGACTCCTGTAAGGCTTTGCTCTAAATCTTGAGCTGAATTTGTCTTATAAAACGTTTTCTGCTAAAAAATGCATTTTTCAAAACTTCGAGACAAGCATAAACTTTGCATTATTTGAATATCGTTGTTTGCACATGTTTATTTGTTTGACAGCGAAGAAATGCACAACAATGAATGTTCGGAGGAACGAAAGCTCTCTCAGTGAATAAAATCACTTCAAGTGGGATGATACACCCATTGCAAAAATCTCCCATCAACAAAAAGGGGACTTGGTTTGGTATTGTCCAGCAAATCTGGGGCAGTCCAGTCAAGATTTCAACAAATCTTTCAAAATCCAGTAAACCTGGGGCAATCCAGTCAAGATTTCAACAAATCTTTCAAAGTCCAGTAAACCTGGGGCAGTCCAGTCAAGATTTCAAGGAATATCTCAATCGTAGATTAACTTGAGGCAAGTCTACCTCACCATCACTTGAGGCATTTAAACTTCAATATCATCAAGGGATTACGTACAGTCCAAGTTTCCTGGCAATACCACAAACATTTGATACTAGGGGCAGTGACGAATCTCTCCAAAATCTTTCTGAAAAGAAATTCAAGCGTTCTCGAGAAGTTCATCACCTCTCTAGCAGACCAGCAGTCATGGGTTTATTTCCCCAACATTTGTCAAGGAATTATTCTCCAAAACAAAATTACATTTCAACAACATTCATAACGTACACAGAAGCTACGGTCGTCAAAAATTCCTTCATCACCTGTTGGAAGTTACGGTCGTCAAAAATTCCTTCATCACCTGTTGGAAGTTACGGTCGTCGAAGATTCCTTCATCACTTGTCGAAGGTTACAGTTATCAAGATTCCTTCATCACCTGTTGGAAGTTACGGTCGTCAAAGATTCCTCCATCATCCGGTTGAATCAAAGTTAATCCAGGACCCTCTCTGTTTTGGTCAGATCGACACTAAGATCTCCCTGATTCTTATGCCAATGTAAGACCTTCCGGGTTTTTGATATTTCAGATAAATCTCTCAGTGATTTATTTTGATCTCTTCACTACCAAAGATGAAGCATCCAACTCTTTTCTCCTTCATTGGCTCGGGATTTATTTTCCCCAACGAAAGGTCATCTTGAAAAACATTACACCTCTGTGCATCAGGACATCATGCAATGCCATCTCATTTATTTTGAGAACATCATTGTTTGATATATGCCATTAACCTTTACCTTTCAGGAAAGGTACAATCAAATTCAAGCGACAAAGCTTTTACTTCAGTTGAATTACGGACAAGTTCCTAAAATTTCAGCAGAAACAACCCATCAACAGAATAACGGACAGATGAAGTTCCTGAAATTATTTCTCTCTCAAGAATGAAGATTCTCATCCTTGAAACCTCAGAAGATTGGTATACTCCCAACCTCCTGATACCCACCAACAGAATAACGGACAACTGAAGCTCCTAAAAATCTGTTTCTCTCAAGAATGAAGATTCTCATCCTTGAAACCTCAAGAGATTGGTATACTCCCAAGCTTCTAATACCGTTAACAGAATGAAGATTCTCATCCTTGAAACCTCAGAAGATTGGTATACTCTCAACCTCCTGATACCGTTAACAGAATGAAGAATCTCATCCTTGAAACCTCAAGAGATTGGTATACTCCCAAGATCCTGATACCGTTAATAGAATGAAGATTATCATCCTTGAAACCCCAGTAGATTGGTATACTCCCAACCTTCTGACCCAAACGCATGAATGAAGATTCTCATTTCTCGCTTCCCCAGTTGATTGGCATACACCCAACCTCCTGATTCTCCCCGACAGAATGAAGATTCTCGTTCTCAAAGTGGTATACAATTCAACTTCCTGATTCTCCCCGACAGAATGAAGATTCTCGTTCTCAAAGTGGTATACAATTCAACTTCCTGATATTCCCGACAGAATGAAGATTCTCATTCTCAAAGTGGTATAACATCTGAATTTCTGATATTCCCGACAGAATGAATATTCTCATTCTCAAAGTGGTATATACACCCATGTAACCCAATATTCCCGACATAATGAAGATTCTCATTCTCAAAGTGGTATATAACTTGAATTTATGATACTCCCGACAGAATGAAAATTCTCATTCTCAAAGTGGCGTACAACCTAAACCTGAACTTCTTCCAAACAGGAATAAGCTTTTTTCCAGATCCCTGAGCTTACTCTCCAACAGGATAGCTAATCTTCAACAGTATGGCTATTCCCCACAGAGTTTCTTACTCCCCAACAAAATCAAGATTCTTATTCTTAATTCTCCGGAGTATTCTTTACTCTTAGCATGAATTTGACAGAATTTCAAATCCCCTGCAGATCGAAGATTCTCGTTCTTGACTCCTCAACGCCAATTCCCCAAGCAGAATGAAGACTCTCATTCTCAATTCCTCACAGAGTTTTCAGATATTCCCCGGTGATGATCTCCTCAAAACAGGAATCCCCAGTAGATTGGCATACAACCCAAACTCCTGATTTCCCCAACAGTGGTCCCAGGACTTTTCATTTTCAACGATCAAAGGATTTTCAATCCCCGACAGCAGTCAAGGATTTACTTTCCCCGATGGCGGTCAAAGATTTTACTATCTCCAGCCATCCAGGATTTATCTTCCTCAGCAAGACGCCTAATCAGCTTACATGCGCATTCATTACATTCATATATCATAAGCATTGATATGACACATACATTGCATCATACAACATAACTTTGTGTTTCAACTAATATTTCATCCGTCGCAGGATAAGTTTAGCAAGTTTCAAACTTTAAGGATTTCTATAAAAAAAAACAGTTCACGGATGCCTCCCGACACGGATGCTAATATATTGCTTATTCAGACCCCCAACTCAGAGACGTTCCAAACATGGATACCTTTCTGATACTCACCCACTCACCTACAACATACAATTCAACAAACATTCTCGGATGGCATCTTTAAGCCCATCTCCGACAAGATTCTGTCACATCTCCAAATGGCATCTTTAAGCCCATTCCCTCAACTATACTTTGACGAGTGAAAATTTATGGGCACTCTAGTGTCCAATCATCTTTTAACTTCGAGTCACGAACGACAAAATTGCCAATCTAACTCTTCAGATTCAAGAAGATCGAACAGGGGCAACTGTTGTACCCCAAAATTTGCCTTCCCTTTTTTTCACAAGAAATCACAACCCCAGGGGTTTCTCTGATTTTTGAGATTGGATCAGGAATCGATCAAGAAAACTTTTCTTCATCAGTCAATCCAGAATTAGGGTTTTCTATGATTTGTTAAGATTGACTCAGGAATCGATCAGACATATCTTTCTTTGGCAGTAATCCAGGATTAGGGTTTGCGCTCACATTTCTCAGAAGAAACTGAATCCTCTGAAATTCAGTTGGTTGTTACATTATTTTTACGCTTGTTCAAGCTTACTGGTTATTTCTCAAAACCTAATTATCTGGGATAAGAGCTGAGACTTTTGTTTGGAACATTAAGGCATTTGTTTGATCAGTGGAGTGAAAGGTTTATGGAATGCTTGTTTATTTAACTGTACAACACATATGTTAATTGGAATACCAGGCGTATTGTGATTAATGCAAGGTTGCGAGACGGCACAGTTTGTTGATTATTTATTTCATCTGGATTAAAGTTATTGGGATACATTTCCAGTTATTTTGATTTAAGAGTCTTAAATAATTAAATAGACAATACAAGGAAAGATTGGAATATTTGACAGTAGAATTTTTTTTTTGACAAAGACTTTTTATTTATTTCAAATGTTGTTACAAATTTTATTCGAATATTGTAAGATTACAACTTATAGTATTTACAATAATATTTGTTTACAATAAATGGAAAAGTAAATCTAAGCCTAATCTCCTAAGGTCTTTGACTTCTACTGCTTCCTCTATCACCCAACTGGTACTTACCTGCAAAAGACAGAGAAAAAGAAATTAGTTAAGAATTTTCAAGCAGATAAAAAAGAAAAATCATCATTAAAGTCTACCGGCCGGAATCAGAAATGATATGTTCATCATATTTTATTTTCCTCTCTGCAAATCACAAGAAGATCGCCCTTCTCGGTTCACAGAGAGAAAAATAAAAGATATAAATTGCAAGCATACAATTAATTCAAAAATGCAAAAACATAGGCAAGTTGCAAGGCAAACTGTACTGCAAACTGA
This sequence comes from Vicia faba, assembly GCA_948472305.1. Classification (NCBI taxonomy): domain Eukaryota; kingdom Viridiplantae; phylum Streptophyta; class Magnoliopsida; order Fabales; family Fabaceae; genus Vicia; species Vicia faba. Next base: position 1,099,880,639 of record OX451735.1, read on the forward strand.
ATTCCAAACTGCATTGGTCAAACTACAATGCAGTAACCAAGCATGTCAAACTAAGTTGCAAGCCAATTAGGTGCAAAAGGCAAAAGTACACAATGCAGGAAATATGGAAACAAAGTACACAATGCAGGGAGATGAACCAAGTTACAAGCAAGAGCTTGTCCTAGCCCTCATCATTTTATGGCCAGTAGACTTTTCAGAATAAAACATAATAAGCAATTAAAAATGCTTATGAAGAGAGAGAGAAAGAGAGAACCTCAGTGAGAGTTTGCAGTTTTGGAAAAAGCAGGTTTTTCAAGACAGTAAAAAGGAAACAAAAAGATATAAAGACTGTATAACAGTCCAGCAGAGAGGGAGAGGACAAAGATCCCACTCAAACTCAAACCTGCATAAACTGCAAGTTCAAACTCAAACGTGCATGACAAAACTTGCAGTTTCCAAACTGTAACAAAAACAAGCACAAGCCTGATTCCAAAACCAAAAACCTCAAAACCTGCATTACAAACTTGCAGTGTCCAACTGCAAACTACAACTGCAAGTCAAAACCTGCATCTCAAACAACAAACCTGTTCAAACTTACAAACCAGAAGCCTGTTTAGTAACAAAATTGCAGGTCAAGCCAAAACAACTAAAAAACCTGCTAGCCAAAGCAAACCTGCTAGCCTACAAAAACTAAAAACTTGCATAAACTGCAAACTTATCAAAAGCTCAAACCTGCTTCAAAAACTACAGAATACTTACCAAAATTTCAAAGCCAAAGCTACAACAGCTAAGACCTGTCAAAACAAAACTGAAACACGCAGCCTATAACAAAATCACCAAGTTTTGCCAAAGCAAGCAACAAGTTTCAGGTTGTCCATCAACAAAAATCAAAATAAAATAGTTTCAGGGGTGATCATCATTAACATATCAAAGAGAAAGGAAGAATTTCAGAAGAATTCCAGAAACATATTCAACATCAATATTCAAAGGGTTTTCAGAAGAAGCAAAGCTAAGTTTCAGTTTGTGTCCATCAACATAAGCCAATTTTCAGAAGCTAAAGATCATCACTCATCATCAACATAACAAAGAAGAGGAAGAGGTTCAGAAGTAAAAAAAAAGCAAAATAGTTTCAGATCTTTCATCATTAACAAACACTTAGAGAAAGGAAGAGATCCAGAAACAAACAAAGGAGCAAAAGTTTCAGAATATATATTCATCATCAACGGATCATCAAACATCAAATAACCCACAAGGAGAAAAGAAGAAGATTTTCAGAAAAAGAAAACAGTTCTTAGAACCATCTCATCATTAAACGTTCAAAAACAAGTCAAGGAAACAGAGATACCATAAGTGAGCAACCATTCATCTCCATCTCCCGCTCCGGCCACCAAGAGCGCCGCCGGTCCAACCCTCCCTCCATATTTCCCAGAAATGAAGCACCAAGGTATTTTTTTCCTTTTCCTCAATTTTTCTGCATCTCACGCATGAAGCATCAAAGAATCAAAACATGCAAACAATAAATGTACAAGAATCACACAAATGTAAACTGTAAAAACGCGTTCAAGATAAAAATTGTACCTTTCAAACCATCGCCTTGGACCTTCGTGGAGAGGAGAGGGAGAAGGTGGCTCTCTGGAAGCTTGGAGGCATGAGGAGGAATCAATGCTTCACCTGAGAGAGATGAGAGAAACGAAGAAGAAGGAGGCGCCGCTGAGGCCAAAATTGCAAACCCTAAATTCTGAGTACACTAAACATCAACTCTAACAAACTTTGTGCAACAGCAGATGGGCCTTCGCCCCAAACAAAACACTTTAGGCCCACGTTCTTACTAAGCGCACACCCCCCCCCTTTTGCTCGTTCTGACTTGCAATTTTTTCTTCTCCATTTTTTCTTGTTTGGGCCACAAATCCTAGGCCCATCACCTTCATCTCTTCTTAATTTTTTTTAAAAGAAACTATTACTTTTTTTTTTGATCTTTTTATTTTGATAATAATTACTTTAAATTTTCTTAATATAATTTTAATTTTCTTTACTAATTAATATTTTTCATACAATAATAATAGATTTTTTTATAAAAGTTTTCTTTATATACAAAAATGATCTTAAGTATTAACTTAAATAATTTTTCTTTTCTTTAAAACTCTTTATTTACAGAATTCATAAAAAACAAAATAATAATAAATACTTAATCTTTCTTAGGTTAAAATTTTTATTTGATCATTTGTAAATAAATACATGCATCTCATATTTCTTTGATTTTCTTTATCTTATAATTTGTTATAATTTTTACATTGAATTGCGACAATTCAATTTGGTTGTAACATAATACTTGGACATTATTATTCTGATAAGACTCATCCCCATTTGTAAATAATTTGTACCCCCATCCCTGGATACTTATTTGTAATAACTTAGACTTTAAATTCCAGCAATTTATCGCTTTCAATATACTGTATAGTAATTAGGGTTTGTATGCGAAGATTCAAAATCAATCGCTAGATGACCTAATACAAGATAAATGCATGAAAATCAATACACAATTCACACTTGCACCTCTAGGGTAACCTCGCTTGTTGCCTCGGAAAATACAATCGTGTCCCTCGAGTATGAGACACTCTAGCAAATGCCCCTTCAATAAATAAAGATCGTAGTCCCTCGATGACCCTCGATGTTGCCTCCGATAAAACGATCTCGTCCCTTACAAAATTGCTGGAGCGTCTCACAAGTTGCTTTCAATGATTGTATGCGATGACCCGCGCCTGTCCCGTTTAACATCCTAACGCAAGGTTGTTCACCAAATACAATGGTGAAACAACACTGTTAAAAAGGGTAAAAAACATGAGAAATATCTTTGAGTAAAATAGGGTAGACAACTCTTAGTTACTTGACCAAAAATCTTGCAAAACATCCTTGCCATTTTCAAACATACTTCACAACACAACTTCAAAACAATTTCCAAACAACTTTCAAAACATTGAATTATCTTTTCAAAAAGACACACACCTTTGTATATATTCAAACAAGAAACATCACAAAGGTTGCCTAGACAAGGCATATTTTTCAAAACATTTTCAAAACCACACACACAAAGCACCATTTCAAACAATTAAAAAGCAAAGGCAAGTGATCTAAAACAAGTAACTAAGAGCCCATGGATGAAAAGGGTGCTAGCACCTTCCCTTTTCATAATCTACCCCCCGAACCCAAGAAAACATCTCAAAGGTCTTTCCTGTGCTTTTTGACCTTTCCTTAGGATAAAATAAAAAGTCTGTGGCGACTCTTGCTAAACCGAACAAGTGCGAAAACAAACGCGAAACCTCAAGTCAGTTCTCCCACCGTATCACAGAACTGGCGACTCTGCTGGGGACTTTTTCTAAAAGTGGGGTTACCTTAGGGTTTTAGATCACCTTTACATGCTTACCTTGATTGCTTTGATTGCTTTACTTTTCGGGTTCCTTGTTTGGGTTTATTTTAAATCCTACACCCGGATTTAGGGACACCTTTTAGGTAAGTAGCAATAAACTGTGAGGGAACTATGCAGGGAATATCGACATGGTTGAAGCAGTGGCTACCTTAGTGCGACATATTTGTGGGTACCGGTAGCCTTTGAGTTAATCAAAGAGAATACGGGGCCGCTGAGTGATGTCATAAAGCACTAACGAACTCTTAGAACCTTACTTGACCATCTTGGCCTTTTTTAGGGGTAGTGAGACGACCGACTTTGGTGCAGTCCGAAGTTGGTAGATACTCGATACTACACTCATTGAGGGTTGTTTTCTTGGAATATTTTGGTCGCCAGTTAAGTGTCTAAACCAAAACAATGAACACAGAAAATAATCCAGTGATATTGAGCTCCTTAGAACCCGGTTTCTATTTTAGGACAGGTTGAGCCAACTAACTTCAAGAGGGTACTTACCTACAAACCCCATGCAAGCCTAAACCTAAGGACTTGTCTTCTTTGTGTGAATGTGATTGTCTGTATATACACTTGCTTACTTTTGCATACCTGTACATAACATCATAACATCATACCATAGCATTTTCAATAACCATTTCAAGGATCTCGAGGGTCTTTGATGCAGGGTCACGTTGAACCAGACGTCTACCAAAGGGCAAGAGGATTCATTCTCCTCAAAAAAAACACCGTCAAAGATCAAGTGCAACAACTTGAATCGAGGGCTATGACCCACTTGACATGGTGAGCTTGATTCTCGTGGAAAGACATCCACCAATGCAAAGTTCTCCAATCAAAGATGTTGAACAAAGTTCAACCTCTAACATTTTCTTGTGTTTACCCCGCGAGATCCTTGAAAACATACATCCACATAACATGCATCCACATCATGACAGGTTTTCCCTTTCAGTTTTCCTTATTCTCCTACTGTTTATTTCAGTAGAGATGGCTCTAGAGAGGACTATCAAAGATATCCAGGATCAAAACGCTTAACTTCAAGAAATGTTCTTGAACCTATCCCAGGGTCAAGATGAAGTTAAAGCTCTCCTCACAAGGGGCATGGTCCTAGGGAATCCAGGAGGCGCCATGAATGATCAAATGGAAGAGCTACAGTTTGAGTTGGCAACAATGAAGGTCCAGATGATGGGACAACTGGTGGGCCAGATGGCTCTCATTCAAGACCTGGCTCAAAGACAAGAGGAGCTCAAGGTCCTCGTCAACATACTGCTTCAAGATAACCAAGTGGGGAAAATAACTAGGGTTGAAGATCAAGTCATCATTCAACCTCCTTTGAGACAAGAAGACAAGGGAAAAGCTCCTCAACTTGCTTCAGGGTCACAAGCCCAGCAACAACCTCGCCAGTGTCAACAGGGTAATCGGCATAAGAAAAATACGTCTAGAAGACAGTTCACTGAGACTGATATTCCATCATCTCTAATACTGGAACGCTTGTTGGAGGTCAATCTGACTGCTTTAAGGGATCCTATTCGGAAGCCCAATACCTCTGCTCCTAGCTATCACCCCGACGCATTTTGTGTATACCATTCCTATAGTCCCGGGCATAACACCGACGACTGTTGGGCTTTGAAAAACAAGATCCAAGACATGATTGACAATGGAGTGCTGAAATTCATGCCAGATGGCGAGATGAAAATTTTCCGCTAAGGGTTCTCCACTTGAAATGACAAAGTTCGAAGTAAGAGACTTTTGTTTCATTTGAATTCTTAAGTTGTAATTTCTTTTGTTATTCAAACAATTATCTGTTGATGTCAAACTCTGTTTCATTAATGCATTGTATATGTTTGTCTTTAATTCATCCATTCGTTTTCACTATTCTTGAATTATGCTTCCTACTTTTTTTATGATATTTAACTCTTGATAAAAGTTACAAAGTCTTTAGAGGGAGGATGACGAAAAAATGCTATAATCTCCTACAATATGCTTTTGGACAGACCTTGCTGACGATGTACAAGCGTTTCTTTCAAACCCTAAACACTGGATTTATAAGGAAGATAATCCCTAGTCAACCCCTTCTAGCCAAAGAAGTAGAAGTTTTCTTTTTTAAACACAAATTGAAACCTTTAATCAAACCTGGGGCAGGGTAGTCTCTCAGTTAATTTAAAAGATGCGCATTGAAGTTGCAAACTCTCAGTTCGTAATATAACGAATGACATCAAAAACATTCCTTTGGAACCGAAAGACAGTGATGGTTCTTTATCTCATAGGCAGTCATTATCTCTCAAAAGAGAAAAGCCCACTGAGCCAAAACCTACCAAAGGAAGCTTAAGAAAGCTGGGGCATCCCGCTGACTATAATCTCGAAAACAGAAACAGTCAGGCAAAAGTTAGGGATAATAAATCAAAAGAAAGAGATCATTATAAATCCTCAACAACATGAAAAATGTTGCAAAAAATGACTTCCTTCCCATAAAATTAAACTTGTGTGAACCATCACCAAAAAGTCGTTCGGAACTCGAATAGAGTTCGACGTACAATTAACTGAGTTTAGGATTGAAGAACATCACGAAGAGCGGGTGGGTACCAATATACTTTGAGCCTTTATCCTTTGTTTCGTAAAAATCGCGAACCAAGCCGCGTTACAACCCTTCAAAAGTCCTAATTGAAGCATGGGTTAGTTCGAAAGCATACTGTTACAAAAGGTATCCTGACTCCTGTAAGGCTTTGCTTTAAATCTTGTGTTGAATTTGTGTTTTAAAAAGTTTTCTGCTAAAAAACGCATTTTTCAAAACTTCGAGACAAGCCTAAACTTTGCATTATTTGAATATCGTTGTTTGCACATGTTTATTTGTTTGATAGTGAAGAAATTCAGAACAGTGAATGTTAGGAGGAACGAAAGCTCTCTCAGTGAATAAAATCACTTCAAGTTGGATGATACTCCCATTGCAAAAATCTCCCATAAAAAAAAGGGACTTGGTTTGGTATTGTCCAGCAATTCTGGGGCAGTCCAGTCAAGATTTCAACAAATCTTTCAAAATCCAGTAAACCTGGGGCAATCCAGTCAAGATTTCAACAAATCTTTCAAAGTCCAGTAAACCTGGGGTAGTCCAGTCAAGATTTCAAGGAATATCTCAATCGCAGATTAACTTGGGGCAAGTCTACCTCACCATCACTTGAGGCATTTAAACGTCAATATCATCAAGGGATTACGTACAGTCCATGTTTCCTGGCAATACCACAAACATTTGATACTAGGGGCAGTGACGAATCTCTCCAAAATCTTTCTGAAAAGAAATTCAAGCGTCCTCGAGAAGTTCATCACCTCTCTAGCAGACCATCAGTCATGGGTTTATTTCCCCAACATTTGTCAAGGAATTATTCTCCAAAACAAAATTACATTTCAACAACATTCATAACGTACACAGAAGCTACGGTCGTAAAAAATTCCTTCATCACCTGTTGGAAGTTACGGTCGTCAAAAATTCCTTCATCACCTGTTGGAAGTTACGGTCGTCGAAGATTCCTTCATCACTTGTCGAAGGTTACAGTCATCAAGATTCCTTCATCACCTATTGGATGTTACGGTCGTCAAAGATTCCTCCATCATCCGGTTGAATCAAAGTTAATCTAGGACTGATCAGTGCATTTGGATGCACATTCCTCTACGTTTGTACTTATACATTTCCATGGTTTGGTTTGTTTATTTCTCTATTTTATTATGTTTTTATATTTTAATTTATTTTTATACTTATTTGTTTTTCGTATTAATTTTCAGCTTTAACAGTCTGCACGGAAACGATCATATCTGGAGTTCCAGGAGTCCGATTGAGGCGTTCTAATAATCGCCGGAAAGCTAAGAGAAAGAGCTACAATTCTTATGTTGGAGTCAAAGTCAGAATCGGACTGTAGAAGAGCCAGAATATTCGTTGAAGTTGCAGCATTATTCTTAGTTAATTTCGGGTCAATTAGTTTTGGGCCTGGGTCGTATGTTTGACCCAGTTGGATTGTAAGACGGGTCGTTCTCTTCCCCCTTAGGGCAGCAGCCGCGACACGGTTCAGGTAATCACTATTCACGAAAAAAATCGAAGTTTTTGACAATTTCTATGGAGAACTAACCAAATCCTGTCGAATTGCTGTATTCAGGTTCCGACCTTGAGGTTATTTTAATTTTAATCTATTATTTATTCCTTTCAATTTTGTTCTATGTTCTTGAATGCTTAATTCGAATTGCATAGAGTATTTTGATTCAATCCGATTGATTGTATGATTCTAACAAATAATCACGTTACCGTTTGCTTAATCCGTTACCGTGTATGATTTGTCACGTTTGCTTAATTCGTGAAGCTTAAACTCTGTTTGCTTAATTCAGATATTAGGATTATACATCATACAATACTCTTCGCGCTTGTCACTGAGTTTGTAGTCGAATAGGAATAGATTGTCCGCTTAGGAGATTAATATTACTTAATCGATGATAGACAGGAACCGAATCAGTAATTCGACTTTTCAGCTTATTTGATAATCACTTTTTCATAATCACTTATTTTGTCAAATCGAACCTTAAACCAAACCCCCCCCCCATTTCGATTTCAGTTTGTATTAGTTAAGAGTCCTTGAGAACGATATATCGAGTCAATTGTCGCTGTACTGCTTTTATATAAAACAACTCGTTTTGATCTGCGCGCGACAGCGGATCAAATTGGCGCCGTTGCCGGGGACTCTTTTTAATATTAACTGATATTAGAGTCTTAGGTATAGTGTTTGTGCGTTTTGGCCATAGGTTCCTCACGGTTTGGGCCATAACGCCTTTTGAGTCGGAAAAATCGGTTTTTGGGAAAACTTCACCGTTTCGAAAATCTGTCCCGACAGTTAGGTGTAGAAAAATTCTCTGATCAAAAGTCACATATTACGGAGTAATTACGTGACAAATTTTTCAAATCGCGAAAAAAGCCTTTTTACTATTTTTTATGATTTATTTTCTGTTTTCATAGAGTCGAAAAATTCCGAAAAAAATATCAAAAATTTCTTTTTACTTCATTAGATTATATTCGGTGTCAGTTTATTTTTTTGAATTGTTTTTAATCGATTTGCTTCATTGTGTTGTTTTAGGGACATAGTTGGCATTTTCACGATTGTTGCTGCATTGCTGTGCACTAGTCCTGGCTACTAGGTCTTCCTGTCCTGAACTTATTGCTTTTGATCCTGAGGTAGAGAGAACCTTGCACACACTTCGTAGAGCAGGCCAGGCTAGCAATAGTTCACCTTCACCGACCATAGCTGAGTCTGATTCTGAGTCTGACTATTTGCATAACTTGTTTGATTCTGATTCTGAATTTGCTGTTGAAATGGCTGAAAATAGAACTCTAAGGCAACTTGCAGCCCCTGATGTTAATTATAATGGCTTGTGTATTGAATATGATGCTGTTGCTGTTCCTTTTGAATTAAAATCGGGTTTAATACACTTGTTGCCAAAGTTTAATGGTCTTGCAGGTGAGGATCCGCACAAACATTTGAAGGAATTCCAGGTGGTGTGTTCTACACCATTGAAGCCTGAAGGGATCACTGAAGATCATATCAAACTTCGTGCTTTTCCTTTTTCTTTGCAGGGTGCAGCGAAGGACTGGATATATGATCTCGAGCCGAATTCAATCACAAGCTGGAATGCTCTGAAGAGAGTGTTCTTGGAGCGATATTTTCCTGCATCTAGAGCTGCTTCAATCCGAAAAGAGATTTGTGGTATTAGACAAGATAACGAGTCATTGGCTGAGTACTGGGATAGGTTCAAGAAGTTGGTTTCAAGCTGCCCTCAACATCAGATTACCGAACAACTTCTCATTCAGTACTTCTATGAGGGGTTGTTACCTATGGATAGAAACATTCTTGATGCTGCTAGTGGTGGAGCACTTGTTGACAAAACTCCAGCTGCTGCCAGGGCCCTCATTGAAAACATGTCCTTAAATTCCCAGCAGTTCACCACTCGAACCAATTCTGTCCAAACCAAGGGTGTACATCAAATTCAAGGTTCCTCAAACAGAGCTTTAGAAACCAGACTTGATGAGCTGACCGCTTTAGTGAAACAACTTGCAGTAGCGAAACCTCAAACAGCAACTGTATGTGGCATTTGTACCGCTCATGATCATCCCACTGATACTTGTCCTCTTCTAAAAGATGATACTGTTACCGAGCTGCCTCAAGCTTATGCAGCCAACCTTTACAACCAGAATAGGTACAACAACACCCCTGACTTGTCCACCAACAAATATCATCCCAATTGGAGGAATCATCCCAACCTTCGATATGGAAATCAGCAGCCTTCCCAACAACAGCTTACCGTTCCATTACCCCAGCCACATCACACTCCTCCAGCCACTACTTCCGGACCATCCCTTGAAGATCTTGTTAAGCAAATGGCCGTGAACAACCTTCAGTTTCAACAAAGAACCGACACTAGCATTCAGACCTTGACCACACAGATGGGACAGCTTGCTACTCAAATAAATAATATGCAAGCTCAAGGTTCGAACCAACTTCCAGCACAAACAGTTGTCAATCCAAATGGTAATGGTAATGCTAATGTGAGTGCTATTTCTTTGAGATCCGGAAAAGTTACAGAAACAGCCCCCGAAAAGAATAAAAACATCATCGAGGTAACTTCTGAACTTTCTTCTCCTGAACCTCCTCCAGCTGAACCTTCTTCTCCTTCTTCTGTTGTGGTCGAAACTGAAAAAAATAAAGAAAAGGAGTATGTACCACCAGTTCCCTTCCCACATAGAGTTCTGAAAAATAAAAGAGTTGAGGAAGGAGACAAAGAAAAAGAAATTTTGGATATGTTCAGGAAAGTAGCGGTAAACATTCCGCTTCTTGATGTGATTAAGCAAGTTCCAAGGTATGCAAAGTTTCTGAAGGATCTGTGTACAAACAAGAGAAAAGTAAAAGGAAGTGACAGAGTCAACTTGGGAAGAAGCATCTCTGCTTTCATTCAGCCCGAACAAAGTGTTTCGGCTATCTCTCAGGTCTTGCCACAAAAGTGCAAGGACCCGGGAACTTTTACTATTCCTTGTACCATCGGGGATAAGAAATTTGATAATTGTTTGCTTGATTTAGGAGCGGGCATTAATGTTATGCCTACTTCTATTTATAATAACCTTTGCCTTGGTCCCATGCAGCATACAGGTTTAATCGTTCAACTGGCGAATAGGAGCAATGCACGTCCCACCGGCATAGTGGAAGACGTCCTCGTTCAAGTTAACGATTTAATTTTTCCTGCAGATTTTTACATTCTGGACATGGAAGGAGAAACTAAGTCAAGCAGAGCTCCCATCATTTTAGGCAGACCGTTCATGAAAACGGCGAAGACAAAAGTTGATGTTGATGATGGAACCATGTCCATGGAATTTGGTGACATCGTCGCAAAATTTAATATCTTTGATGCCATGAAACACCCTGTGGAGGAGCATTCGGTTTTTAATATTGAGTTGATTTCTGAGCTAGTTGATGAGAGTTGTTCTGAATTATTTGCACTTGATTTTCCATCTCTCTCTGATTTTGATGATAATTATTCATGTCCTGACTGCACTGACACTAACGTTTGTGTCCTTTGTGCTGAGATTGATGCTTCCTTGCAGCCTGATACATTTCCTACAGGTGAAGTTGTTACCGATGAGGCTGTTTTTGCCGTCGATGCTCTTGACATCCCGGCTGCCCCAAGCCTTCCATCCATCATTCAGCCCCCGTCCTTAGAGCTAAAAGAGCTCCCTGGGAACCTGAAATATGCTTACTTGGAGCATAATGAAAAACTTCCTGTTATTATCTCTTCTAACCTTGATTTCAATCAAGAAGACAAACTTTTGCAGGTATTGAAGAGGCACAAGAAAGCAATCGGGTGGACATTAGCCGACCTTCCAGGTATTAGTCCTTCGATGTGCATGCACAGGATTTTACTTGAGGATGGAGCGAAAACAGTAAGGCAGCCCCAAAGGAGGCTTAATCCTTTGATTCTTGATGTTGTAAAGAAAGAGGTAACCAAACTCTTGCAAGCAGGTATAATTTATCCTATCTCTGACAGTAAGTGGGTAAGTCCAGTGCAGGTTGTACCTAAGAAATCTGGACTCACAGTGGTAAAAAATGAAAAGAATGAACTTGTTCCCACTAGAGTCCAGAACAGCTGGAGAGTTTGTATTGATTACAGGAGACTGAACCAGGCTACTAGAAAGGATCACTTTCCTTTGCCGTTCATTGATCAGATGCTTGAACGGCTAGCTGGTAAATCACATTATTGTTTTCTTGATGGTTTTTCAGGTTACTTTCAGATTCATATTGCACCTGAAGATCAAGAAAAGACCACTTTCACGTGCCCATTCGGTACATTTGCTTACAGGAAGATGCCTTTTGGCCTTTGCAATGCTCCTGGCACTTTCCAACGATGCATGATGAGTATTTTCTCTAATTTTATTGAAAATTGCATGGAAGTGTTTATGGATGACTTTACTGTTTATGGTTCTTCTTTTGATGCATGCTTGAACAGTTTAAACTTGATTTTAGAAAGATGCATCGAGACTAACCTTGTGTTGAATTATGAAAAATGTCATTTTATGGTTGAGCAGGGAATTGTTCTTGGTCACATTATTTCTGAAAAAGGAATTTCTGTTGACCCTGCTAAGATTGATGTGATTTCTACACTGCCTTACCCTTCTTGCATTCGCGAGATTCGTTCTTTTCTTGGTCATGCAGGTTTTTACAGGCGTTTCATCAAGGATTTCAGCAAGATAGCTCTTCCGCTGTCAAACTTGTTGAAGAATGATGTCACTTTCGATTTTGATGACAAATGCAAACAAGCGTTTGACTTCTTGAAGAAAGCATTGACCTCCGCTCCCATCATTCAGCCCCCTGACTGGACCCTCCCATTTGAGCTTATGTGTGATGCTTCTAATTATGCAGTTGGGGCTGTCCTTGCACAAAGAGTTGACAAGGGTGCCCATGTTATTTACTATGCTTCTAGGACTTTAGATTCTGCACAGTCTAATTACACTACTACTGAAAAAGAACTGCTAGCTATTGTTTTTGCTCTTGACAAATTCAGATCTTATTTGCTAGGTTCCAAGGTTGTTGTTTTTACTGACCATGCAGCTTTAAAGTACTTGCTGAAGAAGCCGGATGCAAAACCGAGATTGATTCGGTGGATGTTGTTGCTCCAAGAGTTTAATGTTGAGATTAAAGACAAAAGTGGAGCTGAGAACTTAGTGGCTGACCACTTGAGCAGGATAGAGAGAGATGAAGATCCTTTTCCTCTTAAGGATGACTTTCCTGATGAGCAGCTGTTTCTTTTGCATGGGATTACACCTTGGTTTGCTGACATTGTTAATTTTCTTGTTGCTGGTGTTTTTCCTACAGGTGCATCTAGATCACAGGTTCACAAGCTCAAGAGTGATGCCAAATATTATGTTTGGGATGATCCATATCTATGGAAGTTTGGTAGTGATCAGGTAATCAGGAGATGTGTCCCCGACAATGAGATTGAATCTATTTTAAAATTTTCTCATGCATCTCAAGTTGGCGGACATTTCGGTCCTCAAAGGACTGCGAGAAAAATCCTTGATTCAGGTTTCTATTGGCCAACTATTTTTAAGGATGCTTTTGAGACTTACCGCACTTGTAAAGAGTGCCAGATAGCAGGTACAAACATCACTCGTAAGAGTGAAATGCCTCAGCAGCCTATGCTTTTCTGTGAGGTATTTGATGTATGGGGGATCGATTTCATGGGTCCCTTTCCTGTATCATTTGGTTTCCTTTACATTTTGCTTGCTGTTGATTATGTTTCAAAGTGGGTGGAAGCTATCCCCACTAGGACTAATGATTCTCGAGTTGTTGCAGATTTTGTCAGGTCTAATATCTTTTGCAGGTTTGGAATACCGCGAGCTATCATAAGTGACCAAGGCACTCATTTCTGTAACCGTACCATGGAAGCTTTACTCCGAAAGTATGGAGTTGTGCACAGAGTCTCTACTGCATATCACCCACAGACTAATGGGCAAGCTGAGATCTCCAACAGGGAGATCAAACAGGTTTTAGAGAAAATGGTGCAGCCAAACAGGAAAGACTGGAGCCGTCGTCTAGAAGACGCACTTTGGGCTCAAAGGACAGCTTTCAAGACACCCATTGGGATGTCTCCTTATCGACTTGTTTTTGGTAAGGCATGTCATCTTCCTGTTGAGATAGAACACCGTGCTTTTTGGGCGGTGAAAAGTTGTAATTTGGAGATGCAACAAGTAGGTATTGAAAGAAAACTCCAATTGCAACAGTTGGAAGAGCTTAGATTAGAGGCTTATGAGAGCTCTAGGATTTATAAAGAAAAAACTAAGCACTTCCATGATAAAATGATTTCTAGGAAGGAATTTTCTGTGGGCCAACAGGTTTTACTGTTTAACTCCCGCCTTAAGCTTATGGCTGGGAAACTTCGATCCAAATGGATTGGCCCCTTTGTTGTTACTAATGTTTTCCCTCATGGTGCAGTGGAAATAAAAAGTGCAGGTACTGACAAAGTCTTTAAGGTTAACGGGCAGCGGCTGAAATTATTCCATGAAAGTCCGGTGCCTGAAGATGTCAGCATAGAGGAGCTTTCTTTGGAAGCACCTAACTACACTGCGACTTGATCAGGGAGTCCTTCTTTCCTTCTCTCTACTTTATTAGTAACGTCCTTTCATTGAGGGCAATGCTTAGTTTAAGTGTGGGGGAGGGAATCGTGTGTTTTATTTGTTTTTGCTTGTTAGTATTTTGTTTAATTTCAATAAAAAATGCATCTTCTTGAAAGTTTTGGGCTACAGACTGATTTGAGTCGAGTTTGCGGAGACTTGGGAAAAATTCACAAGATCGGTATCGTTCTAACACCGTAAGTCTCCTGCATACGGAAATTTATTTGAATTTGTTATTATGTTTTAGCCTTAATTTCTCATTCTTTGACAGCTCTTGAGTAGTTTATTTCAGCAGTCGGCACCATCTCTCACACACTTTACGCAGGAAGCCGATGAATATAAGTGAATGTTCCAAAAAGAAAAAAAAAAAAAGAGAAAAGAAAAAGGTAATACACCTTCTAAGCTTGGTGATCCTCACCCGGTCACTTAACCCAACGGTTGTGTAATCTTCAAAAAAAAAAAAAAATTTTCAAAACTCTTTGTTAGTTGGTTCAGCGGTTTCTGGTGCTGAACTTGGTAGGGAGGATTACGGTCCGATCCCCCGCAACTACATCTGAGTAAGCAAAGGGTTATGCCACGCAAGTACCGGAACCCCGTGAAAAAGGATCAGATTCACTAACCGGTTGGCCTGCTATAAGTGTGTGGAGATAACGGGCTTAATGTGATTGCGCCTGAATGAAAAAGAGCAAAAAGGATGAGTAAGTTAGGCTATGGTATAATAATATGATTTGAATTGGTTTGTGTATTTAGGAGCCTTTTGTCTGCATATTTGTAGTTAGTGTTCTTACGATGTCCTTAGTGTGCAAGATTAGTACCTGTCGATGCAAACTTACCCGAAGAAGATTTGTAGCCTAGGATGAGTAATTGTTGATGAATTTCTGCTTTCTTTTCATTTTGCTCGGAGTGCAAAAGTTCAAGTGTGGGGGAATTTGATCAGTGCATTTGGATGCACATTCCTCTACGTTTGTACTTATACATTTCCATGGTTTGGTTTGTTTATTTCTCTATTTTATTATGTTTTTATATTTTAATTTATTTTTATACTTATTTGTTTTTCGTATTAATTTTCAGCTTTAACAGTCTGCACGGAAACGATCATATCTGGAGTTCCAGGAGTCCGATTGAGGCGTTCTAATAATCGCCGGAAAGCTAAGAGAAAGAGCTACAATTCTTATGTTGGAGTCAAAGTCAGAATCGGACTGTAGAAGAGCCAGAATATTCGTTGAAGTTGCAGCATTATTCTTAGTTAATTTCGGGTCAATTAGTTTTGGGCCTGGGTCGTATGTTTGACCCAGTTGGATTGTAAGACGGGTCGTTCTCTTCCCCCTTAGGGCAGCAGCCGCGACACGGTTCAGGTAATCACTATTCATGAAAAAAATCGAAGTTTTTGACAATTTCTATGGAGAACTAACCAAATCCTGTCGAATTGCTGTATTCAGGTTCCGACCTTGAGGTTATTTTAATTTTAATCTATTATTTATTCCTTTCAATTTTGTTCTATGTTCTTGAATGCTTAATTCGAATTGCATAGAGTATTTTGATTCAATCCGATTGATTGTATGATTCTAACAAATAATCACGTTACCGTTTGCTTAATCCGTTACCGTGTATGATTTGTCACGTTTGCTTAATTCGTGAAGCTTAAACTCTGTTTGCTTAATTCAGATATTAGGATTATACATCATACAATACTCTTCGCGCTTGTCACTGAGTTTGTAGTCGAATAGGAATAGATTGTCCGCTTAGGAGATTAATATTACTTAATCGATGATAGACAGGAACCGAATCAGTAATTCGACTTTTCAGCTTATTTGATAATCACTTTTTCATAATCACTTATTTTGTCAAATCGAACCTTAAACCAAACCCCCCCCCCCATTTCGATTTCAGTTTGTATTAGTTAAGAGTCCTTGAGAACGATATATCGAGTCAATTGTCGCTGTACTGCTTTTATATAAAACAACTCGTTTTGATCCGCGCGCGACAGCGGATCAAGGACCCTCTCTGTTTTGGACAGATCGACACTAAGATCTCCCTGATTCTTATGCCAATGTAAGACCTTCCGGGTTTTTGATATTTCAGATAAATCTCTTAGTGATTTATTCTGATCTCTTCACTACCAAAGATGAAGAATCCAACTCTTTTCTCCTTCATTGGCTCGGGATTTATTTTCCCCAACGAAAGGTCATCTTGAAAAATATTACACCTCCGTGCATCAGGACATCATGCAATGCCATCTCATTTATTTTGAGAACATCATTGTTTGATATATGCCATTAACCTTTACCTTTCAGGAAAGGTATAATCAAATTCAAGCGACAAAGCTTTTACTTCATTTGAATTACAGACAAGTTCCTAAAATTTCAGCAGAAACAACCCATCAATAGAATAACGGACAAATGAAGTTCCTGAAATTCTTTCTCTCTCAAGAATGAAGATTCTCATCCTTGAAACCTCAGAAGATTGGTATACTCTCAACCTCCTGATACCCACCAACAGGATAACGGACAACTGAAGCTCCTAAAAATCTGTTTCTCTCAAGAATGAAGATTCTCATCCTTGAAACCTCAAGAGATTGGTATACTCCCAAGCTCCTGATACCGTTAACAGAATGAAGATTCTCATCCTTGAAACCTCAGAAGATTGGTATACTCCCAACCTCCTGATACCGTTAACAGAATGGAGATTCTCATCCTTGAAACCTCAAGATATTGGTATACTCCCAAGCTCCTGATACCGTTAACAGAATGAAGATTCTCATCCTTGAAACCCCAGTAGATTGGTATACTCCCAACCTTCTGACCCAAACGCCTGAATGAAGATTCTCATTTCTTGCTTCCCCAGTAGATTGGCATACACCCAACCTCCTGATTCTCCCCGACAGAATGAAAATTCTCGTTCTCAAAGTGGTATACAATTCAACTTCCTGATTCTCCACGAAAAAATGAATATTCTCGTTCTCAAAGTGGTATACAATTCAACTTTAGAAGGACACTTGTGAGAGGATGACAGATGTTGATGATGTGAACTGCATGCTTCTATCTTTAAAATGAACCGTTCAGATTTTCTTAGATAGATCCTGATGCAATTGTCCTTCTAACTTCTGAAGAATTGTTGATCAGATGTCTAGAAAAAACATAAAATTCTGAGGGTTAAATACTATATAAATAAAACACTTATTCTTGACATAATTTCATGCTGAGATGTTTCAGAATGAAATTAAACCAATCTTCAGAAAGTGGTTTAGTGAAGACATCATCCCATTGATGGTCTGTGTCAATAAATTTTAAGGAAAGAATTCCTTTTTGAATATAGTTCCTAATAAATTGATGTTTTATTTCTATATGCTTAGCCCTAGAGTGTAAAATAGGATTCCTAGATAAACAAATTGCAGAAGTGTTATCACAAAATATAGGAATGTTGCTCTCAAATATATTGAAGTCTTTAAGCCGACTCTTCATTCAGAGCATCTGTGTGCTGCATCCAGCAGCTGCTATGTATTCAGCTTCAGTTGTTGACAATGCAATTGTGGATTGCCTCTTGATGGTCCATAAGATCAGATTTTCTCCCAGAAATTGGAAGCTTCTAGAAGTGATTTTTCTTTCTACTCTGTCTCCAGCGAAGTCGTCATCACAGTACCCTACTAATTTGTATTCACTGGTTTTTTATATAAAATAAACCAAGATTAGTAGTACCTTTCAGATACTTGAAAATTCGCTTAACAACAGTTAAGTGAGATTCTCTAGGATCTGATTGGAATCTAACACATAAACATACACTGTATAGAATGTCAGGTATTGAAGCTGTAAGATATATGAGAGAACCAATCATACCTCTGTAGATATTTTGTTCAACCTTTTTACTTACCTCTTCCTTTTCCAGAATGCATGTAGGATGAATTGGAGTCTTGGTTGTCTTACATTCTGATAAGTCAAATTTCTTCAGAAGTTCTTTGACGTATTTTCTCTGGTGTATGTAGGTCTTTCTGGAGTTTTATTGATCTGAATGCCCAGAAAGAATTTGAGTTCTCCCATCAAGCTCATTTCAAATTCTGCCTGCATAGACTTAGCAAATTCTCTTCCCATAGAGGCTTTAGTAGATCCAAAAATAATGTCATCTACATAAATTTGACAAACTAAAATGTCATTCTTAAATGACTTACAGAATAAGGTTGTGTCCACTTTCCCTCTGGTGAAATTATTTTCTAACAGAAAGCTACTTAGTCTTTCATACCAAGCTCTGGGAGCTTGTTTCAGCCCATATAGTGATTTCTTTAGTTTGAAAACATATTATGTATGTTTGGAATTTTCAAAACCATGGGGTTGGTGCACATATACTTCTTCATCAATGTATCCATTTAAGAATGGACTTTTGACATCCATCTGATAGAGAGTGATGCCATTATTCACAACGAAAGAAATTAAAAGTCTGATAGATTCTAACCTGACGATTGTAGCAAAGGTTTCTATATAATATATCCCCTCTTGCTTACTATAACCTTGTGCAACCAGTCGTCCTTTGTTTCTGATGACTTCTCCTTGTTCATTCAACTTGTTTCCGAATACCCATTTTGTTCCAATGACGTTGAACCCTTTTGGTTTGGGAACTAGATCCCACACATTATTTCTGGTGAATTGATTTAATTCCTCCTGCATAGCCAGTATCTAATCATTGTCCAGAAGAGCTTCATCAATGGAAGTTGGCTCAATCAGAGATACTAATCCCATGAGAGATTCTTCAGAGTTTCTAAATGTGGATCTTGTTCTGATTGGGTCTTCCTTCTTTCCCAGAATTTTGTATTCAGGATGAGCTAGGCTTTTTCTGGATAGTCTTTTCTGGAGAGGTTCTTCATATGTTACTGTAATGTTTGGGACATCTCCTTCTGATGTTGTTTATGATTCTTTGTTGGAAACTTCTGATGTAGTGTCTTCAGTACCTGTAAATTGGACTTCTATATCTGTAAGAAATTCATTTTGCTTTGACTTTTGAGAGCCAAGCTTGTCATCAAATCTAACACTGATTGGCTCTTCTACAATTTGTGTTTATGTGTTGTATACTTTGTAGCCTCTTGAGTGTTCAGAGTATCCTAACATAATACACTTCTGTGCTTTAGAGTCAAACTTGTTCAGATGTTCTTTGGTGTTAAGAATAAAACAAATACATCCAAATGGATGGAAATACAAGATGTTGGGCTTTCTATTCTTCCACAATTCATATGAAGTCTTATCCAAAATATGTCTTATGGAGATTCTATTCTGAATGTAACACGCTGTGTTAATTGCTTCTGCCCAGAAGTTCTTAGCAATGTTAGTCTCGTTGATCATGATTCTGGCCATTTCTTGTAAAGTCATGTTCTTTCATTTTACAACTCCATTTTGTTGGGGAGTTCTAGGACAAGAGAAATCATGAGAGATGCCATTCTCATTAAAAAATATTTCAAATTTTTTGTTTTCAAATTCTCCACCATGATCACTTCTGACTTTAACAATTCTAAGATCTTTCTCATTTTGAACTTGGTTACAGAAAGCGAAGAACACAAAGTGTGACTCGTCCTTGTGTATTAAGAACTTTACCCATGTCCATCTGCTATAGTCATCTATGATCACTAATCCATACTTCTTGCCACTAAGGGATGCAGTTTTCACTGGTCCAAATTGATCTATGTGCAAAAGTTTTAATGGTCTAGAGGTAGAAACAACATTTTTTGTTTTAAAAGGAGGTATTGCAAACTTTCCTTTTTGACATGCTTCACACAGAGCATCTGAGCTGAACTTCAGGTTAGGAAGTCCTCTGACCAGATTGAGTTTGTTAATCTGAGATATTCTTCTCATACTAACATACCCCAATCTTGTGCCAGACCCATTGCTCATCGTTAATAGACAATAGACATTTTACATTCTAACTTTTCAGTTCAGAAAGTTTTATTTTATAAATGTTGTTCTTTCTCTTCCAATTAAAGAGGATAGATCCATCTTTCTTACTAACTTCTTTACAAGACTTTTGATTGAAGATTATATCATAACATTTATAACTTAATTGACTTATGGATAACAAGTTATGCATTAATCCATCTACTAATAGAATATTGGATATATAAGGAAGATTACGGTTACCTACAGTTCCAGAGCCAACGATCTTCCCCTTCTGATTGCCTCCGAAACCTACGTAGCCTCCAGCTTTAAGTTCCAGGCTTTGGAACATATGCCTTATTCTCGTCATGTGTCGAGAGCATCCAGAGTCCAGGTACCAGGATTGGTGTTTCAGTATTGCTATCAAAGATATCATCTACATATACAATTTTATCCTTAGGTACCCATATCTTTTTGGGTCCTTGTTTGTTAGTGTTACCAAAATTTTGTTTGAATTTTGGTTTAGCAAAGAAATCATTACTGGTATATTTTAAATCATGTGTGTGCCCATAGGTAATGTGATATTTCAAAGGAGTGTGTTTAATGACCAGATCCTTGACTTTCTTAGGTTAGGATACTTTACTTTTGTATCCTATACCTTTTCTGCCATTTATGCTAACTCCATAGATCATTGAAGCCATCTTGCTTTTATCTACGTTTTTAGCGAGGGATTTCTGAAAGCTATGATCATATTCCTTTATGATCTTATCAGAATTACTAGGAACATCTGAGACAGTTTCCTTTTGAGTGTTTTGTAAGTCGTTTTCAAGTTTTGAAATTTTTTCTTTCAACTCAGAATTTTCCAATCTCAGATTCTTAGTTTCTTCAGATTCAGAAACTAGATCCTTTTTCAGGTTCTTGAATTTGACTCGAATTTGCTGATATCTTTCAAGAATTTCACTTAGACTTTCTCCTAATTCAGCTTTAGTAAAATTTATAGTAAAGTTAGGAAATACCTCTTCAGTGTCTGGTTCTGAGTCTGATCCAGATGATTCAGTATCTTCTGACACGTTGGCAATAATAGCAATGTTGGCTCTTTCATCTTCTGATTTTGTGTCTGCTTCAGAAGAATCTGAGTCATCCCATGTTGCCATGAGACTTTTATTCTTATCCTTAGAGAACTTCTTTTTGGGTTTCTCCTTTTGAAGTCTTGGACATTCGCTTTTGTAGTGCCCTTGTTCATTGAACTCGTAGAAGACAATGTCCCTGTTGCTTTACTTTGTGTCCAGAGGATGATTCATACTTTCTGTATCCAGAAGATGATTCAGACTGATTCCCTATTCTTCTGGAATTTCTGAACTTCCTTTGCCTTTGCTTCCACAACTGATTGACTATTCTCGAAAGAAGAGACAATTCGTCTTCTTCTGATGAGGATTCACCAGATATTTCTTCTATTACTTGCAAAACTTTAGAATCATATTTTTTGTTAAATTTAAGGGCTAAAGGCTTACCTTGCTTCTGAGGCTCATCATCTTCTAACTCTATTTCATGACTTCCGAGAGAGCTGACAAGTTCTTCTAGAGATATTTTGTTCAGATCTTTTGCCAGTTTGAGAGCAGTGACCATGGGTCTCCATTACTTTGGTAAACTTCTGATGATCTTCTTTACATGATGAGCAGTTGAGTACCCTTTGTCCAGAACTTTCAGCCCAGCAAGCAGAATTTGAAATCTTGAGAACATTTCTTCAATGGTTTCACTTTCTTCCATTTTGAAGGCTTCATAATTATGAATGAGCGCAAGGGCTTTCATTTCTTTTACTTGTGTGTTGCCTTCATGCGTCATTCTCAAAGAATCAAACATGTGCTTTGATGTCTCTCTGTTTGTGATCTTCTCATACTCTGAATATGAGATGGCATTCAGGAGAATAATTCTGGCCTTATGATGATTTCTGAAGTCTCGCTTTTTATGATCTGACATTCTTTTTCTGCCAATTTTATGACCACTTTCATCAACCGGATGTATGTACTCATCAATCACCATATCCCAGAGATCAGCATCATGAGCCAAAAAAAAGATTTCAATTTAGTCTTTCATGTAATCAAAGTTATTTCCATGAAAGATTGGAGGTTTGCCGCTGATTCTGTCTTTCTCATCATGGTAGTCATTGCTGATGTTCGGACTTGGTCCCACCATAGTGTTTTTCTTAGCTTGGATATTTTACTGACACGTTTAAGTGCTTGAACTCAGAACCAGGCACTCTGATACCAATTGAAGAATTTAAAAACACAATAAGGGGGGTTGAATTGGAATCTTAAAATTCACTGGAAAGAACAAGTTGATTTTTATCCTGGTTCGTTTGAACTCAAACTACTCCAGTCCACCCGTCAAGGTGATTTCGCCTCTCTCCAACGAGGTCTTAATCCACTAATCAACCTTGATTACAAATATACTTTGACTACTGCCAAAGTCTTCTTGAGTATAACCATAACCCGATTTTTCTCAAGGAATTTGCACTAAATAATATAATTATAAGACGGTGTACAATAATGTTTTCTTACAAAACAGTATCACAATATGTGATGTTTTACACAGCTGAGAGAATTGTATGTATGAGGATTAGAAAAGATTGAAGTGTTGTTAAGTGTTGTAAAATGGTAGACGATTTATCCTCATGACTTGTTTAAATAGTCGCAGCATGAATGATCTTTTGGAAACATGATTAATGACAGTTAAGGTGCTTTCCAAAAATAAAGATCCTTGTTCCCTTCCAACCGTTACTCTTGAAATGGAAATATTTGATTTGTAACGCTTCAGAACATTAAGGTATGTGTTGCTGCTTGCTTCAGAGCTTTTGAAGATCAGAGCCATAAGATCTTGTTTCCAGCATTAGACTTACTTTCCCAAAGTTGTGTAATCAGAGTTAAAATATCTTTCTTTTAGCACAACTTTTGATCTTCTATCATCAGAGCTTTTTAAGAATTATCTACGTTCACAGCAGGAACAACCTTGTAGCTTATCTTCTGATCTTGTTCCATCAGAACTTCTATACAAAACAAAATATAATTTTAGAGTGCATATTTGTTCTTTGTGTTTGTTATCATCAAAACTCTTACTAGGGTTGTAGAATCAAACTATGTTCTAACAGTATTTCCCAAATTGGACTATCCCCTGATCCACCAATTTTTGTAATGTCTTCTCCAAAGCTTTATTGTGTTCCAAGAGGAATCCACACTCCAAAAGATACCCCTTCAAAAGTTATATCAGGGCCTTCCCTTGTTTGGATGCTCCAAAGTTAGTGACCACTTCAATTGCATTCTTAGCTTGCCCACCATGCGGTGGCATGGTATTTGTCTTGATGTTCGGTTTATCGAAAGTGATACCCTGAGAATCCAATAAATCTTGAGCCTTATGTCTGAAGGCCCAACATTTTTCTATTGTATGCCCTGGAGAATTGGCATGATACTCGCACCTGGCATTGGCATCGTGCCTTGGTGGGAGTGCCCCGATTAGAGGAGCCAGAGGCTTTAGCTCTACCAAAGATGCCTTGACTAAGTGTTGCAATAATTGACTGTGTGGCATGGGGAGAAGATCAAACTTTCTCAGAGGCCTTTCAAACCTGTTCTGTCATTGTTCTCATGGAATTATTAATGGTTTTTGTGCCCTTGGATGCGAGGCTACAACATTAATTTCTCCCTCCTTCTTTTTCGAGAAGTTAGGAACATATCTTTTTGCATTATAAGGGGTACTAGATGATGCCCCTTATATCTTCCCGCTCTTTATGCCAGCTTTAATTCTTTCGCCAATAGTTACTAAATCAGAAAATCCGGAAGAGATGCTTCCTACCATCTTATCATAATATAACCCTTGTAAAGTACCCATGAACATATCGACCAATTCTTTCTCCAACAGTGGTGGTTGTACATGGCCTGCCATTTCTATCCACTTTTGAGCATACTCCTTGAAAGACTCCTCCTTTTTTGAGACAAGTTTTGGAGTTGCATGCGGTTAGGCACCACGTCCATGTTTTACTTGTAATATCTTAAGAAAGCATTAGCGAGATCTGCCCATGTCTGGATAAGAACTCGCTCCAATTGCATGTACCAATCTAGAGATGCCCCACTTAAATTGTCTTGGAAAAAATGGATCATCAGCTTCTAGTCTTGTGCATACGCATGTGTTGTACCCCAAAATTTGCCCTCCCATATTCTTCAAGATTTGGCAAGATCAATCTCCAGATGGTTCAAAATCTCTCAAAGATTGCACAGTCCAATTGCCTCCTAACACAGTCAAAATTAGGGTTTTGATTCTTGCAAAGAAAATGAGGTTTTCAAAGGTCCAATCAAGTCCCATTTGCCCATATACATTGTCAAGCATCCATATGTCAAGTTTCAAGACTCACAGCATCAAGTTGCATAGTCAAAGGCCCTAATTGCTCCACAGTCAACTGCAGGGGTAAAATGGTCATTTGATAGTCAAAAGTCAAAAATTTTGGTCAACATCTTATTTTGAAGCCACAATCATCATTTGATCAATTCTTGATCATGATTCCAAAAGCATGGCTCAAAAAGGCTCAAGATGCAAAAGTTTCTATTTTTGGACAGTTGAAAAGTCAACTACAAATTGACCAAGGCATAACTTTTTCATGGATTATCAGAAAAATCCCATCCAATGCTCATTTTGAAGAGGATGACATTTCCTATAACTCATCTTCACACTCCAAGTCCAAGAAATGCTCTCACAAAAATTTATCAATTTCAATATTATAGGTCATTTTCAAAAGTCAACAAAAAGGAACTTTAAGTCAAAGACCATAACTTGATATTGGTAAATCAAAATGACATGGGACCAAAGACATTGGTTAGAGGACTTCAAGACCTTTCCAAAAAGTCCAAGAACATGTTCATAGCTTCAAAATTGAGCAAGATATGCATTGGAGAAGTTGGGAAATTTTTGGGAACTTTCTAAAGTCAACTTTGCCTAAAAAGCTTCAATTTTGCTAATGGGCCTCAAATTCTTTCTTGAATCATTACCCAAGGCCTATGCACGACCCATTGAGCTCAAAATAATTTATTTTCTTATTTTTAATTAATTAATTGAATTTATATTAATATTAATTCATTTAATTGGTTTTAATTATAGGAAAATAAAAAAAATATGTTTTTGGATCTTTTGTGAAGCAAATCAAATCAGGGCAAGCTGGCAAACTCGTTTCTCAATCAAAAATGGAAGATCATCCATAATTGGCAAGGTTTTCATGGAAAAAGATTGAAAATTATATGATGGAAAATCAAGGATTGAAAACATTATTGTAATGGATTCATGGGCGTTATTCTAACCTAAATTCATTCACATACATATGCTGAGTGAAACCCTAAAGCTAGACACAGGTGAAAGCTTCTGCAACCACATAACCAATTTGAAAAATTTCAAGAAAAACTTGAAAACTGAAATCCTATTTGCAGTACAATTCAAGGCCTAAAATTGTTTCCAATACATTGCTGACATTGCCAGGAAGCCATTGCAATCAAGAACGAAGCTTAACACGCAAAGAATCGTCCACACTAAGTCACACGGTTTGCATATGTTTCCAGAATTTCATATCATGATTCATGCGCATTTGATACATATTGTTGAGTGTTTTGTATTCACAGGAACCTTCTGAAGCTAATGGAATAGTCTAATTGCATTATAACGCTCTGGATCATGATTTGCCATTAACACGTTTTAGGGTTTCCCAGTTTTTAAATTAGGGCTTTCTTGTTGAGGAAAAATTAGACCTTGAGACCTATACAGTTAAATTCAGAAGCTCAATACGAACTGAATGGAATCATCGCGCCCTTTTTATATTGTCCCTAACTCTAGTCGCTATTTTTCGTGGTTATGGTTAATGGGGGTTTAAAACCCCCGCTATCTTGTTTATGTTTACAGGTAAAAACGAATAAGACAATAGGTGGCAGCCTGTGGTTGGAAGATTCAAATTCAGCGCGCGTTATTTTGATTTCACGTCATAATATTTGTTTTCTTATATAATATTCATCACCCAGTATATTAACAAAAGCACGTGTTTGGCTTGGTGGTGGATGACTTATCCAATGATCACTGGGACCTGGGTTCGATTCCCAGGTCCCCCCCACATAATTGATATTTTTTGTTCTAACGTATTCTAATGCAGCTCCTCATCCAACGTTCTACCATGAGCCTCACGCGTTAGCCTGCCAAGTGGCCTTGATCACCAATCTGAAGGCCAGGAGGTGATGAACACTCAATGCCTTGGTCAATGGACACGCACACGATCAGGAAAGTCAACAAGGCCTTGTGCTTCTTGGGCCTGAATTCCAGAATTTCACCCCCTCATGGGCCATCACACCCCCTTGGTTTGCATAATTAATTTTCTTTTCTTTTCTTTTCTTTTAATTTCTTTCAATTGTTTTTTTAATAATTATTATTAATTCACCATAAAATAATTTTTCTAATAAAAATCAGAAACTCAAAATTGTAAATATTTTTAATTATTTATTAATTGCATCATTAACCTATTTTTTGTAAATAAATGTTAACAATTAACTTTAGTTTAATTTAGGTTTAAAATTTAATCTCTTTTCTTAATAAATAAAAAAATACACAGAATTAGGTTTTGACACTTTTATCTTTTTCTTAATTAATTATTATTATTATTAATTATTATTATCATTATTAATTACTATTATTTTTGTACATAAATATGTAAATTAATTAATTAGTAAATTAGGTCAACTTTGACATTTTCTTTAATAATTAAAATAATCTAGAATTAGGGTTGTTTACTAACTTTTAAATTATTTTCTTTATTTCCATAATAAATACAAAAAACATAAAAAAACACTTTCTTTTCTTTAAATAGTTAATTATTCTTTAATTTAATTTAATTTCTCAAAAGGGTCCAAAACCCTCTGACGTTCCCGGTTTAATTCTTTTCGCGCATTATTTTCTTATTGATTATTATGTAACTGTTCAAGGATGTAATAGTAATTAGGTTTATTGCTTTTTTTACTTTCCGCATCTTTATCAAAAACGGGTCTTTGTATTTTGGCGATGTATAGACCCGCGCCTTGTAATAGCGTAGCTTTTATCTTTCCGTCTTTTAATTTTCCGTGCTCCTAACTGCTAAACTCGCATGAAAGAATGTATGGTAATTAAAAACAACTCGTAGCTCACAATGTCATGATCAAAGATAACTGTTAACATGAAAACAACACACAATGCACATACCACTTCTAGGGTACGCCTCACTCGTTGCCTTCGAAACATGGTCGTCAAGTATAGGATGTTTTAGAGGTTGCTCTTATGTCCAAGATCCAGTTGCCTCGAAACGGTTGCCTTGGATTTAAAAGGATCTAGTACATTAGGGTTACTTCTAAGGTGTCCTACTATTGCTTCGGTGACCACACTGTCCCTACAATCGAATTGACCCGAACACCTCCAACGGTGGTGCTACCTACCTCTCAATGGTGGGATTGCACTATCTAAAGGACTCTTACACAGCCTAATTCCTTAGGGTAGGTAGATGACTCATGGGTACTTGCTCTCTTCAAAAACAAACAAAACATCTTTTCACACTGACACTTTCAAAAGTTTTCAAAACAAATTTTTCATACACTCTTGAGGACAGATACAAGAGTCACTTAGAAATCTTTCAAACGAAACATTTTTCAAACCCACTCACATTTGAAAAGCAAACATCTTTTGAAAACTTAAGTGCAAGTACCTAGGAGTCAGTGGATAACCACGGATAGAAAGGGTGCTAACACATTCCCTTTCTATAAATCTACCTCCCGAACCGAGAAACAATCTCATAAGGAATTTTGCTGTGCTTTTGTCCTTTCCATGTTGGAGAAAATAAAAGACGGTGGCGACTCTTGCTTCCACGACATTTCGCGAACCAACTTTAAACAGTCAGTTCTATTTCCACCGATCACAGCATGCATCTTTCTGCAATACATGCGTAGATGGTTCCTCAGACATGTGAGTCCCTTTTATTTTCCAAAGTCAGGTACTTTGAATTTTGGCGGGATCACCACATCAGGAACTAGACCCATCTCGAGAGCGTTGACATCGAAAGCATTGTAACCCTCCGCAGCCTTTAACCTTTCTTAAGAGCTTTGTACTGGTTTAGAGCCAATGGATTTTCAGTAGCATGAGTATGGGTTGTTCTTTGAGGTTCTTGATTGAAGTCCTCTAAGTCATGGTCTCTGTACTGCAAGTTTATGTAGTTGTTCGTGTTGTTGACCGAAATTTTCAAGGTATGAGATGCCCCTACCTTTGGTGAAGGTTGGACAAACCCTTTCGTATCTACTTGCCTGACTTCTTACTACGCTACAGTCAACTTTAGAGGTCCTGATTCTGGTTCTCTTCTTAGTTGGTGATCGCTCAATGCACGGATGGTTTGGGCTACTTCTTCAAAGGCTACCCTAGGGATATGTTCCTGCCTTTCAATGATATTCTTCAAGGCTAGAAGGACTTGACTCATGTCTCCTTTCATTGAGTTGGTGTTGCCCTTGACTTGCTCCAAATCCCCTTTGAATACCGCTTGATTCTCTTTAATTTGTTCCATCACTCTCTGTTGATGGGCTCTTGTCTGGTATGGTGGTCGGAGAGGTGGTGCTTTCTTACCAATTTTTTAACTGGAGAATCTTTTTGAAAAATGATAAGTGTGATCGGTGGAAATAGAACTGACTGTTTTTTAAGCTGGTTCGCGAAATGTCGCGGTAAGCAAGAGTCGCCACCGTCTTTTATGTTCTCCGACATGGAAAGGACAAAAGCACAGCAAAATTCCTTATTCGAGATGTCTCTCGGTTAGGGAGGTAGATTTATAGAAAGGGAAGGTATTAGCACCCTTTCTATTCGTGGTTATCCACGGGCTCTTAGGTACTTGCTCTTATGTTTTCAAAATTTGTTTGCTTTTCAAGTGTGTGTGGGTTTTGAAAAAAGTTTCGTTTGAAAAATTTCCAAGTAACTCTTGTATCTGTCCTCAAGAGTGTATGAAATATTTGTTTGAAAACTTTTTGAAAGTGGAGGTGTGAAAAGTTGTTTTTGTTTTAGAAAGAGCAAGTACCCAGGAGAAATCTACATACTCTAAGGAATTAGGCTGTGTAAGAGTCCTTTAGATAGTGTTATTCCACCATTGAGAGGTAGGTAGCACCATCGTTGGAGTTATTCGGGTCAATTCGATTATTAGGGACATGTGTGGTCACCAAAGCAATAGTAGGACACCTTAGCGGTAACCCTAATGTCCTAGATCCTTTTTATCCGAGGCAACCGTTTTGAGGCAACTGGATCTTTAGACAGGAGGGCGACCTCTAAAACACCCTATACTTGACGACCACGTCGAGGCAACCAGTGAGGCGTACCCTAAGAGTGGCATGTGCATGTGTGTTAAATTCAGTTTATCTTTGAACATGCATTTGTGAGCTACAGATTGATTTTATTTGTCATACAAGTCTTTCATGCATTTTTAACAGTTAAGAGTGCGGAAAATAAATTGCGGAAAGGTAAATCTACGCTATTACAAGGCGCGGGTCTATACATCGCTAAAAACAAAACCCGTTTTGAAAATAAATGCGAGAAAAGTAAATAAAGCGATAAAAGCCTAATTAACTATTACATCCTTGGAAACAGATACAAAAATATGATCAAATATAATGATAATGCGCGAATAAAAATTTAATCAGGACGTCCTTAGGGTTTTGACCCTTTTTGAGAAAAGAAAGTAATTTTGGTCCTTTGCATTTAATTAAATATTAACCCTAAACTAATTAATTAATTAATTAAAAGAAAAATGTTTTTTATGTGTTTTTTATGTTTTAATGAAAAAGAAAAGAAATTAAGAGTCAAGAAAACCCTAGTTCTAGATTTGTTTTATTTATTGTAAAAGAAAATTAAAATTAAACCTAATTTAAAAAAGACTAAATTAATTAATGTTAGTGATTATTTACAAAATAATTAATAGTGAAATTAGTAATTAATAAAAATATTTAATATTTTAAGTTTCTGAATTTAATATGAAAAAAATAATTAATTTATGAATTAATAATAATAATTAATAAGAGTTAATAAAAATTAGTAAAAAGGAAATAAAAGGAAAATTGTGAAAGAACCAGGGGTGCTGGGCCAGCTTGGAGGTGAGTTTGGCAATTCAGGCCCATCAAATTGTAAGCCACGTTTGACTTTCTTTGATTGTCTAGAGCGCGCTTGACTTGGAACATGGTATTCCTCCTCTCATGGCCTTTGGATGGCTGTTTGAAGACACTTGGCACGCTGACCATTGAAGGTACATGATGGAATGCTTTTAAGCGCCTGCACATGATTATGTTATGCAAAACAAAAAACAAATATGGGGTGGACCTGGGAATCGAACCCAGGTCCCAAGGGTTGTTGAACACCTGGCCAACCACTCAACCAAATTGCACGCTTTGTAATATGAATAAGAAACAAAGATAATATATAAAAATAATTCAATGTGCTGGAAACAACAAAACGCGCGCCATTTTTTGAATAGCCCAACCACACATTACCACATCATCATCGTCTTCCCTGAAATTGTAATAAACAAGGTTAGATAGCGGGGGTTTTTAACCCCCATAAAATGCAAAAAGGAAAAATAGCGATTAGGTCCCTGATGCATATAAATATGACGCGATGGTTGGGTTTGATTCATCTGGCCTTGACGAATTCAACCATATGCGTAAGAAGGTCCAATTTTTCCTGTGCTGGAAGTCCCTAATTTTGAAACTGAAGAACCCTAAAAAACGTTAATGGCATCTTTTGATTTAGGGCTCCATAATCAAATTAAACTGTACCATTAGCTTTCTATGGATGCGAGCAACACAAAACAAACAACAAATTGTGTTAAATGCACATGAATAACGTGTTTCGATTATGGCAAAAGTATGCAAACTGTGAGTTCTTGTGGAGCAGTTTCTTAGGCTTTGATGTGTGATTTTGATTGCAATGTGTTCCTCAGTGTCCCAGTAATGTGTTTGAATCTTTAGATCTCCTTGAAAGGGTCTGGAAGGTGGAATTCAGTTTTGAGTTTCTTTGATATTTTTTGGAATTGGTTATGGTGTTTCTTGCAGAAATCTCACGTTTATGGAATTAGGTTTAGCTTTAGTACATATAGAGGACTGAATTAGGTTAAATCTTTGGGCAAAAGATCCATGGCATTATGCTTTCAATATTTGATTTCCAATCACATCTTTTTTGCATATTTTTTATTGACAAAACTTGCTAATTTTGGAGATTTTGGTCCCCTTGATTGATACACGAAATCTTCAGCATGTGTTGACCTCTTTTTCTTCACAAAAAGATTGAGAAATCATATCTTTGAATTTTCCTACAATTAAATGAATTAATATTGATTAAAAATTCAATTAATTAATAAAAAATAAGAAAATAAATCAATTTAATCTCAATGGGTCGTGCATAGGCTTTGGACAAAGTTTCAAGAAGGAATTTGAGGCCCATTAGCAAAAATGAGGTGTTTTGGGCAAAGTTGACTTTTGCAAATTCACAAAAATTTCCCAACTTCTCCAATGCATATCTTGCTCAATTTTTATCATATGAACATGTTCTTGGACATTTTGGAAAGGTCTTGAAGTCCTCTAACCAATGCCTTTGGTCCCATGTCATTTGGACTTACCAATCTCAAGTTATGGTCTTTGACTTAAAGTGCATTTTTGTTGACTTTTGAAATTGAACTATAATGTAGAAATTGATAACTTTTTGTGAGAGCATTTCTTGGACTTGTAATGTGAAGATGAGTTGTATTAAATGTCATCCCCTTCAAAATGAGCATTGGATGGGATTTTTCTGATGAACCATGAAAAAGTTATGCCTTGGTCAAGATACAGTTGACTTTTCAACTGTCCAAAAATAGAAACTTTTGCATCTTTGATGATTTTTGAGCCATTCTTGTGGAATCATGATCAAGACCTGATCAAATGATGTTTGTGATCTCAAAATAAGATGTTGACCAAAAAATTTGACATTTGACTGTAAAATGACCATTTTACCCCTGCAGTTGATTGTGAACCAAATAGGACTTTTGACTGTGCAATTTGATGCTGTGAGTCTTGCAACTTGGCATGTAGATGCTTGGAAATGTATATAGGCCTATGGGACTTGATTGAGCCATTTAAAACCTCAAATTCTTTGCAAGAACCAAAACCCTAGTTTTTGACTTGTTTAGGAGATGTTAGGACTGTGCAACCCTTGAGAAGTCTTGAACCATTTAGAGATTGATCTTGACAAATCTTGAAGAATATGGGAGGGCAAATTTTGGGGTACAACAGTTGCCCCTGTTCAATCTTCTTAGACCTGAGGATGTAGATTGGCTTGCGTGTCTTTCGTGATCCGAAGGTGGAAGATGATTGAACACTAGAGTGCCCAAAAATTTGCACTCACATAGTAGAATATCAGCAATGTGATGTCGGGAATGGGCTTACAGATGCCATTTGGAGAGATGATGGATAGGAGGATGGGCTTATAGATGCCATCTGGAGGTGTGACAGAACCTTGTCGAGAATGGGCTTATAGATGCCATTTGGAAGTGTAATGGATAGTTGTGGAGATGGGCTTATAGATGCCATCTGAAGGTGTCGATCGCGTAAGAGATTCCTTGGCGAGAACTTGCGTACCTGAGAAAGAAAGATATTTTCCTGGCCTGTTACAGGTGTTGATCTTCAATCTCTTCATGTAGATATGCCTTGGCTAGATACATGTATCGAATCCACAAGCAATTACTCACAGATATGCCCTGGCTAGATACAGGAATCGAATCTCTAAACTCTTCATGTAGATATGCCCAGGCTAGATACAGGTATCGAATCCACAATCAATCACTCACAGATATGCCCTGGCTAGATACAGGTATCGAATCCGGAATTAGTCGTCTACAGATATGCCCTGGCTGGATACAGGTATCAAATCTCTAAACTCTTCATGCAGACATGCCCTGGCTGGATATAGGTATCGAATCTACAATCAGTCACTCACAGATATGCCCTGGCTAGATACAGGTATCGAATCCGGAACTGGTTATCTACAGATATGCCCTGGCTGGATACAGGTATCGAATCTCTAAACTCTTCATGCAGACATGCCCTGGCTGGATACAGGTATCGAATCTACAATTAGTCACTCACAGATATGCCCTGGCTAGATACAGGTATCGAATCCGGAAATTGTCGTCTACAGATATGCCCTGGCTGGATACAGGTATCGAATCTCTAAACTCTTCATGCAGATATGCCCTGGCTGGATACAAGTATCAAATCTATAATCAATTATTCACAGATATGCTTGGCTAGATACAGGAATCGAATCTGGAATTAGTCGTCTACAGATATGCCCTGGCTGGATACAGGTATCGAATCTCTAAACTCCTCATGCAGATATGCCCTGGCTGGATACAGGTATCGAATCTACCATCAGTCACTCATACATATACCCTGGCTAGATACATGAATCGAATCCTGAATGTGGTTGTCCACAGATATGCCCTGGCTGGATACAGGTACCGAATCCGGAACTGGTTGTCTACAGATATGCCCTGGCTGGATACAGGTATCGAATCTCTAAACTCCTCATGCAGATATGCCCTGGCTGGATACAGGTATCGAATCTACAATCAATTATTCATAGATATGCCCTGGCTAGATACATGAATCGAATCTGGAATTAGTCGTCTACAGATATGCCCTGGCTGGATACAGGTATCGAATCTCTAAACTCGTCATGCAGATATGCCCTGGCTGGATACAAGTATCGAATCTACCATCAGTCACTCACAGATATACCCTGGCTAGATACATGAATTGAATCTGGAATGTGGTCGTCCACAGATATGCCCTGGCTGGATACAGGTATCGAATCCGGAACTGGTTGTCTACAGATATGCCCTGGCTGGATACAGGTATCGAATCTCTAAACTCCTCATGCAGATATGCCCTGGCTGGATACAGGTATCGAATCTACAATCAATTATTCACAGATATGCCCTAGCTAGATACAGGAATCGAATCTGGAATTAGTCGTCTACAGATATGCCCTGGCTGGATACAGGTATCGAATCTCTAAACTCCTCATGCAGATATGCCCTGGCTGGATACAGGTATCGAATCTACCATCATTTACTCACAGATATACCCTGGCTAGATACAGGAATCGAATTTGGAATATGGTCGTCCACAGATATGCCCTGGCTGGATACAGGTATCGAATCCGGAACTGGTTGTCTACAGATATGCCCTGGCTAGATAAAGGTATCGAATCTACAAACTCTTCATGCAGACATGCCCTGGATGGATACAAGTATCGAATCTACAATCAGTCACTCACAGATATGCCCTGGCTAGATACAGGTATCGAATCCGGAATTTGTCGTCTACAGATATGCCCTGGCTGGATACAGGTATCGAATCTCTAAACTCTTCATGCAAATATACCCAGGCTGGATACAGGTATCGAATCTACAATCAATTATTCACAGATATGCCCTGGCTAGATACAGGAATCGAATCTGGAATTAGTCGTCTACAGATATGCCCTGGCTGGATACAAGTATCGAATCTCTAAACTCCTCATGCAGATATGCCCTGGCTGGATACAGGTATCGAATCTACCATCAGTCACTCACAGATATACCCTGGCTAGATACAGGAATCGAATCTGGAATGTGGTCGTCCACAGATATGCCCTGGCTGGATACATGTATCGAATCCGGAACTGGTTGTCTACAGATATGCCCTGGCTGGATACAGGTATCAAATCTCTAAACTCCTCATGCAGATATGCCCTGGCTGGATACAGGTATCGAATCTACAATCAATTATTCACAGATATGCCCTAGCTAGATACAGGAATCGAATCTGGAATTAGTCGTCTACAGATATGCCCTGGCTGGATACAGGTATCGAATCTCTAAACTCCTCATGCAGATATGCCCTGGCTGGATACAGGTATCGAATCTACCATCACTCACTTACAGATATACCGTGGCTAGATACAGGAATCTAATCTGGAATGTGGTCGTCCACAGATATGCCCTGGCTGGATACAGGTATCGAATCTGGAACTGGTTGTCTACAGATATGCCCTGGCTGGATACAGGTATCAAATCTACAAACTCTTCATGCAGACATGCACTGGCTGGATATAGGTATCGAATCTACAATCAGTCACTCATAGATATGCCTTGGCTAGATACAGGTATCGAATCCGGAATTTGTCGTCTACAGATATGCCCTGGCTGGATACAGGTATCGAATCTCTAAACTCTTCATGCAGATATGCCCTGGCTGGATACAGGTATCGAATCTACAATCAATTATTCACAGATATGCCCTGGCTAGATACAGGAATCGAATCTGGAATTAGTCGTCTACAGATATGCCCTGGCTGGATACAAGTATCGAATCTCTAAACTCCTCATGCAGATATGCCCTGGCTGGATACAAGTATCGAATCTACCATCAGTCACTCACAGATATACCCTGGCTAGATACAGGAATCAAATCTGGAATGTGGTCGTCCACAGATATGCCCTGGATGGATACTGGTATCGAATCCGGAACTGGTTGTCTACAGATATGCCCTGGCTGGATACAGGTATTGAATCTCTAAACTCCTCATGCAGATATGCCCTGGCTGGATACAGGTATCGAATCTACAATCAATTATTCATAGATATGCCCTGGCTAGATACAGGAATCGAATCTGGAATTAGTCGTCTACAGATATGCCCTGGCTAGATACAGGTATCGAATCTCTAAACTCTCCATGCAGATATGCCCTGGCTGGATACAGGTATCAAATCTACCATCACTCACTCACAGATATACCCTGGCTAGATACAGAAATCGAATCTGGAATGTGGTCGTCCACATATATGCCCTGGCTGGATACAGGTATCGAATCCGGAACTGGTTGCCTACAGATATGCCCTGGCTGGATACAGGTATCGAATCTCTAAACTCTTCATGCAGACATGCCCTGGCTGGATACATGTATCGAATCTACAATCAGTCACTCACAGATATGCCCTGGCTAGATACAGGTATCGAATCCGGAATTTGTCATCTACAGATATGCCCTGGCTGGATACAGGTATCGAATCTCTAAACTCTTCATGCAGATATGCCCTGGCTGGATACAGGTATCGAATCTAAAATCAATTATTCACAGATATGCCCTGGCTAGATACAAGAATCGAATATGGAATTAGTCGTCTACAGATATGCCCTGGCTGGATACAGGTATCGAATCTCTAAACTCCTCATGCAGATATGCCCTGGCTGGATACAGGTATCGAATCTACCATCACTCACTCACAGATATACCCTGGCTAGATATAGGAATCGAATCTGGAATATGGTCGTCCACAGATATGCCCTGGCTGGATACAGGTATCGAATCCGGAACTGGTTGTCTACAGATATGCCCTGGCTGGATACAGGTATCGAATCTCTAAACTCCTCATGCAGATATGCCCTGGCTGGATACAGGTATCAAATCTATAATCAATTATTCACAAATATGCCCTGGCTAGATACAAGAATCGAATCTATAATTAGTCGTCTACAGATATGCCCTGGCTGGATACAGGTATCGAATCTCTAAACTCCTCATGCAGATATGCCCTGGCTGGATACAGGTATCGAATCTACCATCACTCACTCACAGATATACCCTGGCTAGATACAGGAATCGAATCTGGAATATGGTCGTCCACAGATATGCCCTGGCTGGATACAGGTATCGAATCCAGAACTGGTTGTCTACAGATATGCCCAGGCTAGATACAGGTATCGAATCTCTAAACTCCTCATGCAGATATGCCCTGGCTGGATACAGGTATCGAATCTACAATCAATCACTCGCAGATATGCCCTGGATGGATACAGGTATCGAATCTGGAACTGCGACAGTTGATAGTAATCATCTTTGGATTTACCTTTTTCTGAAAAGGCAAAACATTAGTTGTATGCAATGTCATGATGTATGAAATGCATGATGTCATGATGTTCTCAAAACGAGACCGTGTCGTATGCACTTTATCATGTATGTAAGCAGGATGTATGAAATGTGAAATGTCTATGAATGTGTTTTTGTCTAGGAAAATAAATCCTTGACGAATGCCGGGAACTTGTCAAATCCTGGGCTGATGCTGAAGAGTAGAGTTCTTCATTTCCGCTGGGGATGATGATTACAAGAATAAACCGGTAGGAGAAGATGACTCCGTTGGGGAATAAACTTGTTGGAGAGATTACTCTGCAGGGAATTTCTCTGTGGGAAGAGATACTTCGCTGAGGTTTTGATGATAATTCCGCTGGGGATTCCATTGGTAAGTTATGTTGGGGAATCTGATGAACTCCGCTGGGGGATAGGAAGAACTTCGCCGAGGACGGTCTTTCCGTGGTAATTAGCTGAGGATAACCCAGTTATAAGCTCTGATGGGGGATAACTTTCTGAATATGGACGGGGAGAGACGTATTCGCTCTGCAGGTGATAAGCTTCCAGAATCTACTAGGGATATTGATTCACCTCTCCTGGGGAAACTTTTGAAGACTGCACTGGGGAAGTGACTCCACTGGGGTGTCTGGTATTCCGCCGGGGAACAATCTTGTATTAAGACTGCCGGGGATGCTTGCTTGAGAATATTTGTATACTCCACTGTGGAATATTGAGATCTCCTAGGGATACCCAACTTCCTTAAGGCTGATAGTAGGCTAACTCTGCTTGGAGAGAGTGTTGCTGACTTGCTAGAGATATTGTGCCTTTTTAGGGCTGACGGGAGGCCAACTCTGCTCGGGGGAGAGTATTGCTGAACCTTGTCTTAATCTACGGGGAGTGAAGGTATCTTGGTCATGTTCTTTAGCTGAACTTAGCTTGGTACCTCGATGGACAGAGCAACCAGATCGCTTAGACAATTCTTATTGCCCCAGTTTCTGCGGGAGAAGAAGGCCTATGGAGGTGCTTGATAACTGCCGATTGACACGTCTTCTTCTGGTAGGCAAGTGACGAGATGATGGGGCATAGTCGTACGCTTTTGATCCCTAACTTTTTCCTTGACCGCCCTTTCGGGTTTTCAGTCCACCGGGATACCCATTTTTGCCCAAGCTGCCTTTTCAGGTTTTCGACTTGCCGGGTGCACAGGTTTTTTTTCATTTTCATCCCTTATTTTTTCCCGAACCCTTTAGGTTCGCCGGGAAGCCCTTATTTTTGCCAAGGTGTGTCAACCTAGCGGGTCTTTGATTATGCGTAGCTTTTTTTCGACTATGTCCACGCTCTCAGAACGTAGGGAGTTGTCACTGTCGGTAGCATTGTGTTGCCATACCACCAGAAGATATTTGACCATGCAAGATTCGTCACTGGAATCCATGTCTAATGCCCCAAGTGTTTCAGGCGGAGATTTGCCCCAGGCTGTTTGGCATTTGAGGAATTCTCTAAATCTTGACCTGACTGCCCCAGATGATGGACAATGATCATGTCGTTCCCCTTGATTGGAAGTGTTTTTTCCATTTGAGGTGACCTTTTTGTTGAGAAGATTTTTGTTCACTAGACATTCGTCGTGCGAATTTCTTTGCTGTTCGAACAAAAAGTCATATGCAAACAATGTTATTTTAAAAATGCAAAGCTTATGTCTGTCTTGAAATTTTTGAAAATGCAGTTTTTTCATAAAAACAAGTGAATTTTTTGTAAACTGTGATGTCAACTCGTTATTTTACCGCAAGCCCTAAGGAGTCAGGATACCTTTCGTAACAGTATGCTTTCGAACTAACCTATGCTTCAGCTAGGACTTTTTGAGGGTTGTAACGTGGCCTGGTTCACGGTTTAAGAAACAAAGGATAAAGGCTCAAAATTTATTTGTACCCACCCGTTCTTCGTGATGTTCTTCGATCCTAAACTCAGCTAATCGTGCGTTAGACCTTGTTTGAGTCTTTGTCCTGATGTTCCAATGATGGTTCGGATATTGACAGTTTATTTTGAATAGGCAGTCACTTTTTTTTTGTTGAGGGTTTGTAGGACCTCTTTCTTTTTGATTTCGTTATCCCTGTTTTTTGACTGAACTGTTTCTTTGTGGTTACAGTCAGCGGGATGCCCCAGTTTTGTGTAAGTCTCCTTCATAGGTTTTGACTTATTGGGCTTTTATTTTGAGAAATGACTGCCTGTCTTTATGATTATTCGGAACCATCACTGTCTTTTGTTTCAGAAGGACTCCTTTGATATCATTTTGTGCACCTGGATTATCTGAGAGAACTACCCTGCCCCAGGTTTTGATTAAGGGTTTTAATTTTTTTTTTTTTGTGAAAAGAAAGAAAAACTCCTACTTCTTTGGCTCGAAGGGGTTGACGAGGGATTATCTTCCTTATGACTCCACTGTTTAGGATTTGAAACAATGCCTGTACCTCATCAGCGGGGTTTGTCCAAAAGCATACTGTAGATTGTGGTATCGTTTTCGTCATCCTCCCTCAAGAGGCTTAGAATTTTAAATCGAGAGTTGACATCAAAAAATGAAAGCAGTTTGAATATAGCGAATGCGAATATATTGATTCAAAACAGAAATATGCGATGCATTGATAAAGTAATAAAGTTTGCTATGACAATAATTGTTTGAACAATCAAAGAAAAATACAACTTGAACATTCGAATGAACAAAAGTTTTTTTTCAATCCTAGGACTTGTCACTTCAAATGGTGAATCTTGCAGGGATAGTAGAAGAACTCAGCCTGGCCATCTTGGGTGAATTCCACTTCTCCTTCATCAATCAGATCCTGGATCTTGTGCTTCAGAGACCAGCAGTCATTTGTGTCATGTCCCGGGCTGTCAGAATGATAAGCGCAGCGGGCGTTGGGGTTATACCTTGAAGGTGTCTTGTTGGGATTCTTAGGAGGGTCCCTTAGAGTTACCAAATTCAACCTCAACAGGTGTTGTAAAGCTTGAGACATCGACGTGTTGAGCTTGGTAAATTGCCTTCAGGGCTTACTCTGATCAACTCGTTGCTCTGGGCGAGGTTGTGGTTGGACCTGTGAAGTGGTAGCAATTTGGAGAGGTCTATTCTTCACCATACCAGACTCTTGTCCTCTTGGAAGCTGATCAATGACCTGGTCCCTGACTTGGACTGTTTGTTTCGTGTTGTATCTCTCTTGGTGAAGCTGGTTGACCATGGTTCTCAACTCTTCTTGCTCCCGAGCCAAGCCTTGGATAAGAGTCATTTGCCCCAGCATCTGGGTTCTCATTGCATCCACCTCAGCTTGCAGATGTTTCAGCCGTTCGTCCTTGTCGTCTTCAGGACTCTTCCTGACCAAGGTCCCCATGAGGAGTGTTCTCAGCTCTTCCTGCCCCTTGGATAGATTTAGGAGGATCTCCCTGAACCGAGTCTCTTGAGCATGAAGATCCTGGTTGTCTTGTTGGGAAGCCATTGCTGAAATAAACAGCGAAGAAGGTAAGTGACCTGTAACAAGGATACCTGTTATGCAATGATGTGCATGTATGCATGCAATGTTTACAAGGATCTCGCGGGGTAAACAAGAAAATTGTTAGAACTTGAATTTGGGTATCTTGATTGAAGGAACTTCATGTTGTTGAGAGTCCTTCTTCAAGAGTCAAAGCTCACCATATCGAGTGGGTCATAGCCCCTGACTCAAGTTATCAACCTTGCTAGAGGAAAATAAATCCCCTTTTTCCCCTTGCTGGACATTTTGATTCATCATGACCTGCATCACAGACCCTTGAGATCCTTGAAATGGATTAGTCCTTATGCAGGATGTATGCAATGGTATGATGGTATGATGTTATGCTATGCGTGGAGTGATGTAAATAGGCCCTGTAATGAGTCCCAATTAAGGACTGTAAACAAAACCTGCAAGGAACTCGTGTTGTTAGATAACAAGTATGCAAGTAGTTCAAGTATGAAGGCACACAAGTCACACCAAAGAGTCCTTAGATTTTAGGCCAGCATGAAGTTTAGGTACTACCCTCTTTCAGTTTCGTTGGTTAAGACCTGTCCTAGAAAATAATAACCGGGTTCTAGAGGATCTCAATATCATTGACTACCCTCAATCGGTCATAACTCCAGCATCGCAATCTTTTCTTGCGACCAGAACCATCGCGAGAGTTTAGTCTCAATGAGTGTAGCATACTGCTACTATTCTATGGCCATGTTGGGTCAATTTAGGGTTCTAAGGTCGGTTGGTGCTTAATGACTCCTCAGAAGACCCATATTATCCTCGTTGCAACACAAGGGATATCGATACAGACCAAGGTGTCACACCAACGTAGCCACTGCTTCACCCGTGTCGGTCTACGCCAGACAGGTCCCTCACAACTTATGCTACCTAAAAGGGCATTCCCCAGATCCGGGTTAGGATCTATGAAACTCCAATACAAGCCCACAAATATAAAAGCAATCAAGGCATACAATTGAAAACATAAGAATGGTCTAATCCTAAGGTGCACCTCACTTAGATATCCCCAGCAGAGTCGCCAGTTCTGTGATCAGTGGAAATAGAACTGACGGTTTTTTAAGTTGGTTCACGAAATTTCGTGGTAAGCAAGAGTCGCCACCGTCTTTTATGTTCTCCGACATGGAAAGGACAAAAGCACAGCAAAATTCCTTATTCAAGATGTCTCTCGGTTCGGGAGGTAGATTTATAGAAAGGGAAGGTATTAGCACCCTTTCTATCTGTGGTTTGCCACGGGCTCTTAGGTACTTGCTCTTATGTTTTCAAAATTTGTTTGCTTTTCAAGTGTGTGTGGGTTTTGAAAAAAGTTTTATTTGAAAAATTTCTAAGTAACTCTTATATCTGTCCTCAAGAGTGTATGAAATATTTGTTTGAAAACTTTTTGAAAGTGGAGGTGTGAAAAGTTGTTTTTGTTTTAGAAAGAGCAAGTACCCATGAGAAATCTACCTACTCTAAGGAATTAGGCTGTGTAAGAGTCCTTTAGATAGTTCTATCCCACCATTGAGAGGTAGGTAGCACCATCGTTGGAGTTATTCGGGTCAATTCGATTATTAGGGACATGTGTGGTCACCAAAGCAATAGTAGGACACCTTAGCGGTAACCCTAATGTCCTAGATCCTTTTTATCCGAGGCAACCGTTTCGAGGCAACTAGATCTTCAGACAGGAGGACGACCTCTAAAACACCCTATACTTGACGACCACGTCGAGGCAACCAGTGAGGCATACCCTAAGAGTGGCATGTGCATGTGTGTTAAATTCAGTATATCTTTGAACATGCATTTGTGAGCTACGGATTGATTTTATTTGTCATACAAGTCTTTCATGCATTTTTAACAGTTAAGAGTGCGGAAAATAAATTGCGGAAAGGTAAATCTACGCTATTACAAGGCGCGGGTCTATACATCGCCAAAAACAAAACCCGTTTTGAAAATAAATGCGAGAAAAGTAAATAAAGCGATAAAAGCCTAATTAACTATTACATCCTTGGAAACAGATACAAAAATATGATCAAATATAATGATAATGCGCGAATAGAAATTTAATCAGGACGTCCTTAGGGTTTTGACCCTTTTTAAGAAAAGAAAGTAATTTTGGTCCTTTGCATTTAATTAAATATTAACCCTAAACTAATTAATTAATTAATTAAAAGAAAAATGTTTTTTATGTGTTTTTTATGTTTTAATGAAAAAGAAAAGAAATTAAGAGTCAAGAAAACCCTAGTTCTAGATTTGTTTTATTTATTGTAAAAGAAAATTAAAATTAAACCTAATTTAAAAAAGACTAAATTAATTAATGTTAGTGTTTATTTACAAAATAATTAATAGTGAAATTAGTAATTAATAAAAATATTTAATATTTTAAGTTTCTGAATTTAATATGAAAAAAATAATTAATTTATGAATTAATAATAATAATTAATAAGAGTTAATAAAAATTAGTAAAAAGGAAATAAAAGGAAAATTGTGAAAGAACCAGGGGTGCTGGGCCAGCGTGGAGGTGAGTTTGGAAATTTAGGCCCATCAAATTGTAAGCCACGTTTGACTTTCTTTGATTGTCCAGAGCGCGCTTGACATGGAACATGGTATTCCTCCTCTCATGGCCTTTGGATGGCTGTTTGAAGACACTTGGCACGCTGACCATTGAAGGTACATGATGGAATGCTTTTAAGCGCCTGCACATGATTATGTTATGCAAAACAAGAAACAAATATGGGGTGGACCTGGGATTCGAACCCAGGTCCCAAGGGTTGCTGAACACTTGGCCAACCACTCAACCAAATTGCATGCTTTGTAATATGAATAAGAAACAAAGATAATATATAAAAATAATTCAATGTGCTGGAAAC
Source organism: Vicia faba (assembly GCA_948472305.1). Taxonomy (NCBI): domain Eukaryota; kingdom Viridiplantae; phylum Streptophyta; class Magnoliopsida; order Fabales; family Fabaceae; genus Vicia; species Vicia faba. The sequence goes on from OX451735.1 coordinate 1,099,923,910, forward strand.
AACAAAACGCGCGCCATTTTTTGAATAGCCCAACCACACATTACCACGTCATCATCGTCTTCCCTGAAATTGTAATAAACAAGGTTAGATAGCGGGGGTTTTTAACCCCCACAAAATTTAAAAAGGAAAAATAGCGATTAGGTCCCTGATGCATATAAATATGGCGCGATGGTTGGGTTTGATTCGTCTGGCCTTGACGAATTCAACCATATGCGTAAGAAGGTCCAATTTTTCCTGTGCTGGAAGTCCCTAATTTTGAAACTTAAGAACCCTAAAAAATGTTAATGGCATCTTTTGATTCAGGGCTCCATAATCAAATTAAACTGTACCATTAGCTTTCTATGGATGCGAGCAACACAAAACAAACAACAAATCGTGTTAAATGCACATGAATAACGAGTTTCGATTATGGCAAAAGTATGCAAACCGTGAGTTCTTGTGGAGCAGTTTCTTAGGCTTTGATGTGTGATTTTGATTGCAATGTGTTCCTCAGTGTCCCAGCAATGTGTTTGAATCTTTAAATCTCCTTGAAAGGGCCTGGAAGGTGGAATTCAGTTTTGAGTTTCTTTGATATTTTTTGGAATTGGTTATGGTGTTTCTTGCAGCAATCTCACGTGTATGGAATTAGGTTTAGCTTTAGTACATATAGAGGACTGAATTAGGTTAAATCTTTGGGCAAAAGATCCATGACATTATGCTTTCAATATTTGATTTCCAATCACATCTTTTTTGCATATTTTTGATTGACAAAACTTGCTAATTTTGGAGATTTTGGTCCCCTTGATTGATACACGAAATCTTCAGCATGTGTTGACCTCTTTTGCTTCACAAAAAGATTGAGAAATCATATCTTTGAATTTTCCTACAATTAAATGAATTAAATGAATTAATATTGATTAAAAATTCAATTAATTAATAAAAAATAAGAAAATAAATCAATTTAATCTCAACGGGTCGTGCATAGGCTTTGGACAAAGTTTCAAGAAGGAATTTGAGGCCCATTAGCAAAAATGAGGTGTTTTGGGCAAAGTTGACTTTTGCAAATTCACAAAAATTTCCCAACTTCTCCAATGCATATCTTGCTCAATTTTGATCATATGAACATGTTATTTGACATTTTGGAAATTTCCTGAAGTCCTCTAACCAATGCCTTTGGTCCCATGTCATTTGGATTTACCAATCTCAAGTTATGGTCTTTGACTTAAAGTGCACTTTTGTTGACTTTTGAAATTGACCTATAATGTAGAAATTGATAACTTTTTGTGAGAGCATTTCTTGGACTTGGAATGTGAATATGAGTTGTAGGAAATGTCATCCCCTTCAAAATGAGCATTGGATGGGATTTTTCTGATGAACCATGAAAAAGTTATGCCTTGGTCAAGATACAGTTGACTTTTTAGTTGTCCAAAAATAGAAACTTTTGCATCTTTGATGATTTTTGAGCCATTCTTGTGGAATCATGATCAAGACTTGATCAAATGATGTTTTTGATCTCAAAATAAGATGTTGACCAAAAATTTTGACATTTGACTGTAAAATGACCATTTTGCCCCTACAGTTGATTGTGAACCAAATAGGACTTTTGACTGTGCAATTTGATGCTGTGAGTCTTGCAACTTGGAATGTAGATGCTTGGCAGTGTATATAGGCCTATGGGACTTGATTGAGCCATTTAAAACCTCAAATTCTTTGCAAGAACCAAAACCCTAGTTTTTGACTGGTTTAGGAGATGTTAGGACTGTGCAACCCTTGAGAAGTGTTGAACCATTTAGAGATTGATCTTGACAAATCTTGAAGAATATGGGAGGGCAAATTTTGGGGTACAACAATAAGTTTTTAGTATGAAGTTATGAAATGCAATGTTTACAAATGCATGGATGCATATGAATATGCTGAGAGTTTTTTACCTTTGTCTTATTCACGTTTAATTCCTTTATATATTTTTCTAGGTTTTTCTTTTTATTGGTGAGTATCTTGAAATGAATACGCAGTTCAAATATGGAAACAAAAGTACTTTCATTAACAATAATCATCCCCAAAGGGAATAAAATTCAGATATTTAAAAATATTCGAACCAAAAAAGAAACTATTGGAAGCACTAACATCTTCATGTCTCTTTAAGGAAGTTTATCCTTGATGATTATTATCTTTCTCATATCTTTGTCAAAACCCTAAATCCAAAGAAAGGCTTCTAACCCTAGGGTTGATTCCCCAGCAGAGTCGCCAATTGTAATAACCGGAAAAAATATAGAGTCATCACCATTAATTTTTATCCTAGAGAAGTGAATATAACGAATAACCCTAATTTGATCAGAGATTCTAAGTTGTTGACTCGTTTTAGACGAAGAGAAGGTGTTAGGCACTATTCATCTACCTTGTTCACAAGGATACTAGGGTTTGGATTTACAATTCAAGAAATAGGTTTTAATTTTAATTAGGAGAACTCGCCATAATTTTAGTCGTATGGCTACATATCCTCTTATGAGGAATCAGAGTCCCAATTCGTAATTCCGCAGTTGGTTGGTGTTTTTTATGGATTATGGAAATATCTCGTATTCTCCTCGAGCCAAGTCTGGGTTTGTAAATCACAGAGTTGTTAGACTAAGTTCACAGTTAATAAAATAAATTTCCATAATCCTTTTGGAAAATATATAAGTTTGAATTATGTTAGTAAGAAAAAGTTAGTTTTTGATTGGTTAGATATTTTCAAATATACTATGTGATATAAGAAAAATATTTCTAATGCATGATAAAAAGAATTTTAATACAATTTAAAAGTAATTAAAAATGAGTTAGTAAAAACTGTTGGATTTAATAATAATAAAAAATTCAGAATCTATATAAAAATATATTAAAGATATTAATTTATAATGAATATATGAATATAAAAATAAAAGTTAATTAAAAATGCAAGGGGTTGTATTTTATGTGGGCTAAGTAATTTATGGGAGTTTAGATAACAGGGCCCTGAATCCAGATATTGGATTCAGTTCCAAACGCAAGAGGGTGCATATTTATACTGAGTAGTAAAATTGGGGGTTCAGGGAGTAAGGGCCCAAGTCTAGATATTGAACTTCACTAGCGCTGGGGGGTACAGTTTATGTGTACTAGTAAAATAAAAAATAAGGAGGGGTGTGAAGCGTAAAGGGGCCTGGACCAACATTGAACAAGATCCGTTTGACCAACATGGTGTTCGCTCAGAGTAATTAGCATGTGGGGATAATTTAGGGATGTGTGATTTTGATCATAAGGCCACTTGAGGTCGATTCATAAGCATTGATTAAAAATAGGAAGATTAGGCGGATGTGATCAATGGTTTGACTAAGAGAGCATGGTAAGCATACACATGGAGTATAGAGAGAGTTATATATTCATGTATCCCATTTTTCTCATTTTTCCCTTCTCCTCCTCTCTCTCTTTATACTCCCTTTTTCACTAAAAAAAACCTAGAGAGAGAGGCTCTGACCTCTCTCTAGAACTCAGGCGACTGGAAATTGCCTTAGCCGTGTCGTCCACCTTGAGTCGCCGCCAACCACCCCCTCTGTCCAGTTTTCCAATTGACATTCAATTGAAAATTTGAAACCCTCATACCCAACAACCATGAGAATCCCAAAAACATAGAATCCTAAGAAGAAGCTTAATAATGTATGACCTAACCCCAAGAACCCTAAGGGTTCGTGAAGAACCCTAATCCCAAACCTAAGAACCCTAAACCTAGGTTAGAACACTAACCCTAGAAACCCAAATTTTCCATAAATGCAATAATTAAACACCAATCATGCAAGAATTCGACAATCACGACAATAATTAACAACCCTAAGCTAAGTGTTTTAGATTACCTCTCCTGCACTGAAACTGGTCGTATAATTTTCCTCCCCTGATTTCTCCTTTGTCTCCTCTTCTAATCTCCTTCCTTTATGTTTGCAAGTACGTGGTGGAGGCGATGACTTGGAGGACAAATCTTTGAGTTTCAGAAATTAAAACCCTAGATCTCAAGCAAGTAGAAACTTCCAAGGCTTCAACCGCTTCTCTCTCTTTCCTCGGTTTAGAGTCTTCTTCTCCAAAAAAAATTTCCTTCACATCTTAGATCATAGGGTTTATATAGGTTCATGAATTAGATTGAATAGGAAATTTTCTTCTAATTGTCGTTACAAATTAGTTGATTAGGGTAGATTTTTGTTCGAAATAAGTGTGATTGAATTAGAATCTGTAATTGATACAATTTCTTGCTTTGATTGTAATTTGTAAAGATTTGATTCAGATTGATATTGATTATAATATAAATGATACGATTAGATTTGTTTCAGTTCTATAAATATGCATTTCTCCTTTGCTTGGATATGCACAGTGTATGTTCATTGGGCTTGCGTAGTTGCTAGGATTAGGGTTTCAAAAATCCATAATTGGATTTAGTTGACCTCACTCAACGTGTACAAAAATAAGAAAAGACTAATATCTGAAGATTTTTTATAAATAATTTGCTAATAAATTTTTTTATGTTAATAATAATGATGATATAGATCAGCTAAACATAATTATCATAATTAGTACAAAATAATTGCTTAAATTAATAATAAAAATAAAAATACTATAAATATCAAGATGAAGAGACCTACATGCGACTAATGGGCTTTCCCAATATTATTAGATGTGGGCTTGTGGTCCAGTCTCTTTAGCCTTAACAAAAAACGTACTCCCTTCCATATAAAGATGGGCCTCAAAACAGCTTACTGGACTGGTACGATTTTATTATTCATACTCCTTCTCTATTATTTAAACAAACCTTAATGGGCTGAGATGCATACATTCAATTCATCCCCCTTTTCCAATTGTAAGAACAAACTTAATGGGCCATCAGACTTTGATGGTTCATTTTAAAACAATCCACCCCCTTTATCAATTTAAACCCCATAATGAATTTTATCAATAATAATCTAAACCTTATAAAAAATGATAACATTAGATAACAATAAAGAATAATTTAGTTAGAAATCAATATAGCAAATTTGGGATATGACAAACTGCTGAATTCTCAAAGTATATCAAGTTTGAGAATAGTTTACATCCGGAAATCAAACGGGAAATTAGATATTAACAAATCAGTAGATTTCAGAGTTGGCGAGTAGCTGCATAATCTATGAAGAAGATAATAAAGCTCATTCGGCTCACTACAAAAGTCTGAGTGAGAAGAGACGAAAACAACATCACGGTCGTATGAAGCCTTATGATGCTAACAAAGGGAAACATAAGGTTTCTAATGGGAAGAATACAAGTGGGGGAGGAGCTCATGTTCTTGTCAAGTGTTTTAGGTGTGGGAACAAGGTCACTATTCAAATGAATATGAGAATAAGTTTGTGAGATGTTACAAATATGGTAAGACAGGCCATCATACTCCTGAGTGAAAGAACAATGGTCCAACTTGTTTTAATTGTGGAGAATACCCAGTGTCAGAAGCCTAAGAAGAATGTTGTTGTCACACAGACCAATGGTAGAGTGTTCTCTTTGAGTGGATCAGAGAATTCTAAGAAGGACAACTTGATTCGAGGTACCGGTTTGTGATACGGTAGGAGAAATGACTTGGGTGTTTTGTGTTTGATCATAAATGTTACGAATAACAAGAGTCGCCACCGACTTTTCTTTTATCCATTGAAGGAAAGGTTGAAAAGAACAAGAAAGACCTTTTGATAATTTTCTTGAGTTCGGGGGGTAGGTTATGAAAAGGGAAGATGTTAGCACCCTTTTCATCCATAGTTATCTACGGGCTCCTAATTGCTTGATCACTTTGAAATGCTTTGTATTTGTGTAAGTTTGAAAATATTTTGAAAACTCCTAAGTTCGGCCAACTTTAGAATGATTCTCGTATCGTTGAGAATGTATACAAAATGTTGGTTTTGAAAGTATTTGTTTAAAGGGAATGTTTAGAAAGATGTTTGAAAATGCCAATGTAAGGAAATTTTGTAATGATTCTCGTATCATTGAGAATGTATAAAAAAAATTCGTTTTGATAAATGTTTTAAAAGTGTGAGGTGTGAAATGGTTTTGTTTGTGATCAAGAAATTACGAGCAATCTACCTACTCAAAAAGACTTTATTCTTTTCCTCTTCCCTTAGATAGTTCTATTTTACCATTGGTTGGTAGAGAGCCTTATTATTGGATGTGAGGGACATGCATGGGTCATCGTACAGTTATAGAAGGCAACTTGTAAGATGCTTTAGCAATTGTCATAAGGGACTAAGATCAATTACCGAAGGCAACAATGAAGGGTCATCGAGGGACTATGATCTTTTAATCAAGGGTCTTTGCTAAAACATCCCACGTTTGAGGGACATGACTGTTTATATCCAAGGCAACAAGTGTGGGTTACCCTAGAGGTGCATGTGTGCAAAATGTTTTGTTTTCATGTATTTTATCTTTGAATTAGGGTTTTTCTAAGTTTGATTTTTTTAGTCTTGTCATGCAAACCCTAATTACTAACAATAATAAGGAAAGCGATAAATTGTGGAATATAAATGTCCTACGCTATTACAACACTTTGGGAATGGAGGGTACAATTTTGTGAATAGGGGGGAGGAAAGAAATAAAGCCCTAATTACTATTACAAACCATTGAATATGAATTACAATAATAATTATGCACAAAATGTAAAGATGAAGAAGAAATTGCTTTTAGGGTTTTTGATGAAAAAAGTTTAAAGGTTAACCTAATTGAACTAATTAATTTTAATTACAAGAAAAGTTAATTAATTATTTAATCAAAACCTAGAATCTAAATTAATTAAAATAAAACCTAAATCTAATTTAATTTGTTTAGAAAATAATTTGAAGGTTAATATTAATTTAGAAAGGTATTTTAAAGTATGGAAAACAAACAAAATCTAGTTATAAATATTAACAAAATAAGATAAATGTTTAAATTAAAATATTTAATTATTTAGTTATTTAAGAAAATATATTTTTGGTATTTTTTGGTTAAATAAAAATAAATAAATAAATAAAGATAAAGAAAATATAAAGGAAAATAAAACATATTGGGTTGGGTGTTAAAAAAGTAAAAGGGAGGTAAAAAGTTAGCAAAAAGGTTAGGCCCAATATGTATTTTTTGTTTAAAATCAGAAAATATAAAAAAAGTGTGTATGGGCCTGCGTTTTGAAAATTAAAATGGGGAGTATGAAGATAGCAAAAATAAAAAAGAGAAAGAGGCCCAAGACTGAAGGGCCCAGCGCCTACTGAATCAGGTGTGGCTAGCATGTGATGATGTACCATAGTCTTGCCTATGTGGTGCGTTGGATTTGCATTGATGAACATCCAATGGTGTTGATGTATGGCTCATGATAGACACGCCTTGCTTGTATGCATAGAATCTGAAATAAACAAATAAGTGAAACACAAAAGGGTACCACTGGGGCTCGAACACAAGTCCCTACACACTAATACCTTACGCGCGCTTCCTCTGCCACTGGGGTGGCTGTTTCATCTTGTCATAATACATGTTGCACTAAATTTAAAATAAACACAGTCCTAGTTACAACTTCATCTTCTTCCTCGCGCCAGCCTCCGTTGTTGCATTTTTAAATTTCCGATCTTTCTCATTTCTCAACCATTTGCAAAAGTATAAACATGAAACCTGCTCCATTTTTCAATACGAATTCAAACATGTAAACAACTTAAACTATAAATTAAAGATGAACATTAATTTCTGTTGGTACCAAATAAAACCTAATTTTTTTCAGAAATTTCAAACTCAAAATTCACATCACTCAGGCAACATAAATGAAAACTAAGGGCATGGTTAGCTTTAAGGCTATGATGTCTATATTTTTTATTCACAAAGTAACCATTAATGATGCTTGTAGAGAGAGTTCAAAGTTGAGAAAACTTACCTCAAAACTGGAAATTGTGTATGGAGTTTGAGCAACCCTGGAGGTGTGGTGATGATCTGGATAGCTTCACTAGACTATGTAACACGGTGGGAGAACTGAATTGGTTGTTTTGAGTTTGATCGCAAATGTTGCAGTTAGCAAGAGTCGCCACCGACTTTTCTTTTATCCAAAAGGAAAGACTGAAAAGAACAGGAAAGACCTTTGAGATGTTTTCTTGAGTTCAGGGGTAGATTATGAAAACGGAAGGTATTAACACCCTTTTCATCCATGGTTTTCCATGGGCTCTTAGTTACTTGCTAGATCACTTGCTTTTGTTTGAAAATATGCTTTGTGTGGTTTTTTGAAAGTATTTTAAAAAGGTGCCATTGTTTAGGCAAACTTTGTAATGATTCTCATCCGTAAGAATGTATACAAATTATTTGATCTTTTGAAAATGTTTTCAAATTTGTAAGATGTTTTGAAAGTGTTGGTGTTTGTTTTGAAAATAGCAAGGATGTTTTTGTTTTGAGATTGAGCACGTAACTAGGAACATTCTACCTACTCAAAAGTCTTTCATGTTTATTTCTTCTTTCCTTTGACATTGTTATCTTACCATTGATTTGGGAAGTAACCCTATCTTTGGATGTAAAAGGGACGAGCGTGGATCATAGTATAGCCATGATTAGCAATTTTGTAAGATATCTTAGAATTTTCTTTAGGGACTAAGATCATTTTGAAAGGCAACACGGATAGCGTCACCGAGGGACTATGATCTTATATTTTGCTTGTTTTTGCTAAGATACCTTACATGCGTAATATGACCATTTTGTAAGGCAACAAAGTGGGTTTACCCTAGGGATGTATCTGTGCAAGTGAATTAGTTTACATGCTTGATTTGTCTTGATTAGGGTTTTCTATTTGTTGATTTTACTCTTTCCATACAAACCCTAATCACTAGCATTTGTATATAAAGCATTTAAATTGCGAAAAGTAAAAATACTAAGCTATTACATGATTTAGGGGAGGGGATGTACAAATTACAAATGGGGAATTGCAAGAAATTAAATCTAAATAATTATTACAACCATATTGAATTTGAATAAATGTACAAAATTGAATAAGTAAAGATGCAAGAATGTAAATGTAAAAAGAAATGTGATTTTTGTTTGATTTTCATAAAAATAGTTTTTTGACCTAGTTAAATAAAATAAAATAATTAACTAAAAATAAAAAAATTAAGATTAAGTTAGTAAAATAAATTAGTTTAAAGAAAACAAGTTTTTTAGGGTTTCTTGTGAATTTAATTAAATTAGTAAATAAAAATAATTAAATAAAAGTCCTAAATTCTAAATTGATTTTAATTTACAAGAAAATAATAATTAAAATTTATTATCTAAGTATTAAAAAAAGGAAATTAATTAAAGAAAATGTTTTTGTTCTTTTAGTTTTATGAAAAATAAACTAAATAAAAATAAATAATAAAAATATAAATATTTTTGGATTTTTTATTAATGAAAATAATAATAATATTAATAATAATACTAATAATAATATTAATACTAAAGAAAATGTAAAATGAAAAAAAAAATGAAAGAAAATAAAATAACAAAAGAAAAATAAATGGGTCAGGGAGGTTGATAAGTGAAACAGGGAGTATTGTTAAGAAAAAAGGTCAGGCCCATGGTATCGCTGGCCCAAACGCTTCCTGAAAGGAGAAATGGAAAAAAAATGTGGAAAACTGCAAAAGGCAGCGCGCTGAGGTTCGAACTCATGACCTCTTGATTACCAGCGCGCTGCCTTATCACTGGGGTGGCTATACATCCGTTAATATAACTGAAATGATAAATATATAATACAAAATGAATCATGAATACACTTCATCTTCAACCTCCATCCAGACCACCTGTATCTTCACCATTTCTCAACAAAAATGGAAAATGTAAACATGAAAATTGCTCCATTTTTCCATACGAATCCAACCATATAAATATCATGAACTATAAATCAAAGATGAATGAGAATTTTTGAAAGTACCAAATTCAGACCTAACTATTTTCAGAGGTTCAGATTCAAAATTATAACTACTCAGACAATAATAATGAAATCTAAGGACATGGTTAGCTTCAGGACAATGATATCTACATTTCTTATTCACAAATAAACCATTAATGATGCTTGTATGAAGAGTTCAAAAGTCAGAAAACTCACCTTGCAAGAGGGTATCGTGTTTTGAGTTTGAGCAGCTTTTGATGAGTTCCAGTGATTGGGTTAGCTTCCTCTAGTTCCCAGGAAGCTAATGTGATGCTTAGCTTGAGCTGGAAGTGGCTGAGGAGTTCTGGAGAAGTCAAGGTGCAAGGTGATGTTTTTGAAAATGGTGGATGGTGATGAAGGTGTTACAGTTTTGTTGCAGGTGTTGGAATTGTTTGTATATGTTATTTAGAAGCTTTTGAAAGTAAAAGACCTAGAAACGCACAAGTAAATTTGGAGATTGGATTCAAAACTCAGAAATGGCAAGTTTTGAGATGTTTTTGGTGGTTGTGTTTTAGGGAGTTTCAAGGCTTGAGCATGCGTGTGTTTTCTTGCAAATGACTTGTGTTTATGTATGGAAAAGGTTTGGATACTTGAGGTGGTCAGATATACAAGATCACATGTTTTGGATTCTTTGCTTGTTTTTGAAGTAAGGTTGACAAACATGGTTTCAATGTATAGTACAAAGCTATCTAGAGTGGTTAACAACTTTAAACATGCTTATCTGACTTTGTAGAGGAAGTTTGTGCAGAAGGAACAAGTGTAAAGCTCAATGCAAGTTGACTTTGCATAAAGCTTGCTTTATGTAAATGGAAATGGTTCCTTTGTGCCATTAATGGAAAATTACCTTGGATAAAGCTTGAATTAAATGGACAATAGCTCAAAAGCAATTGTAATCTTCTGATTATGGAGAGATCTTGAGGTTTAGAGGCCTGTAAAGCAAGACTGTGCAACATAGGTTTGAGATTTGAATTTTGTTTATCACAAAATGACCTATAATTTCAGTTTGAAAACCCTAACATCCTCTCTTCGATTCTCCTTTCTCAAGAATGATCTCAAGGAGTTCTTGGACATTTTGGAAATCTTGTAATGTGCTATACTACCCCTCTTTGAATCACTTTTGGAAATTCCCCTTGGAACTATATGAAAAATTGCCATGAAGTTAGGTAAAAATCCTGCCTAAACTAGGGCAAAATTTTCACTAAGTGTTTAGTTTCATGACCATGACTTCATGGATTAATAACTTGAGATCCAAGAATTTCTAGGAGAAGTTGTGTAAAGCAATGTGGTAGATCAAATGGAGATCTACAACTTTCATGTTGAAAGTTTCTTTTGAATCATCTTGCATCATGGTGAAAAATTGGCTCAAAGTTGTGAAAGAATATGAAGTTTTCAACACTTAGAAAAATTTCTAAGTTTGAAAACTTTGACTTTTTGATTTCTTGATGAACAAGTTTCATATTTTGACATGTTTTGATGAATTGTGATCTTTGACACTTGATTTTGACCAAAAAGCCAAAGTTTGACTTTTTCAGTATACATTTGACTTTTGATCAGTAGACTGAAAATAAACTATCAATCCAATTGATCTTGAGCAATGTTTTGAGTCATGCCATTAGGTCAAAATGATGCAATTGACCATTTTGCCCATTTTGATGATCTGATCAAATTTCTTGAGGAATTGTTGTCCTAACTTGATCAAATGATACATATGAGTTTATAATGTTGATATGGATAAAAAATTATGAAGTTTGACTGTAAATTGGCCACAATTGACTTTTTTTCCCTAATACAACTGAATTTTAGGTTAACTACTCAATTAGCTGAGAAAAAATATGATCCAAGACTTGAAACTTGACATGAGCAATATTGGGGGTCCATAATGATTCATGAAAGTCATATGAGGAATTAAAAGTTCAATTATCCTTGTGCAATCTCAAACCCTAATTTCAATAATCAATGCTTAAGGAGGTGTCTTGAGCTGATCAACACTTGTGCAGTCTTTTACCAAAAGAGATCTTATGAGAAAATATTTGATAAGTGAAAGGGCAAATTTTGGGGTACAACAGCTGCCCCTGTTCAATCTTCTTAAACTTGAAGAGTTAGATTGACGGATTTTCCATTCGTGACTTGAAGGTGGAAGATGATTGGACACTAGATTGCCCAGAAATTTGCACTCGAAGATGAAATGGGAATGGGCTTATAGATGCCATTTGGAGAAATGATGGATATTTTCCGGAGATGGGCTTGTAGATGCCATCCAAAGGTGACTGTTGACAGAGAATGGACTAAGTCTGAACTTGATTTCAACTGGAAAAGAATCAGAATAAATCTTTGGAATGACTTATCTGAATCAAGAGAAGTCTTGTATGTTGTTTGACCGGGAAGAATCAGAATAAACCGTTGAGATATTTATCTGAACCCAAAGTGTTCCTTTGGAAAATATCAGGATAAACCATTGAGGGGCTTAAACTGAAACCAAAAGAGATCTTGGATGTCCTTTAACTGGAAAGAATCAGGGTAAATCTTTGTGCGATTTATCTGAACTAGAGAAAGTGTCTGCGGGAAAGAATCAGAATAAATCATTGAGGGATTTATCTGAACCCGAAGTGTTCCTTTGGAAAGTATCAGGATAAACCGTTGAGGGGTTTAAACTGAACCAAAAGAGGTCTTGAATATTCTTTAACTGGAAATAATTAGAGTAAATCTTTGTGCGATTTATCTGAACCAGAGAAAGTGTCTGCGGGAAAGAATCAGAATAAATCATTGAGAGATTTATCTGAACCGGAAGTGTTCCTTTGGAAAGTATCAGGATAAACCGTTGAGGGGTTTAAACTGAACCAAAAGATATCTTGAATATTCTTTAACTGGAAAGAATCAGAGTAAATCTTTATGCGATTTATCTGAACCAGGGAAAGTGTCTGCGGGAAAGAATCAAAATAAATCATTGAGGGATTTATCTGAATCGGCAGGGATCTGAGTTACATAGATGGTTGACCAATCCTTTTTTGGGAGTTGATCTATATTTGACTTGTTGAAAATTTGACGATAATTTTCTGTTGATGGATCTTTCCTAAAAAGATGAAAGGTTAGTTGCATGTAATGTCATGATGTATGAAATGCATGGTGCAATGATGTTCTCAAAATAAAAGAGATTGTGTCGTATGCATTTGTGATGTCAATGTTATGACGCATGCATGTAATGTATGGACACATTAATTGTTATGTCGTAGTGTTGCTGGAGTCGAGGAAAATAAATCCATGAGTACTGTTAGGCATAAGGAGTGCAGGTCTTCATGTGTTGATGAGTTTCCATTTTCTAGAGAAATAAACTCCGTTGTGTAAGGGGAATGTCGTGTATTTCTTGTAGACCTCGTGAAATCCTGTTGAGGAATCCTGAGAAGTTGGGTGACTTTTACTGGGGAATCTTTTAGAGCGGTAACTGGAAGTTTTGTTTTGAGAGAAACTTGATATCATTAAGCTGCAAACTGTTGCATTTTTTATGGAATAGTCTAAAGATATTATCCTATTTCTTAAAGCCGTTAGTGATTGTCTTCTATTTTTTGCTCATTTGTAAACAATAGTTACGTTCAAATGCATATGTTCAAAAATAAATCATTGGACGTTTTTGTAAAAAAAACAACAGATATAAAGAAAAACAGATAGTTTTACACTTTCAAAGGGGTATATTTTTATTAACTTGAATAAGTATTTTGTACAATGAGACGAGCATCCTAGTAAGAGAACTTCGTCGTAAAAATGAAAATTTGATACAAAGAAAAGATAGCTATGTGAAATAATCCCATGGGGTTACCATTCTGCTATAACCTCTGTGTCTCTGAGCGTCTTGTCCACTTGCTGCCTCTTCCGAAGTTGATTGGATTGATCAGAACCGTTGATTTTGTTAGTAGATGCTAAAGGTTATCTATAAGGTGATCCAACGGGACATAGTCATACGCTTTAATTCCCTAACTTTTTCCTGGACCGCTCTTTCGGGTTTTCAGTCCACCGGGATACCCTTTTTTGCCCAAGCCTCCCTTTCGGGTTTTCAGCTTGCCGGGTGTACAGATTTTTTATATTTTATCCCTAATTTTTTTCCAAACCTTTGTGGTTCGTCGGGATGCCCTTGTTTTTCCTAGTGTGTCAACCTAGCGGGTCTCTTATGCGTAGTATTTTTTGACAATGTCCGCGTTCACAGGGTGTGGAAGGTCGTCGCCATCCATAATGGTTAAGATCATTGCCCCACCAGAGAATATGTTTTTAATCACAAATGGTCCCTCGTATGTAGGAGTCCATTTGCCCCTGGGATCACCTTGTGGTAAGATGATACGCTTGATCACCAAATCACCAACCTGATATACCTGAAGTCTGACCTTTTTGTTAAAACCTTTGATCATACGTTTTTGGTACATCTAGCCATGACAAACAGCCGTAAGCCTCTTCTCATTAATTAAGTTCAACTGGTCAAGCCGAGTCAGAATTCATTCGTCTTCATTCAGCCTGCATCTTTTATAATTCTCAGAGAAGGTATTTATTCTTCAATCGGCAGAACAACTTCCATGTCGTATACCAAGGAGAAGGGAGTTTCCCTTGTTGATGTGCGCGCCGTGGTACGGTAATCGTGGAGAGCAAATGGTAACATCTCATGCCAGTCCTTGTAGGTTACTGTAATTTTCTGTATGATATTTTTGATGTTGTTATTTGCGGCTTCGACAACACCATTCATCTTTGGCTGGTAAGGGGAAGAATTATGATGCTGGATCTTGAATTACACGCACAATGCGGTGATCATAGTATTGTTGAGATTTGTACCATTGTCTGTGATGATTCTCTCCGGGATACCGTACTGATAGATGAGATTCTGTTTGATGAACCGAGCGACAACATTCTTGGTAACAGAAGTGAAAGAAGCTACCTCAACCCACTTTGTGAAGTAGTCAATGGCCACCAAGATAAAGCGGTGCCCATTAGAAGCTGTTGGTTTGACTTCCCCAAGAATATTGATGCCCTACATTGCGAATGGCCAGGGAGAAATCAGGACGTTTAAAGGAACTGGAGGCACATGCACTTTGTCAGCATAGATCTGACATTTGTGGAAAGTTTGCAAATGTTGATAGCAATCCGCTTCCATGGTAGACTAGTAATACCCTACCCGCAGGATCTTCTTTGACATCGTATGCCCACTGGAATGGGTGCCAAAAGTTCCCTCATGTAGATCATCCATGATCTTTTTTTCCTCAGCCTTGTCTATGCAACAAAGCAAAACAAAGTCGTGGTTGCGTTTGTAGAGAATGCCATTACTGAGGAAGAACTTAGCAGAGAATCTCCTCAAGAACTTCTTATCATTGACTAAAGCTCCTTCCGGATACTCTTGAGCCTCGAGATACTTCTTAACTTCATGGAACCAAGGCTGGTCCACTACTTCTTCAGTATTGATCTCGTGACAGTAAGCCGGTTGATCCATCCATTCAATGGTGATCTGGGGAGCCTCGTTACCCCACTTGAGTTTAAACATGGATGACATGGTGGCTAGTGCATCCGCTAGTTGATTTTCCTCTCGCGGGAAATGCTCGAAGGTAATTTCCTCGAAATGTAGGATTAATGTCAACACATGTTCTTTATAGGGGATAAGGTTAGGGTGCTTAGTGTCCCATTCTCCTTTGATCTGACTGATGACCAAGGCTGAATCTCGAAATACACTTAAAGACTTGATTCCCAAATCTATGGCAACTTTGAGACCAAAAATACACGCTTCGTATTCTGCCATGTTATTGGTACAGTTGAAAAAAAGTCTTGCGGTGAAGTGTATGAAATCCTTCTGGGGATATGATTACAGCACCTATGCCATTGCCGAGTGCATTGGACGCCCCATCAAAAACCAGGGTCCATCGGGATCCTTATTCAGGTCCGTCATATGGTCTGAGTTCTTCAGAGTTGTTCACCATCATGATGTCTTCATCTGGGAATTCGAATGTCATGGACTGGTAGTCATCCACAGCCTGGTGAGCAAGATGATCGGCTAGCACACTGCCCTTTATTGCTTTTTGGGTAGTGTACTGAATGTCGTATTCATTCAAGATCATCTGCCATCTTGCTATTCTCCCAGAGAGGGCAGGCTTCTCGAATATGTATTTTATTGGATCCATCTTGGATATCAATAAGGTAGTATGGGTCAGCATATACTGTCTTAGCCGGCGAGCATCCCATTCCAGAGTGCAGCAAGTTTTCTCGAGCGGTGAATATCTTGTTTCACAGTCGGTAAACTTTTTGCTCAGGTAATAAATAGCATGCTCTTTTCGGCCAGACTCGTCATGCTGCCCCAACACACACCCCATTGAATTTTCCAAAATAGTTAGATACATGACAAGAGGTCTTCCCTCGACCGGTGGCATCAAAACATGAGGCTCTTGAAGATACTCTTTGGTCTTGCCGAAGGCAGTTTGGAATTCATCATTCCATTTGACTACTTGATATTTCTTCAGTAATTTGAAGATTGGTTTACAAGTAGCTGTTAAGTGAGAAATGAATCTGGCAATGTAGTTTAGCCGTCCTAAGAATCCTATAACTTCCTTCTCAGTGCGAGGAGCAGGCATTTCTTGTATTTCTTTCACCTTGGCAGGGTCCACTTCGATACCTTTACCGTTGTTGACGAAGCCTAGGAGTTTACCGGACCTTACCCCAAATGTGCATTTATTCGGGTTCAACCTCAACTTGTATTTCTTTAGTCTCTCAAACAGTGTCTGCAAATGGTCAAGATGTTCCTCTTCAGTTTGAGATCTGGATAGCATGTCGTCCACATAGACCTATATTTCGTGATGGATCATGTCGTAAAATAGAGCTACCATGGCACGCTGATAAGTTTCCCCAGCGTTCTTCAACCTGAATGGCATAACCTTGTAACAGAATGTGCCCCACTGTGTGATGAAGGTCATTTTTTCCATGTCCTCAGGTGCCTTTTTGATTTGGTTGTAGCCTGAGAAACCATCCATAAATGAGAACACTTTATGTTGTGCGGTATTGTCAACCAGAATGTCGATATGGGGAAGAGGGAAATCATCCTGGGGGCTTACCCTATTCAAATGTCTGTAGTCCATGCACATTCGTACTTTCCCGTCCTTTTTAGGCACTAGAAAAACATTGGCGACCCATTTTGGATAGGAGGTAACAACTAAGAATCTGGCGTCGAATTGTTTCATGACTTCGGCCTTGATCTTCTCTGACATGTCTGGCCGCATGCGATGGACTTTCTGTTTTACCGGAGGACAGTCTTCTTTTGTCGGTAGACGATGTACCACGATATCAGCATCAAGTCCTGGCATGTCTTCGTACGACCAGGAAACGACCTCAACATAATCATGTAGCAACTGAGTTAGACGCTTCTTGACACTGGGTTCCATATTGGCTCCTACCTTGACTTCTTTCTTGTCCTCTTCGGTACCTAAGTTAACTATGTCTGCTGGTTCTTCGTAGGGTTGTATGGTCCTCTCTTCCTTTTCTAGTAACCTGGCTAGTTCCCCTGGTACTTCACAATCTTCCTCACCTTCGTCTTCGGCTTGGTAGATTAGGTTTTCAGAGTCACAATAGGCCATAGCAGAATTGTTACCCATGGGATCCTGAGTGGATGTAGACCTGCATTTTGAATGTGAGTGTGTAAGAGTATAGCTATCTTTGAAAGAAAGTAAAAAATGTAGAAAAATAAAGACAAAGAGCACAAAGTTTGCATGAAAAAACGTCCATGATTCATTGATGACATATGAAAATTATGTAAAAACCCTTACAAATGGACCGTTGTGCCTCAGGTAAGACACAAGGTTTAAAAAGTCTGAATTGTTTAATTATTACAAGTCCGATAGAAATTTAAAAACAATTACTGTTGGATAAAAGTAATTGGGACAAAATCTTTAACTTCCCAGTTGGTTAGTCATCCTTTGATAGTCAGGAAAATCCATTCTTCCAGGTCACAGTTGTCTACACTATCCTCCACTGCGTTGACTCCATGGTCCATGATCCTCAAAGGTGGTCCCCCGACACGAGCGCGACAAACAGCTTTTTGGGCTCCTGAAGTGAAACCCAAACCAAATTTGTCAGATTTGTAAGGGATATCCGGGAGTTGGCCCCAAATAGTACACCCAACTTCTTCGACCACAGCCCTGACATCTTTCAGAGAAGACATCTTTAGCGGAGGTCTTGTAATCTTCGGGACTTGGGAAATAGTCTTGATAGCTGCCACTGTCTGGGACTTCCTCGAAATGCTGAAATGGAGTTTCAATGAATTCACCATCCAATTTCACGTATCTGAAGGAGTTCAAGTGACTGACCATATATTCCTCTTCTCCATGGACATTAATGATTTTTCATTTGGTTGGGTATTTCAACATCCGATGTAATGTAGAGGTGACGACACCAGCGTCATGAATCTAAAGTCGGTCCAATAAGCAGGAATAAGAAGGGTGAATGCCCATTAGATAGAAAGTTGAATCAAAGGTTTGAGTTCCTACTTTTATGGGGATGTCCACCTCCCCATGCACCATTCTTTTTGAACCGTCGAAGGCCCTTACCACTATGTTGCTGGGTTTTAAAGTCAAACCTTCAAAGTCGAGTCTATCCAAAGCTTTCTTAGGCAGCGCATTCAAAGATGAACCAGTATCAACTAGGACATGGGCCAAAGTCGTGCCCCTGCATTCGATAGAGACATGCAACGCCTCGTTATGTTTCCTCCCTCTAGGTGTCAGGCGAGCATCAGAAAAGCCTAAGTCGTTGTCAGTTGTTAAACTGGCCACACAGTCTTGGAATTGATCAGCAGAGGTTTCCTGTGGCACATGGGCAGTTTTAAGAAAATTTACCAAGGCCTTCCCATGAGCCTCAGAACACAACAGTAAAGCTAGCATAAAAATCTTTGATGGCATCTGCCCTAGCTGTTCGACCACGTTGTAGTCGCTTCTCTTTATAATTTTCAAAATTTCTTCCATCTCCTTTTTCGAGGCTTCTGGGATAGATACTGATTACGCCTTCATCCAGACAGACTCAACCAGAATGCCTTTTCCCCGAGTCTCGGTTGACTCAGTGGTAGGGGTGTCAGTAGGGGTATCAACAGGAACTGTAGTAGTAGTATCAACAAGAACAGTAACAAGGATGATCACGGGACCGGTAATAGTTTTTAGAGGAGCAATCTCGGGTGAGAATACTCTTCCACTTTGGGTTATCTTGTTGGTTCCCGCAATGTTGCCAATATCGGGGTTAGCCTTCTCAAAAATAGAGTCTTCATCATCCAGCCAATCTTTCTTGACGCCGTGATAGTAGACGTTGCCCCCATAGTTCCATGAGACAGTTTTATCTGATGAGTACGGGACTGGCCCTGGCATAGTAATTATCAGTGGAGCCACTTTACGAACAGATGTAATTCTAACGGGTCTTTTGGTGGAGACCCTGGAAGGATTGGAGAAAATGGTTACTATTGAAACATCATTGTAAGAAATGGTTGGGACGGGATTCTTTTCAAACCAAATCTCTTTGTCATCCATTAGGCGTTGGACACATGCTTTCAGTAAATCACAACTAGTTGGTAGGGATAAACAGAGGCGACAGCTTTTGTCACAGCTTGGAAATAAACCGGCCTTCAACAGGTTCCTCTTGACAGTCAGGAGGGGAGTAACAAGTTAATCAACAACAGTAACAAACATATCATCTTCAACAACGTTAACATCATGACCAAGCTTGGGCATAGGAACAGTGATAACATTTGGGATCTCAGGAGCATCAAATTCAATTTATTTTGCTTCGAGAACGTCTTGCACCTTGTTTTTCAAAGCCCAACAGTTGTTGGTATCATGGCCTAGACTTTCTGAATGGTAAGCACAGCGAGAATTAGGATGGTAATGAGGAGATACGGTGTTGGGATTCTTCGGGGCTTCCTTCAAAGTTACCAGATTATATCTCAACAAATATGGAAGGACTTGAGATAGTGTCATATTTATCTGGGTAAATTGTCTTACTGGTCTTTCTGTTCTAGGCTGGTTGCTCCTTTGTTGAGTAGGTGCAGGCTTAGGGATCATGACGGCCCCTACCATTGGATGGTGTTCCATTCTGTCTTGATTCCTTTGAGGGTACACAACACCAACTTCTTTCTTCCCAATAAATGGTTTTCTCACGGCATTAGAGGATGCGTCTTTTTGGATCTTTCCACTCTTAATCCCATCTTCCACTCTTTCTCCGGTCATGATTAATTCAGTGAAGCATGCTGAGGAGCTTCCAATCAGATGATTAAAGAAAGGACCAAACAAGGTACCCAGAAACATGTCTACTAGCTCTCTGTCAGATAGGGGAGGTTGGACTCTTCCTACTAAGTCCCTCCATTTCTGAGCATAGTCTTTGAAACCTTCGCTTGAAACCATAGCCATACTTTGGAGTTGAGTACGGGTGAGAGCAAGGTCTGCGTTGTATTGATACTGTTTATAAAAATCATCAGCAAGGTCTTCCCAATTATGGATATTGGCCCTTTCCAGTTGATAGAACCAATCTAGCCGAGTCTCGGATAAACTGTCTTGAAAGAAGTGGACCCACAAATCTCTGTCAACAGTGTGAGGCTGTATCTTTCTCACATAAGATCAGAGATGCATCTTGGGACACGAAACCCCATTGTACTTAGCAAACACTGGTGCCTTAAACTTTGGTGGAATAACAATCCCAGACACCAAACCTAGCTCCTCAAAGTCCAGCCCAGGCACTTTCTGAATCTCCATTACACTTAGACGCTCTTCCAGATGTTTGTATTTGTCGTCAGCTGGAGGATACTACTCTTCAGAGTAATCTTCTTCTTCTTCCTCTTCGGATTCTGGCTGGGCAGTCACTTCCTTTCCTTTCCCTTCTTGATTATCCTTTTCACCAGATAATGTTGCAAAGTCTAGGGTCCGTCTGGCTGGCCCTGGGAACTTTCTTCCTAGATTCAGAACACCGGTTGTTTTCTTTTCTATCTTCTTCTTTTCTTTGATCAACAAAGTTTTTAAATTCTCCTGTCCTTTGGCTAGAGTCAAGAACATTTGTTGAAACCGAGCTTTCTACGCCTGGAGGTCTTTTACTGTCTACTCAAGATCCATGTTATTGAAATAAATGGTAGAAAGATAAGGAGAACTATGGTAAGAAACCTGCTTATGTTATGATGAATGAAGATGCATATGCAATGATTTCAAGGAATTTAGAGATTTAAAATTTTTTCAGACAAAAAAAAGGAAAAAAAGAGCACACGTCATATTAATAAATCAAAGTTTGAGTACATCATGCCTCTTTGGGCTTACAATGAAAGAAATGAAAATACAAAAAACTAAGACAAAAAAGTTGAGCGCATCCTCTTTAGTGCGATGTAGGCGTTCAGACTTAGATCCTCATGAAGCTGCTTGGTGAGTTCTAGAACCTTCTTCTCGCTGGTGTAGAATTGGGCCTCAAAAGTGTCTCGCTCCCCTTTAAGTTGTATCCAATCTCTTTGCAAGTCTTCGAGAGAGGTGGGCATGTTAGGGTGAAGGATAGTGTACGTGACATCTCCTTCCACAACAGGCTCTATGATAAATGGGAGAATAGAGGGATAAGGCATCATAAAACTTTGAGCACGAGCTCGTACGCATTTGAGATAAGGCTCAAGAAGGATGGAATTCTTATGCCCCAGTTTCTTGCTATCAACTATATGTACCATACCCCAAGCTCTCACGAACCTTTTGCAGTAATCCTGAGCATCCTTCTCATAGTCGAAGATGATTCCTTGAATAAGTGCATCATGAGGACCATCCCTTCTTGAATATCCAAACTGTCGTAGTTCCAAACAAGGATTGTAAGTGATTCCTGCCCTAATACCTAAGAGAGGGACATTAGGGAATTCTCCACGTCGATCAATGATGGTAACATTCTCCGAGGACCGGGGGCACCAATGAATGCCTGAATGTGTAAGAGTCATCAGCCTTTGAGACCATCTGAAACTTTGTTCATTCTTCAAGACAGATCAGGGTAGGTGAAAAATAAACCACTTAACCAAAAGAGTTTTGCAACATAGAAGGGTTCCTCTCCTTTTTATAGTGCGAGTATACAACGAATGTAGGATATCTCCAAGAAGAGTAGGTATTGGATTACGTGACAGGAAAATCTTAACCGCATTTACGTATATGAGCTGGTCCGAATTAGGAAACAGTACCAAACCATAGATGAGAAGGGCTAACACCTATTAAAATGCTTGTAAGTCAAAGGTATCCCAGAAATGATGAGCTTTATCGAATAAGAACTTAGCCAAAAAACCTTTGACACCTCTCCTGGTTTCCCAATTTTCTACTACATCGGACCATTGAAAGAGACTTCATTAAGGATGGGCACCCCCAATAGCAGAGAAAACTCCTCCATAGTAGGCACTAACTGGTAATCCAGAAAAGTGAAGCAATGATGTAGAGGGTTAAAGAACTGAAAGAGCACTTTTAACATTTCTTCATCAGGGTTTGAAGTGATCAAGCTGAGAAGCCTACCATGTCTTTCTGTGAATGGAGAGCTTACGGGAACCCTTGATGCAAAATCCTTAAGCTGAGGAGGTACTTTTACCAGACTGACTTGGATAGTGAATCTACGGGCGAGTGCCATATCCTACAAAACAAGATAAAAATAAACCCTAAGAATCCTTGAAATGGTTAGTATGACATTCTATGTTATGATGTCATGATTATGCTCAGATATAGCAGATATAGCAAGCACAAGAAAATCACACAAAGAGCTTAGGTTTAAGGCTTGCATGGATTTTAAGGTGATACCCTCTTGAAGTTGGGTTGGTTCAACCTGTCCTAAATATAGTAACCGGGTTCTAAGGGATCTGAATATCATCGATCTTTCCCCCAATTCTCGTTCCGATAGACAATTGACTTTCCACCAAACAAAATTCAAGGGTCAAACCTCAATGAGTGTAGTATCGAGTATCAACCGAATTTGGGTTTACACCAAAGACAACTATCTCACTACGTCCTAAAGGCCAAGTTGGTCAATTAAGGTTCTAAAGTCAGTTGACGCTTTATGACTCCACACAATCGCCCCATATTCTCCTTGATTACTCAAGGGCTACCGGTACACATCAAAGTATCACATCAACGTAGCTACTGTTTCAACTGTGTCGGTATAACCCGCAAAGTTCCCTCACAGTTTATTGCTACTTACCTAAGAAAGGTGCCCCAAATCCGGGTGTAGGATTAAAGCAAACCAAAACAAGGAACCATAATGTAAAGCATGCAAGTCAAATAAGGAAATCAAGTAAATGTTATCTAACCCTAAGGTAACCCCACTTTTAAGATAGTCCCCAGCAGATTCGCCAGTTCTGTAACGCGGTGGGAGAACTGACTTGGTTGTTTTGTATTTGATTGCAAATGTTGTGGTTAGCAAGAGTCGCCATCAAATTTTCTTTTATAAAAAAGGAAAAGCTGAAAAGAACAGGAAACACCTTTGAGATGTTTTCTTGAGTTCGGGGGGTAGATTATGAAAAGGGAAGGTATTAGCACCCTTTTCATCCATGGTTTCCCATGGGCTCTTAGTTACTTGCTAGATCACTTGCTTTTGTTTGAAAATATGCTTTGTGTGGTTTTTTGAAAGTATTTTGAAAAGATGTCATTGTTTAGGAAAACTTTGTAATGATTCTCATTTGTAAGAATGTATACAAAGTGTTTGATATTTTGAAAATATTTTCAAATTTGTAAGATGTTTTGAAAGTGTTGGTGTTTGTTTTGAAAATAGCAAGGATGTTTTTGTTTTGAGATTGAGCACGTAACTAGGAACATTCTACCTACTCAAAAGTCTTTCATGTTTATTTCTTATTTCCTTTGACATTGTTATCTTATCATTGATTTGGGAAGTAACCCTATCTTTGGATGTAAAAGGGACGGGCGTGGGTCATCGTATAGCCATGATTAGAAATGTTGTAAGGTATCTTAGCATTTTCTTTAGGGACTAAGATCATTTTAAAAGGCAACACGGATAGCGTCATCGAGGGACTATGATCTTATATTTTGCTTGTTTTTGCTAAGATACCTTACATGCGTAATATGGCTATTTTATAAGGCAACAAAGTGGGTTTACCCTAGGGATGTATGTATGCAAGTGGATTGGTTTACATGCTTGATTTGTCTTGATTAGGGTTTTCTATTTGTTGATTTTTTTCTTACCATACAAACCCTAATTACTAGCATTTGTATATAAAGCATTTAAATTGCGAAAAGTAAAAAATACTAAGCTATTACATGGATTAGGGTAGGGGTGTACAAATTACAAATGGGGAATTGCAAGAAATTAAATCTAAATAATTATCACAACCATATTGAATTTGAATAAATGTACAAAATTGAATAAGTAAAGATGCAAGAATGTAAATGTAAAAAGAAATGTGATTTTTGTTTGATTTTCATGAAAAGGGTTTTTTGACATAGTTAACTAAAATAAAATAATTAACTAAAAATAAGAAAATTAAGATTAAGTTAGTAAAATAAATTAGTTTAAAGAAAACAAGTGTTTTAGGGTTTTTTGTGAATTTAATTAAATCAGTAAATGAAAATAATTAAATAAAAGTCCTAAATTCTAAATTGATTTTAATTTACAAGAAAATAATAATTAAAATTTATTATCTAAGTATTAAAAAAAGGAAATTAATTAAAGAAAATGTTTTTGTTCTTTTAGTTTTATGAAAAATAAACTAAATAAAAAAAATAATATAAATATAAATATTTTTGGATTTTTTATTAATGAAAATAATAATAATAATAACATTAATAATAATATTAATAATAAATAAAATGTAAAATGAAAATAAAATAAAAAAAGAAAGAAAATAAAATAACAAAAGAAAAATAAATGGGTCAGGGAGGTTGATAAGTGAAACAAGAAGTATTGTTAAGAAAAAAGGCCAGGCCCAAGGTATTGCTGGCCCAAACGCTTCCTGAAAGGAGAAATGGAAAAAAATGTGGAAAAATGCAAAAAGAGGCGCGCCGAGGTTTGAACCCATGACCTCTTTATTACCAACGTTCTGCCTTACCACTGGGGTGGCTATACATCCGTTAATATAACTAAAATGATAAATATATAATACAAAATGAGTCATGAATACACTTCATCTTCAACCTTCAGCCAGACCACCTGTATCTTCACCATTTCTCAACAAAAATAGAAAATGTAAACATGAAAGTTGCTCCATTTTTCCATACGAATCCAACCATATAAATATCATGAACTATAAATCAAAGATGAATGAGAAATTTTGAAAGTACCAAATTCTGACCTAATTATTTTCAGAGGTTCAGATTCAAAATTCTAACTACTCAGGCAATAATAATGAAATCTATGGAAATGGTTAGCTTCAGGACAATGATATCCACATTTCTTTGTCACAAATAAACCATTAATGATGCTTGTATGAAGAGTTCAAAAGTCAGAAAACTCACCTTGCAAGAGGGTATCATGTTTTGAGTTTGAGCAGCTTTTAATGAGTTCCAGTGATTGGGTTAGCTTCCTCTAGTTCCCAGGAAGCTAATGTGATGCTTAGCTTGAGCTGGAAGTGGCTGAGGAGTTCTGGAGAAGTCAAGGTGCAAGGAGCTGTTTTTGAAAATGGTGGATGGTGATGGAGGTCTTACAGTCTTGTTGCAGGTATTGGAATTGTTTGTATATGTTATTTAGAAGCTTTTGAAAGTAAAAGGCCAAGAAACGCACGAGCAAATTTGGAGATTGGATTCAAAACTCAGAAATGGCAGGTTTTGAGATGTTTTTGGTGGTTCTGTGTTTTAGGGAGTTTCAAGGCTTGAGCATGCGTGCGTTTTCTTGCAAATGACTTCTGTTTATGTTTGGAAAAGGTTTGGATACTTGAGGTGGTCAGAAGTACAAGATCACATGTTTTGGCTTCTTGGCTTGTTTTTGAATTAAGGTTGACAAACATGGTTACAATGCATAGTACAAAGATATCTAGAGTGGTTAACAACTTTAAACATGATTATATGACTTTGTAGAGGAAGTTTGTGCAGAAGGAACAAGTGCAAAGCTCAATGCAAGTTGACTTTGCATAAATCTTGCTTTATGTAAATGGCAATGGTGCCTTTGTGCCATTAATGGAAAATTACCTTGGATAAAGCTTGAATTAAATGGACAATAGCTCAAAAGCAAGTGTAATCTTATGATTATGGAGAGATCTTGAGGTTTAGAGGCCTGCAAAGCAATATTGTGAAGCATAGGTTTGAGATTTGAATTTTGTTTATCACAAAATGACCTATAATTTCAGTTTGAAAACCCAAACTTCCTCTCTTTGATTCTCCTTGCTCAAGAATGATCTCAAGGAGTTCTTGGACATCCTAAAAAGCTTTTAATATGATATACAACCCCTATTTGAATAACTTTTTGAAATTCCCCTTGGAACTATATGAAAATTTGCCATGAAGTTAGGTCAAAATCCTGCCTAAATTAGGGCAAAATTTTCACTAAGTGTTTAGTTTCATGACCATGACTTCATGGATTAATAACTTGTGATCCAAGAATTTATAGGAGAAGTTGTGTAAAGCAATGTTGTAGATATCATGGATATCTACAACTTTCATGTTGAAAGTTTCTTTTGAATCATCTTGCATCATGGTGAAAAATTGGCTCAAAGTTGTGAAAAAATATGAAGTTTTCAACACTTTGAAAAATTTCTAAGTTTCAAAACTTTGACTTTTCAAAATGAAATCTTGACTTTTTGATTTCTTGATAAACAATTTTCATATTTTGACATTTTTTGATGAATTGTGATCTTTGACACTTGATTTTGACCAAAAAGCGAAAGTTTGACTTTTTCAGTATACAATTGACTTTTGATCAGTTGACTGAAAATAAACTATCAATCCAATTGATCTTGAGAAATGTTTTGAGTCATGCCATTAGGTTAAAATGATGCAATTTAACTCTTTAGATCATTCCTCAAACCAATTAACCATTTGCTAGGCAAAAAATCAGAAATTGCTTTTTCCCAATCAAAACCCTAATTTTGACCATTTTCCCCTTTTGATGATCTGATCCAATTTCTTGAGGAATTGTGGTCCTAACTTGATCAAATGATACATATGAGTTTATAATGTTGATATGGATAAAAAATTATGAAGTTTGACTGTAAATTGGCCACATTTGACTTTTTCCTTAATACAACTCATTTTTAGGTCAACTGCTCAATTAGCTGAGCAAAAATGTGATCTAAGACTTGAAACTTGACATGAGCAATCTTTGGGGTCCATAATGATTCATGAAAGTCATATGAGGCATTAAAAGTTCAATTATCCTTGTGCAATCTCAAACCCTAATTTCAGTCATCAGTGCTTAAGGAGGTGTCTTGAGCTGATCAACACTTGTGCAGTCTTGAACCAAGAGAGATCTTGTGAGAAAATATTTGATAAGTGAGAGGGAAAATTTTGTGGTACAACAGACTCCTAAGAAGCTAATGCAAGTCTTACTTTGTGCTGAAAGTGCCTATATCGTGCTTGAGAATTCAATGTGCAAAATTTTGTTTTTGATTTTAGAAGATGAGGAAGATGATGTTACAGTTCTAAAACAGGGATGGGGATGAGTTCTAAATTAAGTAGGAAAGCTTTGAGAATGATTTAGAGGGAAAACACACGAGTGAATTATGAGATTGGAGTTTTTGGCCAGAAATTGCAATAATGGATATTTTGGTGCAAGTTCTGAGTTTCAGGGTATCTCAAGGCTTGTAAAAACCATTTCTTATGTTACATATAACTTCTATATTTATAGGCAAGAGGTTTGGAAGCTTGAAGGGATCAGAAACAAGAGATCACATGTTATGGTATTGAAACTTGTTTTTGAAGCAAAGTTGAAATTTATGGTTTCAATATGAAGTACAGGAGCTTGTAGGGTGGTTAATAGGTTGTAGACATGTCGCTTCTTGCTTTGAAATGTTTTGGAGTCGGAAGCAATAATGTATGGGCTCAAGTAGAGTTGACATTGTGATTAAAGTCACTTTTCCAAAATGGAAATGTGAACTTTATTCCTTAAATGGAATAATCACTTGGACAATGTTTTAAGCTCTTGGATCATAGCTCAATTAGTTGTGTAAAGCTTTGATTATGGATAGATTTGAAAGTCAAGAGTCCTACAAAGAAAGATTATGCAGCATAGTTGTGGGATTTGGTTATGTGTTCTTCACGAAGATGCCTTGTAATTCAAGAATGAAAGCTTAACTTCTTCTCTTTGATTCTCCTAGCTCAAGCATGATATATTTAAGTTCTTAGAAATTTTGGAAAGCTTGAAAGATTTTATACAACCTTCATGTTGACCACTTTGGCTAAATCATCTTGGAACTAGGTGGAGATTGGTCAAGAAGTTAGGTAAAAAATCTGCCTAAACTTGCTAAAATTTTCACTAAGTGTTTTATGAAAAATGGCATGGCTTTATGAGCTTATATCTTCAAATATAAGAATTTTTTGGACATCAACCCCGAGGGACAAAGTTGTAGATTTCATCAAGATCTACAACTTTCATGTTGAAAATTTTCATTAAGTATTGAAATTATCAAGGTTAAAAACACTTAAAAATTTACTAGGTCTTTGAAATCTTGACTTTTTTGTTGAATTTTTGACTTTATTGATTCTTGATGATCAAGTTTGATATTTTTGAATGTCTTGATGAATTTTGATCTTTGAAATTTAATGTTGACCAAAAAGTCAAAGTTTGACTTTTTATGCATCAATTGACTTTTCATCAGTTGATCAAATTTCAACTATCAATCCATTGATCTTGAGAAATGATTTGATCCATGAAATTAGGTCAACATGTTGTGTTTGAGTCCTTGAGATCATTTTTCAAGCCATTAGGTCATGTACTAGGTCAAAAGTCACTGATCAGTCATTCTCAATCAAAACCCTAATTTTGACAAATTTGCCCCCTTTGATGATTTGAGTGTGTTTCTTGAGGAATTGTGATCAACCCTTGATCAATTGATGAAAATGACTTCAAAATGTTGATGTTGGCTAATAATCATGAAGTTTGACTGTATATTGACCATAATTGACTTTTTATCCAATACAATTAATTTTCAGTCATCTGAGCAATTGACTGAGCAAATTTGTGATGACAGGCTTGAAACTTGGTATAAGCAATCTTTAAGACGTATAATGAAACATGAAAGCCACTTGAGGCATTAAAAGTCCAATTGTCCTTGAGAAAACTAAAACCCTAATTTGTAGGCTCAATGCTTAGGAGGTGAGCTTGTCTGATCAAACCCTTGAGAACCCTTGAGCATTTGAGATATTTGGTGAGAAATGTCTTGAGAAAAGAGAGGGAAAATTTTGCGGTACAATAGCTGCCCCTGGTCAATCTTCTTAAACCCGAAGATTTAAATTGGATTGTTCGCCATTCGTGACTTGAGGGTAGAAGATGATTGAACACTTAAGTGCCCAGAAATTTGCACTCGCTTGTGCACGAAGTAAAACTGTTTGTTGATTATGTCGAGAATGGGATTAAATATGCCATTTGGAGAGAAGATAGAGAGTTGTCGGAGATGGGCTTATAGATGTCATCCATAGGTGATTGTTTATAGAAGTTAGACTAAGTCTACGCTCGACTTTTACTGGGAGAAGTATTAGAATAAATATTTGGTTGATTTAATCTGAGCCAGAAGATGTGTATGTTTGTCTTTAACCGGAAAAGAATCAGAATAACTCTTTAATAGATTTAAACTGAACCAGAAAAAGTGTCTACTGGAAAAGAATCAGAATAAATCTTTGGTCAATTTAAAATGAACTAGCATATGTCTTGTGTCGTCTTTAACTGAAAAAGAATCAGAATAAATCTTTAGTCAATTTAAACTGAACCAGTAAAAGTGTCTACTGGAAAATAATCAGAATAATTTTTTTGTCGATTTAAACTGAATCAGCAGATGTCTTGTGTCGTCTTTAACTGGAAAACAATCAAAATAAATCTTTAGTCGATTTAAACTGAACCAGAAAAAGTGTCTACTAGAAAAAAATCAGAATAAATCTTTGGTCGATTTAAACTGAACCAGCAGATGTCTTGTGTCATCTTTAACTAGAAAAGAATCTGAATAAATCTTTAGTCAATTTAAACTGAACCATAAAAAGTGTCTACTGGAAAAGAATCAGAATAAATCTTTGGTCGATTTAAACTGAACCAGCATATGTCTTGTGTCATCTTTAACTGGAAAAGAATCAAAATAAATATTTAGTCGATTTAAATTGAACCAGAAAAAGTGTCTACTGGAAAAGAATCAGAATAAATCTTTGGTCAATTTAAATTGAACCAACGAATGTCTTATGTTATCTTTAACTGGGAAAGAATCAGAATAAATCTTTAGTTGATTTAAACTGAACCAGAAATAGTTCCTACTGGAAAAAGTATCAGAAATAAATCTTTGGTCGATTTAAACTGAACCACCAGATGTCTTGTGTTGTCTTTAACTGGGAAAGAATTAGAATAAATCTTTAGTCAATTTAAACTGAACCAGAAAAGGGCCTACTAGAAAAAGTATCAGAAATAAATCTTTGGTCGATTTAAACTGAACCAGCAAATGTCTAAAGGAAGTATTCGTCATGTAGATATTTCCCTGTCTTGTATCAGGGAATGATCTTTATCTGAGCAGAGAGAAAGAAAGGAAGATAGTTTCCCCATCCCGTTTCAGGAGTTAATCTTCAATTTTCTTGTTCTTCACAGGTAATTGCCCTGTCTTGTTTCAGGGATTAATCTGTGGCTGGTTATCCGGATAGTTGCCCCATCTTGTTTCTGGAATTAATCTAGAACTGTTTGAAAATTGTTGAAGATATTCGTCTATTGATTGATCTTTCTTGAAAAGGTAAAGAGTTAGTTGTATGAAATTTCATGATGTATGAAATACATTGCTCAATGATGTTATCAAAATAAATGAGATTGTGCTATATTCGTTTCGTATGCATATGTTATCATGAATGAATGTGCAATGTTGTTGAAGTGTATTTTTGTCATTGTGCTATATGCGTTTCGTATGCATATGTTATCATGAATGAATGTGCAATTTTGTTGAAGTGTATTTTTGTCTAGGAAAATAAATCCATGACTATTTCTGGGGATGAAGAATATGTGTATCTTCAATCTTGTCTAGAAATGCTTCTGCTGGGGATTCATGGTTACTTGTTTGAGGAAAATCAGCAGGGGATGTATTGATTTCTGTTTGGGGAGTAAAGTTTAGGAACATTAGTCGTCCATTGCTCTACTGGGGAATTTATTTCTTATACACCTTAACTGGGGATAAAAAGACGGTTAAACTTCAGACTCGTTTGGGGAGGATAAAGTTAACTGGTATCTGGTCGGATTCCAAGCTTTGTAGAAACTTCCTGGGGATAGTGGCAATTTTACTGGGGAGAAGAATTTTGTCAGTGATTTATAGTGATCTAAGGAATAGACTTGAGCTGGGGAATTTGTAGTCTGTTGGGGAAATAAACCCATGTTGATGGAGAAGTGCTGTTTTGAGGAAACTATCTCTCTCGGGGAAATTGAATTTTCTAAAGAAACTCTGCATGGTCTCTTTCTTCAGTTTTAGAGGAACAAACTCAGCTGGGGAAGAGAATTTCCATAAATTGTATTGATTGGGACTCCGTGGAGAGATTTAATGGGGAGGAGATTATAATCCTTTATTTGTTGGAGTGATCTGCCGGGGAGATTGTGGGGAATGTACCCTTATTTGTGAAGATTATTCTGTGGGAATAATCTTATAGAGGTGGCTCTGGAAACTTTACGGGGGATAACCTTATGAAAGGGATTCTGTGGGGATTTATGGATAGCTTAAGTGTCATCTAAACTCCTAGAGTTTTGAGTAAATGTTTGTTATTGTTCTTATGTATATATTTATTAACAGTTAATCATGTTCATATGCATATGTTCATTCAATTTTAGTCATTGGACGTTTTTGCAAGAAAAACAAAAAAAAACAAAAAGTTTGGACTTTAAAGTATATTTGTATTGATAATTTTCCTATAAAAAGGCGACTTTGTACAAAGAGACGAAAATCCTAGTAAGAGGAAGTCGTTGTGAAATGAAAAGAATACAAAGTGAAAACAAAACGTATAGCCATGTGGAAGTGATCTCATTGGGTTCCAACTCTGCTATTGTCCCTATGTCTTCGAACATCTCGTCCTTTGCCATTGGAAGAAGTTGATTGAACCATTTGAACTTTCAACTTTGGTAATAAAGCTTGTATATAAGTGATCCAACGAGACATAGTTATATGCTTTTAATCCCAATTTTTTTCCTGCACCGCCCTTTCAGGTTTTCAGTCCACCAGGATACCCTTTTTTTCCCAAGCCGCCCTTTCAGATTTTCGATCGGTCGGGTGTACAGTCTTTTGTATATATCCCTTAATTTTTCCTGAATACTTTTGGTTCGTCGGGATTCCCTTATTTTTTTCCTAGGCATGTCAACCTAGCGGGTCATTCTTATGCGTAGTATTTTTGACTATGTCCGCGTTCACAGGATGCGGGAAATCTTCGCCATCCATAGTGGTTTGTATCATAGCACCGCCTTAAAATAATTTCTTAATGACAAATGGCCCTTCGTAAGTGGGAGTCCATTTGCCCCTGGGATCTCCTTGTGGCAGAATGATGCGCTTTATAACTAAGTCACCAGTCTGATATACATGATGCTTGATCTTCTTGTTGAATGCTTTGATCAAGCATTTCAGGTACATCTGACTATGACAAACAGCCACAAGCCTCTTTTCATCAATAAAATTCAATTAATCCAACCTTGTCTGAATCCATTCGTCTTCATCTAAGTCTGCTTCTTTCATAATCCTTAGAGAATGAATCTGAACTTCGACAGGCAGGACATCTTCCATGCCATAGACAAAAGAGAATAGGGTTGCCCCAGTTGATGTTCACGCCGAAGTACGATAGCCATGAAGAGCAAATGGTAGCATCTCATGCCAGCCTTTATAGGTCACCACCATCTTTTTCACAATCTTCTTTATATTCTTGTTGTCAGCTTCCACTGCACCATTCATCTTAGGCCTGTATGGAGAAGAGTTATGATGCTTGATCTTGAACTACATGCAGAGTTCAGTGATCATGGCATTGTTAAGGTTGGTGCCGTTGTCAATTAAGATCCTCTCAGGGATACCATACCGGAAAATGAGCTTATGCTTGATGAACCAGACCACGAAGTTCTTGGTAACCAATGCAAATGAAGCTGCATCAACCCACTTGGTAAAGTATTAAATGGCGACAAGAATGAAAAGGTGTCCATTAGAGGTAGTAGGTTTGATTTCTCCAATCATATTGATTCCCCACAATGCAAATGCCCAAGGGGCAATCATGACATTCAAAGGTATTGGAGGCACGTGAACCTTATCAGCATAAATTTGGCACTTATGGCAAGTCCTCGAGTGGTAATGAAAATCAGTTTCCATGGTCGACCAATAGTAACCAGCTCTCAGAATCTTCTTGGCCATAGTATGTCCGCTAGAATGAGCACCAAAGATGCCTTCATGCATATCCTCCATGATCTTTTCTGCCTCCTTCTTGCCCATACAACGGAGCAGAAGTGAATCATGGTTGAGCTTGTATAAGATCCCATTTCTTAGGAAGAACTTGGCTGAGAACTTCCACAGGAATTTCTTGTTGTTGACTGATGCCCCTTCAGGATACTCTTGAACTTTGAGATATCTTTTCACCTCATGAAACCAAGGCTTCTCCTCTACACTATCAGTGTCAATCTCATAGCAGGGCGCTTGTTCGTCAAATCTTTTGATAGTAATTTGGGGGGCTTCATTATTCCATATGACCTTGAACATAGAAGACATGGTAGCTAAAGCATCTGCCAGTTGGTTATCTTCCCGTGGAATATGCTCAAAGGTAACCTCTTCAAAGTATGGAATCAGGGCTAGCACAAGTTATTTGTAAGGGATAAGATTTGGATGTTTTGTATCCCACTCTCCTTTAACTTGACTGATGACCAAAGTTGGGTCTCCAAATACACTTAAGAATTTGATTCTTAAGTCAATAGAAACTTTAAGACCCATGATGCACGCTTCATACTCGGCCATATTGTTGGTACAATCAAAGCAAAGTCTGGCAGCAAAAGGCGTACAACAACCTTCAGGAGAAATGATCACAACACCAATTATGTTACCCAGTGCGTTAGAAGCTCCATCAAAAACCATAGTCCATTGGGATCCTTGCTCAGGTCCTTAAAATTGTCCAGGCTTTTCACAATCTGTAATCAGCATGATATTCTCGTCTGGGAATTCAAAGTTCATAGATTGGTAGTCATCTACAAATTGATATGCCAAATGATCAGCCATCACACTTCCTTTGATTTCTTTCTGTGCAGTGTACTAGATATGGTATTCAATTAAGATCATTTTCCATCGAGCTATTCTTCTAGAGAGAGATGGCTTCTCAAAGATGTACTTAATGGGATCCATCTGAGAGATCAGTAAAGTGGTATGAGTTAACATATACTATCTTAGTCGGAGAGAAACCCATGCCAAAGCGCAATAAGTTTTCTCGAGCAGTGAATATCTTGTTTCACAGTCGGTAAACTTTTTGTTAAGGTAGTATCTTGCATGATTTTTTCGACCAGACTCGTCATGCTGCCCCAGCATACACCCTATTTAATTCTTTAACACGGTTAAGTACATGATCAGAGGTCTTCCTTTAACTGTTGGTATCAAAATTGGAGGTTCTTGAAGATACTCTTTGATCTTGTCAAAAGCTATTTGACAGTCGTCATTCCCTTTTACTACTTGATCTTTCTTTAATAGTTTGAAGAGTGGCTCACAAGTAGCATTCAGATGAGAAATGAATCGAGCAATGTAGTTTAGTCATCCTAGAAAACCTCTGACCTCCTTCTCAGTATGAGGAGATGGCATTTCTTGTATAGCTTTGACTTTGGCAGTATCGAATTCAATTCCTTTTCCACTGATGACAAAGCCTAGGACCTTTCCAGACCTTACCCCGAAGATGCATTTGTTGGGATTCAACCTCAACTTGTATTTCTTCAGCCTGTCCAACAGTTTGTGCAGATGATCAAGGTGCTCTTCCTCAGTTTGTGATATCGTTATCATGTAATCCACATAGAATTCTATCTCATTAAGGATTATGTCATGAAATAAAGCCACCATATCCCGTTGATAAGTTGCGCCTGCATTCTTTAGCCCAAAAGGCATGACCTTATAACAGAAGGTTCCCCACTGTGTGACAAAGGTGGTCTTCTCTATGTCTTCAGGTGCCATTTTGATTTGGTTGTAACCCGAGAAGCCATCCATGAAAGAGAATACCTTTTGTTGAGCAGTGTTGTCAACCAAAACATCAATATATGGTAGTGGGAAGTCGTCTTTATGGATTGCCCTATTTAAATCCCGATAGTCTACACACATATGGACCTTACTGTCTTTCTTCGATACTGGAAAAACATTTGCAATCCATTGGGGATACGATGTTACTACTAAGAAACCTGCATTAAATTGTTTGATTACCTCAGCCTTGATCTTCTCAGACATATTAGGATACATGCGACATACCTTTTCTTTGATCGTAGAACAACCTTCTTTCATTGGCAGACGATGAACCACAATATCAATATCGAGTCCCGGCATGTCTTTGTATGACCAAGCAAAGACGTCGACATATTCGTGCAATATTTGTACTAATCTGCTCTTGACATTGTCTTCCAAGTTGGCGCCAATCTTGACTTCTTTCTTATCTGCCTCAGTACCCAAGTTTATCACTTCGACTGGCTCTTTGTGCGGTTGGATTGCCTTTTCCTCTTGTATCAGGAGTCTGGCGAGTTCTCCATGTATCTCACAATCTTCTCCGCCTTCGTCTTCGGCTTGATAGATTAGACTTTCAAAGTCATAGACGGCAAGAGCAAAATTATGGTCAATGAGATCCGGAGTTGATGTGGATATGAAAATATGTGTGTGTGCATGTAAGGTCACATGGCTATTTGAAAAATATAGTAAACGAAAGAAAAGGAGCACAAAATTTTAATGCAAAATCATCTAATGTTTTCATTAAATGAACATATGATATATGAAATGACAACCCTTAACAAATGGACCATTGTGCCCCTGGCAAGGCACATGGTTTAAAGTAATTGTTTTAACATAAATTATACAGACAAATTTCTTAAAGTAATAAAAACAGGAAATAGGAATTACTCCTGGATGAAGGAGATTGAGATGAAGTCTTTGGCCTTCCAGTTGTTGAGTCCACCATCAGCAGTTGGGAATACCCAATCGTCCAAGTCACCATCACTATTATTGTCTTCCAGTGCATTTACTTCATTGTTTCTAATACGGAGAGGTGGTTCACCAGCACGAGCACGTTAAACCTATTTCTGAGCCTTTTAAGTAAAACCCAACCCAAATTTGTCAGATTTGTAGGGGATATCAGCAAGTTGTCCCCATATAGTGCAACCTCCATCTTCTACAACAACTCGGGAATCCTTCGGAGAGGCCATTCTTGGTGTGTCCTTAGCAATAGCAGGCATAGCTTTAACAACAACTATCATTGGAGGGATTACCTCAAATGCTTGACAGGGGGTTTCAATGAATTCTCCATCTATTTCAACATATTTGAAAGAATTCAAATGACTGACCATATATTCTTCCTCTCCACAGACTGTGACAGCCTTCCCTCTCACTGGGTACTTCAGAATTTGATGTAATGTAGAGGTAACCGCACCTGCCCCATGAATTTATGGGCGTCCGAGCAAGCATGAATAGGCTGGGAGAATATCCATTACATAAAAGGTTGAATTGAATACTTGAGATCCCACCTTGATCGGGAGATCAACCTCTCCATGGACCATCCTCTTTGACCCATCAAAGGCTCTTACCACGACATTGCTGAGTTTCAACACCAGCCCTTCACAGTCCAGCCTATCCAAAGCACCTTTCGGTAAAACATTGAGGAAGAATCCAATATCTTCTAACACATGCGCCAGAGTGGTTCCTTTGCATTCAATAGAGATGTAGAGAGCCTTGTTGTGATTCTTCCCTGCTGGAGTTAAATCTGCATCAAAAAATCCCAAGCTATTATCAGTAGTTAGGCTTGCAACACAATTCTCAAATTGATCAGCAGTGGTCTCTTGTGATACATGGGAATTCTTCAGTAATTTCAAAAAGGCTTAGGCATGAGCTTCAGAGCATAACAACAAAGACAACATGGACATTTTTTAGGGTGCCTGCCCCAGTTGTTCAACTATTTTGTAGTAACTTTTTCGGATGATCTTTATAATTTATTCCATCTCTTGTCTATATGGGTCTTCAATTATCACTTCTTTTGAGGGTGCCTCCGTCAGGGCAGGCTCAATAACTTTCTCTTTACCTCGGGTATCAACAGTTGGTCTAGCAACAGGAATACGGATATGTGTTGTAGTAATTGTTGGGGGAGAGATCTCTGGAGAGAAGATCCTTCATGTCCTAGTGACCTTACTAGTTCCGGCAGTGTTCGTAATTTCATGCTCTTCATTTTCAGTAATGAATGGATCTTGCTTGACACCATGACACTAAACTTCCGCCCCATAGTTCTAAGGCATAACTTTGTCAGATGAATAGGGGACTGGAATCGGTGTAGTGATAATCAGGGGATCCACTCTTGGCTCAACAGGAATCCTTATAGGGCCTTTATAGGTGATCCTAATAGGATTATTGGAAATGGTGATTATGGAAATATCTTCAAGTCTCAACTCTTGGAAAGTACTTTCAGGCAAACTCTTCACGGACAAAGTTTTCTCGAACAAAATTTCATGGCTATCAATCAGGCGCTGAATACCTTTCTTCAACCACATATAACCATTGGTTTGGGAAGCACAATGGTAACAATCTTCAAGGAAACCAAGAAATAAATTGACTCTTAGCAGATTCTTCGTAACAGTCAATAAGGGAGTAGTTAAATCACTGATGGTTGAGACAAAGAAGACATCGCCAATGGCATTGACACCTTTACCATGACTTGGCATGGGAGAAGTAATTATATTAGGGGTTTATGGATGGTCAAACTTGATCACCTTGTTGTCAATCAAATCTTGGATCTTGTAATTCAACGCCCAACAATTATTGGTGTCTTGGCCGGGACTATTTGAATGATAGGCACATTTCATGTTCGGATTATATTTGGGAGAGGCAGTGTTAGGATTTGGAGGAGGATCTCACAGTGTTACAAAATCTGCCTTCAACAGATGTTATAGAGCTTAAGACAGTGGCATGTTAATCCTAGTGAATTGCGTCTTTGGGGCATCTGGCCTTTGCTGATTGTTGGATTGTTGTAGTCGTTGAAATGGGGTCGGGTTTGAGATCAATACAGCTCCTACTAACTAATGACAATCATTCTTGATACGGATCCTTTGTCTATAAACAACATTAGTCTCTTTGTTACTGACAAATGGTTTCTTTACAACATTAGAGGTTGAGGCCATGGAGATCTTTCCGCTTTTGATTCAACTTTCAACTTGCTCGCCAGTCAAGATCAGCTCAGTAAACCCTGACGAAGAACTCCCAATCAGAAAATTAAAGAATGGACCAGTCAAGGTGCCCATGAATATGTCTACCAATTCTATGTCAGTTAAAGGGGGTTGCACCCTTCCATCCAAGTCCCTCCACTTTTGAGCATACTCTTTAAAACCTTCGTTTGAACCCGTACTCATAATCTACAACTGCACCCGAGTTGGTGCTAGGTCAACATTGTACTGGTATTGTCTGTAGAAGACAGTTGCCAGATCCTCCCATGTGTGGATATTAGTCCCTTCTAGTTGATAGAACCACTCCAACTTTGTCCCAAATAAGCTTTCTTGGAAGAAGTGCACCCATAACTTCCTATCGATGATGTGTGTTTGAATCTTGCGGACATAAGACCTCAGATGCATCTTTGGACAGAAGACCCCATCATACTTGGTGAAGACAAGTGTGATACAGTGGCAGAACCGACTGTTATACTGGTATTACGTTTGTGTTCATAAATGTTGCGGTAAGCAAGAGTCACCACCGAATTTTCTTTTATCCAAATTAAGGAAAGGGTGAAAAGAATAGAAAAAGACCTTTTAAAGAATTTTATGAGTAAGGGGGGTAGATTATGGAAAGGGAAGGTGTTAGCACCCTTTCCATTCGTAGTTTTCTATGGGTTCTTAGATGCTTAGCTCATTTTTTTGAAATACCTTGTGCTTTGTGTTTTTGCAAAAGTATTTGAAAATGCCTTAGTGCGGCGATTTGCTTCATGATAACTCTTGTATCAGTCCTCAAGAGTGTTGATAAAACAAATGTCTTTGAAAGTTATTTTGAAAGGTTTTTGTGTAACTGTAAAAAAGTTTGTTTTGAGCATAACATCTAAAGGCTATCTACTTATACTAAAAAAGGTTTGTTCTTTTCCTCCTATCCTTTAGATAGCACTATCCTACAATTAGTGAGTAGGTAGCCCTATCGTTGTATGTATGAGGGACATTCGAAGGGACGTTTTATATTCACAAAGGCAACTTAGCAAGAAGCTTTGGTAACTACCCTTGGGTTATAAGCTCATATTTTTACCGAGGCAACGTTGAGAGGGTCATCGAGGGACTTATGATCTTTTTGAACCAGAGGGTAGTCACTAAAACACTCACGTTTCGAGAGTTGTGACTATTTTCCAAAGGCAACCGAAGTGGGCGTACCCTAGAGGTGTATATGTGCAAGTATGCGTGTTTCAGTTATTTTTCTTTGAATTTAAGTTTGCTAGAATTTTGTTTTTATTCTTGCCATACAATCCTATTATTCATGCATCTAAACAGTTTATAGTTTGCAGAAATTTAAAGTGCGAGAATTGTAAATCCTACGCTATTACAATGCTTCGGGGAGGGGGAATTTACATGTCCAAAAAATGGGAGAAAAATAAAGAAATCGATAAAGTCCTAGTTTAATCTATTACATACTGTCAGCAGATACATTATTATAAAAAATGCGAGAATAAGATAATGCGCGCGAAATAGAGACGAACGTCTAAAACCCTAAGAAATAGCTAAGTAAACATAAAGAATCTTTTTTGGTTTTGTTTATTTTAAGAAAATAGTTAAACTAAATTAAATGAGAAAAAACTAAATATAATCTTAATTAATTAAATAAAAGAAAAATGATTGTTAATTAAAATTAATTCAAATAAAACTAATTCTACTATTTTTTGTGTTTTGATTAAGAAAATATTTGAATTAAATAAACCTAAGTCTAGTTGATTTTAAATTGATAAAACGAACTAAGAAAATCTAAGTCTATTTAATATTTTTTAATTTTTATGATTTGTTAAAAAAATGATTAAAATGAAATAAATATGATAAAACAAAAAACAAAAAAAACAAATGGGCTTGGTGTTATGCAGCCAAAAGGAGGGTGCGTTTAGGATTTTTGTTAGGCCCAAAAGCCTGAGTTCAACGTCCCAATAATAATCCAGTGGGCACCACCCTTGGAGTTGCAGGGTGAAAATGCGCCCTAGGATCTCCAGATTCCTTTGCATCACAGCAGATGGCCCAAACATGAAGGTATATGGTGAATGCTTAGGGGTTCAACGCACTAAATCCTGCAAGAAATGTTAGAAAAAAATCAAAAATGCTGGACCTAGGACTCGAACCCAGGTCATTTCCCTTTGCACGCATACGCCTTTCCATCTGAGCTGCCTTACAATTCATGTATAATAACCAATGCATAATATTATATACAAAACCAAGTCAAATATATTTTTAAAAAAATAAGAACACGAGCGATGGCTTCATTGGACCAATAGAATTGTATCGTTCTGCCACATAGACTCCAACAGAGTCAACACCGGTTAGAGACGCCGGAGCAGATCTCCGGTCGTCTTCTCCGACCCCCCAAAAATCAAAACATGCGAAAAAACATTAGATCAAAGGAAAAGAAGATCATGGTCCTCCTAATTTGGGGGCTGTGAATCCATTGGTGCCCTCCGTTTGGCCTGAAAACATCTGTATATAGTGAACTAAGGTTTGACCGTAATCATGCCCTAACAATGGCATCCCTTTAGTTATGCATCTATCCTTGCATGTAGCATGTTAAAACATTTTCAAACAATGATATGAACATGAAAATGTGCCTCAAAACTATTTAAAATATATGAATTGAAAGATCCAGATGTGACGAAATTACCTAACCAGAGTAAATTGGTTCACGTGTTCTAGAATGTTTTAGGAGTTGAGAATGATTGGTATGCACTCCTGGATGTCTTAGGGACATGTTGTGATGCTTGGTTTGGATGAATATGGGCTGGGAATGGATTTTCGAGTTTTACAACTTTTGGATTTTTTTGCAAATTTTGTAGAGTTCCTCTAGGCTGTTTTCAGCGTGAGTTTGGCTTGCAGGTAGATAGTATTTATAGAGGAGAGGGAGGGGACAAGGAAACATGGCAAGAATCCAAGCCATAACCATTGTTTTAAAACCATGATCATAATTTGAAAAAATGCCTTTTATGGAGATTTCATGCCATTTTCATATTGGGATGAACCTGGTCACTTCTTGCACGAATTTGTGGGCTTTAAACTGATCTAAAATGTCAGCCCATATGCCCAAAACAAATATCCATTATTTTATGCATTTTATTTTATATTTATTTGAATAGAATACAATAAATTATGTATAAAATAGCTAGAAATGGAAAGGCATGGTAAGAGTGAGAGTAGAGGTCCTTTATAAGCTTAGGAAGATATTTTAAGTCCAAGAAATTAAGCCATTGACCTAAATGTTCAATTTTGCTCAATGCATAATTCTTGAAATTTCCAAAATTTTCCCAACTTGGGCAAGCCATAACTTTCTCAATTTGGATCTCTTTATTATGATCTTGGACTTTTTGGAAAGCCCAAGTTGTCTACTTCAATCCATCCGTTTACCAAATTTTCATTTGGAGAATTTATCTTGATATAAATGGTCTTGACAAAAGGTGCGTTTTGTTGAGTTTATGAAAATGACCTATAATGTATGAGCTTGTATATTTCAAATGGTGCATCTCTTGATATTGAGGACAAAGAAGAAGTTGTAGGGAATGAGATTCTATTCAAATTGAGCTTTGGTTGGGGGAAAATGGATGAAGTATGTTAAAGTTATGCCTAGTCAAATTTCAGTTGACTTTTCCTATAGAAACCCTAATTTATCAATTTTTACTTTTGATGAATTAGGAGCATTTCTTGAGGAATCATGATCAACCTTTGATCAAATGATGGATATCACTGTAAAATGTTGATGTTGACCAAAAATCTTGAAGTTTGATTGTACATGGGCCACAGTTTAATTTTGACCTAGTATAGTTGATTTTCAAGCATTTAAGCAACTAACTGAGAAAACTTGTAGTGTAAGGCATGAAATTTGTTATGGACAACCTTGAAGGTATATTAGGGCCATGGAAAACATTTGAGACCTTTGGAGCTCACACATATTGATGAAAAATGAAACCGTAGTTAGAGGTTCATTGCTTAGGAAGAGAATTTGTCTGATCAATTCTTGGTCAACCTTTGAGCAATTAGGAATCTCTAAGAGCATGCCTTGAGTGAAAATGGGAGGGAAAATTTTGGGATACAACAACTGCCCCTGTTAAATCTTCTTAAACATGAGGATTTAGATTGGCTTGTCTTCCTTTCGTGATCTGAAGGTGGAAGATGATTGAGCACTAGAGTGCCCAAAAATTTGGACTCAAATGAAGTAACACTGATGGTTGATGATGTCGGGAATTGGCTTACAGAGTCCATTTGGAGAAGATGACAGAGAGTCGTCGGAGATGGGCTTAAAGATGCCATCCAAAGTAGATGTTGACTTCATAAGAGGTCTCTTTATGGGGAATTCCTATTCCTGCTGTCTGAGGAGGATTCCGCTGGGGAATATGGTTTTCTGTTGTTCTCTTGGTTGAGGAAAACTCTATGGGGAATAGAATCTAGGAACTTCAGTTGTCCAAGGCTCTGGAGATATGGGGGTTTGCTGCTTTCTAGTTGAATCCAGGCTTCACAGTAACTTCCTGGGGATAATGGAGTTAACTGTTATCTGAAAATGTAATAAAAAGAGCCTGTGTAAGGCTGCTTCAGGATGAGTCCGTGTTACTCAGCATCTGGAAAGTTGAGAAGGAATCCGTGTAAGATTTCTTTGGGACGAGTCCATGTTAGACTGCATCTGGATGATGAGAAGGAACCTGTGTCTGATTTCTCAGTATGGTCGTGTAGATAGTTTTCCTGTCTGGTTTCTGGTGTTAATCTCTTACCTAAGAAAGAAAGATAGTTTTCCCGTCTGGTTTCGGGTGTTAATCTTCAATCTCCTCATGTAGATAGTTTTCTTGGCTTGTTACAGGTATTAATATACAATCGGTCATCC
The DNA here is from genome assembly GCA_948472305.1 of Vicia faba. Lineage (NCBI taxonomy): Eukaryota > Viridiplantae > Streptophyta > Magnoliopsida > Fabales > Fabaceae > Vicia > Vicia faba. Next base: position 1,099,967,139 of record OX451735.1, read on the forward strand.
ACAAATAGTTGTCCTGGCTTGTTACAGGTATTAATCTGGAACTTGAAAACTGTCGATTGTTGAGATAGTTGTCCTGTCTGGTTTCAGGTATTAATCTCTGACCTGAGAAAGAAAGATAGTTTTCCCGTCTGGTTACGGGTGTTAATCTTCAATCTCCTCACGTAGATATTTTTCATGGCTTGTTACATGTATTAATCTACAATCAATCGTCCACAGATAGTTATCCTGGCTTGTTACAGATATTAATCTGGAACTTGAAAACTGTCGGTCACTGAGATAGTTGTCCTGGCTTGTTACAGGTATTAATTTCTGACCTGAGAAAGAAATATAGTGTTCCTGGCTTGTTACAGGTATTAATCTTCAATCTCCTCATGTAGATAGTTCTCCTGGCTTGTTACAGGTATTAATCCACAGTCGGTCTTCCACAGATAGTTGTCCTGTCTTATTTCAGGTATTAATTCGGAACTTGCTTTTGGTCATTGAGATAGTTATCATGTCTGGTTTCAGGTATTAATATCTAACCTTAGAAAGAAAGGTAATTTTCCTAGCTAGTTACAGGTATTAATCTTCAATTTGTTCATGTAGATAGTTTTCTTGGCTTGTTACAAGTGTTAATCTATAATCAGTCGTCCACATATAGTTGTCTTGTCTTGTCACATGTATTAATCAGGAACTTGAAAATGTTGGTCACATACATAGTTCCCCATCTGGTTTCAGGCATTAATCTGTGGCCTGCTGTATTTATTGGTAAACCCATCTTGCTTCGGGAGTTCATACCTGTGATACGGTGGGAGAACTGACTTGAAGGTTTTGCATTTTATCGCAAATTTCGCGGTTAGCAAGAGTCGCCACCGACTTTTCTTTTATCCAAAAGGAAAGGTGAAAAAGCACAGGAAAGACCTTTGAGATGTTTTCTTGAGTTCGGGGGGTAGATTATGAAAAGGGAAGGTGCTAGCACCCTTTTCATCCATGGTTTTCCATGGGCTCTTAGTTACTTTCTTAGATCACTTTCTTTGTTTTGTTTGAAATGGTGTTTGGTGTGATTTTGAAAATATTTTGTAAAAGAGGCCATTGTTTAGGCAATCTTTGTAATGATTCTCATTCGTAAGAATGTATACAAAGATATTTGTATTTTGAAAATGTTTTCAATGTTTTGTAAGATGTTTTGAAATATGTGTGTTTGTTTTTGAAAATAGCAACGATTATTTGAAATGGAGCAAGTAACTTAGAAGCTATCTACCTACTCAAATGTCTTTCTTGTGCATTTTCTATTCCTTTGACATTGTTGACTTACCATTGATTTGGTAAGCAACCCTATCCTTGGATGTAAACGGGACGGGCGTGGGTCATCGTATAACCATGATAGCAATATTGCCAAGTATCTTAGCATTTTGAGAGACCAAGATCATTTTGTAAGGCAACTTTTGAATAGCGTCATCGAGGAACTATGATCTTATATTTGTTTTATTTTGCCAAGATACTTCGCATGCGTAACATGGCCATTTTATTTTAGGAAACCAAGTAGGAGAAACCCTAAGGGTGCTTGTGTGCAAAGTGTATCATTTTAATTACTTTGATTTTGTCTTGTATTTAGGGTTTTCTATTTTGCTTTGTTTTGTTCTTGTCATGCAAACCCTAATTACTAATCATGGTATATAAAGCGATAAATTGCGTAATGTAAATATACTAAGCTATTATAACAATTTTTATGGGAGGGGGAAATACAAGTTTGAATGGGGATTTGCATAAATATAAAGCTAAATATATTATTACAACCAAATCGAATTTGCGCGAATTAAATAAATATAATACAAATATTTAAAATATAATGCAATATGTGTAAAGAAAAGATTTTTTTATGTCTTGTTTTTGTGTAAAAGAATATTTAACTTAAACCTAAAAAATAAGGAAAAAATAATTAATTCTTTTTGAAAGGGGTTAAACCCTAATTTTTATTTAAAAGAAAATAATGTTTATGTATTATTATTTTGTGCATTTTTTGTATAAAAAATAATAAATAATATTATGCCCTAATATTAAAAATTAAATATGTGCAAAAATAAGTATTTATAAATATAAAAATGTAAAAATAAAAATATATTAAGTATATTTAATTATTTATAAGTTTATTAAGAAAATCAATTATATTTATCAAAATAAACTATTTTTTTCATGTGAGAAATAATAAATAAAAATAAATAAAAGTGTGAAAACAAATAAATCATTTTTTAGGATTTTTTATCATTAAGAAAAATAAATAAAAGTATTAAATATAAAAATAAAAATAAAAATAAAAATAAAAAATATGAAATAGTTAGCAAAGGGGATGTAATAGCAATTCAGTGGTGGTGTTTAGCAAAAACAAAAAGGCCTAAGCAGCAAAAAGCCCAAACGACTTCATCCTTGTCTTGTCTTCCTCTTCCTTGCGCCTTTGCCAGTTCAACCTCCTTCAACTGGAATCGTGTATGGCAATGTAGGGACTTTAATGGAGGCTTGATGATTGCTTGAGCTTCCTTGAGCTTCCCTGAATCTATTCCAACTCTTATCTTGCTCTGAAGATGGCTGGAACTCCCTGACCAAGTCCAACTGCTAGTGTGATACGGTGGGAGAACTGACTTGGGTTTTTTGCATTTGTGTTCGCAAATGTTTCGGTTTAGCAAGAGTCGCCACCGACTTTTATTTTATCCTAAGAAAAGGTCAAAAAGCACAGGAAAGACCTTTGAGATGTTTTCTTGAGTTCGGGGAGTAGATTATAGAAAGGGAAGGTATTAGCACCCTTTATATCCATGGTTATCCATGGGCTCTTAGTTACTTACTTAGATCACTTGCTTTTGCTTTTCAATTGTTTGAAATGGTGCTCTTCGATTGTTTGAAATGGTGCTTTGTGTGTGATTTTGAAAGATGTTTTGAAAAGAGGCCATCGTTGTGGCAACCTTTGTAATGGTTCTTGTTTGAATGTATACAAAGGTGTTTTTGTCTTTTGAAAAGTTTTCAATGTTTGAAAGTAGGGTTTTGAAATTTGTGTAGTGAAGTTTATTTTGAAAATAGCAAGGATGTTTTTTGCAAGTTTTGATCAAGTAACTAAGAGTTGTCTATCCTATTTACTCAAAGACATTTCTTATGTTTTTAACCCTTTTAACAATGTTGCTTCACCATTGTATTTGGTGAACAACCTTGTGTTAGGATGTTAAACGGGACAGGCGCGGGTCATCGTATAGACCATGATAGCAATTGTGTCAAGTATTTTTGGCAATTTTCTTGAGGGACTTGATCATTTTGTTTAGGCAACTCAGATAGAGTCATCGAGGGACTATGATCTTTTGTTTTGTTTTTGTTTTGCCAAAGTACTTGACATGCAACCATGGCCCATTTTTGAAGGCAACAAGTGGATTGAAACTCTAGGGGTGCAAGTGTGCATTGTGTTTGTTTTTCATGCATGTTTATCTTGGAATTAGGTCAAGCTAATTGTTGATTTCATTTTGCATACAAACCCTAAGTCTAAGCATGGCATAATTGGAAGCTTTTAAATGTGCGAGAATTTAAATGCTATACTATTACAACATGATATAGGGAGGGGGGTACAAATTTGAATTGGGGGGTATTTGACAAGAAATTAAATTCTAAGTTATTACAACCAAATTGAATGTACAAGGCATAATATTTAAATGAATATAATTAAATAAATATCAAATAAAATGTATTATGCAAAAATTATTTTTATGTATGTAAAACGTATTTTTAAATGTGAAGTAAAAATAAATAAAGAAAAACTCAATTTTAATTATTTTTCTATTTAGGGAAAAAACCCTAATTCTTAATAAATAGTATTATTTATTAATTATATACAATAATATATTAATTTATACAAAAAAAATAAAAGTATATTGTAAAAATGATATTTTTAGTGCAAAATATTAATAAAAATGAAAATGTAATATTTTTGTATTTTTCCTTAATTATTTAATAAAATAAAGTATATAAGTATATATATATATTAAATATATTGAATATATAAAAATAAAAAATTAATTATTTACAAAAAAAAAATGTGTATATTCTAGAAAATATTTTCAAGTGTAAATAAAAATAATAAATGAAGATAAGTATATTTTTTGTATTATTTTTGTGTTTTAATAAAAAAAGAAAATAGTTTATTTACATATTTATACTAGTAAAATAAAAATAAATATGAAATAAATATGAAAAATTAGAAAATAATTTTTTGGCATTTTTTATATTTAGACAAAAAATAATAAAGTCAGAATAAAAAATAAAAAAGTCAAAATGATAAATATTCAAATAAAAGGGCCAGCAGGGTGCAAACTGAATAAAGGGGTGTCAAAAGTAAAGGAAACCAGGCCCAGCCCAGAATCCACTTCTTCTTCTTCCTTTGAACAAAACACGCGCGCTTCTGTACACAAATGCCATCTCCTGTTTCTTTGATTTTTTGACAAAACTCATAACATGAACATTATAGAGCATTAAACCACGAATCCAACCATATAAAAAACTTGGATTAACTCTCAAAGACCAGAGAGAATTCCTCTGACCCTAATTTCTAACCTAGTTTTTTCAGAAAGTTCATGAGTGAAATTCTCTTAGCACGATTAATGTAAATGAAAACTAAGCATATGTATGGCTTCAGGGCTATGAGTACAATATATTTCATTCACAAACTTAAGCCTAACCATTCCTAGATAGAGAGATAGAAGTCCATGAAATACCTGTTTCAGTTGACTTCGAGCTGGACAATGTAGCAACCTTCAATGGTGTTTGAGCTTCTTTTGAGCTTGCCTGAGGTCCAAGGAAGCTTTTCCAATGCTTGGCTTGTTTTGAAACAACTTGAATCGTGCCACAGAACTTAACCTGCAAAGCTTTGAAACAAAAATGGCAAAGTGTGTTAATGGTGTTACAGCTTGCAATGGAGTCCTGGGATAGTTCAGGTGAGTTGATTGGAATGTGTTTGAAGTATCTTGGGACAAAACGCACGATGGAAATTGGTTATGGCTTCAAGTTTGCAGAACTTGCCCTGTTTTGCAGCAAAACAAGGATTTTGTGTACAAGGGGGTTTGGGAGGCAGAAGGGTCGTGTTTTTGGCTTGTTGGAAGGTATGAAACTGGTTTACAATGTTTGTGTAAGCTGGTTTCAACAGATGTGAGAGATGGTCTATGTTTTGCAACTTTTCTTCTTTTTCAAGCAAGAGTGTGTGTCCTTCCAATGCAGGCTTGTACAAGCCCTATATCATGCTTCATTATTTTCTCTTAGTTCTTGGAATTGGTTGATTGAATCTTGCTTCAGAGATATGGCCCCATGCCTCAAGGATTTTGGTTTGACATAAAGTGCAACTTTATAAAAATGGCATTTTACCTTTTACCACTTAAGGATTAATCTTGTATGCAATATCCAAATGAACAAGATAACACCTTAACTCGATGGTTATGCATTAAATTATGGAATACAAACTGGTTTTGATGCCTGCAAGCTAGCACCAAACATGCTGATTTGAAAATGCAAGTTTGTATGAACATGTATTGGTCATGGACAAAAGTGAGTTTTTGCCAACTTCAAGCATTCGATTCTCTCTAACCACAAGGGTGTTTGAGGAGTTCTTGGACAATTTGGAAAGCTTGGAACATGTTATATAATCCATATTTGAAATGAAACTTGAAAATCCAAGTGGAACTATGTGAAAAATGGCCAAGAAGATGGGTCAAAATCCTGCCTAGATTAGGGCAAATTTTCTCTAAGTTAAAAGTTTTAGGTACCCTTGTTCCAAAAATCATAACTTGAGATAAAAGCTTCTTTTGAGAAAACTTTGTGATCAAAGTTGTAGACTTTGTGATGGACTACAACGTTCATGTTGCAAGTTTTCTTTGAATCCATTTGCATCTTGGTGAAAAAATGGGACAAAGTTAGGAAAAAATAAGAAAATTTCATAACTTAGAAATTTTCTAAGTTATGAAATTTTTCCATCTTAAACCCTAATTTGCATTTTTGGGTTTCTTGATGAACAAGTTTCATAATTTGACATGTCTTGATGAAAAATAACTCTTGGCACTTGATTTTGACCTAAAAGTCAAAGTTTGACTTTTTAGTGTACAGTTAAATTTTGATCAGTTGACTGAAAAATTCATCTGTCAATCCTATGCATTTGAGATCTTTTAAACTTGTTGAATGGGTCAAGACAATGTCATTGAGTCCTTGAGCCCATGTGTGAGCTTGATTTTCCATTGGCTAGGTCAAACAGTCAAAAATTGCCTTTGTGCAGTCAAAACCCTAAAAATGACCATTTTGCCCTTTTGGTGATCTGATCAAATTTCTTGTGGAATTGTGATCCAAACTTGATCAAATGGCTCATATGAGTTCATAATATTGATGTGGGTCAAATTTCATGAGGTTTGACTGTCAATTGGCCACAGTTGACTTTTTCCTCAATACAGCTGATTTCTAGGTCAACTGTCCAATTGACTGGGCAAAAATTTGAATCAAGGCTTGAAACTTGGTATGGATAAACTTGTGAGTCCAACATGAAGTATGAAAATCACTTTGGGCATTGTAGGTCAAAACATCCATGTGCAAATTCAAACCCTAATTTAGGTCAACAATGCAAGGAGGTGTCTTGAGTAGGGCAAACCCTAATTTGACCTTGAGTTCCAAGAGTCTTGTGATTGAGAAAATGTTGATGAAATGAGAGGGAAAATTTTGGGGTACAACAGTTGCCCCTGTTCAATCTTCTTGAACCTGAAGAGTTAGATTGGCAAGTTTGCCTTTCGCGATTCGAAGGTAAAAGAGGATTGGACACTAGAGTGCCCGTAAATTTGCACTCGTCAAAATAATGTTGAGGGAATGGGCTTAAAGATGCCATTTGGTGTTGGTAGAATCTTGCTGGAGACGGGCTTAAAGATGCCATCCAAGAATGTTTGTTGAAGTGCAATGTTGTAGGTTAGAAGAATGAGCATCAAATGGTATCTACGTCTGGAATTCACTTGAATTGTATCTTGGAGACTGGGTCTGTATGAGCAAAGGAATGGCGTCCGTGTTTGGAGCGTATCTGAGCTGTAACTGTATTTAAAACTTTAAATGAATATCAGAATGACTGTCGTGTCTGGAGTGTATCTATATTCTGAATGGGTAACAGAGAAACATCTGTATACGGAGCAACTGTGTGCTGGGGATAAATTCTGAATGAGTGACAGAATGGCAACTGTGTCTAGTGCATATCTGGGGTGTATCTGAAGTTTGAGATCTGTATGAGTAGCAGAATGACTTCCGTGTTTGGAGTGTATCTGGAACTGTAACTGAGATCTGAATAGGTGACAAGATGACTTTTGTGGCGACTGCACTGGGGAGAATCAAACTGCTGGTGTGAAGGCCAGAATGGCATCCGTGTTTGGAGCACATCTGAACTTTGAGTTGAGAATCTGAACGAGAGATAGAATGGCTGCCGTGTCTGGAGCGTATCTAGTCTGTATCTGATTGCTGAAGTCTGAATGACTAGTAGAATGACCGTCGTGTCTGGGGTGTATCTGTACTGTATTTGACTTGAAATTCTGAATGAGTAATAGAATGACTGTCGTGTCTGGGGTGTATCCATACTGTATCTGAATACTTGTTTACGATAGCCTTTTAATCTTATCCTGAAAAGGGTAAAATGTTAGCTAAAACACAAAGTTATGTTGCATGATATGTATGATGCAATGAATTGTGTTTCATCAATGTTTATGATATATGAATGTAATGGATGTGCATATAAGCTGAGTAGCTGTCTTGCTGAGGAAAATAAATCCTTGATAATTGGAGATAATGAAATCTTTGATTGCTGTTGGAGGAAGTAAATTCCTGACTGGCGCTGAGGTTTCAAAAATCTTTGATTGTTGAAGATGAGAAATCCTTGCTGACTGCCTGGGGATTAAAGATCTTTGATTGTTGAGAATGAGAAATCCTAGGACCACTGTTGGGGATTGAAAATCCTTAGTGACTTGTAGGGATTTAACAAGAGCTTCGACAACTTCTGCGGGGAATGAGAATCCTTCATGATTTTCCTGGGAAATAAGGAAAACTCTGAAAATCTCTACTGGGTAGTTAAAACCTGGGAGGCTTCTGCTGGAGAAATAAGACCAAGAATCTTCGATCTGCTGGGAAATAACTCTGTGGGGAGAATGTTTACTTGTCTAGTGAAATCAGGAGCTTGGGTTGTATGCCAATCTACTGGGGAAGTTGGGGAACACTGAATGGTTCTCACTGGGGATCGATAGTCGGAAATTTGATTTCGCTGGGGAATAAGGTTTTAGAATATTCTAACTCTGCTAGGGATATGTATTTCAGGGTTTTCGGGCTCCAATGGGGATCGGGAGTTCAAAGACTTAACTTTGATGGGAATTCTGAAACTTAACTCCGCTGGGGGATAAAGTTTAGAACACACTGGCTCCGCTGGGGATCTTGAAATTTTACTCCGCTAGGGATGTATACTTCAAGGTTTTAGCTTTGTTGAGGATCTGAATGATGTACTGTAGGGGATTTCTTCTGGAATAGCACAAGGATATCTTCCTACACCTTCAACCTATCAGTTATTATCCTTTCTCAATTTCGTTTTATTTGTAAGCAGTAATTATATTCAAATGCATATCCCTATTTAACAAAACTTTGGACGTTTTCAAATTAAACATAAGTGTAAAAAGAATGAAAGGCAAACAAATTTCTGCACTTTGAAGTATTTTTGTATTAACTTTTGTAAGTATCTTTGTACAAAGGAAACAAACATCCTAGTAAGAGAATATTTTCATAAAATTGAGAGAAAAATTTATACAAAAAGAAAGATGGCTATGTGTAACAATTCCATGGGGTTCCCATTCTGCTATAGCCTTCACAACTCTGAGTATCTTGTCCATTTGTTGCTTTGTCTGCCGATGATTGGATTGATCAGAAGCCTGGAGCTTGTTGGTGAAGAGGTTGTCCTTAAAGTGATCCGACGAGACATAGTCATACGCTTTAATTCCCTAACTTTTGCTTGAACCTCCCTTTCGGGTTTTCGATTCACCGGGATGCCCATTTTTGCCCAAGTCGCCCTTTCGGGTTTTCAACTTGTCGGGTCATTTTATGCATAGTATTTTTTGACTATGTCTGCGTTCGTAGGATGCAGCAAGTCATCACCGTCCATGGTGGTTAGAATCATTGCCCCACAAGAAAAGATGTTCTTGATCATAAATGGTCCTTCGTAAGTAGGAGTCCACTTGCCCCTGGGATCACTTTGCGGCAAGACGATCCGCTTGATTACAAGGTCCCCGACTTGATATACTTGTCTCTTGACTTTCTTGTTGAAAGCCTTGATCATCCGTTTTTGATACGTCTGACCATGACAAACAGCAGTAAGTCGCTTCTCGTTGATCAAATTAAGTTGGTCAAGCCGGGTCTGAATCCAATCGTCTTCACTCAAACCAGTATCCTTCATAATCCTCAAGGAGGGGATCTGAACTTCCATAGGTAAAACAGCTTCCATGCCATATACCAAAGAAAAAGGGGGTTGCCCCTGTTGAAGTACGCACCGTGGTACGATACCCGTGCAGAGCAAACGGTAACATCTCATTCCAGTCCTTGTAGGTGACTATCATCTTTTGAATGATTTTCTTGATATTTTTGTAGGCGGCTTCAACAGCACCGTTCATCTTCAGCCGATAAGGAGATGAATTGTGATGATAAATCATGAACTGTTCACATAGAGCGGTGATCATAGTATTGTTCAAATTCGTACCGTTGTCCGTGATGATCCTGTCGGGGACACCGTACCGGCATATGAGACTCTTCTTGATGAAACAGGCAACCACATTCTTTGTAACGGAGGCAAAGGAAGCTGCCTCGACCCATTGGTGAAGTAATCAATTGCCACCAAGATGAAGCGATATCCATTGGATGTTGTGGGCTTGATCTCTCCAATCATGTCAACGCCCCATATCGCGAATGGCCAAGGAGCTGTCAAAATGTTTTTGAGGAACAGGAGGAATATGTACCTTGTCGGCGTAGACTTGGCACTTGTGGCAGGTACGAGAATGTTGATGACAATCAACTTCCATGGTAGACAAGTAGTATCCTGCCCTTAGAATCTTCTTAACCATCGTATGTCCGCTCAAGTGGGTGCCGAATGTGCCACTGTGTATCTCGGTCATGATCAACTCTGCTTCAGCTTTGTCCATACAACGAAGTAAAACACAATCATGGTTGCACTTATAAAGGATGCCATTTCTTAGGAAGAACCTGACAGCAAATCTCCTTAAGAACTTTTTGTCATTGACAGAAGCTCCTTCAGGGTATTCTCTAGTCTGGAGATACCTTTTGATTTCATGAAACCAGGGTTGTTCCACTACTTCTTCGGTATTAATCTCATGACAGTGCGCAGGTTCTTCCATTCGCTCGATGGTAATTTGGGGAGCCTCGTTATCCCAGTTGAGTTTAAACATGGAAGACATTGTAGCCAGAGCATCTGCTAGCTGATTTTCTTCTCGCGGGAAGTGCTCGAAAGTAATCTGCTCGAAATGAGGCAACAATGTCAAGACATGTTCCTTGTATGAGATAATGTTAGGATGCTTGGTGTCCCACTCTCCTTTGACTTGACTGATAACCAAAGCCGAGTCCCCAAATACGACCAAAGATTTGATTCCCAAGTCTATAGCAGCCTTGAGACCAAAGATGCAAGCTTCATATTCAACCATGTTGTTGGTACAGCTGAAGCACAGTCGGGCAGTGAAGGGTGTATGGCAACCTTTCGGAGAAATGAGTACCGCACTGATACCGTTGCCAAGTGCATTTGAAGCACCATCAAAGTACAGGGTCCATCGGGATCCTTGTTCAGGTCCGTTACCTTCGATGTTGTCTAAAGTCATGATATCCTCGTCGGGGAAGTCGAATCTCATGGATTGGTAATCTTCGACCGCTTGATGAGCTAGATGGTCAGCTAGTACACTCCCCTTTATAGCTTTTTGGGTAGTATATTGGATATCATACTCAGTCAGGATCATTTGCCATCTAGTGATTCTTCCAGATAAAGCATGCTTCTCGAAGATATACTTGATCGGATCCATTTTGGAAATCAGCAAAGTGGTGTGAGTCAACATATACTGCCTTAGCCGACGAGCAGCCCATACCAAAGCGCATTAAGTTTTCTCGAGCAGTGAGTAGCGAGTCTCACAGTCGGTAAACTTTTTGCTAAGGTAATAAATGGCATGCTCTTTTCGGCCAGACTCGTCATGTTGGCCCAGCACATACCCCATTGAGTTATCCAGAACGGTCAGATACATGATTAACGGCCTTCCTTCGACGGGTGGCATCAGAATAGGAGGTTCTAGTAAATACTCCTTGATTTTATCAAAAGCAACATGACAATCATTGTTCCATTCAACAACTTGATCTTTCTTCAACAGTTTGAAAATTGGCTCACAGGTAGACGTCAGGTGAGAGATGAACCTGGCGATATAGTTCAAGCGTCCCAAGAATCCTCTAACCTCCTTTTCAGTACGGGGGGGCAGGAATTTCTTGTATAGCCTTTACTTTAGCTGGATCAACCTCAATGCCTTTGTTGCTGACAATAAATCCCAAAAGTTTACCAGACCTAACTCCAAAAGTGCACTTGTTTGGGTTCAGTCTGAGCTTATACTCCTTCAACCTGGCAAACAGCTTTTGCAAATGACCAAGGTGTTCTTCTTATATCTATGATCGAGCTATCATGTCGTCTACGTAAACTTCGATCTCATGATGTATCATATCATGAAATAAAGCTACCATGGCGCGTTGATAGGTTGCCCCTGCGTTCTTCAGTCCGAACGACATCACTTTGTAGCAGAAGGTACCCCATTGCGTGACAAAAGTAGTTTTCTCCATGTCCTCGGGGGCCATTTTGATCTGGTTATATCCCGAGAATCCGTCCATGAAGGAAAAAACCTTGTGTTGAGCTGTGTTGTCAACCAAGATGTCGATATGTGGCAGCGGAAAATCGTCTTTAGGGCTAGCCCTGTTCAAATCCCGATAGTCCACACACATTATGACTTTTCCGTCCTTCTTAGGCACGGGCACGATGTTAGCAACCCATTGTGGATAGGAGGTAACAGCTAGAAATCCAGCGTTGAATTGCTTCATTACTTCAGCCTTAATCTTCTCAGACATGTCAGGCCTCATTCGGCGAACCTTTTGCTTGATCGGTGGACAGTCTTCTCTTGTAGGGAGACGGTGAACCACGATATATGTGTCCAACCCTGACATGTCTTCATAATACCAGGCGAAGATTTCAACATATTCATTCAACAATTGCACTAAGCACTCCTTGACACTTGGTTCCAGGTTGGCACCCACTTTTACTTCCTTCTTGTCTTCCTCTGTCCCCAAGTTGATGGTTTCTGGCAACTCTTCATGAGGCATAATGGCCCTCTCTTCTTGTTGTAGAAGTATGGCTAACTCTCCCGGCACTTCACAATCTTCGTCAACTTCGTACTCAGCATGATTGACCAAATCTTCAGAGTTATCGAAGGCTAAAACAGAATAGTCACCCATGGAATCCGGAGTGGATGGGTACCTGCATTTGTGAGTGCGGGTGTGTGTAAGGGATAGCCATCCTTAAACAAACAAAAATGAAAAAGGAAAGAAAATGAACACAGTAGTTTATAGATGAAAAACGTCCAATGATTCATTAAAACATGGCATATGATTATGAAGAAAATCAAACCCTTACAAATGGACCTACATGCCCCGGGCAAGGCATGAGGTGAAAATAATGTGTGAATTGTTTTAGTTATTACAGACCATAAAAATGGGAAATTTTTCAAAGATAAAATTACTGGTTGATAAAGGTGATGGGAACAAAATCCTTTGCTTCCCAGTTGCTCAAACCCCATTCGACGGTCGGAAAGATCCAATCTTCAAAGTGGCTCTCTTCATCTTCATCCTCAACAACATTAATTCTGTGATGAGTGATCTTTATGGGTGGCCCTCCAGTCTTGGAATGACGCATAGCCTTCTGTCCTGCAGCAGTAAATCCTAACCCAAACTTGTCTGTCTTATGGGGAAAGTCAGGTAATTTCCCCCATGTTGTACTCTTCCCTTCTTTGATCACCGCCTCCGCGTCCTTGAGAGATGCCATCCTAGATACATGCTTGGGAACGAGAGGCACCTCAACCATTGTCTTCGCAACTGCTACCTCGGGAGAAACTTCCTCAAAATGCTGGAAAGGATTTTCGATGAACTCTCCATTCAGCTCCACATAACGGAAGGAGTTGAGGTGGATTATCATGTATTCTTCCTCGCTGTGCACCGTTATAATTTTACCCTTAACAGGATATTTCAGCATCTGGTGTAAAGAGGAGGTAACTGCCCCGACATAATGGATCCATGGTCTTCCTAGCAAACATGAATATGACGGATGGATGTCCATCACGTAAAAGGTTGAGTTGAAGACTTTTGTGCCTACTTTGATAGGAATATCAACCTCTCCATGAACCATTCTCTTGGAACCATCAAAAGCCCTAACAATGATGTTACTAGGCTTAAGAGTCAGTCCTTCACAGTCCAAGCGGTCTAAGGCTTTCTTTGGCAGCATATTTAAGGAAGAACCAGTATCAACTAAGACATGGGCGAGAGTGGTTCCCCGACATTCAACTGAAACATGTAACGCATCGTTGTGTTTCCTTCCTTTAGGAATTAAGTCAACATCGAAAAAGTCAAGGCCATTATCAGCAGTAAGACTGGCCACACATTCCTGAAACTGGTCAGCCAAAGTCTCTTGGGGAACATGTGTCGCCTTCAAGAATTTGATCAGGGCCTTAGCGTGGGCCTCAGAACAGAGCAGAAGAGCAAACATTGAAATTTTAGAAGGGGTTTGCCCTAACTGTTCAACAACGTCGTAGTCACTTTTTCTGATTATTTTCAAGATTTCATCCATTTATTTCTGAGTGGTTTCGGGGATAACCACAGCATGGGCCTTCGTCCTGACAGGCACTTCCAGTATCCCCTTACCCTTGTCGGTAGTTTCAGTAGATGGTCTTACTTCAGGAGTATCCAGTTCTTCAATCACTGGGCCTTGCACAGATGGTCCAACAGGTGCAGAAGCCTTCAAGGGTCCGAAAACTGCTCGAGGGGGAGCAATCTCCAGAGAAAAGATCCGGCCACTACGGGTTATCTTGCTTGTACCCGCGATGTTCCCTATATCAGGGCTTCCTTCTTCAGAAATCTCTTGGACTGTCTCAATTTGTTTGATACCATGGTAGAAGATTTCTCCCCCATAGTTCCATGGTATCGTTTTGCTGGATTGGTACGGGACAGGTCCCGGCATGGTGATCTTTAATGGTATACATTCAGAGTTGGGTGTAATCCTGACAGGCCTTTTGCAAGCCTTGGGAGGATTGTCGGAAATGGTTATAATTGCAATATCGTTGGTTGAAGTATCACAAGTATCAGGAGTAATAGGATTGAAAGTATCAATAGGGGTTTTCTGGAAAAGTATCTCTTAGGTATCCATCAGGCGTTGGACACCTGACTTCAACATTGGACAATCACCTTGTATGTTCAAACAAAAATAACAGCCTTTCCCGCAGCCTGGGAAAATCCCGGCTCTCATCAACTTCTCTTTAATCACTAATAATGGAGTCATCAGATCGGCAACATCAGTAACATGGAGGTTTTCCAAAATGGCATGCACATTGTGGTCGTGCTTGGACATCGGAGCAGATATAACATTGGGCTTCTCAGGAGCATCAAACTCAACCTCTTTGGTGTCAATCAAGTCCTGGATTTTGTTCTTAAGCGCCCAACAATTATTGGTATCGTGCCCAGCACTGTCGGAATGATAGGCACATTTGGCATTTGAGTTGTAGGATGGAGAGGTGGTATTTACATTCTTTGGTGCCTCTTTTAAATTAGCAAGGTTCAATTTCAGGAGATGTGGAAGGATCTGAGCGGGTGTCATGTTTACTGGGGTAAACTGCCGTGGTGGCCTTTGTTGATAAGTTCTGGGCTGATCATTCCTTGGTTGACTGTTTCTAGGCTGGTCTGGTGCGGACTTCTGAATCAATACGGCCCCCACTGTTGGCCGACGCTCCTCTCTTTCCCGATTTTTCTGGGTGTAAACAGCAGAACTCTCCTTATTTCTCGGGAAGGTCTTCTTTATTGCGGTGGAAGCGGAGGCATCTTTTTGGATCTTTCCACTTTTAATACCGGCCTCAACCCTTTCGCCGGTTAAAATTAGTTCAGTAAATCCCGCGGAAGAACTTCCGATTAGATGGTTGAAAAAGGGGCCAGACAGGGTCCCCAAAAACATGTTAACTAACTCCCTATCTGATAGTGGTGGCTGCACCCTTCCCGCCAGATCACGCCACTTCTGCGTGTACTCTTTAAACCCTTCATTGGAAGCCATCCCCATACTTTGTAACTGAGTACGACTGTGCGCCAAATCAGCATTGTATTGATACTGACGATAAAAAGCAGCTGCCAAGTCTTCCCAATTGTGAACCTCTGATCTCTCGAGTTGATAAAACCAATCTAACTGAGTGCCAGACAAGCTGTCTTGGAAAAAGTGTACCCAGAGGTCTTTATCGGATGAATGGGGTTGGATTTTTCTGACATACGACCTCAGGTGCATCTTAGGGCAAGATAGACCGTCGTACTTGGCAAATGTTGGCACCTTGAACTTGGGAGGGATCACAATCCCAGCTACTAGCCCTAGTTCTTCAAAATCCAATCCGGGCACCCTCTGCAACTCCGTAGCTACCAATCTATCTTCAAGGTTCTTATATTTATCATCCGCTGGTGGATACTGTTGTTCAGAGTAGTCTTCGTCTTCTTCTTCTTCCTCCTCTTCAACCTCGGATTCAGAAGGTACAGCAGTCCCTTTCCCTTTACCGGCCCCTTCGTCAGACGTTGAGGGGAACTCAAGAACTCTCCTGGCTTGATGCTCAAATATTCTTCCCAAAGTGGCTACTCCAGGTCTCTTTTTTTCTTTTTATTCTTCTCCAACAAAACTTTGAGGTCCTCCTGACCCTTTTCCAAGGTCATGAGGAGTTGCTGGAACTGTGAATTTTGTGCCTATAGATCCTTTACCATTTGCTCCAAATCCATCTTGCTGAAATGAACAGCAGAAAGATAAGGAAACCTGGCGTGAAGACCTGTTTATGCATATGATGAATGGTGTGTTATTCCTGTAATGCATTCAAGGGTTCAAAAATTCAAATTTGTTGCAAACAAAAAGAACGCACGTCATATTAAGAAGAAATTTGTTAGTACATAAGTTCCCCATGGGCGAAATATTACAAAATCCTTAATGTAAAAAGACATTGCGCATCCTCTTTGGTGCGATGTAAGCGTTGAGAGTCTCTTCCTCGTGAAGTCGGTAGGTAAGCTCCAAAACCTTCTTCTCGCTGGCATAGAAGTTGGCTTCAAAGGTATTATGTTCTTCCTCTAGTTGGATCCAACTCTTCTGCATTTCTTCCCATGATATTGGCATGTCAGGATGTAGGATGGTGTATGGAACCTATCCTTCCGTAACAGGCTCTTTGATCAAGGGGAGAATGTGAGGGCATCATAAGATTCTGGGAGCGGGTTCGTACCCACTTGAGGTAAGGCTCAAGGGGGATGTAATTATTGTGCCCCAGTGTCTTACTATCCACCTTTTTAGGCATCCTCCAAGCTCTGATGAACCTTTGTTGAAGTCCTTGCGCATCGTTGTCAAAGTCAAAAACTAGGTCCGGAATCAGCATATCATGAGGGCCATCCCTCCGAGCATATCCAAATTGTCTCAAAGCTAGACAGAGGTTGTAGGTGATGCCTCCCCTAATGCCAGGTAGTGGGACATTAGGGAATTCCCCACGATGATCAATGATGATGACATTTTCTCTGGACCGAGAACACCAATGTACATCAAAATGTGTGAGGGTCATCAATCGTTGTGACCACCTTAAACTCTGCTCATTCTTCAAAACTGATTGTGGAAGGTGAGAAATAAACCACCTTTCTAGGAGAGGAGTACATCACATGAGAACACCTCTTTTCCTCATTGTTCGTGTGTAAAATGAGTGTAGGATGTCCCCAAGCAATGTAGGTATTGGATTCCTGGATATGAAAATCTTGACAGCATTCACATCTATAAGCTGATCAGGGTTTGGGGACAAGACCAACCCATAGATGAGGAGTGCCACAATCTCTTCAAAGGCATCAAGAGAATTCAAACAGTCTTGTGCCTTCTCGAACAGAAACTTTGCCAAGAAGCCCTTGACACCACTTCTGGTTTCCCAATGCCCCTTGATATCAGATGGTTGCAAGTGTAATGTGTAACACCCTCTAAAAACCCCGAATAAATTTTCGCGAATAATTAAAATTATAATTTCAGAGTACATGCATCAACGAGGATGTCACAATTCTCTTTTAATAAAAACAAGTTCCTGTCATGCATAATCATAGTAGTAACTCATACATGTTTACACAGCGGAATAGTTTAATTAATAAAACCAATGTTATAATATTTTCAAAATCATCAGGGATTAACACCTGGAAAATGTCAACCTCATATTATAACAAACAAAGGGAAATAAACGAGTCTGACTAAAGCAGCTCGACAAACAAACGTTCCCGGAGTTACAACTACCAGAGCATGACCCGGACAATACTAAAACGGAAATAAACTAGAAATGACAAGCCTTCGCCAAGCACCTGAACGAAGCTCCTCAATCTGAAATATTCAACAGTAAGGGTGAGCATCTCAACTATACATTTGATTATACGTTCATAACAATCAATTCAGGAAACCATAAGCATCACCCAACAATTAGCATGTTTCATAGATTACAGAAACCTTTACAATCCATATATTCATAATATCATACTTTTCATGCTTACTTATTAACATCAAACATCTTTAACAACTTAGTATCAATACGTGCATACAATCAATCAAATACAACATTAGAAAAATCATCCATTCATGTCATATTCCATGTAATGCAACACACCCATGCATGTGGTACCATTTTACCGCCCCATTAAATCTCGGGTCACGGATAACTCACCGTTCCATTATATCGCGGACACGGCTACCACCTCAACGTTCCATTAAATCGCGGACACGTATATTGGCCACCATGTTAATTCCACACAATGGGAATTAACAAATGCAACATGATATGTAAAGTATGTAACACTCAGCATACTATTAACATCAATCGACATATCATGCAACATCAACAATATCAAATATAACATGATATGAATAGCATGTAATCACTCAGCATACTATTAAACATCAATCATATCAAGTTACATCATAATTCATGCTTGATAACATCATCTAAAAGCATGACAATAAAATCCACATAGTGTTGGTATCATAACATACAAACGTTATTCGATACACGCATCAATCAACACTAGGAAATCAATAAACACATATTCAAAACATGTCAAACACTGCACATCAAAACCGGATCAATCCGTACTTAACAGCATGCACAGAAAACATAGTTTAAAAACCAACACAGGAGGTTTAACATGGGTCCCGTGTAAAACAACACTGCCCGTGTGGAAATGTGTCCAGAAAACACGTTTTTTTTTTACAATACAGGGGATCAACACGGGCGCCCGTGTGAATCAACACGGCCCGTGTTGAATTATGCCCAGAAAACCCATATTTATGCCAACACAGTGAATCAACACGGGCGCCCGTGTTAATCAACACGCCCGTGTTGAATTGTGGCCAGAAAACACATTTTCATCAGCATTACAGGGAATCAACACGGGTGCCCGCGTAAATCAACGCGCCCGTGTTGATGAGTGCGAACCCAAATTTTCTGTTTTTGCAGCAGCTCATATACCCATATTTTTGCACGAAAATACCTCTCTACGGCGGTGCAATATAGTACAAAGACATCCAATCCATCATAGGAACCTAAAATCCCTAATTGATTCATAAAATCGGGAATCTAAGCCTTTTCTAACAAGGTTCAATCCTAAGGGTATCGATCCCTAATAACATCTAATAATTGGGGTTTCCCCCTACGATTACCCAAATCAACCGTACATAAACCCATAAGCAAAAGTAAATTGAGTATTAGCCCCCCTTACCTTATCAAATTGCAGCTTGAGTTCTTGAGCGACGTTCTTCGTTCTTCTCACCTTCAGAGCTCTATTTCCCCAAATTTCCCAAACTCTGTGTTATCGTGAATAATGAGAAAAATAGCTTAAGTTCCAAAACATATCTTTATTTCTCTTGCACCCCCACTCTTTACTAACAACCTCCAAGCCCAATAACTTAAAAGAAACCCATATTTCTTATTTCTTTTATTTTCTTCCAATATTCCAAAATAAATAATTCCTTTTCATTTTATTAATTCTAATAAAATAATTTCTCAATTAAATAAATCAAATAATTGAAACTGGGGTGTTACAACTCTCCCCCACTAAAAGAGTTTTCGTCCTCGGAAACATACCTTAGACGAACAGTTCCGGATAAGCCTCTTTCATCTGGCTCTCCAGCTCCCAAGTGATATTTCCATCTGCTGGACCTCCCCAAGCAACCTTCACTAATGCTATCTCTTTACCTCTTAGCTGTTTCACTTCCCGATCTTCTATCCTCATAGGCAATGTTTCTACTGTCAGGTTATCTCTCACCTGTACATCATCTATTTGGATTACATGAGATGGGTCTGGAATGTATCTCCTCAACTGAGAAACATGAAAAACATCGTGCAAATTCGCAAGTCTCGGAGGTAAAGCAATACGATAAGCAACTTCTCCAACTCTTTCCGTAATCTGAAACGGACCAATAAAACGTGGAGTCAACTTCTTAGATTTCAACGCTCGACCAATACCCGTCATTGGAGTAACTCTCATAAACACATGATCTCCAGCACTGAATTCTAAATTCTTTCTCCTCTTATCATGATAACTTTTCTGACGACTCTGAGAAGCTCTCATCTTCTCTTGAATCGATTTGATCTTTTCAGTAGTCTGCTGAACAATCTCTGGCCCAATTACTGAACTCTCTCCAGATTCATACCAACACAAAGGCGTTCTACATCGTCTACCATACAATGCCTCAAACGGAGCCATACCAATACTCGAATGGTAACTATTGTTATAAGTAAATTCAATCAATGGCAAATAGCTATCCCAAGCTCCGCCCTTCTCTAAAACACAAGCACGTAATAAATCTTCTAACGATTGAATCATCCTCTCCGTCTGTCCATCAGACTGAGGATGGTAAGCTGAACTCAACCTTAATTTAGTACCCAAAGCCTTCTGCAATCCTTCCCAAAATTTCGAAGTGAACCTCGGATCTCTATCTGACACAATACCAGAAGGAACTCTATGCAAACTCACTATTTTCTCAATATATAACTGTGCCAATCTCTCTATTGAGTAATCCATTCGCCCCGGTATAAAATGAGCAGACTTAGTCAGTCTATCCACAACAACCCATATCGCTTCACAATTCTTAGGAGTCCTCGACAACCCAGATACAAAATCCATAGAAATACTATCCCACTTCCATTTTGGGATAAACATCGGCTGCATAAATCCAGACGGCTTCTGATGCTCAATCTTCGATTTCTGACAGATTAAACATGCATACACAAATTCAGCTATTTCCTTTTTCATTCCCGGCCACCAAAACAATTTCTTCAAATCATGATACATTTTCGTGGCACCCGGATGAATGCTCATCCCACTGCGATGTCCTTCCTCTAATATACTCTTCTTGATTTCTGCGACATCAGGAACACAAATCTATCGCCAAATCTCATAACATCATTTTCATCAATTCTAAACTCACCACCTTGACCTTGGTTGATTAATGTCAATTTATCAACTAAATTAACATCAGATTTCTGCCCGATCCTGATCTCTTCTAGAATACCACTAGTAAGTTTCAACATACCCAAACGAACACACTTCGGAGTACTTTCACAAATTAAACTCAAATCTCGGAATTGTCCAATTAAATCCAATTCACGAACCATCATCATAGACATATGCAAGGATTTCCTGCTCAAAGCATCTGCAACCACATTTGCCTTACCAGGATGGTAATTCAAACCAAAATCATAATCTTTGAGAAATTCCAACCACCTTCTTTGCCTCATATTGAGCTCTTTCTGATCGAAAAGATACTTCAAACTCTTATGATCACTATACACTTCAAATCTCGAACCATACAGATAATGTCTCCACAATTTCAAGACAAACACAACTGCTGCCAACTCTAAGTCATGAGTAGGATAGTTCCTTTCATGAACCTTCAACTGTCTCGAAGCATACGCAACTACCTGTTGATTCTGCATTAGAACACCACCTAATCCCATCAGAGATGCATCACAATAAACCACAAAAGATTCCGCCGGATTCGGCAAAATCAGAATAGGAGCACTAGTCAACCTCTTCTTCACCTCTTGAAATCCTTATTCACACTTAGAGTACCAATATACGTTGGACCCTTTCTTACTTAGGATCAACACAATACCATCACAGAAATCACATGGCCACGAGAATTAACTTTACTTAACCAGGATACATATGAAATCACTTATTAAAATAAGCTCTTAAAGCTACTTAATTCCTCATAATCATATAGAAAATTTCACTAGCTTTCCAACGCATCAAACGGCGCCTAAATCGGAGTTACGGTTCAAAAGTTATGGCCGAAACAATTTTTGGGAAAAACCTACCCGAGCATCAACACAGAAGATCAACACGGGTGCCCATGTGCATCAACACGGCCCGTGTTGATGACTCTGCAACATCATATTTCACGTTTTTATGCTTCCCAAAATCACCCCAACTCATTCCTAATCATCCCTAAACATCCTAAAACCATCAAAATCGAATTCCTACCATATAGCAATGATCTAAGGCATACAATAGGATCAATACCACATCAAAACACCAATCAATTCCCAATCACGAGATTTGTAATTACTCCATCAGTCCTTATCCTGAATCGAATAATCTAGAAGGTTTACAATAACGTCACACATATTCTTATACGCCACAACATTCAAGTCTAGACTTCATTTCTTATGAATTATTTACTTGTCTAACAGAACTCTTGTATCGTCAGAATCCATACAAGTTCTCACTTCCAATCATGGAAAACCAATCTTCTCTCTCGAATCCCCGCTACAGGGAAGCATATCCATCACACTCTTAGCCCACGACATTCACAAAACAACCAAGTCCAACTAATACCAACCAATCCAGTTTAACACGAAGGTAGACTTCATAATTCCACAAGTACTCCACATTCTCAATATATCATCGTTTACTCTTGTTGGACCTTAGTTCACACTTACAGAACTACTGCTAGCTTCAGAATGTCACTAGGAATTCATAAACCACTAATACAACACTATCTGTCGCTACACCTTCACTTTCTAGAGAAGTACTCTCCAACTTCACTTGATCGTTCTCTTATCGAACCATCTCAATTTGATCAATACATCGAGACCTTTAATTGGTATTCTTTCAGATATCAGAATCCGTATCAACTTCTCATATCCATCTTAAAGCAATTGGCTTCGCTCTACCAAGTTCATACGCATACTAACGAAACTAGCAAGACATGTCTATCACATCTTTACTGACTTCATTAGCACTGCATACAACTGATGCACAAATCCATGAGATAAATTCCACCTAAGTAATGCTCTTACCTCTGAATCCTCTTCAGGACTATGAACAATGCAGTCTATACCATGCTCATACTCTTACCATTTTCCTCACGTCGAGCCATTACTTAGCATCCAGAAGCACCATGGAGAAGTACCAACTTCTCCCCCACTTATCACAATCTTATCCCTGCAATCAAGTGATCCAAAACAAAGAAGTACCAACAGTGTTTTCAAACACTTATTGCGTACCAAGGGTAATGACACTGACATAACAACTTGGCCGGACAGACCGACCATGCTCTGATACCACTATTGTAACACCCTCTAAAAACCCCGAATAAATTTTCGCGAATAATTAAAATTATAATTTCAGAGTACATGCATCAACGAGGATGTCACAATTCTCTTTTAATAAAAACAAGTTCCTGTCATGCATAATCATAGTAGTAACTCATACATGTTTACACAGCGGAATAGTTTAATTAATAAAACCAATGTTATAATATTTTCAAAATCATCAGGGATTAACACCTGGAAAATGTCAACCTCATATTATAACAAACAAAGGGAAATAAACGAGTCTGACTAAAGCAGCTCGACAAACAAACGTTCCCGGAGTTACAACTACCAGAGCATGACCCGGACAATACTAAAACGGAAATAAACTAGAAATGACAAGCCTTCGCCAAGCACCTGAACGAAGCTCCTCAATCTGAAATATTCAACAGTAAGGGTGAGCATCTCAACTATACATTTGATTATACGTTCATAACAATCAATTCAGGAAACCATAAGCATCACCCAACAATTAGCATGTTTCATAGATTACAGAAACCTTTACAATCCATATATTCATAATATCATACTTTTCATGCTTACTTATTAACATCAAACATCTTTAACAACTTAGTATCAATACGTGCATACAATCAATCAAATACAACATTAGAAAAATCATCCATTCATGTCATATTCCATGTAATGCAACACACCCATGCATGTGGTACCATTTTACCGCCCCATTAAATCTCGGGTCACGGATAACTCACCGTTCCATTATATCGCGGACACGGCTACCACCTCAACGTTCCATTAAATCGCGGACACGTATATTGGCCACCATGTTAATTCCACACAATGGGAATTAACAAATGCAACATGATATGTAAAGTATGTAACACTCAGCATACTATTAACATCAATCAACATATCATGCAACATCAACAATATCAAATATAACATGATATGAATAGCATGTAATCACTCAGCATACTATTAAACATCAATCATATCAAGTTACATCATAATTCATGCTTGATAACATCATCTAAAAGCATGACAATAAAATCCACATAATGTTGGTATCATAACATACAATCGTTATTCGATACACGCATCAATCAACACTAGGAAATCAATAAACACATATTCAAAACATGTCAAACACTGCACATCAAAACCGGATCAATCCGTACTTAACAGCATGCACAGAAAACATAGTTTAAAAACCAACACAGGAGGTTTAACACGGGTGCCCGTGTAAAACAACACTGCCCGTGTGGAAATGTGTCCAGAAAACACGTTTTTTTTTTACAATACAGGGGATCAACACGGGCGCCCGTGTGAATCAACACGGCCCGTGTTGAATTATGCCCAGAAAACCCATATTTATGCCAACACAGTGAATCAACACGGGCGCCCGTGTTAATCAACACGCCCGTGTTGAATTGTGGCCAGAAAACACATTTTCATCAGCATTACAGGGAATCAACACGGGTGCCCGCGTAAATCAACGCGCCCGTGTTGATGAGTGCGAACCCAAATTTTCTGTTTTTGCAGCAGCTCATATACCCATATTTTTGCACGAAAATACCTCTCTACGGCGGTGCAATATAGTACAAAGACATCCAATCCATCATAGGAACCTAAAATCCCTAATTGATTCATAAAATCGGGAATCTAAGCCTTTTCTAACAAGGTTCAATCCTAAGGGTATCGATCCCTAATAACATCTAATAATTGGGGTTTCCCCCTACGATTACCCAAATCAACCGTACATAAACCCATAAGCAAAAGTAAATTGAGTATTAGCCCCCCTTACCTTATCAAATTGCAGCTTGAGTTCTTGAGCGACGTTCTTCGTTCTTCTCACCTTCAGAGCTCTATTTCCCCAAATTTCCCAAACTCTGTGTTATCGTGAATAATGAGAAAAATAGCTTAAGTTCCAAAACATATCTTTATTTCTCTTGCACCCCCACTCTTTACTAACAACCTCCAAGCCCAATAACTTAAAAGAAACCCATATTTCTTATTTCTTTTATTTTCTTCCAATATTCCAAAATAAATAATTCCTTTTCATTTTATTAATTCTAATAAAATAATTTCTCAATTAAATAAATCAAATAATTGAAACTGGGGTGTTACATAATGCTTGAGCAACATCTTCAGGCTTTGGTTCTTTTTTCATACCGTTGTAGGGTAGTTGATGAAGAATAGGAATTCTCAGGAGTTGAGAAAATTCCTCCAAAGTAGGCACCAATTGGTAGTCAGGGAATGTGAAACAGTGGTGTAGAGGGTCAAAGATCTGGAAGAGGACTTTCACCATGTCCTCTTCAATGTTGGTGTTGACCAAGTTGAGAAGTCTACCATGTCTTTCAATGAAGAGAGAATTCTATGGAATCCTGGAGGTGAGCTCCTTGAGTTGAGGAGGGATTCTCACAAGGTTGACCTGGATTGTTTTTCTGCGGAGTGATTCCATGACCTACAAAACAAGAACAAATATGAAGATCCAAACCCTTGAAATGGTTAGTGGATGCATATGATGCTTTATGATGTTCATGATGTATGCACAAGCACATGTACAAGCAAGTCACACAAAACCCTAGTTTCAGGCTTGCATGAGGTTTCATAGGTAAGTACCCTCTTGAGGTTTCATGTTGGTTCTCTCCAGTTGATAGAACCATTCCAACCGAGTCCCTACCAAACTTTCCAAGAAGAAATAGACCCACATATTCCTGTCAGTAGTGTGGGGTTGAATCTTCCTGACATATGACCTTAAATAAAGATTAGGACATGAGACACCATCGTACTTAGAAAATGTAGGGACCTTGAATTTCTGCGGGATAACAACCCCTAAAATCAGTCCTAGCTCCTCAAAATCCAGCCCGGGTATCCTCTGGATCTCTATAGCTTGAGTTTATCCTCTAGCTATTTGTATTTATCATCAGCAGGAGGATACTGCTCCTCAGAATAGTCAGGTTCATCTTCCTCAGACCTTGGATTATTGTTTTCTTCCACTGGCTTTTCTTCTTGATTGTCCCCCTCATTTGACAGGGTTGTGAAATCTATAGCTCACTTAACTGGTCCTCTGATCCTTCTTCCCAAATTCAATACACCAGTTGGTTTCTTTGCCTTTATGGTCTTCTCTTTGATGATAAGAGCTTTCAGATCTTCCTTCCCCTGGGCCAGAGCCAGGAACATTTACTAAAATTGAGCGTTCTGAGCTTGGAGGTCTTTCACTGTTTGTTCGAGAGCCATTTCTTTTGCTGAAATAAACATGAAAAGAATAAGAAACCTGTCTTGAAATACCTGCTAATGCAATGAAATGCATGATAATGTTAATGCAATGTTTTCAAGGACTTTTGAGATCTTAAATTTGCTTAGTCAAAGAGAAGAACAAAGATTAATTGCATTCATAAGTTTAAATTATTACAATGATGCCTATTGGGCTTAAAATGGAAGAAACAAAGATGAATAAAACTCCTAAATCAAACAGGGCTCAGGCTTCCCATGAGCGCATCCTCATTGGTGTGATGTAGGCATTCAAACTTTGTTCTTCATGCAGTTGTCTTGTAAGCTCCAAAACATTTTTCTCACTTGCATAGAACTGAGCTTCAAAGGTATCTCGTTCTCCTTAAGTTGAATCCAAGACTTTTGCAATTCCTCGAGAGTAGTTGGCATGTCAGGATGGAAAATGGTATGAGATACATCTGTATCTACAATGGGTTCCATGATGATGGGTAGAATGGAGGGGTAAAGAATCATGAGATTTTTAGTGCGAGCTCGCACCCATTTAGGATAAGGCTCTAAATGGATGGAGTTCTTATGCCCCAGTGTCTTGCTATCCATTTTGTTCACCATGCCCCATGCTCGAATGAACCTTTCACAATACCCTTGAACATCATTCTCGTAGTTGAACAAAATGCCTTGGACCAATATATCATGAGGACCATCCCTCCTAGCATACCAAAATTGTTACAACACCAAACAAGGGTTATAAGTGATTCCTCCCCTAATGCCTAGGAGAGGGACATTATGGAATTCCCCACAGCGATCAATGATGGTGGCGTCTTCTACAGATCGAGGGCACCAGTGAATATCTGAATGTGTGAGAAACATCAGCCAGTTAGACCATCTTAAGCCTTGTTCGTTCTTTACAACAAATCAGGGTAGGTGCGAAATAAACCACCTAGCCAACAGAGGAGTGCAACACATAAGTGTCCCTCTTCTTTTTACAGTGCGAGTGTGGAAAGAGTGCAACATGTCTCCAAGTAAAGTAGGCATCGGGTTACGAGACATGAAAACTTTGACCGCATTCACGTCTATGAGTTGGTCCGATTAGGAAACAGTACCATCCCGTAGATGAGAAGGTCCAATACCTCCTCAAAGGCTTGTAAGTCCAAAGTATCCCAGAAGTAGTGAGCATTTTCAAACAAGAACTTGGCTAGAAACCCTTTGATACCGCTTCTTGTTTCCCAATTTGCCACAACGTTGGACCGTTGTAAATACAGGGCTTGAGCAATTTCCTTAGGCTTTGGGTATCTTCCCATACCGTTGAAGGGTAACTGATTGAGTATAAGCACACCCGATAACTGAGAAAACTCTTCTATGGTATGTACCAACTGGTAGTCGGGAAATGTAAAGCAGTGATGTAAAGGGTCAATGAAATGGAAGAGAACTTTCACCATGTCTTCATCAGGGCTTGAAGTGACCATACTGAGGAGTCAACTATGTCTTTTAGTGAACAGGGAATTCTCAGGAACTCTTGATGCCAATTCCTTGAGTTGAGGAGATACCCTTACAAGGTTGACTTGGATAGTATTTTTGCGAATGGGAGCCATGTCCTACAAAACAGACACAAAGATAAGTCCTAAAAGTCCTTGAAATGGTTAATGTGATATGCCATGTTATGATGTTATGTACAAACATATATATTCAATCACACAAACAGATCTTTAGTTTTAGGCTTGCATGGATTCCATAGGTAAGTACCCTCTTGAAGTATAGTTGGCTCAACCTTTCCTATCAATAGTAACCGGGTTCTTGCGAATCTCAATATCACTGATCTTTCTTCACCGAGCATTATTTCAGCGCAAACCTCTTTATTGGCGACCGAAATATCCCGGAAGTCAGATCTCAATGAGTATAGTATCGAGTATCAACCAACTTTAGATTGCACCAAAACCGGCTATCTCACTACTTCCTAATGGCCAAGTTGGTTCAATTAAAGGTTCTAAGGTTAGTTGATGCTTCATGACACCACACAGCTGCCCCGTATTCTCCTCGACTACTCAAGGGCTATCAGTACCAACAAATGTGTCACATCAACATAGTTATCATTTCAACCGTATCAGTATACCCTGCACAGTCCCCATGATCTATTGCTACTTACCTAAAAGGTCCCTCAGATCCGGGTGTAGGATCTTTACAAGTAAACCCAAGCAAAGCCCTTTAAGATAAAGAAAATAAAGCATATAAGGAAAGCAAGATAAATATGACCTAAGCTCTAAGGTAACCCCACTTTTACATATCCCTAACAGAGTCGCCAGTTCTGTGATACGGTGGCGGAACCGACTGTGATACTAGTTTTATGTTTGTGTTCGCAAATGTTATGGTAAGTGTAGCGATAAAAAATGTAGTGGGGTAAATCGGAGATCGAATTATTGATTAATTCGTCTCACAAAAGCAAGAGTCGCCACCGCGCTTTATTATTTCCAAGGGAAAAGGGAAAAGAGCGAAATAAAACCCTAAATATGCAATGTAAAATAATACTTTTAAAAGTAATAAAAATACAAGGCGTTTTTGAAAATAGATATATGGTTCGGGGGTTGGTTATATAATGGGAAGGTATTAGCACCCAATGCATCTGCGGTACTCCGCAGGAACCTTTTGAAATATCTGTTTATTAAAATTGTTTGTTTGATTGAAAAAAAAATTGTTTTGGCCGAAAAGGGGTATGGACGGGTTTTTGAAGATGCGACGACCTAATGTCGAAGTTTTTGCTTAAAAGGTATGAGTTTTGAAAATATCGATATTTGGGGAAAAATTGTCTTAAGTTTTAATGAAATGCAAATGTTCGCATGATTGGATTTGAGGACATGAAGTCAACAAGTTTAATCGTTTTTCCCTTGGATTTAGAAGTAAACGAAATAAACAAGTAACGACAAAATAATTAAACAGAAATTTATATGGATGATGATTAAATAGCAACAATTAAATAATAGACTAAATGGTGTGAACAATGTATTTTTTAGATTTTTGTCTGATATTAATTAAAGCGAGGGAATTAATTAAAGAGAATAAAATGTTTTTAATAGTTTTCATTTTATACATTTTTGTGTTTTTTATTTAATATTAATAAAACAAGAGAATTGATTATAGAAAAATAAAGTGTTTTAATTCTTAAATTTCTATTTTTATGTTTTTCATGTTTTTTTATGTTTTTTAATAAAAATATTATTTTAAGAGTTATTGAATAATTAAACTAAATTAAAACTTAAAGTTATTAATTTAAATCTAATTAAAAAAGGGAATCCTAAAATTATTAAATTAAACCTAAAGTTTAAACTAAAAAAAAGGTCACATTACTTAAAATTTGTTAATTAAATTACAACCTCTATTTTATTAAGTTACTAATTAATTAACTAAATTAATAATAGTTCTAAAAAGAAACTAAAAGAGAATAAATAGGAAAAAAAAGTGTATTAGAAATAAAAGGTTAGATGAACAAATTATGGGCTAAAGGGTTTTTAAAGGGCCCAAAATCTGATTAAAAGAAAAAAAAACAGAAACAAAAGGTGGTAAAGGTATCGTTGGGCTTTAGGCAGGGCATGGGTTAAGGTCCAATTCATTGACACAAGGTTTAGGGTTAAACACGTTTGTTTAGTTTGTAAAAGGGATTAGGGGTTTTGGACAGAAGCGACGTTCATCTTCTCGTATCGTCTTCTTCGTTTGATTCATCTTCTTCGCGTGTTATTGATCCTCGCCTGAGCTTTTTTTCTCGTCCCAAAGGCCACCAGCTTCCAATCTTCTTCTTCCCTCCAACTAAAAGTTACAGCGATGGATTCACGGTACGATTGTTTTTTCGATTTCGTTAGGGTTTGTTGATTATTGCATGTTCATGATTTTTTATCTATTTGATTCTTATTCACATTATTATTTTTTTTGGAGGTATTATGAAAGTAAAAGAGGGAAAAAATCGCTACCTGGAGGCGGAGACGGAGGAGGAAGGTTGGACGTGCGTAGGAGGCCGGACGGTGAGGAATACGCGTGATGCTTGCTTCAGACTACTGGTATTTCGTTCTACTTTTGTTTGATGATGAGTAAAAACTGAAAAATTTGTTGATTTCTCTTCTTCTTGCTTACTGTTAACCTTGGCTTTGCATACTTTTCTTTGACTGTACCTTGTGACGCCTTTTTCTTCTTCTTCTCCTTGCCTGTTGCCTTATTGCATTAGCCTGTGATGATGTTTCTGAGGTTTCTATGTCGCCTTGAACATTGCCATCGTTGGAATACTTATTTTGACTGGCTTTCCTCCTTCTTCCTTCTGACTTGCTTCAATTGAAATGTTTATTTTTGACTAGCTTTCTCTCTTCTTCTATCTGTGATTCTGTTGCCTTGAAATTTGCCTATGATGATGGTTCCTGAGGTCTTATGTGGTTATGGACATATTTGGCGTAGTTCTGGTTTTTTGGCTCGATACAGTAGGTTTTTGGTTTTAGCCTATATTTCAACTGGTTTTGCAGGTTATAGCCTTGAACTGGTTTTTGGTATGGCCATGAGGTTTTGAAATGGTTATTTGGCTAGGTTGGACAGGGCCAAGGTTTAGGATGGTACAGGTTGATGGTTTTTCTGGTTTACTTCAGGTTATGGTTTAGGCCATAAGGTTGTGTTTCAGCTTAGGCTTTAGAATGGCTATGGTGATGATTGCTTTGAGCCTTTGAGGACTGACTTTGTATTTTTGTTTTTTGACAGTTTGAGTTGGTTTGAGGATTTTTGAGACAGGTTGAACTCTCTTCGTTTGAAGGGGTTTTGTGTTGTTATAACAGTTTGCTGGCTTGGTTTACGTTACAGGTTTATGGTATATCTTTAATATTTTTCTTGGCCTTCTGCACACTATACTGTCATATTCAGTTTGTTTGTATTCCTTTCTTATGCTTTCTATTTCTTATTGACTGCTTCTGTTCTGCTTTTATGTCTCTTTCTGCCTAAGGCCAAAACCTGTAAAAACCAACTTTTCCTCTCTTCTCTCTCTCTAGTGCCATTTGACATTAAAATGATATGTGTACTTTTACTTGTTCTGAAAAGGCATGCTGGAAAATGATGAAAAAAGGGAAAATACATTGCTTGCACATTGGTTTTAAAATTGCATATCCTCTTTGTCTACTGCATGGGAGCCTTTGATTTTTGGCCTCTTCCTATATTTGCATGGACAGTTACGTTGCAATTTGTCTTGAAATTGCATATGCTGTTTTGTTTTTATGCATTTTATGTTGATTTATGCAATGGCTTTTGAAAATGCATATGCTTTTGAACTATGCTTTTATTTGAAATATGCAGTTTTGTGCATATGATTTTAACTTATGCAGTGGATTTTGAAAAATTGAGTTTATGCATATTTTTAACTTGTGCAGTTTATTTTGAAAATAAAAATTCGTCCCTTTTTGTGAACCGGGAGGAATCCCGTGATTTGCAAAAAGGGTAAAACTGATTCCAGCCGTTTGCTTTTAATGATGAACACTTAAGATTAATTTTCTGCTTTTAATCATTTATTCAATTCTGACTTTTTCTTTTAATTCTTTTTTTTGCAGGTAAAATCAAATGATCAAACAAAGAAGTATTGGATGAAAAATGAAGATTTTAGAACTTAGGAAAAAATAGGATAGTTTTTTATTTCATTTTAAACTTTTTATGTAATTGTCATTATAAATACTTTGTACAATAGTATTTAAACAACAATTGTAATAATTAGAATAAAGATGAATAAAAAATTCTATTATTTACCAATTAATTCTTTTTCTTTCCAATTATTTATTTATCGTTTATAATTCTTTAAATTATATAATAACTGAAAATCAATTTCAATTACTTAAATTCAGAATAATAAACAAATAAATAAACATCATTGATCAATGAATAACTTCAATTGTTTACTTCATTATATTTTATTCTTCTAAATTATAATAACTGAAAATAAAATTTCAACTATTTAAACTTAGAACAATAAATAATTAAATAAACATCGCTTGACCAATTAATAAACTCCTTTTCAAATGTTTATTTCATTATTCATAAATCTTTAAATTATATAATAACTGAAAACAAATTCCAATTATTTAAATTTGGGATGATAAATAATTAATAAACACTGTTTGATCATTTATCAGTTAATAAATTTAGCGTTCAAAAATAAACAGCTCTTGACTTGAAAAAGTTATGAATTTAAAAACTGCTTTGAAAATTGATAAAAATATGTCCAAACACTTGCAATTCAATGATGCAGATGGGAGATGGTATCTTAGGTCAAAATTTGGGGTACAACAGCTGCCCCTATTTAAGTTTCTTCTATCCGGAGATATGAAGATTAAAATCTTCATTTCGACGAGATTGAAGGTACTTAAATACATAATACGCAAATTTTGCCCTAAGATACCGCCATTATGTTTGATATGAACGCAATGATTGAATTCACAGAGAAAGATATTGTATGAAACAAGACAATGCTGGAGGAATCAAACACCAACAAAACACAGAGACGTAGATTATACACTATTGGGGAAACGAGCTATCGACTTCAAACGACAGACTCTTGACGGCGAATAAAATTGAGGGAATACGACCTCTGACCCTAACAAAGAAGGCATCTTGCATAGGCCATAAAACAGATTATTGACCCAAAAATAACAGTGAGCTCACAACCCAAAGTCAAAGATAGACAGAGAGTATCAAATTTGATAATGGATTACCGACTTCGGCAGGTAATGATTCATGACAAGCTTCTCTGCGAGACTTCCGAAGATATACCGATTAATGCTGAGATATAATAAGATTGTAGATACACAAGTTGCCTCAAATAAAGAAGCTGCCACTTGTTGTCTTCCAAAAAATATTATGACATACAAGTTGCTCAAATAAAGAGGATGCCACTTGCTGTCGTCCAGGGATGTCAATAACATGCAACCTGCTCAAATAAAGAAGCCACCACTTGCTGTTTTCCAAGAAAATACCAATAACATACAAGCTGCTCAAATAAAGAAGCTGCCGCTTGCCGTTTTCCAAAAATAATCACGCACAAGTTGCTCGTGAAGAGCTGCCTCTTGTCGTTTTCCAATAATAATAACGCACAAGTTACTCGTGAAGAGCTGCCGCTTGTAGTTTTCCAATAATAATAACGCACAAGTTGCTCGTGAAGAGTTGCCGCTTGTCGTTTTCCAATAATAATAACGCACAAGTTGCTCGTGAAGAGCTGCCGCTTGTCGTTTTCCAATAATAATAACGTACAAGTTGCTCGTGAAGAGCTGCCGCTTGTCGTTTTCCAATAATAATAACGCACAAGTTGCTCGTGAAGAGCTGCCGCTTGTCGTTTTCCAAAGTAATAATAACGTACAAGTTGCTCGTGAAGAGCTGCCGCTTGTCGTTTTCCAAAGAGTAACTCAGAAGGAAGTTGCGATGACACTGGCAGAGAATAAAAATCTTCGTCAAAGAGAATCATGAATCAATCCTTCCCGAAGAGATCACATACTTAAAGGTGCAAAATAAATGCAACATCGTCTAGGTCGCGATTTCACTGGGGAAAATCATGAGATAGCCTACGCAAGAGACAACAACTTCGTCCAGGAAAAGACTAAAGAGAAAACAGTCAAACAAGACTCTACCCAATGAGAAAGTAACTTGATTGGGGATTCATCCTATCCAGAAATGGACAGGGTAGGCTAAATCAAAAATCATCCACGAGGATTAGCTCAGTTGGGGAATTTAGAAAAGAAGCACATTTCCTGCCTAAGCTAACTTTCTACTGGGAAAGAAACCGTACCTTGTATTAAAAACAAAGTACAACCCAAAATCAACGACAAATGTGAATATGCATGCGTGATATAAGTGTAAATGAATAAATGAATGTTATGCTGACAAAACGAACAGACGGAATATCTTGAAGATAATAAGATGTCACAACATAATAGATACTCGGCCAATCTTAAAAGAGACGGAAAATTGAAACTGGAACCCCAAAGCAACGTCGGAGCGTAACACGCCACAAGGCTCAAGTCTTCTGAGGAGAAAAAGCATTCAAATCCAATCTTCTAATACCAATAGACCACTGGCATGAGACAAAGCGTACCACACTTTAGAAATTGCCCAAATAAAGGTAGCCAAAACAACGCTTAACCGGAACAACTGGGGAGTCACCAAACTTAGTACCACGAGAGACGCAAGTTTACACAACCAACACCTCATGACGATTTGAAATAAAACATGTTCATCATGCAAGGATAAAATACTGTATTGTTTTGCATTTCATGGCTTGACCATCCTTGGAACAACTGTTAATATTCCTTTCATTATTCACGACACATAAGAATACTTTAAACAACTTTGTTTCAAATATTGTCGTAAAAATTAAAATTTTGCCCACAAAAGGTAAATGCTCAAATTTCATTAATAAGATGGTAGTCCGCTAACAACTCGACTCCAACAGTTTACAAAAGTTTGGGGAATAGTACACGAAAGAAAAAGGTTACACAAAAACAATGATCACTATTCTCCCTAACAACTTCGGATTCCAAAATGTGCTCAAATGCCCAGACTGGTCTGACCAAAGGCTTGCCTAAGCCGCTCTTTCGGGTTTTCAACCTAGCAAACTGTCAACTCAAAACTAAGCGAAATACTTCTTGACTGCATCGGCGTTCATGGGACGCGGGAGCCCTTCACCGTCTATATTGGTGAGAATCAAGGCACCTCCAGAGAAAATTTCTTAACAACGTATGGTCCTTCATAATTCGGAGCCCACTTGCCCCTAGAATCAGGTTGGAAAGACAATATCTTTTTGAGCACAAGGTCACCTTCTCTGAACTCGCGTGGTTGAACCTTCTTATCAAAAGCCTTCTTCATTCTCTGCTGATACAATTGACCGTGACACAAAGCTGTCAATCTCTTCTCTTCAATTAAATTCAACTGATCATATCTACTTTGACACCATTCAGCCTCAGAAAGTTTAGCTTCCATCAACACTCTCAGAGACGGAATCTCAACCTCCACGGGGAGTACTGCTTCCATACCGTAAACTAGGGAAAATGGGGTTGCACCCGTTGAAGTTCGAACTGAAGTACGGTATCCATGTAAAGCAAACGGAAGCATTTCATGCCAATATTTATAAGTTACCACCATCTTCTGGACAATCTTCTTGATATTCTTGTTAGCAGCTTCAACAGCCCCATTCATCTTCGATCTGTAAGGAGAAGAATTATGATGTTCGATCTTGAACTCCTCCCAAAGCTCTTTCATCATCTTGTTATTCAAATTCGAACCATTATCAGTGATGATCTTGCTCAGGATACCGTATCGACAAATGATCTGATTCTTGATAAATCTGACTACCACCTGTCTGGTTACATTAGCATAAGATGATGCTTCCACCCATTTAGTAAAATAATCAATCGCTACCAAGATGAAACGATGACAATTTGAAGCTTTGGGTTCAATCATTCCAATCATATCAATGCCCCACATAGAGAAAGGCCAAGGTGAAGAGATAACATTGAGGAGGGTCGGCGGCACGTGCATCTTGTCCGCATAAATCTGGCATTTATGACATTTCTTCACATATTTGCAGCAATCGGATTCCATTGTCATCCAATAGTAACCAGCTCTCAACATCTTTCTAGCCATTGCATGTCCGTTGGCATGAGTGCCAAAGGATCCTTCATGCACTTCTTGCATCAGCATGTCTGCTTCACGTCTGTCTACACATCTGAGCAGGACCATGTCGTAATTCCTCTTATATAATACTTCTTCATTGACGAAGAAACTGCTTGCTAATCTTCTCAACGTCTTCCTATCTTTATTGGATGCCCCAGGCGGGTACTCTTGAGTTTGAAGAACACGTTTGATGTCATAGAACCATGGTTTTTCGTCGGTAACCTCTTCTACTGAGAACACATGAGCAGGTCTATCGAGGCGCATAACCCGGATTGTAGGAACATCGTTCCAACCATTCACTTGAAACATTGAAGACAAAGTAGCTAAAGCATCAGCCATTTGGTTTTCATCTCTAGGGATATGATGTAATTCCACTTTGTTGAAGAAAGTTAACAATCTTCTAGCATAGTCTCTGTAAGGGATCAAACCAGGATGACGAGTCTCCCATTCTCCTTTGATTTGATTAATTACCAATGCCGAATCTCCATAAATATCAAGAATCTTAATCCTCAGATCCACTGCTTCTTCGAGACCCAAAATACATGCCTCATATTCAGCCATGTTGTTCGTGCAGTCAAACTTCAATCTCGCCGTGAACGGGATATGAGTACCTCGGGGAGTGACGATGATTTCCCCAATTCCATTTCCGTAAGAATTCACAGCTCCGTCAAATATCAAACCCCAATGCGATTCGGGATCAGGTCCTTCTTCAGGTAACGGCTCTTCACAATCTTTAGCTTTCAAGTACATAACATCTTCATCTGGGAAATCAAACTTGATGGATTGATAATCGTCAATTGGTTGGTGAGCCAAATGATCGGCTAAAATACTCCCTTTGATTGCTTTCTGAGTGTGATACTCAATGTCATATTCAGATAACAACATCTGCCAACGGGCTATTCTTCCAGATAAAGCGGGCTTTTCAAAGATATACTTGATCGGATCCATTTTGGAGATCAACCAAGTGGTGTGGTTAATCATATACTGGCGCAGACGACGAGCAGCCCAAGCTAAAGCACAACAGGTTTTCTCAAGCAATGAGTATCGAGACTCACAGTCTGTGAATTTCTTACTCAGATAATATACGGCATGTTCCTTTCTTCCAGTCTCATCTTGTTGACCAAGCACACATCCCATAGAGTCTTCCAATATAGTCAGGTACATAATCAAAGGTCTTCCTTCCACCGGAGGAATCAAAATGGGAGGTTCAAGCAAATATTCTTTGATGCTATCAAAATCTCTATGACAATCTTCTGTCCACACACATCCTTGGTTCTTTCGAAGAAGCTTGAAAATCGGCCCACAGGTAGCAGTCATATGAGATATAAATCTAGAAATATAGTTCAATCTCCCAAGGAATCCTCTTACTTGTTTTTCCGTCTTGGGTGCGGGCATTTCCCGAATAGCTTTGACTTTATCAGGATCTACCTCAATCCCTTTCTGACTGACAATGAAACCCATAAGTCTTCCAGAACGAACACCAAAAGTGCACTTGTTGGGATTCAAACGGAGTTTGTACTTTCTCAAACGCTGGAATAACTTCAACAAATGTTCCAAATGATCTTCTTCAGTTTGTGATTTGGCAATCATGTCATCTACATACACTTTTATCTCTTTATGCATCATATCATGGAACAAAGCAGTCATGGCCCTTTGGTATGTTGCACCAGCATTCCTCAAACCAAACGGCATAACCCGATAACAAAAAGTTCCCCACGGTGTAATGAAAGTTGTCTTCTCCATATCTTCTGGTGTTATCTTGATTTGATTGTAACCCGAGAAACCATCCATGAAAGAAAAGACTTTGAACTTTGCGGTACTATCGACCAATACGTCAATGTGCGGTAATGGGAAGTCATCCTTTGGACTAGCTCTATTCAAATCTCTATAGTCTACACACATCCGAACTTTGCCATCTTTCTTTGCAACAGGCACTATATTGGCTAACCATTGAGGATAGACCGATGTAACAAGGAAACCTGCATTAATTTGCTTCTGAACTTCTTCTTTGACTTGTCAGCCATATCGGGACGAGTCCTTCTCAACTTCTGCTTAATCGGCGGACATTCAGGTCTCAACAGTAAACGATGCTCCACAATATCGTTGTCCAATCCTAGCATATCTTGGTAGGACCAAGCAAACACATCAACATACTCTTTGAGAAGCTCTAACATTTTCTCTTTGACTTATGGGATAAGCAATGCTCCGACTTTGACTTCCTTTTTATCCTCTTCATCACCCAAATTGATCAACTCTACAGGTTCTTCAAACGGCTGAATAGTCTTTTCATCATGCTCAAGTAAACGGGAAATTTCAACAGGAATCTCTTCACTATCCTCTTCTTCGGCTCTGAACATAGGGAATTCAAAGTTGGGAGAGGGCATAGGATCATTGTTTTCGATGGTTAAGTCATGGATTAATCTGAACATATGATTATGTTTTATTTTAGAAATCGATTAATATGAATGTTGTACAAATGAAACAAAATATTGTTATATTTTCCTATTACTACCAATTAATTTTCATTACTATTTCCCAGAAAAAGTGAAAAATAAAACAGTAGTGGACAAAATAACATTTTTATTCATTGAAGGGAAATACTTGAAACAAAGAGCCCAGACATTTCTCTTTTGCCTTGGGCAGAGCAAAAGGATTTATTTTTATCATAGCCCGACGCAAATACTTTTCGCCTTGGGCAGAGCGAAATTTTTCAAAAAAATAAAATAAAACATTACTCAGAAATGTGCATCACAACAGGAACATCAACAGTAATCCAGTTCTGGCAAGCCACTCCATGCGTTACAAAAAATGTTGGATGATGCATGATATGCGATGCAAATGATCGTTCATTTTGATAGTTTTTTTTTCAAAAAATGTTGATGGATGCATGGATGGATGATAATGCAACAGTTACACACAAGTTCACAAACATGGGGTTCAAAGGTTCAACGTTTCAGCATGGAGTCGAGGGTAAAGCCCACCCCAAGGTATGTACTAACGGTTCAATCACCTGTAAGACAAGGTTCTAAGAGTTCCCAGAGTCTACATTCCTCCTTCGGATATTACCAACGTCTTGATTACTCAATAATTAGCAATATTATCAAGAGAAACTCATCCGAGCGTAGCATCGCGTAACAACTACTTCCGAATTACTCCGTTATAGTCTCCGCGCTACACCTAAAAAGGCCAAGATGGGTTAGGGTTCTACGGTCCTCAATTTCTCTGGCTCCTAGGTCGAAAATAATAATGTCTTCTCGATTACTCGGTAAACAAATATTAAGTTCAAGAGGGCCTTCCATTGAGTGGGGGATCTCATGCCTCCTTCTTCGGGATTACTCCCTCAAAGTTAACATGACTGTACCGCCCGTCCTATTCCTTAAGTGTAACTTAATCCGGGTATAGGATTCGTCCTTTGCAAAAAACCCAAACAACCCCAATTTAAACACATAATCAAACAGATTAAATATAATAAAACAGATAAAACAAACTAGGCTTAACCCACTTAGGGATGGACCAGTAAGAGGTCAATCTGTCCCCAGCAGAGTCGCCAATTCTGTAGCGATAAAAAATGTAGCGGGGTAAATCGGAGATCGAATTATTGATTAATTCGTCTCACAAAAGCAAGAGTCGCCACCGCGCTTTATTATTTCCAAGGAAAAAGGGAAAAGAGCGAAATAAAATCCTAAATATGCAATGTAAAATAATACTTTTAAAAGTAATAAAAATACAAGGCGTTTTTGAAAAGAGATCTATGGTTCGGGGGTTGGTTATACAATGGGAAGGTATTAGCACCCAATGCATCTGCGGTACTCCGCAGGAACCTTTTGAAATATCTGTTTATTAAAATTGTTCTTTTGATTGAAAAATAAATTGTTTTGGCCGAAAAGGGGTATGGACGGGTTTTTGAAGATGCGACGACCTAATGTCGAAGTTTTTGCTTAAAAGGTATGAGTTTTGAAAAGATCGATATTTGGGGGAAAATTGTCTTAAGTTTTAATGAAATGCAAATGTTCGCATGATTGGATTTGAGGACATGAAGTCAACAAGTTTAATCGTTTTTCCCTTGGATTTAGAAGTAAACGGAATAAACAAGTAACAGCAAAATAATTAAACAGAAATTTATGCGGATGATGATTAAATAGCAACAATTAAATAATAGACTAAATGGTGTGAACAATGTATTTTTTAGATTTTTGTCTGATATTAATTAAAGCGAGGGAATTAATTAAAGAGAATAAAATGTTTTTAATAGTTTTCATTTTATGCATTTTTGTGTTTTTTATTTAATATTAATAAAATAAGAGAATTGATTATAGAAAAATAAAGTGTTTTAATTCTTAAATTTCTATTTTTATGTTTTTCATGTTTTTTATGTTTTTTAATAAAAATATTATTTTAAGAGCTATTGAATAATTAAACTAAATTAAAACTTAAAGTTATCAATTTAAATCTAATTAAAAAAGGGAATCCTAAAATTATTAAATTAAACCTAAAGTTTAAACTAAAAAAAAGGTCACATTACTTAAAATTTGTTAATTAAATTACAACCTCTATTTTATTAAGTTACTAATTAATTAACTAAATTAATAATAGTTCTAAAAAGAAACAAAAAGAGAATAAATAGAAAAAAAAAGTGTATTAGAAATAAAAGGTTAGATGAACAAATTATGGGCTAAAGAGTTTTTAAAGGGCCCAAAATCTGATTAAAAGAAGAAAAAAACAGAAACAAAAGGTGGTAAAGGTATCGTTGGGCTTTAGGCAGGGCATGGGTTAAGGTCCAATTCATTGACACAAGGTTTAGGGTTAAACGCGTTTGTTTAGTTTGTAAAAGGGATTAGGGGTTTTGGACAGAAGCGGCGTTCATCTTCTCGTATCGTCTTCTTCGTTTGATTCATCTTCTTCGCGTGTTATTGATCCTCGCCTGAGCTTTTTTTCTCGTCCCAAAGGCCACCAGCTTGCAATCTTCTTCTTCCCTCCAACTAAAAGTTACGGCGATGGATTCACGGTACGATTGTTTTTTCGATTTCGTTAGGGTTTGTTGATTACTGCATGTTCATGATTTTTTATCTATTTGATTCTTATTCACATTATTATGTTTGTTGGAGGTATTATGAAAGTAAAAGAGGGAAAAAATCGCTACCTGGAGGCGGAGACGGAGGAGGAAGGTTGGACGTGCGTAGGAGGCCGGACGGCGAGGAATACGCGTGATGCTTGCTTCAGACTACTGGTATTTCGTTCTACTTTTGTTTGATGATGAGTAAAAACTGAAAACTTTGTTGATTTCTCTTCTTCTTGCTTACTGTGAACCTTGGCTTTGCATACTTTTCTTTGACTGTACCTTGTGACGCCTTTTTGTTCTTCTTCTCCTTGCCTGTTGCCTTATTGTATTAGCCTGTGATGATGTTTCTGAGGTTTCTATGTCGCCTTGAACATTGCCATCGTTGGAATACTTATTTTGACTGGCTTTCCTCCTTCTTCCTTCTGACTTGCTTCAGTTGAAATGTTTATTTTTGACTAGCTTTCTCTCTTCTTCTATATGTGATTCTGTTGCCTTGAAATTTGCCTATGATGATGGTTCCTGGGGTCTTATGTGGTTATGGACATATTTGGCGTAGTTTTGGTTTTTTGGCTCGATACAGTAGGTTTTTGGTTTTAGGCCAATATTTCAACTGGTTTTGCAGGTTATAGCCTTGAACTGGTTTTTGGTTTGGCCATGAGGTTTTGAAATGGTTATTTGGCTAGGTTGGACAGGGCCAAGGTTTAGGATGGTACAGGTTGATGGTTTTTCTGGTTTACTGCAGGTTATGGTTTAGGCCATAAGGTTGTGTTTCAGCTTAGGCTTTAGAATGGCTATGATGATGATTGCTTTGAGCCTTTGAGGACTGACTTTGTATTTTTGTTTTTGACAGTTTGAGTTGGTTTGAGGATTTTTGAGACAGGTTGAACTCTCTTCGTTTGAAGGGGTTTTGTGTTTTTATAACAGTTTGCTGGCTTGGTTTACGTTACAGGTTTATGGTATATCTTTAATATTTTTCTTGGCCTTCTGCACACTATACTGTCATATTCAGTTTGTTTGTATTCCTTTCTTATGCTTTCTATTTCTTATTGACTGCTGCTGTTCTGCTTTTATGCCTCTTTCTGCCTAAGGCCAAAACCTGTAAAAACCAACTCTTCCTCTCTTCTCTCTCTCTAGTGCCATTTGACATTAAAATGATATGTTTACTTTTACTTGTTCTGAAAAGGCATGCTGGAAAATGATGAAAAAAGGGAAAATACATTGCTTGCACATTGGTTTTAAAATTGCATATCCTCTTTGTCTACTGCATGGGAGCCTTTGATTTTTGGCCTCTTCCTATATTTGCATGGACAGTTACGTTGCAATTTGTCTTGAAAATGCATATGCTGTTTTGTTTTTATGCATTTTATGTTGATTTATGCAATGACTTTTGAAAATGCATATGCTTTTGAACTATGCTTTTATTTGAAATATGCAGTTTTGTGCATATGGTTTTAACTTATGCAGTGGATTTTGAAAAATTGAGTTTATGCATATTTTTAACTTGTGCAGTTTATTTTGAAAATAAAAATTCGTCCCTTTTTGTGAACCGGGAGGAATCCCGTGATTTGCAAAAAGGGTAAAACTGATTCCAGCCGTTTGCTTTTAATGATGAACACTTAAGATTAATTTTCTGCTTTTAATTATTTATTCAATTCTGACTTTTTCTTTTAATTCTTTTTTTTGCAGGTAAAATCAAATGATCAATCAAA
Organism: Vicia faba; assembly: GCA_948472305.1. NCBI lineage: Eukaryota > Viridiplantae > Streptophyta > Magnoliopsida > Fabales > Fabaceae > Vicia > Vicia faba. Next base: position 1,100,009,729 of record OX451735.1, read on the forward strand.
GAAGTATTGGATGAAAAATGAAGATTTTAGAACTTAGGAAAAAATAGGATAGTTTTTTATTTCATTTTAAACTTTTTATGTAATTGTCATTATAAATACTTTGTACAATAGTATTTAAACAACAATTGTAATAATTAGAATAAAGATGAATAAAAAATTCTATTATTTACCAATTAATTCTTTTTCTTTCCAATTATTTATTTATCGTTTATAATTCTTTAAATTATATAATAACTGAAAATCAATTTCAATTACTTAAATTCAGAATAATAAACAAATAAATAAACATCATTGATCAATGAATAACTTCAATTGTTTACTTCATTATATTTTATTCTTCTAAATTATAATAACTGAAAATAAAATTTCAACTATTTAAACTTAGAACAATAAATAATTAAATAAACATCGCTTGACCAATTAATAAACTCCTTTTCAAATGTTTATTTCATTATTCATAAATCTTTAAATTATATAATAACTGAAAACAAATTCCAATTATTTAAATTTGGGATGATAAATAATTAATAAACATTGTTTGATCATTTATCAGTTAATAAATTTAGCGTTCAAAAATAAACAGCTCTTGACTTGAAAAAGTTATGAATTTAAAAACTGCTTTGAAAATTGATAAAAATATGTCCAAACACTTGCAATGCAATGATGCAGATGGGAGATGGTATCTTAGGTCAAAATTTGGGGTACAACAGTAAGCAAGAGTCCCCACTGACTTTTCTTTTATCCAAATTAAGGAAAGGGTGAAAAGAACAAAAAAAATACTTTTTCGAGAATTTTCTGAGTAAGGGGGGTAGATTATGAAAAGGGAAGGTGTTAGCACCCTTTCCATTCGTAGTTTTCTACGGGATCTTAGATGCTTAGCTCATTTTTTGAAATACCTTGTGCTTTGTGTTTTTGAAAAATTATTTGAAAATGCCTTAGTGCGGCGATTTGCTTCATGATAACTCTTGAATCAGTCCTCAAGAGTGTTGATAAAGCAAATGTCTTTGAAAGTTGTTTTGAAAGGTTTTTGTGTAAGTGTAAAAAAATTTGTTTTGAGCACAGCATCTAAAGACTATCTACTTATACTCGAAAATGTTCGTTCTTTTCCTCCTATCCTTTAGACAGCGTTATCCCACTATTAGTGAGTAGGTAGCCCTATCGTTAGATGTATGAGGGACATTCGAGGGGATGTTTATAGTTATAAAGGCAACTTAGCAAGAAGCTTTACTAACTACCCTAGGGTTCTAAGATCAGATTTTTACCGAGGCAACATCGAGAGGGTCATCGAGGGACTTATGATCTTTTTGAACCAGAGGGTAGTCACTAAAACCTCTCACGTTACGAGAGTTGTGACTATTTTCTGAAGGCAACCGAAGTGGGCGTACCCTAGAGGTGTATATGTGCAAGTGTGCTTGTTTCAGTTATTTGTCTTTAAATTTAAGTTTGCTAGCATTTTATTTTTATTCTTTCCATACAATCCTATTATTCATGCATCTAAACAGTTTATAGTTTGCAGAAATTTAAAGTGCGAGAATTGTAAATCCTACGCTACTACAATGCTTCGGGGAGGGGGAATTTACATGTCCAAAAATTGGGAGAAAAATAAAGAAAGCGATAAAGTCCAGGTTTAATCCATTACATACTATCAGCAGGTACATTATTATAAAAAATGCGAGAATAAGATAATGCGCGCGAAATAGAGACGAACGTCTAAAACCCTAAGAAATTGCTAAGTAAACATAAATAATCTTTTTTGGTTTTGTTTATTTTAAGAAAATAGTTAAACTAAGTTAAATGAGAAAAAACTAAATATAATCTTAATTAATTAAATTAAATTAAAATGATTGTTAATTAAAATTAATTCAAATAAAACTAATTCTACTATTTTTTTGTGTTTTTATTAAGAAAATATTGAATTAAATAAACCTAAGTCTAGTTGATTTTAAATTGATAAAATGAAGTTAAAATAATTAATTTAATTAATTTAAAATTAATTTAAGAAAACCTAAGTCTATTTAATATTTTTTATTTTTATGATTTGTTAAAAAAATGATTAAAATGAAATAAATATGATAAAACAATAAAGAAAAAAAAACAAATGGGCTTGGTGTTATGCAGCCAAAAGGGGGGTTGCGTTTTGGATTTTTGTTAGGCCAAAAAATCCAAAACGCAACCCCCCTTTTGGCTGCATAATACCAAGCCCATTTAGGCACCACCCTTGGAGCTGCGGGGTGGAAATTCGCCCTAGGATGGCCAAATTTCTTTGCATCACATCAGATGGCCCAAACATGAAGGTATATGGTGAATGCTTAGTGGTGCAGCACACTGAATCCTGCAAGAAATGTTAGAAAAAAAATCAAAAACGCTGGACCTGGATCTCGAACCCAGGTCATTTCCCTTTGTACGCATACGCCTTGCCATCTGAGATGCCTTACAATTTGTGTATCATAACCAATGCATAATATTATATACAAAACCAAGTCAAATATATTTAAAAAAATAAGAACGTGCGCTGGCTTTAGTAGACTAATAGAATTGTATCGTTCTGCCACGCGGACTCCAACAGAGATAACACTGGTTAGAGACGCCGGAGCAGATCTCCGTTCGTTTTCTCCGGCCCCCCAAAAATCAAAACCTGCGAAAAAACGTTAGATCAAAGGAAAAGAAGATCATGGTCCTCCTAATTTGGGGGTTGCGAATCCATTGGTGCCCTCCGTTTGGCCTGAAAAAGTTTGCATATAGTGAACCAAGGTTTGACCATAATCATGCCCTAACAATGGCATCCCTTTAGTTATGCATCTATCCTTGCATGTAGCACATTAAAACATTTCCAAACAATGATATGAACATGAAAATATGCCTTAAACCTATTTAAATTATATGAATTGAATGATCCGGGTGTGAGGAAATTACCTAACCGGAGTAAATTGGTTCACGTGTTCTAGAATGTTTCAGGAGTTGAGAATGATTGGTATGCACTCTTAGATGTCTCAGGGACACGTTGTGATGCTTGGTTTGGATGAATATGGGTTGGGAATGGATTTCCGAGTTTTACAACTTTTGGATTTTTTTGCAAATTTTGTAGAGGTCCACTAGGCTGTGTTCAGCGTGAGTTTGGCTTGCAGGGAGATAATATTTATAGAGGAAAGGGAGGGGACAAGGAAACATGGCAAGAATCCAAGCCATAACCATTGTTTTTAAACCATGATCGTAATTTGAAAAATATGCCTTTTTTGGAGATTTCATGCCATTTTCATATTGGGATGAACCTGGTTACTTCTTGCGCAAATTTGTGGGCTTTAAACTGATCCAAAATGTCAGCCCATATGCCCAAAACAAATATCCATTATTTTATGCATTTTATTTTATATTTATTTGAATAAAATAAAATAAAATGTGTATAAAATAGATAGAAAAGGAAAGACATGGTAAGAGTGAGATTAGAGGTCCTTTATAAGCTTAGGAAGATATTTGAAGTCCAAGAAATTAAGCCATTGACCTAAAAGTTCATTTTTGCTCAATGCACAATTCTTGAAATTTCCAAAATTTTCCCAACTTGGGCAAGCCATAACTTTCTCAATTTTGATCTCTTGATTATGATCTTTGACTTTTTGGAAAGCCCAAGATGTTTACTTCAATCCCACATTTTATCAATTTTGCATTTGAAGAGTTTATCTTGATGCAAATGGTCTTGACAAAAAGTGCCTTTTGTTGACTTTCTGAAAATGACATGTAATATATGAGCTTTTATCTTTCAAATGGTGCATCTCTTGATATTTAGAACAAAATAGAAGTTGTAGGGAGCGAGATTCTCTTCAAAATGAGCGTTGGTTGGGAAAAATGGATGAAGTATGTGAAAGTTATGCCTGGTCAAAGTTCAGTTGACTTTTCCTATAGAAACCTTAATTTAGCAAATTTCGACTTTTGATGAATTAGGAGCATTTCTTGAGGAATCATGATCAACCTTTGATCAAATGATGTATATCACTTCTGAATGTTGATGTTGACTAAAAATCTTGAAGTTTGACTGTACATGGGCCACAATTGACTTTTGACCTAATACAATTGATTTTCAAGCATTTGAGCAATTGACTGAGCAAACTTCTAGTGTAAGGCATGACATTTGTCATGGACAACCTTGAAGGCATATTAGGGCCATGGAAAACATTTGAGACCTTTGGAGATCACACACCTTGATGAAAAATGAAACCCTAGTTAGAGGTTCATTGCTTAGAAGGAAAATTTGTCTGATCAATTCTTGGTCAACCTTTGAGCAATTCAGAATCTCTAAGAGCATGCCTTGAGTGAAAATAGGAGGGCAAATTTTGGGATACAACAACAGAGACCTTGAACTTGTGTGGAATGACCACCCCAGGGACCATACCTAAATATCTAAAATCCAAACCATGCATTGTTTGGATCTCTACAGCCTTAAGTTTGCCTTCTAGTTGTTTGTATTTGTCATCTGTCAGTGGGTACTGCTCTTCGGAGTAGTCTTTGTCCTTAGTAATCTGGTTATTTCCACCCCCATCTCTAGTGCTTATAACTTCCTATTCTTGATTGTTTTCGTCCTCAAAATAATCCTCTTCTATTTGAGCCAGTCGGGCGGGGCCCTTGAACCTTCTTCCCATGTTGAGAATAACAGCCCTTTTCTTGGTCTTCTTTTTGGTGGCAAAGAGTTCCATCATTTCTTGTTGTCTTTTAGATAAGTTGAGGAGAGTCTCTTGGAACTGTGTGTGTTGAGTATGCAGATCTTTGACGGTTTTCTCTAGAGCCATCTTAAACTAAAACAAACAGTAAAAAGATGTGGAAACCTGTATCAGAAAACCTGCTTATGACATGATGCATGCTATGCGGATGCAATATTTTCAAGGACCTCAGGAGTTTAAATTTGCTAGCCAAAAAGGAAACAAACACAACATTTATATTAACGAGGTCAAAGATTACAACTGTCCCTTGGGCTTATAATGAAAAAGTAAAAAGGTCTCAAGGAGACAACATAGTAGACTCCTAAAACAAAAGACTCAAGTCTCCCATAGGTGCTTCCTCTTTGGTGCAATGTATGCATTCAGGCTTCACTCCTCGTGAAGTTGCCTTGTGAGCTCCAACACCTTCTTCTCGCTTACATATAATTGAGCTTCAAAGGTGTCTCGTTCCCCTTTGAGTTGAATCCACGATCTCTGCAACTCTTCGATGTCGGTAGTTATGTTAGGATGAATAACAGTATAAGGAATATCTCCCTCGGCAACTGGCTTCATAACTATTGGTAGGATAGCAGGATATGGCATCATGAGATTTTGAGCACGAGCTCGCACCCATTTGAGATAAGGCTCCAAAGGAATAGAGTTCTTATACCCCAAAGTCATGTTATAAACCTTGTTTACCATTCCCCAAGCTCAAACAAATCTTTTACGATAACCTTGTACATCGTTCTCATAGTCGAATACAATACTTTGGATAAGTGCGTCATGAGGACCATCTCTTCGAGCATAAAGAAACTGTCGTAGAGACATAGAAGGGTTATAAGTAATACCTCCCATAATTCCCAAGAGTGGAACATAAGGGAACTCCCCACAATGGTCAATGATAGTAATGTCCTCTAGAGATTGGGAGCACCAATGGATATCTGTATGAGAAAGCGACATTATTCTTTGCGACCAATTCAGACCTTGTTCGTTCTTCAATACTGATCAGGAAAGGTGAGAAATAAACCACCTAGATAAAAATGGTATGCAACACATGAGATCCCTTCTCTTCCTCATGGTACGAGTGTGAAGAGTATGCAAAATGTCTCCGAGAAAAGTAGGCACAATGTTACGAGAAAGGAGGATCTTGACAACATTCATGTCTATGAGTTATTCATGATTAGGGAACAATACTAACCCATAGATTAGAAGAGCCAATACTTCTTCAAAATCTTGCAAATCCATATCCTCCCAAAATATTCGATCCTTCTCTAACAGAAACGTAGCTAGAAAACCCTTAACTCCGCTTCTTGTTTCCCAATTGGCTACAATGTTAGACCTTTTCAAACGTAGGGCTGATGCAATCTCCTCAAATTATGGATCTTTCTCTAAACTGGTGAAGGGAACTTGATCAAGAATAGGTACTCCTAATGGTTGAGAGAACTCTTCCATTGTGGGCACCAATTGATAATCAGGAAAGGTGAAACAATGATGTTTAGGATCAAAGAATTGAAAGAGTACACACATTATTTCTTCTTTAAAGCTTGGGGTAACCAGATTGAGAAGTCGACCATGTCTTTTTATGAACGGATAATTCTCAAGAACCCTTAATTCTAACTCTTGGAGTTGAGGAGGAACTTTTACAAAGCTGATTCAGATGGTATTTCTTTGAGTGGAAGACATATCCTATAAAATAGGACAAAGATAAATCCCTAATTCCTTGAAATGGTTAGTGAAAATTCTATAGCATGATGTCATGATGTTTATGATGTTATGAGAAAATAATTATATACACACAAAGCACACAAGGCCTTAGGTTTAGGCTTGCATGAAGTTTATAGGTAAGTACCCTCTCGAAGTTTTAGTTGGTTCAACCTGTCCTAAAAGAAAGCAACCAGGTTCTAATGAATCTCAATATCATTGATCTCTCTTCACCGAGCATTTATTCAGCAGAAGCAATCTTTTTCGCGACCGAAATATCCAGAAAGTCCGATCTCAAAAAGTGTAGTATCGAGTATCAACCAACTTCAGTCTTGCACCAAAGCCAGCTATCTCACTACTTTCTAATGTCTAAGTTGTTAAACTAAGGTTCTATGGTCAGTTAGTGTTTCATGACACCACTCAGCGGCCCCGTATTCTCCTTAATTTAACTCAAGGGACACCGGTACCCACAAATGTGTCGCACTAACATAGCTATCGCTTCAACCATATCAGTCTATGCCGTACATTTTCCACAATCTATTGCTACTTACATAATATGCCCCTAGATACGGGTATAAGATATTTACAAGTAATAAACCCAAGCATAGACCCAAAATGTAAAGCAAACAAGGAAAACATGTAAAGCAAATAAAGGTGATCTAGATCTTAAGGTAACCCCACTTTTAGTTTATCTTCCCCAGCAGAGTCTCCAGTTCTATGACACGGTGGAGAACTGAATTAGGTGTTTTGCGTTTGATCGCAAATGTTTCGGATATAAGGTGTTGCCACCGACTTTTCTTTTATCCAATAAAGGAAAGGGTGAAAAGAAAAGGAAAGACCTTATGAGATTTTTTTTGAGTTAGGGGGTAGGTTATGAAAAGGGAAGGTGTTAGCTCCCTTTTCATCCGTAGTTATCTACGAGATCTTAATTGCTTGATCACTTTGAAATGCTTTGTGTTTGTGTAAGTTTGAAAATATTTTGAAAATTCCTATGTTCGGCAAACTTTGCAATGATTCTCGTATCGTTGAGAATGTATACAAAGTGTTGGTTTTGAAAGTATTTGTTGAAAGGGAATCTTTAGAAAGATGTTTGAAAATTTCAATGTAAGGCAATTTTGTAATGATTCTCGTATTGTTGAGAATGTATACAAAATCTTTGTTTTGATAAATGTTTTAAAAGTATGAGGTGTGAAATGGTTTTGTTTATAAGCAAGCTTTTCCTTTTCCCTTAGATAGTTCTATTTTACCATTGGTTGATAGAGAGCCTTATCATTGGATGTGAGGGACAGGCGTGGGTCATTGTACAGTCATAGAAGGCAACTTGCAATATGCTTTAGCAATTTTCGTAAGGGACTAAGATCATTTATCGAAGGAAACATTGAAGGGTCATCGAGGGGCTGTGATCTTTTAATCGAGGGTCTTTGCTAAAACATCCCACGTTCGAGGGACATGATTGTTTATATCCAAGGCAACAAGTGTGGGTTACCCTAGAGGTGTATGTGTGCAAAATGTTTTGTTTTCATGTATTTTATCTTTGAATTAGGGTTTTTCTATGTTTTTTTTAGTCATATCATGCAAATCCTAATTACTAACAATAATAAGGAAAGCGATAAATTGCGTAATTTAAATGTCCTACTGATCGGGACTTTATGAGTATGTCGGGATACTAACTGCAAGTATACAGTTCAGTCGTTCTAGTTTTAAAAGATTATCGAACCCACGGAGACTGAGGATCAATCGCATACGATCTAATGCTACAGTTTGTTTAACTAAGCGATGAATATTCGATTTTTGGGGGAAACAGTTTAATTAAAAATAATAGTAATAGTTATACCGGTATGTGATAATCGGACTTTGGGAATTCGGTGAATCGCTTGGCCTATAAAGTATTTCAGTAAAAGATAATTGTTTAAAAACCTGAGACATACACTCTCGTGTTCATGAAATAAGTTATGCTATTAAACCTAGTGGATGCACTTTAAATTTAATAACACTTTTTGAAAACAATTTGAGTTTAATCAATTTATTAAAACACTCTCATGTATTTAAAAATTAATGTTTCGTTACCACTATCTGGGTTGAACCCCAGCTTTCGCATGCAGGTTCTTGCCTTAATTAATTTCCCACTCTCGTGGAAAAATCGTGTTAATTAACCTCTCACTCTCGTGACAAGGGTAGTTAAATTAATCTTGGAAATTGGAAACCAGAAATTGTTTTATAAATATTTTTGGCCAAGGTATCACTGAATTCTTTCAGTTCTTAAGAGTCACATACCGGTATTAATAATTTAGCCGAACATAATAAATTTAACAGCAATGCAATTCAAAATATAATTCATAACAATAATTGGCATAATATAAAAAATGAATAAATATTAATTGCAATAAAAACCTGGAATCAAAGTTGCTATGGTAATCTTGAAGTATTACAATAATCCTTGAGCTTGATTGCAGTAAATAAATCGTGTTAATTCTTGTATGAAGAATTAACACCTAAAACTAAAAACTAAAGCTTGGAATGAAAATTACAGCAGCGTAGAAAAACTCTAAAACAAGGAAAATAGAAATAATTGGAAAAGAATAATAAATTGGCTCTGAGAAAATTCCTTCGACCCTTGGTACTTTGCACTGGCACACATATATATAGCAGAGGAAAAATAGCAGTTGGAAATCTTGAGGAAAGGTTGAATGGAGAAAATATAGGGAGCACTATTAGTGGGTGGAGGGAAAATAGCAGAACGAGTCTGCCCTTGCATTACCCATGTCTCCACCCTTTTACAACGTCCATCTTCATGCGCGTGACGGTCGTCACAGGTGGGTGACGGTCGTAACGCGCTTAAGTAGCGCATTACGCTCGTCAGTGATGTGTGACGAGCGTTACTCCAAGTTGGGGGGCGTTACGCCCGTCACAAGGGTGTGACGACCGTCACTGCTCCAAAAATCCAAACTTTGTATTTTTAGTTCTTTTTCTCTTTGTTTATTGTGTAGCCTTCTTCATGTTGTCCTTTTCCATTGGTTTGAGTTGACAAATGTTATACCTATAAAAAGACAAATAATCTTGGAATAATCGGGGGTTAGACGACTTAATGAAATATAAAATCGATAAAAAAACGTGGTAATTATATGATATGTTTTCTCGTTATCACCTATGTTATTACAACGCTTAGAGAGCGGGGGTACAATTTTGTGAATAGGGGGAGGAAAGCAATAAAGCCCTAATTACTATTATAAACCATTGAATATGAATTACAACAATAATTATGCATAAAATGTAAAGATGAAGAAGAAATTGCTTTTAGGGTTTTTTGATGAAAAAAGTTTAAAGGTTAACCTAATTGAACTAATTAATTTTAATTACAAGAAAAGTTAATTAATTATTTAATCAAAACCTAGAATCTAAATTAATTAAAATAAAACCTAAATCTAATTTAATTTGTTTAGAAAATAATTTGAAGGTTAATATTAACTTAGAAAGGTATTTTAAAGTATGGAAAACAAACAAAATCTAATTATAAATATTAACAAAATAAGCTAAATGTTTAAATTAAAATATTTAATTATTTAATTATTTAAGAAAATATATTTTTGGTATGTTTTGGTTAAATAAAAATAAATAAATAAATAAATAAATAAAGGTAAAGAAAATATAAAGGAAAATAAAACATATTGGGTTGGGTGTTAAAAAAGTAAACGGAGGTAAAAAGTTAGCAAAAAGGTTAGGCCCAATATCTATTTTTTGTTTGAAATCAGAAAATAAAAAAAGAGTTTGTATGTGCATGCGTTTGAAAAGTAAAATGGGAAGTATGAAGATAGCAAAAATAAAAAAGAGAAAGAGGCCCAATACTGAAGGGCCCAGTGCTTATTGAATCAGGTGTGGCTAGCATGTGATGGTGTATCATGGTCTTGCCTATGTGGTGCGTTGGATCTGAATTACTGAACATCCAATGGTGTTGATGTGTGGCTCATGATAGGCGCGCCTTGCTTGTATGCACAAAATTTAAAATAAACAAATAAGTGAAACACAAAAGGGTACCATTGAAGCTCGAACCCAGGTCCTTATACACTAATACCTTACGCGCGCTTCCTCTGCCACTGAGGTGGCTATTTCATCCGGTCATAATACATGTTGCGCTAAATTTAAAATAAACTCAGTCCTAGTTACAACTTCATCTTCTTCCTCGCGTCAGCCTCTATCGTTGCATTTCCAAATTTCCAATCTTGCTCATTTCTCAACCATTTGCAAAAGTATAAACATGAAATTTGGTCCATTTTTCAATACAAATTCAACCATGTAAACAACTTAAACTATAAATCAAAGATGAACATTAATTACTGTTGGTACCAAATAAAACCTAATTTTCTCAAAAAGTTCAAACTCAAAATTCGCATCACTCAGGCAACATAAATGAAAACTAAGGGTAAGGTTAGCTTCAGGGCTATGATGTCTACATGTTTTATTCATAAAGTAACCATTAATAATGCTTGTAGAGAGAGTTCAAAGTTGAGAAAACTTACCTCAAAATTGGAAAACGTGTATGGAGTTTGAGCAACCCTGGAGGTGTGGTGATGTACTAGATTGCTTCACTAGACTCCTAGAAAGCTAATCCAAGTCTTACTTTATGTTGAAAGTGCCTGAATCATGCTGGAGAAGTCAATGTGTAGAATTATGTTTTTGAGTTTGGAAGATGAGGAAGATGATGTTACAGTTCTGAAACAGGGATGAGGATGAGTTCTAAATGAAGTAGTGAAGCTTTGAGAATGATTTAGAGGGAAAACACACGAGTGAATTATGAGATTGGAGTTTTTGGCCAGAAATTGCAACAATGGATATTTTGGTGCTAGTTCTGAGTTTCAGGGAGTTTCAGGGTATCTCAAGGATTGTAAAAATCGTGTCTTATGTTGCATATAACCTCTTTATTTATAGGCAAGAGGTTTGGAAGCTTGAAGGGATCCGAAACAAGAGATCACTTGTTATGGTATTGAATTTATTTATTTTTGGAATAACCAGGTATTAAAATTTTTTTTTGCAAATAACCATGTTTCAGAAAACCCCACAAGGGAGGATCCAACCAAGTTGGTGTATCCACTCTCCATTTTGCCCTAGGCGTCATTCCACTTGGCGCCTCCTCTCTCTTTTAGCCAAGTGAGATGACGCATGCACTTTAAAAGTGAGAGGAGGCGCCATCTCACTTGGCTCCTAGGGCAAAATGAAATTTTTATAAATAATTCGTCTATTTCTCCACCATTCCTCACACTTTCTCGCACTGTTCTCTTATTTTTTCTCTATTATTTGCGTCATGACATCGCCCATTATTTTTACCAGAGATGGTTACGTTATTTTCTCCACCACAAAACCTCCGATGAAAATGAAATTATGGCACATTCACTCCATGGAGCGTCTGAAGAGGAAGTTGATGCGATGGCTAGAGGGAGACATCGAGGAGGGGGGGAAAATTAGGAGGATCCAGCGAAGATGAACAGTAACCTCACTTGTGACAGGAAGACCTAATTTTTGGTTGGAGGAAGTCAAAACAGACAGCGACGTAATGTTGATGATGCATGGGTTAGATGAAATTGTTTTAACAGTTGTAATTTCGTAGACAGTTTATCGTGTTCTATTTCTTGTTCGCTCAAGGTTTATTGTAACAAATGACGTTAATGAAAAACCCTAATGTTTACAACTTAAAAAAGGAAAGATGTTTTGTAATACAATTTTTATGTGGTTGAGCCAGTAGCAAGATTCAGACAATTTTTGCGATTGTGTCTGACCTGACGACATAAACCACACTTTCTTTCCAGCTTGTTAAGGGAGTCCATTTCAGTTGTGATGCGCTTACTTTTGGGAAGACCCTTTTTATTCCTTCGCATTTGGTCATTGTGCCATACTATTTCGCTGTTGTATGCAGGCCAATAATCAGGTTTTGTTACCAAAGAGAAGCTGTTGTTGTATACGTTGAGAAAGGTTTTAGATTTGTAAATGGGAGACAGAAGTTGTAGCGCATCTTGATGAGTATAGGCACACGCAGCAATGACATCAGAGCAAGGCATACAAAAGGATTAAAACTTGCCACAATCGCACCAACGAGAAGGTAGTATAACCCTATACTCTTGTCTTGGCAGGCCCTCGTTGTGGTCAATTGTCTCTTTGACAATGAAGTTGTGGTTGTGTCGTTCAAACCGTATAACCAGATGGGTGTTGGCTTTGGCACTTTCTGCCTTAATATACTTCATGCAACTTTCACTCCATAGTTGTCCAGATTGTAACACAGCATTCCATATTTCACCTCTTTTGGCAAGCAACGAAGCCATCCTAAAATATGTTGATTTAACCAAAGCAGTTACTGGGAGGTTTCGTATGCCATTGAATACCCCGTTCATGGATTCAATTATATTTTTTGTCATGTGGCCCCATCTTTGTCCATTATCGTATGACCTAGTCCATTTTTCTACCGAAATATTATCGATCCACCTACCGGCGTCTTGATTTGACAAATGGATGTCGTTGCAATAATATTTGAATGTAGGTTATGTCAATGCATATCCCGCATTCATAACCGCTTTCCTAAGAGCTTTGTATTTGATCTCCCTCGTGAAATTTTAGACGATATGTCTAATGCAATAGACATGTGTAGAAGGAGGTTCATGCCAACTGTTTGTAGGATTGTTGTATGCACTTTCAATGGATGTATGTCTATCAGAGATTAAACATAGATCTGGTTGAGGAGCCACGGGTGTTTGGAGATTCTTGAGAAAGAAGCTCCAAGCACCATCAGTCTCTCCCTCGACTAGGGCAAAGGCAATTGGGAAAATGTTGTTGTTGCCATCTTGTGCAACTACTATCAATAGCGTGCCTTTGTATTTCCCATACATCCAAGTCCCATCAATTTGTATAATTGGGTTGCATGACACAAACCCTGTGATGCAAGGTTGAAAAGCCCAAAACACTTGATTGAATATTCCATTTCCATTGAGTTGACTACCATCTGGGGCGTACGTTGACAGTGTTTCCAAAATGTAAATAGTACCCGGAGAATAAGTCTGAAGTGCATTCAGGTAGAGAGGAAGTTCTTGGTATGACTCCTCCCAGTTTCCATATACCTTTTCAATCGCCTTGGTCTTTGCTAACCACACATTTCGGTAAGACGGAGTATAGTTAAATACCGTAGTGATGTGGGAGATTATGGTTTTCACCTTCAATGATGGATCGTTGCTGACGAGTCGTAGGATTTCTTGACATATGAGATTATAATTTAGTTTCCGATGATCCCGTGATTGAGTATAACTGACACACGTGTGGGTGTACATAGAACCTATGACCCAACAATCACCTCTTAATCGGTATGATGCAGTGAGCTTGAACATATAATCTGGGTGTATACACTTGATCTTGTACCTTTCTGGATTTACACGGTCCACCTTAAAATCGACCGAGTTGAGCATGTGAAATTTTTTGATGGCTCGGATACATTCTTCTCTATTACGAAATTTGTCTTTCTCTTTTAATTTTTCATCCGACTGCATATACGGATTGAAAAATAAATCAGATGACGGTTCATCTCTGTCCATGTTGAATTTTGTCATGTGCGGAGGTGGTGTGTAGATCTCGTTTGAAGGAATACCAAGTATCACACCGTCTTCGGAATCATTGTTGACCATTTCGTCAAACTCCAACTCGTCATCTTCTTCTTCTTCCTCAACAACATCTACTCATGCTTGTTCGGTCTCCAGAGGATCAACCACTTGTGACAGTTAAGGCTCTCACAGCATAATGTACAACTCAATAGAGTCGTACCCAGAATACTCATGACTGGAAAACATATTCTGAAGGTCCTCGTCATCTTGAACCTCAACCTTATTAAATATTATTTGGTTGTTACCAAAAAAACCGGATTCTGATAAAATATTTGTGTCACGGGACCTCGTCCAAGTTTGGCCTCCAATCGTTTTTTGAAATACAAGAAATTGGCTTTCTTGTTTAAACAAAATCGGATGTTCTCAGTGTCTCTAAACAAAAACCCATAGGTGGGACAAATGTATGTCTCACCTCTGAAATATGCACTGATCACATATTAGGGTGCAGAGGCCATTGTGTATGACTGTTTGAAGGTTTGAAGTATTTGAGTTAATTGCTTGAATTTTTGAATGTTCTAGTGTTTGAGTGATTAAGTGTAGGAATGTTTTGATAAATGTAAGATTAAATAGGTTGTACTGAATTTGAATAAACCAACAGTAAGCAACCTCTAATTCGCCTCCCATCACGTCCAATCGTGTTACATGCATGCAGAGATACCTTCTCCAAGGTTGTCACCTAGCCTGCACCTACACTGCAACCCATGCCACCTCTTATTCGCCAACAGGGATGGCCACACCTTTCATTTTTATACTTTTTCGCCAAGTCCAATGGTGCCTCCCTTCATGTCCAATCGTGTTACATACATGCAGAGATGCCTTCTCCAAGGCTGTCACCTAGCCTGCACCTACACTGCAACCCATGCCACCTCTTATTCACCAACAGGGATGGCGACATCTTTCATTTTTGTACTCTTTCTCCAAGTCCAATGGCGCCTCCCTTCACGTCCAATCGTGTTACATGCATGCAGAGATGCCTTCCCCAACATTGCCACGTAGCCTGCACCTACACTGCAAGAGTGACAGTTATCATGCATGCATGCACCCACCTACCACCTCACTTACTCTATGATAAAAAATTTCCTATAAATACAGAGCCTCACATACTTCTATTGCATCCTTAATCGTCTCACTCTCTGCTACAAACTCTTTCATAATCTCATACAATTTCAAACTCTTTCATAATCTCAGATAATTTCAACAATGGCTCTTCTCACAAAGGGCGATTCTCACAGAGGCACAAGGGACAACATTGCAGCATTTATAAGTTTCTTGTATACTTATACATTTTATATACTTCTATTAATGCTTTATTCATCTTACCTACTCTTACACTTTTTACATTCTTAACTTAGGATACTAAAAGATTCAGAATCCGGTCACACAACTACCTTGCTCCTGACTCGTTGATCGTACCCTATCTCGAATATGCAGGTTTTAGAAACATTATAAAGATCTCCAACTGCACGATTGATTCAAAGTTCATACTTGCAATGTTGGAAAGGTGGAGACTAGAGACCCATACATTTCATCTACCAATAGGTGAATGTATCGTCACACGAGAGGACGTGTACATGTTATTGGGTCTCCCTGTCGATGGTAAGGTGGTTAACGGGTCGGTTCAACAACCCAATTTTTTGTGTGAAGAATTGTTGGGCGGGATATGGTTGAAGGTGGTGGTGCGAGAGGTCAGGGTATACTACTTACTGAGCTAAAAAATCATCATGCGACTCTGGAATTGAACGAAAATTCCTCTGAGCTAGCTAAGGTAATAAAAGCTAGAAATTATATAATTATACTATTTGGAACCTTTTTATTTCCCGAAAGTACGGGAAATAGTGTAAATTTTATGTATTTAAATTTACTTAGAGACTTCGAAAAAACTAGAAAGTATAGTTAGGGTTCTGCTGTTTTAGCCCATCTATACAGTTCCTTGTGTAAAAATGCAATCAAGAAAAAATGTACATTTTATGACTGCATTTTTTTACTTCAAGCCTGGGGTTGATGGAGAATGGAGTCCCTAAACCCCATCAACAACAACACATTCGTTTTTCCATACGCAACAAAGTAAGTCATCAACTTATATCATTTATTACTATTCATCTCTTCAACAAATATATGATAAAAATAAAATATTTTTCAATTCCTTTAGGTACTGCGTAAGGGGTATGGATTACGACAAGAATCCAAGATTCAATGTTGCTCTATACCGCAATCTATTGGATCACCTTGGCCCGGATGATGTACGTCACACCTTTCAAATTTTCTACTTTTAAATTATTTATTTATTACGTTTTCATTAAGCTGATTTAATTTTATCCGTAGTTTATCTGGAGACCATATTTGGGTTTGGACCATGAACCAAACCCTGAGGATGCATCAATTTGGAGCGTAAAGATTGCAATCATACGGTTCAATGTTGTAGAGATGCACCACAACAACCATGTCAAGATGCAGCTTGGAATGCATCAAGAGATACCCTGCAATCCTAATTGTTTGTCCCCGTGGCATCTCAAAAGGGTCGACGTCCAATGGGGTCTTACCAACTGGAAAGATTTTGCTCCATAATGGTGTAAGATGTGGCAGAGGTGTCACCGACATGTCTTGCAATTCCCAGTTTTCCTCAACCATGGTAATATGCGACACACAGATCAATATTTAGCTTGGTACAGATCGGTTAGTACCCCAGAAATGCACGTGTCTCATCTAAGGTATTTGGTTGACCCACGAACACATTGGGCACAACCCTCATTTCCCTAACAACAAACCCAACACACATCAACCTCCCACCAACCCCCCCCCCCCCCCCGACGAAAAAGAACCACAAACACCCAACCACAGTCACCACCATAATACAATTACACCCACATACCCCACAACTAACCACAATCACCACCTCAATACCAATACCCCCATATGCCTCACACCCAACCACAATTTCAATCACAATACCAATACACCCGCATACCCCACACACAATTCAAGTCTTCTACATATCCCAATATGGGCCCCTCAACATCCAACCTTAGCCCTGATCTGGGATTGTCCGAAGATTATGAACCAACCGACCCAACTTACCATCAACCACAACATCACCAAAGCACCCAACATTCCCAATATCATACACCCCAAGATCCATTTCCTTTATACACCCCGTACTCAGACGACCAGTGCTACAGACCAACCATGGAACCCCACCCACCACCAACAAGACCAAACTTTGAGGGTATGGGCAACCGACTGTACCAAAGCGGATCTTCTAGATATGGAGATCTGATCGATTTCATGGATCCAGAACACATTGATTTTGTTGGGCCATCTACCCTACCACAACAGGAAATGCGACGAAACCCAGCACGGGAAAGGCGAGGACGGGGATGCGGAACCGGGGGTCATTACCGGGTTCCGGGGGACCACTGATTAATCTGTATTTTTTATGTAATCGTTATGTGTGTAATCATATTGTGTAAATAAAAAGTCAATTTTCTTGATCCTATATAATTTATGTAACGTATCGCATTTAAAATATAAAACACAAAAAACTGCCTGCCTTTTGCACTAAGGCGCCATCTCACTTGGCTTAGGGAAATCCTTTTACACATAGGCTCCAAGTGAGATGGCGCCTCCCCTTTAAATTAAGGTGCATGCGCCAACTGGGTTGGCTCCTCCCTTGTGGGGTTTTTTGAAACATGGTTATTTGTGAATTTTTTTGAATACCTAGTTATTCCAAAAAAAAAATCTATGGTATTGAAACTTGTTTTTGAAGCAAAGTTGAAATTCATGGTTTCAATGTGAAGTGAAAGAGCTTGTATGGTGGTTAACAGGTTGTAGATATGTTACTTCTTACTTTGAAATGTTTTGGAGTCAGAAGCAACAATGTATGGGCTCAAGGAGAGTTGAAATTGTGATTAAAGTCACTTTTCCAAAATGGAAATATGAGCTTTGTTCCTTAAATAGAATAATCACTTGGACAATGGCTCAAGCTCTTGGATCATAGCTCAATTATTTGTGTAAACCTCTGATTATGGATAGAATTTCAAGTCAAGAGGCCTGCAAAGAAATATTATGCAGCATAGTTGTGGGGTTTGGTTATGTGTTTTTCATGATTGTAATTCAAGAATGCAAGCTCAACTTCTTCTCTTTGATTCTCCTAGATCAAGTATGATCTCTTCAAGTTCTTGGACATTTTGGAAAGCTTGAAATGTTGTCTAACCCCTTAATGTTGACCACTTTGGCTAAATCATCTTAGAACTAGGTGAAAATTGGTCAAGAAGTTAGGTAAAAAATATGCCTAAACTTGCTAAAATTTTCACTAAGTGTTTTATGAAAAATGTCATGACTTTATGAGCTTATATCTTCAAATCTAAGCACTTTTTGGACATAAACCTTAAGGGACAAATTTTTATATTTCATCAATATCTACAACTTTCATGTTGAAAGTTTTCCTTGAATCATCTTGCATTTTGGTGAAAAATTGTCATGAAGTATTGAAATTATCAAGGTTAAAAACACTTAGAATTTTTCTAAGTCTTTGAAATCTTGACTTTTTTGTTGACTTTTTGAATTTATTGATTATTGATGATAAAGTTTGATATTTTTGAATGTCTTGATGAATTTTGATCTTTGAAATTTAATTTTGATCAAAAAGTCAAAGTTTGGCTTTTTGTGTATCAGTTGACTTTTCATCAGTTGATCAAATTTCAACTATCAATCCATTGATCTTGAGAAATGATTTGAGCCATGAAATTAGGTCAATAGGTTTTTTTTGAGTCCTTGAGACCATTTTCAAGCTATTAGGTCATGTACTAGGTCAAAAGTCACTGATCAGTCCTTCTCAGTCAAAACCCTAATTTTGACAATTTAGCCCCCTTTGATGATTTGAGTGATTTTCTTGAGGAATTATGATCAATCCTTGATAAATTGATGAATATGACTTCAAAATGTTTCTGTTGGCCAAAAATCATGAAGTTTGACTGTATATTGACCATAACTGACTTTTTACCCAATACAATTGATTTTCAGTCATCTGAGCAATTGATTGAGCAAATTTGTGATGTCAGGCTTGAAATTTGGTATGAGCAATCTTGAAGACCTGTAATGAACCATGAAAGTCACTTGAGGCATCAAAAGTCCAATTGTCCTTGAGAAAACCAAAACCCTAATTTGGAGGCTCAGTGCTTAAGAGGTGAGCTTGTCTGATCAAGCCCTTGAGAACCCTTGAGCATTTGAGATGTTTGGTGAGAAATGTCTTGACAAAAGAGAGGGAAAATTTTTGGGTACAAAACCATTTTATTAACAATGTTGAATTGTTTTCTATTATTGATATTTGTCCTACTCATTCACTTATTTCGCGTGAATGTCCTAATATGTTAGGATTGAAGTTGTTTGATATGAATGGTAGTATGGTAATAGATAGTCCTGCTAGTGGTTTCGTAGCTACTACTTTTGTTTGTTCAATATGTCCTTTGACCATTTATGGTAAGAGTTTTTTGATGGATTTGGTGTGTCTACCCTTACACCAAATTGATGTCATTCCTATAAAAACATCCAATGCACCCCCCCCCCCCTTTTCCAATTGTAAGAACAAACTTAATGGGCCCTCAGAATTTGATGGTCTATTTTAAAATAATCCACCCCTTTGTCAATTTAAACCCCATAATGAATTTTATCAACAATAAACTAAACCTTATAAAAATATGATAACATTAGATAACAATAAAGAAAATTTTAGTTAGAAATCAATAGGGCAAATTTGGGGCATGACAAACTGTTGAATTCTTGAAGTATATCAAGTTTGAGAATAGTTTGCATCTGGAAATCAAACGGGCAATTGGATATCAGCAGATCCGTAGATTTCTATAGTTAGTGAGTAGCTGTATAATCTATGAAGAATATAATAAAGCTCATTCGACTCACTACAAGAGTCTGAGTGAGAAGAGAGGAAAACAACATCACGACCGTAGGAAGCCTTATGATGCTAACAAAGGGAAACATAAGGTTTATGATGGGAAGAAGACAAGTGGGGGAGGAGCTCCCACTCTTGTCAAGTGCTTTAGGTGTGGGAACAAGGTCATTGTTCCAATGAATGTGAGAATAAGGTTCTGAGATGTTACAAACATGGTAAGACAGGTCATCATACTTTTGAGTGAAAGAATGATGGTCTAACTTGTTTTAATTGTGGAGAATAAGGTCATATCAGTACCCAATGTCAAAAGGCAGAGAAGAATGTTTTTATCGCCCAGACCAATAGTAGAGTGTTCGCTTTGAGTGGATCAGAGAATTCCACGAAGGACAACTTGATTTGAGGTACCCGTGTTATTAACAATGTTGAATTGGTTGCTATTATTGATATTTGTGCTACTCATTCGTTTATTTCATGTGAATGTGCTAATATGTTGGGATTGAAGTTGTCTGATATGAATGGTAGTATGGTAATAGATACTCCTGCTAGTGGTTTCATTGCTACTACTTTTGTTTGTTCAAGATGTCCTTTGATCATTTATGGTAAGAGTTTTGTGATGGATTTGGTGTGTCTACCCTTACACCAAATTGATGTCATTCCTGGGATGAACTGGTTGGTGTTCAACTATGTTCATATCAATTGTTATAATAAAAATTTAAGGGTTCCCTAAGTTTGGTGATAATGGAGAACTAATTTTGTTGTCTGCTAAACAAGTGAATAAACTCCTAGAAGATGAAGCCTTGATGCTTGTGATGTTTGCATCGTTTCAAGTTGATCATGAAGTTGTGAGTGTTGATTTACTTGTTTTTGTGAATTTCTAGAAGTATTTTCAGACGATATAAGTGATTTTCCTCCATAACATAAATTGGAGTTTTCTATAGAGTTGGTGCTAGGTACAAGTCCGGTGTCGATGGCTCCTTACAAAATGCCAGCTTCAGAGCTGAGTAAGTTGAAGAAACAACCTGAAGAAATGCTTGAGAAGAAGTTTGTCTGACCAAGTGTTTCTCTGTGGGGTGCACCTGTGTTGTTAGTTAAGAAGAAAGATGCAAGTATGAGAATATGTGCAGGCAGTTGAATAAAGTGACTATTAAAAATAATTATCCACTCTTGAGGATTGATGATTTAATGGATCAGTTGTGGGTGCTTGTGTTTTCAGAAAGACTAATTTGAGGCTAGGTTATCATGATATTCGTGTTAAACCAGATGATATTCCGAAGACGGATTTCAGGACAAGGTATGGTCATTATGAGTACAATGTGATTCCATTTGGTGTGTCAAATTCCCCAGGTGTTTTCATGGAGTATATGAATAGAACATTTCATTCGTATTAGGATAAGTTTGTTGTAGTTTTCATTGATGATATTCTGATCTATTCTAAATCTAAGTAAGAGCATATTGAGCATTTATGAATTGTGTTTCAAGTATTGAAAGAAAATAAGTTGTACTAAAAGTTGTCGAAGTGTGAGTTCTGGTTGAAGGAAGTGAGTTTCCTGGGCCATGTGATTTCTAGTGGTATAGTTGCTCTGGATCCTTCTAAAGTCGATGTTGTGTTGTAATGGGAGACTCTAAAGTCTGCGAATGAGATTCGAAGTTTTCTTGGTCTGGTGGGTTATTATCGAAGGTTCATTGAAGTATTTTCTACGTTGGTGTTATTGTTAACTCAGTTGACTCGAAAGGGTCAAGCTCATGTGTGGGATGTTGTGTGTGAAGAAAGTTTTATATAATTGAAGAAGAAGTCGACGACCACGCCGGTATTAATTCTCTAATCCGAGTGAGTCTTTCATAGTGTATTGTGATACGTCTAAGATGGGTCTTGGTGGTGTATTGATGAAAAATGGACAGGTTGTTGCTTATGCTTCTAGACAACTAAAAGTTCATGATAGGAATTATCATACACATGACTTAGAGCTAGCAACTATGGTGTTTATGTTGAAGATTTGGAGACATTATCTTTTTGGCTCTAAATTTTAAGTGTTCAGCAATCACAAGTGTCTGAAGTACTTGTTTGATCAGAAAGAGTTAAACATGAGGCAGAGCATATGGCTTGAGTTGTTGAGGGATTATGACATTGATTTGAGTTACCATCCCAGCAAAGCAAATGTGGTAGCTGATGCATTGAGTAGGAAGTCGTTGCATATGTCGATGCTTATGGTTCATGAGTTATAAATGATCGAAAAATTCAGAAATATGAGCTTGGTGTGTGAAGAGACTCCTAATAGTATAAGATTGGGAATGTTGAAATTGACTAGTGGCATTCTTGAAAAAATTCGGCAAGGTCAGAAGTCTGATTTCAAGTTGGTTGATCAGTTGACCTTGATTAACCAAGGCAAAGGAGGTGAATTCAGAATTGAAGAGAATGGGGTAATGAGATTTGATGATAGAGTTTGTGGTTCAGATGTTCCAGAGCTTAAGAGGAGTATTCTTGAAGAAGGGCATCAAAGTGGGCTGAGTATTCATCTTGATGTTATAAAGATGTATCAAGACTTGGAGAAGTTGTTTTGGTGGCCTTGTATGAAGAAGGAAGTTGCCAAGTTTGTTTATGCTTATTTGAATTATCAGAAGTCGAAGATGGAAGATCAGAAGCCTTTGGGTCTAATGCAGTCGTTAAACATTCTACAATGGAAATGGGATAGTATTTCTATGGATTTTGTGTGGGGTTTGCCGAAGACTGCTAAGGGAAATGATTCGATTTGGGTGATAGTGGATAGATTGACTAAGTCAACTCATTTCTTGCCAATGAAGATCAAATATCCTATGAAGAAGCTAGCTGATATGTATATTTAGGAGATTGTGAAATTTCATGGGATACCTTTGAGTATCGTATAAGATAGAGATCTGAGGTTTATGTCGAAGTTCTGGGAAAGTTTGCAGAATTCTTTTGATACTAACTTGAGGTTGAGTTCCGCATATCATCTGCAGACGGGCGATCAAACAGAGAGGACTATTTCGTCTTTGGAGGATTTGCTGAGGGCTTGTGTGATAGAACAAGGAGGAGCTTGGGATAGCCACTTGTTGTTGATTGAGTTTACTAATAATAATAGTTTCCATTTTAGAATTGGAATGGAACCGTATGAAGCATTGTATGGTAGGAGGTGTAGAACTCCATTGTGTTGGTATGAGACAAGTGAGAGTGTTATGCTCGAACCTGAGATTATGCAGGAAACGACTGAGAAGATCAAGATGATCCAATAGAGGATGAAAGCTTCTCAGTTTTGTCAGAATAGTTATAATGATAAGAGGAGGAAGGCACTTGACTTCCAAAAGGATAATCATGTGTTTTTTAGAGTTAATATGGTAAATGGTGTTGGTAGAGCTTTGAATTTGTGAAAGATTACATTGTGGTTTGTTGGTCCATATCAGATATTAGAGAAGATAAGTGAGGTGGCATATCAGATTACTTTACCATTGTCCCTTGTGAATCTTCATGACGTCTTTCACATGTCTCAATTGAGGAGATATATTATTGATCCTTTGCATGTGATCCAAATGGATGATGTACATGTGAGAGATAACTTGGCTATTGAAGCATCACCCATGCGGATAGAAGGTCAGTTTTGTACCTCAAAATATTCCCTCCCCTTTTCTTCTCAATACTTTCTTTCAAGGCTTGTCAAATACCCAAGACACTCAAGGGTTGATTAGTCAAGATGCACCTCCTAAGCCAAAAGCCGACAACTAGGGTTTGGAGTTTCTCAAGGAAATTTGGTTTGAAAAGGTCTCAAGTGGCTTCCATGGTTCTTCATAGGTCCTCAACAAGGTCCATGTCAAGTTTCAAGCCCTACATCAAAAGTTTTCTCAGTCAATGGCTCAAATGATTGAAAATCAACTGTATTGGTCAAAAAGTCAACTATGGTCAAATTACAGTCAAGCTTCAAGATTTTTGGCCAACATCAACATTTTGAAGTGACATTAATAATTTGATCAAGGTTTGATCATGATTCCCCAAGGAAAGCTCTCAAATCATGAAAAGTCAAGAATTATCAAATTAGGGTTTCCTTAGGAGAAGTCAACTGAACTTTGGTCAAGCATAACTTTCACATGCTTCAACAACTTTCCCCGACCAAAGTTCACTTTGAATAAAATTCAATACTCTACAACTTTTATTTTATTCTCAAGTCCAAAAAATGCTTCATTTGGAAGATATGGGCTCATACATTATAAGTCATTTTCAAAAGTCAACAAAAGATACTTTTTTCCAAGGCAACTTACATCAAGATAATTTCTTCAAAAGCAAAAATGATCAACATAGAGATTGTATAGGACATCTTGATATTTCTAAAAAGTCCAAGATCATCTTCAAAAAATAAAAATTGAGCAAGTTATAAGTTGCACATGTTGGGAAATTTTGGAGAAATTCATGAAATGCACATTGAGCAAACTTGAAATTTTGAACTAATGGGCCTAATTTTTTGTGTTCAAACATATTTACCAAATATTAGAGGACCTCTAAGTCCATTTATGCATGGCTATGATTTTTATTTATTTTAATTTTATTTAATTTAAAATCAAATAAATTGAATAAAAACACAAGAAAACATGGGCTAATGCATGAGGGCTTCATTTGGATCATTCAAGGGCCCAATAATTCGTGCAAGTCACCAGCCATAACATGTCTAAGTTCATGCAAAAATAAAATTGGCAAGAATCATTCAAATATGACAAACTTTCAATATGTTGGATTTTTGTCTCATGGCCTTGAAAGCTTTGATTCCTTGCCATACTTGCTCTTCTCTTCCCTCTATATAATATACAATAAGATCACAAGCACGAGGACATGCGCAACTGCTGCCTACATAGCAAATACCAAATTCACAAATTTCTCAAAACTAAGAAAGCTCAGATTTCCAATTGGAGGCAGATTCAACTAATTCCAAGTGTTCATCCTTGTTCCTTGAGCACTAAGGAACCTCACTCAACGCAGAAATATGTCCATCCACGCCTAGAACGACCTATCCAAATCCACCGGAGAAGTGGTGGAAACCACCGACTCTGGTGGTTGGACTTATCTGACCCAGGTCAAGGGCTGGCGTGGCTTAACAGGGTGTCTTGATTGGTCCATTCAAAATATCTAGACCCCACTGAACGCGCATGTGTTTGCTGACATGGATTTGGCTTGCATTTATATTATATTATTTTGCTTTATTTAATGTAACGAATGAGCAGCTGGCACAGATGGTAACACATGTACTCTTAAGGCCTACCTCCCCCATGTCCTGGGTTCGATCCAGGCGTGAGGGAATTTTATTTTTCTAACAATTTCTTTTCAGATCTAATGTTATACAGTCCTAGCGTGCACACGATGCGCTCCAACTCCTAGCCACCAGATCTCATCAAACATGATAAGAGCGCCCCATATACGTATTCCTACCAAGCATCACTCAAGGATGGCTATACGGGATCCTAGGAAAATGTTGGGCTTTAGTTAAATTGGGCCTACAGACTTCTGACTCTGCACCACCCCTGATTACTTGTGTTGCAGCTTGGCCCAATTTATTTTTTTTCCTTTTTCTTTTATTATTTATTTTCCTTTATTTCAATTAATTTCTTTTTTCTATTAAAAAATAATTTATTCAAAAAGATCACAAAAAAAAATATTAGACTTAAGTTTTTTTCTAATTAATTTAATTATTATAAATTGTAATTAATTATTTAATCATATTTTTCTTAATTAATTAAACTAATTAGAATCAGGTTTCCATTAATTTAATTATTATTTTTTCCTAAAACAAAAACAAACAAAAAATTTCCTTTCTCCACTTAGAAATTTTTTAGGGTTTCTTTTCTCCGCACATTTATTTATTTTATTCGCATTATTATTTTCACAAATATATGTAATTGTACAAAGAGTTGTAATAGCTTAATTTAGGACATTTACTTGTCTTCCCCATTTTGGTTTGTAATTCCCCCATCCCAAAGCGATGTAATAGCATAGATTCAAATTCCAAAACTTTATTTCCCGTATTTGTATATATTTAACTGCCAGATGTATGTTAATAGGCTTGTATGATAAGACTAAAAGCAAACACTAGAAAATATAATATTCAAAGACAGATAACCGACTGTTTAATATTGGTTTGCGTTTTGCGTTTTTGTTCGCAAAATGTCGCGGTAAGAAAGAGTCGTCATCGACTTTTATTTTATCCAATCAGGAAAAGGAAAAAGAATAAAAAAACCTTTTTCGAGATGTTTATGAGTACGGGGGGTAGATTATAGAAAGGGAAGGTGTTAGCACCCTTTCTATCCATGGTTTTCCATGGGCTCTTAGGTACTTGCTCATCTTTTAAAATTGCTTGTGTGTGTTTGTTTTGAAATGTTTTGTTTTACTTGGTTTTAACCCTTGTTTCTATCCTCAAGAGTGTTACGAAGTTGTTTTTGAAAAGCTTTGTTTGAAAAGTGTAAGTGTGAAAAAAGTTTGTTGTTTTGATCAAGTACCTAAGAACTAATCTACCTACTCGAAAAAGGATTGTTTCTATTTTTGTTTCCTTTAGACAACTCTATCCCACTATTGAGAAGTAGGTAGCACCGTCGTTGGAATTGTAAGGGTCAATTCGAAAGGGGACGTACGATCACTAAAGCAACGTTAGGACGTCTTAGTAATAACCCTAATGTCTTAAGATCATATTCGAGGCAACCTTTCTGAGGCAACATTTTCGAACGGGACTTTTGATCTTTGTTTAGACAAGAGAGCGACCACTAAAACACCCTATACTTAATGATCGTTTAATTAAGGCAACCAAAGTAAGAGTATACCCTAGGAGTGTGCATGTGCAAGTGATTCAATTTCAAGTTATTATCTTTTCACATTTAGGGTTTGCTAACCATTTTAAAATTAACATACATTCTTGTCATGCAATCCTATTATCATACATCTAACAGTTAATATTTGCAAAAATTAAAATGTGGAAAATAAAACTACGCTATTACAAGGCTTCGGGGAGGGGGATTAATTACATAGCCAAAAACCCGTAAAACGATAAATAAACGAAAAAGTCCTAATTAAACTATTACATCCCATGAGCAGTTACAATAATATTGCAAAATAAATAAGCGCGCGCGATGGAACGAGAACGAGAAAAGATTAGGGTTTTGACCCCATCTAAACCTAATTAAAGGAAAAAATTTATTTTTTTGGTTATTTTTAAGAAAATAAAATAAAAGTTAAATCAAATAAAACCTAATTTTCTAGTTTGTTTTAATTTATTTACAAAAGAATTAAAATTACCTTAAAATTAAATTACACTAATTAAATTAAATTAATTTTTGATAACAAATAAGCCTAAACCTAATTTGGTGAAAAGATGATTTTATGAATTTTTGATTGGTTAAAAAAAAGAAATTATTTTAGTATTGAAAAAGGATAACAAAAATAGAAATTAAAAAAAGTAAAACAAATAACCCAAGGGCCTACTGCCAGCGGCTCTGATCAGAGGATGATGATCCAGAGGATGGAGGTCCAGAAGATGATGGTCCAGAGGATGGTGATACTAGACCTGCTCCTGGCTAGTGGGTCCAGCAGATTATGACCATCAGAAGATGAGGTGCGTTGGATCTGACCGGGACTGATGGATCCAGAGGATAATGCCCAGGGGATGCTTGATCCGGTCCTGGTTGATGAAATCAGAAGATAACCCCCAACAAATTTAGGCGTTGGATCTGGTGAAAACAAAGGGAAAAAATGCCAGAGGGTCACGCCTGGGATCGAACCCAGAATCATGAATTTCTGACTTCCTTCTTCTAACCAACTGCACTGGGTGTTAGTTTATCAACATACAGAAGTAAACAAACAGATCAGAACTATAGGTTTCTGGCCAAAATAAACGCGCCAGAATTTAAACCGGCCAGTAAGGTGGTGACACGCTATCATCTTCTTCCCTGGATCCGTCGTTTAAAACTCATAACTTTTACCCACGGACATGACACTGTAGTTGTAACCCAGTGCATCTCAGGAATCACATACAAGCAATGTAAATAAAATTTAATACCATGGATCAGCTGGGTTTGATCCGCTGATCACAATGGTCTCCTTCGTTTGGACCAATGGTTCTTGTATGAAAAGACCCTAAAACGAACCAAGAAAACCTAACAATGGCATATCTCTGTATTTTTAGAAAAAATGCAATTAATCATTACCGATAGCTTGCAAATGTTTCAATGAACAAGAATATATAAATAATTCATGCTACAAATGCCAGAATCATGATATTGAATTTCAAGAAAGTGCTGACATCGTGAGACACTTACAGTGAGTTTTTGTACACGAAACTGCTTGCTAAGGATTGGGATGGACTCCTTGAATGTCCAGCAAGTGAAAGGAGTGCTTGGAACGGCTTGAAAGCGTCTGGAAGTATGAAAACAAATTGCTACTTTTCTTGAATTTTTCCAAGTTTTTCCTCAGCCTTTCACGTCTCTCCAACCTTCTTTTCTGGTCTGCAAACGTTCACTATATATCACTAATAGAATTAGGTTTGTAAATGTGCATCCAATCTTTTTCAATTATGGTCTTTGATCATGATTTGATTCCCATGAAGATATTTCCAAAATAAGCCTAAAACCAATATTTTTATGCACACACATGCCTTGCACGATTTGATTATATTGCTAGTTGTATAAGGGACCTGAAATATGCACAATCTCAAGGTTTAAATGAATTTGATATTTCCATGATTTTATTTTGATTTAATTTGATTTAATTGAAATAAAAATCAAAATAAATGGTAAAAATAAAATAAAGGCAAGTGGGAAGGATCATGGGTCATGGACCATGTTACAAACTCAGAACAAACACAAAAAGTTGGGCCCATTTAGCAAAAATTGCAATTTGAGGTATGTTTGACTTTTGGCAATTTTACAAAAAAGGTCAACTTCACCAATGCATAACTCCTTCAATTATGACCCTAGAGATGTCTTCTCTGACTTTTTATAAAGCTCAAGATGTCCTATAAGCAACCCTTTTGGTCTCATCTCAATTTAATCTTCCATGTTCGTGTATGAAGCTTTGACAAAAAAAAGGTGTTTTTGGTGACTTTTCAAAATGACCTATAATGTCAAAATTCATAACCTTTTGTGAGTGCATATTTTGAACTTGATATATGAATATGAATTGTAGGGAATTGAATTATCTTCAAAATGAGCTTTGGATGGGTCATTTCTGATAAAGTATGAGAAAGTTATGCTTGGTCAAAGTTGAGTTGACTTTTCCTACAAAACCCTAATTTAGCAACTCTTGGGTTTTGATGAATTGTGAGCAACCCTTGGTGAATCATGGTCAACCCTTGATAAAATGATGAATAATAATTCAAAATGAGGATGTTTACCAAAAATCTTGAAGTTTGACTGTATGTGGGCCACAGTTGACTTTAACCCTAGCACAGTCGATTTTCTGGGCCTTTGAGCAATTGACTGAGCAAACTTCCTCTGCAAGGCTTGGAACTTAACATGGATGATCTTGAGAACATATTAGTACAATGATGAGAATTTGAGACCCTTTGGACTCAAACATCTTGATGCAAACTGAAACCCTAATTTGAGGTAGACTGCTTTAGGAGAGAGTTTGTTTGGTCAACCCTTGGACTTCCTTGAGCAATTTGAGGATCCCACTTGAAATGTATTGAGAAAAATGAGAGGAAAAATTTTGGGGTACAACAGCTGCCCCTGTTCAATCTTCTTAAACCTGGGGATGTAGATTGGCTTGACTGCCTTTCGTGATTCGAAGGTGGAAGATGATTGAACACTAAAGTGGCTAGAAATTTGCACTCACGTGCAATGATATCCGTCTTGTGGTGTCGGGAATGGGCTTGTAGATGCCATTTGGAAATTGATGTTGGAAGATGGGCTTAAAGATGCCCTCAGAAGAAGTGTCGATCGCAAAAGAGATTCCTTTGCGGGAGTCTGTATACCAGTTGTTGAGGAGGGCTACACTAAGGAATGTCGGTCTCTGTCGTGGTAGAATTAGAATTTTAGGAGCTTCAGTCGTCCGTTATTCTACTGGGGAACCATCTCTTGGTTGAAGTGGTGAAAATGAACTGCTATTTGGTCATGCTTCAGGCTTCACAGTAATTTGCTGAGGAAAATAAGATTGACTGTATGATACGGTGGGAGAACTGACTTGAGGTTTTGCGTTTTGTGTTCACAAATGTTTCGGTTTAGCAAGAGTCGCCATCGACTTTTTATTTTATCCAAAGGAAAGGTCAAAAAGCACAGGAAAGACCTTTGATATGTTTTCTTGGGTTCAGGGGGTAGATTATGAAAAGGGAAGGTGCTAGCACCCTTTTCATCCATGGTTTTCCATGGGCTCTTAGTTACTTGTTTAGATCACTTGCTTTGCTTTTTCAATTGTTTGAAATGGTGCTTTGTGTGTGGTTTTGAAAATATTTTGAAAAGAGGCCTTGTCTAGGCAACCTTTGTAATGATTCTTGTTTGAATATATACAAAGGTGTTTGTCTTTTAAAAGATGTTTCAATGTTTGAAAGTTTGATTTGGGAAAATGTTTTGAAATTGTGTTGTGTGTTTTTGAAAATAGCAAGGATGTTTGCAAATTTGATCAAGTAACTAGGAGTTGTCTACCCTAACTCAAAGATCTTTCCTACACATTTTTAACCCTTTAACATTGTTGTTTTACCATTGTATTTGGTAAACAAACTTGTGTTTAGATGTTAAACGGGACAGGCGCGGGTCATCGTATGACCATGATAGCAATTGTGCTAAGTATCTTTAGCAAATTTTTGAGGGACTAGATCATTTATGTATAGGCAACCAAGATAGCGTCATCGAGGGACTATGATCTTTTTGTTTTGATTTTGTTTTGCCAAGACACCTAGCATGCATACCATTTCCGTTTTTAAGGCAACAAGTGGATGAAACCCTAGGGGTGCTTGTGTGCATTGTGTTGTCATTTTCATGCATTTTGTCTTGTATTAGTCAAGCTATTTGTTTTGATTTTGGATATTGCATACAAACCCTAATCTCTATCATGGCATATTTGAAAGTAATAAATGCGTAAAAGTAATCTACAACTATTACAACATTGATATGGGGAGGGGGATACAATTTTGAATAGGGGATTATTTGCAATAAATTAAAACCCTAAATCAACTATTACAACCAAATTGAATTCTTTGTTCAAATAATAAAAAAGCAAATATTTAAATGGACAATTAAATAAATATGCAATATGTTATAAATATGCAAAAAAATGTTTTTTTTTTGTATTATTTTTATGTATGTAAAAATAAAATATTTAATGTGTCAAAAATAAGAAAAAAATATTATTTTTATTAAGGGTGGAAACCCTAATTTGTTTTAAGAAAGTATATATATATTATGTATTATTTATTTATGTACAATAAAATAAAAATATATACAAATGTCAAGAAATAAAAATATGTTAGAAAAATATTATTTAAGTATATAAATAATAATAAAAAATAAAAAATGTAATATTTTTATTGTAGTATTTACAAGTTTTTTTATTAAGAAAATAAATGTATATTATTCAATAATTATTTCTATGTCTAAAAAAATAATAAAAATAATTAAATGAAATGTGAAAATTAAATAAAATATTTTTGGTAATTTTTAAAGTTTAGAAAAATAAAATAAAGTCAGAAATTAAAAAAAAATGAAAAACTATACAAAAATAGATTAAATGGGCCAAGGGGGTGTGAGAAGCAAATCAGGGATGCAAAAAGTGAGAAATAGCCAGGCCCAGTCCAAGTCCAGCTTCGTCTTCAACCTTGTGACAAAAATGCACGCCTGTATGTTTAAATTGGGAAATCCTGCATACGTGCTCTAAAGCAAAAACTCACAACACAAAAGTTATAGCATTTTTCAACACGATTCCAACCATGTAAAGAACTTAATCTAACTCTCAAAGACCAGAGAGAATTTCTCTGGCCCTAATTTCTAACCTAACTTTTTCAAAAAGTTCATCAATCAAATTCTCCCAACTCAGTTAACTTAAATAAAATCTATGCATATGTACAACTTAAGGGCAATGAGTACTACATTTTTTATTCACAAACCTAAGCTTAATGATTCCTAAATAGAGATATAGAAAGTTGGAAAATACCTGCTTCAGTTTAACACGAGTAGGGCAATGTAGAGATTTTTAGTGAGGCCTGAGATGCTTGTGAGCTTGTCTGAACATCCTCTGACCTTTCCCAATGCTTAGTTGGCTTTGTACTTGCTTGAATAAGCTTGTAGAAGTCAACCTGCACAAACAGAATTTAGAAATGGTGAAGGGTGTAAATGGAGTTACAGTTACTGGCCAATGGTTGGGAGAGCTTAGGTGGGTTGTATGGAGGGTATTGGAAGAGGTTTGGGGCAAAACGCACGAGTGGTTTGTGAGATGGAGGTGAAACTGCATAAGCTGCCCTGTTTTGCAAGAAGATGGTGTTTTGGTGTTTTGGAAGGCTTGAGAAGTGGTTAGCTCGTGCTTCTGACTTAAGGAAATATGCAAAACTTATTTGGAATGGTTGCTAAGCTTGGTTATAACAGATACAAGAGTTATGTGATTTTGGCAAGTTGACTTGTTTTTTAAGAAAAGTGTGAAGTGGCCAAGGACAAGCCTGTACAGGCTAGCTTCAAGCATGCAAAATGTTGTTGTACCTTTGCCTTAGTTTATGGACTTTGTTTGCTTCCAAAGAAAGGGTGCAATGCTCAAGAGAAACAAATTGACATAAAGCCAACTTTACCAAAATGACAATGCTACCTTTTTGCCATTTTTAGGTTAATTCAATGTGTAATC
The DNA here is from genome assembly GCA_948472305.1 of Vicia faba. Classification (NCBI taxonomy): domain Eukaryota; kingdom Viridiplantae; phylum Streptophyta; class Magnoliopsida; order Fabales; family Fabaceae; genus Vicia; species Vicia faba. Next base: position 1,100,042,450 of record OX451735.1, read on the forward strand.
TTCCATTGATCAGAATAATGTCTTAAACCATTGAGTTTGCATTCAATTTTTGAGTGTGGAAGGGTTTAGATACCTGTAAACAAGTACAAACAAGGCTGGATAGAAATTGCAATTTGTAACATAGTGAAAAATGCCATGGATCAAAGTGACTTTTTCCAAATTCAAACCTTCGATTCTCCCTAACCATAAATTATTTTGGAGAGTTCTCTGACATTTTGGAAAGCTTGCAACATGATCTACAATCCATATTTGAAATGAATTTTTAGATTCCAATTAGAACTAGGTGAAAAATTTCCATGAAGATAGGCCAAAATCCTGCCTAAACTAGGGCAAAATTTCACTAAGTTAAAAGTTTCATGGACCCTTATTCCAAAAATCATAACTTGAGATCCAAGCATATTTTGAGAAAACTTTGTAAATCAAAGTTTTAGATTTTGTGGAGGACTACAACTTTCATGTTTGAAGTTTTGTTTGAATTCAATTGCATCATGGTGAAAAAGTTGGGCAAAGTTGGGAAAAAATAAGAAAATTTTATAACTTAGAAAAATTCTAAGTTATGAAACTTTTCAATCTTAAACCCTAATTTGCAAAATTAAGTTTCTTGATGAACAAGTTTCATGTTTTGACACATATTGATGAAAAATGACCCTTGGCACTTCATTTTGACCAATAATTTCAAGTTTGACTTTTCAGTGTACAGTTGATTTTTGATCAGTTGACTGGAAAATTCATTTGTCAATCCAATGCAATTGAGATCTTTTGAACCTTGTGATTAGGTCAAGATGATGCCATTTAGTCCTTTAATCCATGCTTGAACCCAATTTGCCATTGGCTAGGTAAAAAATCAGAAATTGCCCTTGTGCAGTCAAAACCCTAAAAATGACCATTTTGCCCTTTTGATGATCTGATCAAATTTCTTGAGGAGTTGTGGTCCAAAGTTGATCAAATGGTTCATATGAGCCTATAATGTTGATGTGGATAAAAAATTATTAGGTTTGACTGTAAAATGGCTACAGTTGACTTTTTCCCCAATACAGTTGATTTCTAGGTCAGTTGTCCAATTGATTGGTCAAAAATTTGATTCAAAGTTTGAAACTTGGTATGGGCAATCTTAGGAGTCCAAAATGAAGTATGAAAGTCACATGGGGCCTTGGAAGTCCAAAATTCCTTGTGCAAACTCAAACTCTAATTTCAAGTCATCAGTGCAAGGAGATGTCTTGAGCAGAGCAAACCCTAGCTTGGTCTTGAGTTCAAAGAGTCTTGTGAGGGGAAATCTTGATAAAATGAGAGGGAAAATTTTGGGGGTACAACAGCTGCCCCTGTTCAATCTTCTTGAACCTGAAGAGTTAGATTGGCGAGTTTGCCTTTCGTGATTCGAAGGTAAAAGATGATTGGACATTAGAGTGTCCGTAAATTTGCACTCGTCAAGGTATTGTTGAGAGAATGGGCTTAAAGATGCCATTTGGGAGTGTGAATGTTGTTGGAGATGGGCTTAAAGATGCCATCGAAGAATGTTTGTTGAAAATCAGGAGAATGAGCATCAGAATGGTATCCGTGTCTGGAGCATCTCTGAGCTGTTTTCTAAATTCTTTGAATCTGAATAAGCAATAGAATTGCATCCGTGTCTGGAGCGTCTCTAAGCTGTTTTCATGATTGTATATTGGTAGCTTGTTAATCTTATCCTGAAACAGGTAAAATGCTAGCTGAAACACAAAGTTATGTTGCATGAAATGTATGATGCAATACATGTGTTTTATCAATGTTTATGATATATGGATGTAATGTATGCGCCTGTAAGCTGATTAGCCGTCTTGCTAGGGAAAATAAATCCTTGATAGCTGGAGATAATAAAATCTTTGACTGTTGTTGGGGAAAATAAATCCTTGACCACTGCTGGAGATTCAAAATCTTTGATTGTCGAGGATGAGAAATCCTTGCTGACCGCTGCTGGGGATAGAAAAAACCTTGGCAACTTGCGGGAAATATAAAAACTTCGACAACCTCTGTGGGGATGTGAGAATCCTTCACGACTTTCCTGGGGATGTAGGGATCCTTTCAATTCTTTAGAAGATGATAAACATTCTGCTGTGAAAATAACGCCAAGTGTTTCCTGAGAAACCTGCTTGGGGAATCTGAGAATTTTAATGACTATGGCTGGAGATTTCACAAAGGGAATCCTTACTCGGCTGGGGAATAGGGAAAACTCTGGAGATCTTTACTGGGGATCAAACAAAGGGAAACCTTGATCTGCTGGAGAATAAGGAAGGCTCTGATGGCTTCTGCGTGGAATTAGGAATGAGAATCTTCGATCTGCTTAGGGGATTAAAATTTTTGACAAATTCATGCTGAGAGTAAAGAAGGCTTTTAGAAACTTCACTGGGGAACCAAGAATAAGAATCTTCAATCTGTTGGGGGAGTGAAAAACTCTGTGGGGACTAGCTGCCTCGATGGGGAGATCAGGAGTTTGGGTTGTATGTCAATCTTCTGGGGTTTCAAGAATGAGAATCTTCATTCTGTTAAAGATATCAGGAGTTTGGGTGTATGCCAATCTTTTGGGGTTTTCAAGAATGATAATCTTCGTTATGTTAAAGATATCAGGAGTTTGGGTGTATACCAATCTTCTGGGGTTTTCAAGAATGAGAATCTTCATTCTGTTAAAGATATCAGGAGTTTGGGTGTATGCCAATCTTCTGGGGTATTCAAAAATGAGAATCTTCATTTTGTTAAAGATATCAGGAGTTTGGGTGTATGCCAATCTTCTGGGGTTTTCAAGAATGAGAATCTTCATTCTGTTAAAGATATCAAGAGTTTGGGTGTATGCCAATATTCTGGGGAGTTATCCTCGGTTGGGGATAAAACAAAGTTTAACTGTTATCTGGTTGATTCTCAGACTTTAAGACAACTTGTTGGGGGATCTGGAGAAACTGAATGGTTTCTGCTGTAGATTGATAGTCTTAGCTCCGTTGGGGATCTAGATGACATGTTGATTTGATTGTGTATGGAAATTTGACTCCGTTGGGGAAGAAGGTTTCATCTTTGCTGAGGGTCTGTAGTTCAAAGTTTTACTCTGCTGGGGATTGGGAGTTGGAAAACTTAAATCTGGTGTGGATTTTGAAATTTGACTCTGCTGGGGATATGTATTTCAAGGTTTTAGCTCCACTGGGGGATCTAGATGATATACTGTAGGGGATTTCTCCTGGAATATCCTAAAGACGTCTTCCTATACTTTCAACCTATCAGTAATTATTCTTTCCCTTTTCGTTTATTTGTAAACATGTGATTATATTCAAATGCATATGCTCATTTAATAAATCATTGGACTTTTTCAAATAAAACACAAGTGTAAAAAGGCAAATAGTTTTCTGCACTTTGAAGTGTCTTTATATTAGTTTTGTGTAAGTATTTTGTACAAAGGAGACAGACATCCTAGTAAGAGAATATTGTCATAAAATTGAGAAAAATTTATACAAAGAAAGATGGATATGTGTAACAATTCCATGGGGTTCCCATTCTGCTATAGCCTTCGTAACTCTGAGTATCTTGTCCATTCGTTGCTTCGTCCGCAGATGATTGGATTGATCAGAAGCCCGGAGCTTGTCTGTGAAGAGATTATCCTTAAAGTGATCCGACGAGACATTGTCATACGCTTTAATTCCCTAACTTTTGCCTGGACCGCCCTTTCAGGTTTTCGATCCACCAGGAAACCCTTTTTTGCCCAAGTCGCCCTTTCGGGTTTTCAACTTTCCGGGTGTACAGATTTTTTTGTTTTATCACTAATTTTTGCCTAAACCGCCCTTTCGGGTTTTCGATTCACCGGGATGCCCATTTTTGCCCAAGTCGCCCTTTCGGATTTTCAACTTGTCGGGTCGTTTATGCGTAGTATCTTTTGACTATGTCTGTGTTCACAGGGTGCAGAAGATTGTCGCCGTCCATGGTGGTCAGGATCATTGCCCCACCAGAAAATATGTTTTTGATCACAAATGGTCCTTCGTGAGTAGGAGTCCATTTTCCCCTGGGATCACTTTGCGGCAAGATGATCCACTTGATTACAAGATCTCCGACTTGATATACCTGGCGTCTGACTTTCTTGTTGAATGCATTGATCATTCGTTTTTGATACGTCTGACCATGACAAACAGTAGTAAGTCGCTTTTCATCAATCAAGTTAAGTTTATCAAGTCGGGTCTGAATCCAATCGTCTTCATTCAAACCAGCATCCTTCATGATTCTCAAGGAGGGAATCTGAACCTCGATAGGTAAAACAACTTCCATGTTGTATACCAAATAATAGGGCGTTGCCCCAGTTGATGTACGCGTCGTGGTACGGTACCCGTGAAGAGCAAAAGGTAACATCTCATGCCAGTCCTTGTAAGTGACTATCATCTTTTGAATGATCTTCTTGATATTTTTGTTCGCAGCTTCGACAGCACCGTTCATCTTCGGCCGATAGGGAGATGAATTGTGATGTTGAATCTGGAACTGCTCGCACAAAGCGGTGATCATAGTATTGTTCAGGTTTGTACCGTTGTCCGTGATGATCCGGTCAGGGATACCATACCGGCATATGAGGTTATGCTTGATGAAGCAGGCAACCACATTCTTTGTAACGGAGGTGAAGGAAGCTGCTTCGACCCACTTGGTAAAGTAATCAATGGCCACCAGGATGAAGCGGTGTCCATTAGATGCTATAGGCTTAATCTCTCCAATCATGTCGATTCCCCACATTGCGAATGGCTAGGGAGCTATTAGGACATTGAGAGGAATTGGAGGTATGTGTACCTTGTCAGCATAGATTTGGCATTTGTGACAGGTACGGGAATGTTGATGACAATCAGCTTCCATGGTAGACCAGAAATAGCCTGCCCGTAGAATCTTCTTAGCCATCGTATGACCGCTCGAGTGGGTGCCAAATGTACCATTGTGCAGCTCAGCCATGATCTGCTCAGCTTCAACCTTGTCTACACAACGAAGCAGAATGCAGTCATGATTGCGCTTGTATAGGATACCGTTGCTCAGGAAGAACTTGGCAGAGAATCTCCTCAAGAACTTTTTGTCGTTGACTTAAGCTCCTTCAGGGTATTCTCGAGTCTCGAGATACCTTTTGACTTCGTGAAACCAGGGTCGGTTCACTACTTCTTCGGTATTAATCTCATGACAATGTGCAGGTTCGTCCCTTCGCTCGATGGTGATTTGGGGAGCCTCATTATCCTAGTTAAGTTTAAACATGGAAGACATTGTAGCTAGAGCATCTGCTAGCTGGTTCTCTTCTCGTGGGAAGTGCTCAAAGGTAATCTGCTCGAAATGAGGTAGCAATGTCAGGACATGTTCTTTATAAGGGATGATATTGGGATGTTTAGTGTCCCACTCTCCTTTGATCTGACTGATGACCAAAGTGGAGTCTCCAAACACAACCAAAGATTTGATTCCCAAGTCAATTGCAGCCTTGAGACCAAAGATACAAGCTTCATACTCGGCCATGTTGTTGGTGCAGTTAAAGCAAAGTCTGGCGGTGAAAGGTGTATGGCAACCTTGTGGAGAAATGAGAACAACACTAATACCGTTCCCAAGTGTGTTAGAGGCACCATCAAAGTACAGAGTCCATCGGGATCCTTGTTCAGGTCCGTCATACGGTCTGTTAACTTCAATGTTGTCTAATGTCATAATGTCCTCGTCGGGGAAGTCAAACTTCATGGATTGGTAATCTTCGACAGCTTAATGAGATAGATGGTCAGCTAGTACACTCCCCTTTATAGCTTTTTGGGTCGTGTACTGAATATCATACTCAGTCAGGATCATTTGCCATCTAGCTATCCTTCCAGATAAAACAGGCTTTTCGAAGATGTACTTGATCAGATCCATCTTAGAAATCAGTAAAGTGGTATGAGTCAACGTATACTTCCTTAACCGGCGAGCAGCCCATACCAAAGCGCATCAAGTTTTCTCTAGCAGTGAGTAGCGGGTCTCACAGTCGGTAAACTTTTTGCTAAGGTAATAAATGGCATGCTCTTTTCGGCCAGACTCGTCATGTTGGCCCAATACGCACCCCATTGAATTATCCAAAAAAGTTAGATACATGATTAGAGGTCTTCCTTCAACGGGAGGCATCAAGATAGGAGGTTCTAGCAAATACTCCTTGATTTTATCGAAAGCAACTTGACAGTCATCATTCCATCTAACCACCTGATCTTTCTTCAACAGCTTGAAGATTGGCTCACAGGTAGATGTAAGGTGAGAAATGAACCTTGCAATGTAGTTTAGGCGTCCCAAGAAACCTCTGACCTCTTTCTCAGTGCGAGGGGCGGGCATTTCTTGTATAGCTTTGACTTTGGCAGGATCAACCTCGATGCCTTTGTTGCTGACGATGAATCCCAAAAGTTTACCGGACCTAACTCCGAAAGTGCACTTGTTAGGGTTCAGTCTGAGCCTGTACTCCTTTAACCTGACAAACAACTTTTGCAGATGGTCGAGGTGTTCTTCTTCTGTTTGTGAACGGGCTATCATGTCATCTACGTAGACTTCAATCTCATGATGTATCATGTCATGAAACAAAGCTACCATGGCTCGCTGATAGGTTGCCCCAGCATTCTTCAGTCTGAATGGCATCACTTTATAGTAGAAGGTACCCCACTTTATAACAAAAGTAGTCTTTTCCATGTCTTCGGGGGCCATTTTGATCTGGTTGTACCCTGAAAATCCATCCATGAAAGAAAATACCTTGTGCTGAGTTGTATTGTCAACCAAGATGTCGATGTGCGGTAGTGGAAAGTCATCTTTAGGTCTAGCCCTGTTTAAGTCTTTATAATCCACACACATTCTCACCTTGCCATCCTTCTTGGGCACGGGCACAATGTTAGAAACCCCTTGTGGATAGGAAGTAACAGCAAGAAACCCAGCATTGAACTGCTTCATTACTTCGTCTTTGATCTTTTCAGACATATCAGGCCTCATTCGGTGGACTTTCTGTTTAATTGGTAGACAGTCTTCTCTTGTAGGGAGACGGTGAACCACAATATATGTATCGAGTCCCGTCATGTCTTCGTAGGACCAGGCAAAGATCTAAACATATTCATTCAACAGCTGAACTAAACACTCTTTGACATTTGGTTTTAGGTTGGCACCCATTTTAACCTCTTTTCTGTCTTCATCAGAACCCAAGTTGATTGTTTCTAACAGCTTTTCATGGGGCAGAATAACCCTTTCTTCCTGTTGTAGCAGTCTAGCCAACTCTCCAGGCACTTCACAGTCTTCATCACCTTCGTATTCGGCATGATTGACCAGATCTTCAGAGTCAGTAAAGGTCATAGCAGAATTGTCACCCATGGAATCCGGAATGGAAGGGTACCTGCATTTTGTGAGTGTGGGTGTGTGTAAGGGATAGCCACCTTTAAACAAATAAAATGTAAAAAATAAAAAAATGAACACAAAAGTTTATATATGAAAATGTCCATGATTCATTAACAATGGCATATGAAGATGAAAAATCAAACCCTTACAAATGGACCTATATGCCTCGGGTAAGGCATAAGGCGAAAAGAGTACGAATTGTTTAAGAATTATTACATACCAACAGAAATGTTCGAAAGATAAATTACTGATTTATGAAAGTAATTGGAATAAAGTCTTTCGCCTCCCAGTTGCTCAATCCTCCTTCAACAGTAGGGAAAATCCAATCTTCAAAGTTGCTCTCATCTTCACCATCCTCCAAAGCATGAACTCCATGATGGGTGATCTTCAATGGTGGCCCTCCAGCCCGGGAGCGGCGCACAGCCTTTTGAGCAGAAGCAGTGAAACCCAAGCCGAATTTATCTGTCTTGAAAGGAAAATCTGGCAGTTGACCCCATACTGTGCTTCCTCCTTCCTCAATCACAGCCTTCTCATCTTTAAGGGATGACATCCGAGACACAGGTTTGGTAATGATGGGTACAGAAGTCATTGTCTTGGCTGCCACAACTTCAAGAGAATCCTCTTCAAAGTGTTGGAAAGGGGTTCCTATGAATTCACCATCTAACTCCACATAGCGGAAAGAATTAAGATGGCTTATCATATACTCCTCCTCGCCATGAACTGTTATAATTTTCCCTTAGACTGGGTATTTGAGCATTTGGTGCAAAGAAGAAGTGACTGCCCCAGCGTTGTGGATCCAGGGTCTTCCCAACAAGCAAGAGTATGAGAGACGGATGTCCATCACATAAAATGTAGAGTTGAAAGTTTCCGTTCCCACTTTAATTGGGATGTCCACCTCCCCGTGGACCATCCTTTTAGAACCGTCAAAGGCTCTGACAATGATATTGCTGGGATTTAGGGTCAAACCTTCATAGTCCAATCAGTCCAATGCTTTCTTCGGCAAGACATTTAAAGACGAACCGGTATCAACCAGAACGTGAGCTAAAGTAGTCCCTCTCTATTTCACAGAGACATGCAGCGCGTCATTATGCTTTCTCCCCTTAGATGTTAAGTCGGCATCGGAGAAGCCAAGACCGTTGTCGGCTGTTAGGCTAGCTACACACTCCTGGAACTGGTCCGCGGAGGTTTCTTGAGGCACGTGGGTCGTCTTCAGGATTTTGATCAAGGCGTTGGCATGAGCTTCGGAACAGAGCAATAGGGCCAGCATAGATATTTTTGAAGGGGTTTGCCCCAGTTGTTCTACGACATCATAGTCGCTTTTCTTAATTATTTTTAAAATCTCCTCCATTTTCTTTTGAGTGGTCTCGGGGATGACCAAAGGTTGAGCCCTCGTTCTGACGGGCGCTTCTTGGATCCCCTTACCTTTATCATCAGCAACAGCATAGGGTACAACTACGGGAGTAACAATTTCTTCAATAACTGGAGTTCGCACATAGATGTTGACCGGCACAGGAGTAACCTTAGGAGCATTCGAGGGTTCGAAGATTGCCCTTGGAGGAGCAATCTCCGGAGAGAAAATTCTTCCTCTACGGGTGATTTTACTCGTCCAAACAATATTTCCTATGTCAGGAGTCTCTTCATCGGAATTTTCTTCAACTGATTCAATCTGCTTAATACTGTGGTAGAAGATCTCTCCTCCATAGTTCCACGGTATTGATTTGTTGGACTTGTATGGGATAGGCCCCGGCATAGTTATCTTCAGAGGTACAACCTTTGGATCGGATGTAATCTTAACAGGTCTTTTGGAGACCTTTGAAAGATTGGCGGAAATGGTAATTATAGCAACATCTTTGATAGGAGTTGGAGTAACAGGAGTTTTCTCAAAGAGGATTTCTTGATTATCCATTAGGCGTTAGATGCCTAACTTCAACAACAGACAGTCGGATTGTAGGGACGAACAAAGGTAACAATCTTTTTCACAGCCTGGGAAAATCCCGGCTTTCAACAGATTCATCTTGATTATTGGTAACGGAGTCATCAAATTATCAACAGCAGTAACATACAGATCCTCTTCAATAGCATGGGCATTGTGACCATGCTTTGGCATTGGGGCAGAGATCACATTCAGCTTTTCGGGCGCGTCCAGTTCCACCTCCTTAGCTTCTATTAAATCCTGGTTCTTATTCTTGAGGGCCCAGCAATTGTTGGTGTCGTACCCCAGGCTGTCCGAATGATAAGCACATTTGGCGTTGGTATGGTAAAAAGGAGAAGTCGTATTCGGGTTCTTTGGTGCTTCTTTCAAGGTTGTAAGGTTTAACTTCAAGAGATGGGGTAGAACCTGAGCGGGTGTCATGTTTATCCGGGTATACTACCATTGTGGTCTTTCTACCCTTTGCTGGTGGGTTCTTAGTTGACTATTTCGAGGCTGATCAGATGCGGACTTCTGAATCATTACGGCCCCCATTGTTGGCCGGCGCTCAACTCTTCCTTGTCCTCTTTGAGAGTAGACAGCCGAGACTTCTTTCTTAGTTGGAAAAATTTTCTTGACGGCAGCGGAAGCAGATGTGTCCTTTTGAATTTTATCGCTCTTGATGCCAGCTTCAACTCTTTCACCAGTCAGAATTAACTCAGTGAACCCCACAGACAAACTTCCTATCAAGTGATTAAAGAATGGACCTGACAGAGTCCCCAAAAACATATCAACAAGCTATCTTTCAGACAATGGTGGCTGCACCCTTCCAGCCAAGTCCCTCCATTTCTGGGCATACTCCTTAAAGCCTTCATTAGAGACCATACCCATACCCTGTAATTGAGTACGAGTAGGTGCTAAGTCCGTATTATATTGATATTGTCTGTAGAAGGCAGCAACCAAATCCTCCCAATTGTGCATATCAGACCTCTCAAGCTAGTAGAACCAATCCAATTGCGTACCCAACAAACTATCCTGAAAAAAGTGGACCCACTGATCCTTGTTAGAAAAATGAGGTTGAATTTTTCTGACGTAAGACCGTAGGTCCATCTTTGGGCAAGACACCCCATCGTATTTAGAAAACAGAGGAACTTTAAACTTGGGGGGAATGACAATCCCAGAAACCAACCCTAACTCTTCGAAATCCAACCCAGACACCCTCTGTACCTCCATGGCTGCCAGACGTTCTTCCATATTCTTGTACTTGTCATCTGCAGGAGGGTACTGCTGCTCAGAATAGTCTTCATCCTCTTCTTCTTCTTCTTCAGCCTCAGACTCAAACGGTACTGCAACTCCCTTTCCTTTACCTACCCCTTCATCAGATGTTGAGGGGAAGTCCAGGACCCTTCTAGTTTGGCCTTCAAATCTTCTACCCAGAGTAGCCACACCAACTCTTTTCTTTTTCTTTTTCTCTTTTTCCTTTTCTTTCTCTAACAGTGCTTTAAGATCCTCCTGACCCTTTGCCATGGTCATGAGGAGTTGTTGGAACTGTGAATTTTGTGCTTGTAAGTCTTTGACTGTCTGCTCTATATCCATCTTGCTGAAATAAACAGCATAGAGATAAGGAAACCCGGTGTGAAGACCTGTTTATGCATATGATGAATGATATGTATTCATGTAATGCATTCAAGGATTCAGAAATTCAAATTTGTTTTAAACAAAAAGAACACACGTCATATTAATAAAAATAGAATTTGTTAGTACATAAATTCCCCATGGGCAAAATAATACAAAATTATAAGGTAAAAAGACGTTGTGCATCCTCTTTGGCGCAATGTAGGTGTTGAGAGTCTGCTCTTCATGGAGTCGACGAGTAAGTTCTAAAACCTTCTTCTCACTGGCGTAGAATTGGGCTTCAAAAGTGTTGCGATCTCCCTTGAGTTGTATCCAACTCCTTTGTAAATCTTCCAATGATGTTGGCATGTCAGGATGTAGGAGGGTGTATGGAACCTCTCCTTCCATAACAGGCTCTTTGATCACAGGGAGAATGTAGGGGTAAGGCATCATAAGACTTTGGGCGCGGGTTCGTACCCACTTGAGGTAAGGCTCAAGGGGGATGGAATTCTTGTGTCCCAGTGTCTTACTGTATACCTTGTTAGGCATCCTCCAAGCTCGGATAAACCTTTGTCGAAGTCCTTGAGCGTCGTTGTCGAAGTCAAAAACCAAGTCCTAAATCAACATGTCATGAGGGTCATCCCTTCGGGCATACCCAAACTGTCTCAGAGCCAAGCAAGAGTTGTATGTAATACCTCCCCTGATGCCAAGTAGTGGGATATTAGGGAATTCCCCATAATTATCAATGATGATGACATTTTCTCTGGACCGAGAACACCAATGAACATCAGATGTGTAAGAGTCATCAATCGTTGTGACCACCTTAAGCCTTTCTCATTCTTCAAGACTGACTGGGGAAGGTGAGAAATAAACCACCTTGCTAGAAGAGGAGTGCAGCACATGAGAACATCTCTTTTCCTCATTTTTCATGTGTGAAATGAGTGTAGGATGTCCCCAAGCAATGTAGGCACAGGATTCCGAGATACGAAAATCTTGACAGCATTCACATCTATAAGCTGGTCACGGTTTGGGAACAAAACCAACCCATAAATGAGAAGTGCTATAATATCCTCAAAAGCTTGCAGATCTAGAGAATTCCAGCAGTCTTGTGCCTTCTCAAATAGAAACTTTGCCAAGAAACCCTTGACACCACTTCTGGTTTCCCAATGACCTATGATATCAGATGGTTGCAAGTGTAAGGCTTGAGCAATATCTTCAGGCTTTAGCTCTCTTTCTGTATCGTTGTAGAGTAGTTGATGGAGAATAGGAATCCTCAGGAGTTGATAAAATTCCTCAAAAGTAGGCACTAGTTGGTAATCAGGAAATGTGAAGCAGTGGTGTAGAGGGTCAAAGAACTGGAAGAGAACTTTCACCATGTCTTCCTCTATGTTGGAGTTGACCAAGTTGAGAAGTCGACCATGTCTTTCAGCGAAGGGAGAATTCTACGGAATCTTGGAAGTAAGCTCCTTGATTTGAGGAGGGATTCTCACAAGGTTAACTTGGATTGTTTTCCTGCGGAGTGATTCCATAACCTACAAAACAGGAACAAAGATGAAGATCCAAACCGTTGAAATGGTTAGTGGATGCAAATGATGCTTCATGATGTTCATGATGTATACACAAGTATATGTACAAACAAATCACACAAGTTCCTAGTTTCAGGCTTGCATGGTGTTTCATAGGTAAGTACCCTCTTAAAGTTAGTTGGCTCAACTTGTCCTATAAATAGTAACCGGGTTCTAAGGAGCTCAATATCACTGGATTATTTTCTGTGTTCATTGTTTCAGTTTAGCCACTTTACTGGCGACCGAAATATTCCAAGAAAACAACCCTCAATGAGTGTAGTATCGAGTATCTACCAACTTTGGACTGCACCAAAGTCGGTCATCTCACTACCCCTAATAAGGCCAAGATGGTCAAGTAAAGGTTCTAAAAGTCCATTAGTGCTTCATGACATCACTCAGCAGCCTCGTATTCTCTTTGATTGACTCAAAGGCTACCGGTACCCACAAATATGTCGCAATAATATAGCTATTGCTTCAACCATGTCGGTATACCCCGCACAGTTTCCACAATGTATTGCTATTTACCTATGAATGTTTCCCAAATCCGGGTAGAGGATTTCAAACCCAAACAATAGAACCAAATGTAAAGCAAACAAAGAAAACAAGGTAAGCATGCAAAGGTTATCTTAAACCCTAAGGTAACCCCACTTTTAAGTTTGTCCCCAGCAGAGTCGCCAGTTCTTTGATACAGTGGGAAAACTGACTTGAGGTTTTGCGTTTTGTGTTCGCAAATGTTTCAGTTTAGCAAGAGTCGCCACCGACTTTTTATTTTATCCAAAGAAAAGGTCAAAAAGCACATGAAAGACCTTTGAGATGTTTTCTTGGGTTCGGGGGGTAGATTATGAAAAGGGAAGGTGCTAGCACCCTTTTCATCCATGGTTTTCCATGGGCTCTTAGTTACTTGTTTAGATCACTTGCTTTGCTTTTTCAATTGTTTGAAATGGTGCTTTGTGTGTGGTTTTGAAAATATTTTGAAAATAGGCCTTGTCTAAGCAACCTTTGTAATGATTCTTGTTTGAATATATACAAAGGTGGTTGTCTTTTAAAAGATGTTTCAATGTTTGAAAGTTTGATTTGGGAAATTTTTTTGAAATTGTGTTGTGTGTTTTTTAAAATAGCAAGGATGCTTGCAAATTTGATCAAGTAACTAGGAGTTGTCTACCCTAACTCAAAGATCTTTCCTACACATTTTAAAACTTTTGACATTGTTGTTTTACCATTGTATTTGGTAAACAAACTTGTGTTTGGATGTTAAACGGGACAGGCGCGGGTCATCGTATGACCATGATAGCAATTGTGCTAAGTATCTTTAGCAAATTTTTGAGGGACTAGATCATTTATGTATAGGCAACCAAGATAGCGTCATCGAGGGACTATGATCTTTTTGTTTTGATTTTGTTTTGCCAAGACACCTAGCATGCATACCATGGCCATTTTTAAGGCAACAAGTGGATGAAACCCTAGGGGTGCTTGTGTGCATTGTGTTGTCATTTTCATGCATTTTGTCTTGTATTAGTCAAGCTATTTGTTTTGATTTTGGATATTGCATACAAACCCTAATCTCTATCATGGCATATTTGAAAGCAATAAATGCGTAAAAGTAATCTACAACTATTACAACATTGATATGGGGAGGGGGATACAATTTTGAATAGGGGATTATTTGCAAGAAATTAAAACCATAAATCAACTATTACAACCAAATTGAATTCTTTGTTCAAATAATAAAAAAGCAAATATTTAAATGGACAAATAAATAAATATGCAATATGTTATAAATATGCAAAAAAATGTTTTTTTGTATTATTTTTATGTATGTAAAAATAAAATATTTAATGTGTCAAAAATAAGAAAAAAATATTATTTTTATTAAGGGTGGAAACCCTAATTTGTTTTAAGAAAGTATATATATATATATATATATATATATATATATATATATATATATATATATATATATATATATATATATATATATATATATATATATATATATATATATATATATATATATATATATATATATATATATATATATATATATATATATATATATATATATATATATATATATATATATATATATATATATATATACAATAAAATAAATATATATACAAATGTCAAGAAATAAAAATATGTTAGAAAAATATTATTTAAGTATATAAATAATAAAAAAATAAAAAATGTAATATTTTTATTGTAGTATTTACAAGTTTTTTTATTAAGAAAATAAATGTATATATTATTCAAGAATTATTTTTATGTCTAAAAAAATAATAAAAATAATAAAATGAAATGTGAAAATTAAATAAAATATTTTTGGTAATTTTTAAAGTTTAGAAAAATATAATAAAGTCAGAAATTAAAAAAAAGAAATGAAAAAATATACAAAAATAGATTAAATGGGCCAAGGGGGTGTGAGAAGCAAATCAGGGGTGCAAAAAGTGAGAAATAGTCAGGCCCAGCCCAAGTCCAGCTTCGTCTTCAACCTTGTGACAAAAACGCGTGCCTGTATGTTCAAACTGGGAAATCCTGCATACGTGCTCTAAAGCAAAAACTCACAACACAAAAGTTATAGCTTTTTTCAACACGATTTCAACCATGTAAAGAACTTAATCTAACTCTCATAGACCAGAGAGAATTTCTCTGGCTCTAATTTCTAACCTAACTTTTTCAGAAAGTTCATCAATCAAATTCTCCCAACTCAGTTAACTTAAATAAAATCTATGCATATGTACAGCTTAAGGGTAATGAGTACTATATTTTTTATTCACAAACCTGAGCTTAATGATTCCTAAATAGAGAGATAGAAAGTTTGAAAATACCTGCTTCAGTTGAACACGAGTATGGCAATGTAGAGATTTTTAGTGAGGCCTGAGATGCTTGTGAGATTGTCTGAACTTCCTCTGACCTTCCCCAATGCTTAGTTGGCTTTGTACTTGCTTGAATAAGCTTGTAGAAGTAAACCTGCACAAACAGAATTCATAAATGGTGAAGGGTGTAAATGGAGTTACAGTCACTGGCCAATGGTTGGGAGAGCTTAGGTGGGTTGTATGGGGTGTATTGGAAGAGGTTTGGGGCAAAACGCACGAGTGGTTTGTGAGATGGAGGTGAAACTGCAGAAGCTGCCCTGTTTTGCAAGAAGATGGTGTTTTGGTGTTTTGGAAGGCTTGAGAAGTGGTTAGCTCGTGCTTCTGACTTAAGGCAATATGCAAAACTTATTTTGAATGGTTTCCAAGCTTGGTTATAACAGATACAAGAGTTATGTGATTTTGGCAAGTTGACTTGTTTTTTAAGAAAAGTTTGAAGTGACCAAGGACAGGCCTGTACAGGCTAGCTTCAAGCATGCAAAAAGTTGTTGTACCTTTGCCTTAGTTTATGGACTTTGTTTTCTGCCAAAGAAAGGGTGAAATGCTCAAGAGAAACAAATTGCCATAAAGCCAACTTTACCAAAATGGCAATGCTACCTTTTTGCCATTTTTAGGTTAATTCAATGCCTTAAACCATTGAGTTTGCATTCAATTTTTGAGTGTGGAGGGGTTTAGATACCTGTAAACAAGTACAAACAAGGCTAGATAGAAATTGCAATTTGTAGCATAGTGAAAAATTCCATGGATCAAAGTGACTTTTTGCCAAATTCAAACCTTCGATTCTCCCTAACCACAAATGATTTTGGAGAGTTCTTGGACACTTTGGAAAGCTTGCAACATGCTCTACAATCAATCTTTGAAATGCATTTTGAGATTCCAATTGGAACTAGGTGAAAAATTTCCATGAAGATAGGCCAAAATCCTGCCTAAACTAGGGCAAAATTTCACTAAGTTAAAAGTTTCATGGACCCTTATTCCAAAACTCATAACTTGAGATCCAAGCATCTTTTGAGAAAACTTTGTGAATCAAAGTTGTAGATTTTTTGGAGGACTACAACTTTCATGTTGTAAGTTTTGTTTGAATCCAATTGCATCATAGGGAAAAAGTTGGGCAAAGTTGGGGAAAAATAAGAAAATTTTATAACTTAAAAAAATTCTAAGTTATGAAATTTTTCAATCTTAAACCCTAATTTGCAAAATGAAGTTTCTTGATGAACAATTTTCATGTTTTGACACATCTTGATGAAAAATGACCCTTGGCACTTGATTTTGACCAAAAAGTCCAAGGTTGACTTTTCAGTGTACAGTTGATTTTTGATCAGTTGACTGGAAAATTCATCTGTCAATCCAATGCATTTGAGATCTTTTGAACCTTGTGATTAGGTCAAGATGATGCCATTGAGTCCTTGAATCCATGATTGAACCCAATTTGCCATTGGCTAGGTAAAAAAATCAGAAATTGCCCTTGTGCAGTTAAAACCTCAAAAATGACCATTTTACCCTTTTGATGATCTGATCAAATTTCTTGAGGAGTTGTGGTTCAAACTTGATCAAATGGTTCATATGAGTCTATAATGTTTATGTGGATCAAAAATTATGAGGTTTGACTGTAAAATGGCTATAATTGACTTCTTCCCCAATACAGTTGATTTCTAGGTCAGTTGTCCAATTGACTGGTCAAAAATTTGATTCAAAGTTTGAAACTTGGTATGGGCAATCTTAGGAGTCCAACATGAAGTATGAAAGTCACATGGGGCCCTAGAAGTCCAAAATTCCTTGTGCAAACTCATACCCTAATTTCAGGTCATCAGTGCAAGGAGATGTCTTGAGCAGAGCAAACCCTAGATTGGTCTTGAGTTCAAAGAGTCTTGTGAGGGTAAATCTTGATAAAATGAGAGGGGAAATTTCGGGGTACAACAGACTGCTATCTGATCGTGCTCCATGCTTCACAGCGACTTATTAGAGATCAAGATACTATCCGGTCGAGTCCGGGCTTCATAGATTTAATGTAAGATGTACCACTATCTGGTCGAGTCCAGGCATCATGGTGCTTTGTAGAGATCAAGATACTATCTGGTCGAGTCCGGGCTTCATAGCTTGAATGTAAGGTGTACCATTATCTGGTCGGGTCCAGGCTTCATGGTGCTTTGTTGTTATCTGGTCGAGTCTAGGCTTCACAGCGTCCTATACCATTATCTGGTCGGGTCTAGGCTTCACGGTATTTGGAGAAATCAAGATACTATTTGGTCAAGTCTGGGCTTCATAACTTGAAGGTAAGATGCACCACTATCTGGTCGAGTCCATGCTTCGTGGTGCTTTACTGTTATCTGGTTGAGTCCAGGCTTCACAGCATCCTATACCATTATCTGGTCGGGTCCAGGCTTCACAGTATTTGGAGAAATCAAGATACTATCTGGTCGAGTCCGGGCTTCATAACTTGAATGTAAGATGTACCACTATCTGGTCGAGTCCAGGCTTCATGGTGCTTTGTTTTTATCTGGTCGAGTCCAGGCTTCACAGCGTCCTATACCATTATCTGGTCGGGTCCAAGCTTCAATGTATTTGGAGAAATCAAGATACTATCCGGTCGAGTTCGGGATTCATAACTTGAATGTAAGATGTACCACTATCTGGTCGAGTCCAGGCTTCATGGTGCTTTGTAAAGATCAAGATACTATCCGGTCGGGTCCGGGATTCATAACTTGAATGTGAGATGTACCACTATCTGGTCGAGTCCTGGCTTCATGGTGCTTTATAAAGATCAAGATACTATCCGGTCGGGTCTGGGCTTCATAACTTGAACTCTGTGAGAATCTGATTGTATCTTTCCCTGAAAGGTAAAAAGGTTAGTCGTATGTAATGCCATGATGCATGACATGTATCGAGTAATGATGTTCTCAAAATAAATGAGATTGTGTTGTATAATGCATATGTGTATGTCATGATGTATGGATATGCAATGTTCTTGTGATGTTCTCTAGTTGGGGAAAATAAACCCCAGACTACTGCTGGAGAGTACAGAGAGTTTCGCTTGCTGGGGGTGATGACCGAAGATGATCCGAGAATACATCGGTGGGAGAATAACTCGGTTGGAGAATAAGCTGGCGAGAAAATGGCTTTGTGGGGAAGAGAGATATTATGTTAGAAGATCTGCCGATTTGGAGAAAAACCTCGGCTGGGGATGAATTACTGCCTGTGGAAGAAATAAAATCCGCTGTGGATAATTTTTCGATGCTAGTGATAGATAAACTCTACTTGGGGAGAATTTTTCCGACTCATTCATGATTATGAACTTCGGCTGGGGAGAGCTAACAACACTGCCTTTAGTTGCCTTTTACTCTGTGGGGAGTGTATGTGTCTTTATTCATATTCTCAAGCTGGCTCTTTCCATGTACCTGGTGGGTGGCGCAACTGTAAGGTTTGGGCATTTCTTGTTTTCCCCTGTTCCTAGAATTACGAGTAATTGTCTCTTGTTTCGCATGTAAATATTTATGAGCAACAATTATTTTCAAATGCATATATCAAGAATAAATCATTGGACGTTCTTGCAAAACAAAACAGAAAAAGAAAAATTATTTTTTTGAAATTTTATTGTAAAATGAATTGTATTAATCCTTGAAGCTAGCCTATAATAGGCGTTTTGTACAAGAGGCTGACGTCCTAGTAAGAGAACGCCGCCGAAAAAATAGAATTTATATAATTAGTGAAAAAAGAAAAACAGCTATGTGAATAATCCCACTGGGTTCCAACTCTACTATTTCCTGTATATCTTCGAGCATCTCATCACTTTGCTACTTGGTTGAAGGTAGATCAGATTGATTGGCGCCGTCTGAGCTTGATAGTCGATACCGAAGTCTGGTTGCAAGGTGATCCAATGAGACATAGTGTTACGCTTTGATCCCTAATTTTTGCCTGGACCGCCCTTTCGGGTTTTCAGTCCACCGGGATACCCTTTTCTTCCCAAGCCTCCTTTTCAGGTTTTCGACTTGTCGGGTGTACAGTTTTTTCATTTTTATCCCTTATTTTTGCCCGAACCCTTTTGGTTCATCGGGAAGCCCTTATTTTTTGCCTAGGCCAATCAACCTAGTGGGTCCTTGATTATGCATAGTATTTTTCCACTATGTCCTCATTGACGGGGTGAGGAAGGTCGTCACCATCCATGGTGGTTAGAATCATGGCTCCTCATGAGAAGATGTTCTTAACCACAAATGGCCCTTCGTACGTGGGGGTCCATTTTCCCCTAGGATCACCTTGCGGTAGAATGATGCGTTTGATCACTAGATCCCCGACTTGATACTCTTGTCGTCTGACTTTCTTGTTAAAATCCTTGATCATTCGCTTTTGATACGTCTGACCATGACAAATAGCAGTAAGTCTCCTTTCATTGATTAAGTTTAGTTGATCAAGCCGGGTTTGGATCCAGTCGTCCTCGCTTAAACCTGCATCCTTCATAATCTGGAGAGAGGGTATCTGGACCTCGATGGGTAAGACTGCCTCCATGTCATACACCAAAGAGTAAGGTGTTTCCCCTGTTGACATCCGTGCTGAGGTACGGTACTCATGAAGAGCGAATGGTAACATCTCATGCCAGTCTTTATATGTCACTGTCATCTTCTGCATAATCTTCTTGATGTTCTTATTAGCTGCTTCAACAGCCCCATTCATCTTCGGCCGGTAGGGAGAAGAGTTGTGATGTTGAATCTTGAACTGTTTGCAGAGCTCGATGATCATTGTGTTGTTAAGATTTGTACCATTGTCCGTAATGATCCTAATCGGTACACCGTATCGACATATCAGATTGTGTCGGATAAACCGCGCCACGACGTTCTTGGTTACTGTAGCAAAAGAAGTTTCCTCAACCCATTTCGTAAAATAATCAATTGCTACCAGAATAAAACAATGTCCGTTGGACGCAGTAGGTCTGATCTCGCCGATCATATCGATGCCCCACATTGCAAAGGGCCAAGGTGTTGTCAAAACATTCAGAGGAACTGGAGGTACGTGCACCTTATCAGCATAGACTTGGCACTTTTGACAGGTCCGAAAATGCTGATAACAATCGGCTTCCATAGTAGACCAATAATATCATGCCCGTTGGATTTTCTTTGCCATGGTATGTCCACGGGAATGAGCTCCGAAAGTACCTTCATGCAACTCTACCATAATCCTTTCTGCCTCATTCTTGTCCACACACCGCAGTAAGGTTGAGTCATGGTTACGCTTGTAAAGGATACCATTACTGATGAAGAACTTCGCAGCGAACCTTCTCAGAAACTTCTTATCATTAACAGATGCACCCTCGGGGTATTCTTGAGCCTCAAGATACCTCTTTACCTCGTGAAACCAGGGTTTATCTGCTACCTCTACCGTCCCAATGTCACAGCAATGTGCGGGTTCGTCCAACCTCTCGATGGTAATCTGGGGAGCTTCATTGTCCCACCTAACTTTGAACATAGAAGACATGGTAGCTAGCGCGTCTGCTAACTGGTTCTCTTCTCTAGGGAAATGTTTAAAGGTTATCTCCTCGAAGTGTGGGAGCAATGTTTGTACATACTCCTTGTAAGGAATAATATTTGGGTGCTTCGTATTCCACTCGCCTTTGATCTAACTGATCACTAGAGCCGAATCTCCGAATACCCCCAAGAACTTAATCCTCGGATCAATAGTTGCTCGAAGGCCCATGATGCATGCTTCATACTCCGCCATATTGTTGGTGCAGTTAAAACATAATCGGGCGGTGAATGGAGTATGACAGCCCTCAGGAGATATGATCACAACGCCAATAGCATTACCCAACGCGTTCGAGGCTCCGTCAAAATACATAGACCATCGGGATCCTTCCTCAAGTCCTTCATCCGGTCCAGGTTCTTCACAGTCGGTCACCAACATGATGTTCTCGTCCGGGAACTCGAAATTCATGGATTGGTAGTCGTTCACGGCCTGATGTGCCAAATGATCCTCCAATACACTCCCCTTGATTTCTTTCTGGGTTGTGTATTAGATGTCATACTCAGTCAAGATCATTTGCCATCTTGCTATTCTTCTGGAAAAGGCAGGCTTTTCGAAGATATACTTGATTGGATCCATCTTTGATATCAATAAGGTGGTGTGAGTCAGCATATACTGTCTTAGTCGGCGAGCAGCCCATGCCAAAGCGCAGCAAGTTTTCTCAAGCAACGAGTATCAGGTCTCGCAGTCGGTAAACTTTTTGCTAAGGTGGTAAATAACATGCTCTTTTCGGCCAGACTCGTCATGCTGCCCCAGCACGCACCCCATTGAATTGTCCAACACTGTCAAGTATAAGATCAAAGGTCTTCCTTCCACTAGAGGCATCAGAATTGGTGGCTCTTGGAGATATTCTTTGATCCTTTCGAAAGCGGTCTGACATTCATCGTTCCGTTTTACCACTTGATCTTTCTTCAGCAGCTTGAAGATTGACTCACAAGTAGCAGTCAGATGTGAAATGAATCTTGCAATGTAATTTAGACGCCCCAAAAAGCCTCTAACCTCCTTTTCTGTGCGGGGAGTTGGCATCTCCTGTATAGCCTTTACTTTTGCAGGATCCACTTGTATACCTTTATCACTAACAACGAAACCCAGCAGCTTACCAGACCTTACACCGAAGGTGCACTTGTTCGGGTTTAACCTTAGCTTATACATCTTTAGCCTGTCAAATAGTTTCTGTAGATGGTCAAGGTGTTCTTCCTCAGTTTGGGACCTTGCGATCATGTCATCAACGTAAACCTCCATCTCATGGTGAATCATGTCGTGGAACAAAGCGACCATGCCGCGCTGATATGTTGCCCCATCATTTTTCAACCCAAAAGGCATTACCTTGTAATAGAAGGTGTCCTACTGCGTAATGAAGGTTGTCTTCTCCATGTCTTCGGGAGCCATCTTAATCTGATTGTAACCAGAGAAACCATCCATGAAGGAGAATATCTTGTGTTGTGCGGTGTTGTCAACCAAAACATCGATGTGAGGTAGTGGAAAGTCATCTTTGGGGCTCGCCCTGTTCATATCTCTATAGTCCACACACATCCGGAAAAAGTGACAGCTAAAAATCCCGCGTCGAACTGTTTCATGACCTCAGCTTTGTTTTTCTCAGACATCTCAGGGAGCATACAGCGAACCTTATGCTTTACCGGAGGGCAGTCTTCTTTGATTGGCAGGCAATGTACCATAATATCAGTGTCTAGACCAGGCATATCTTCATAAGACCAAGCGAAGATCTCAACATAGTCGCGTAACATCTGTATTAACCTCTGTCTGACACTAGCCTCAAGATTCGCACCTATCTTAACCTTTTTCCTATCTTCGTCTGTACCCAAATTTACTGATTCCACTGGCTCTTCATGGGGGCTGTATGGCCCTCTCCTCCTGTAGTAACAGTCTAGCAAGCTCTCCAGGAACCGCACAACCATCCTCACCTTCGTCCTCAGCTTTGTTGATCGGATTTTCGAAGTCATAACTGGAAGTAGCAGAGTCATTATCAATGGGATCCAGAGTGGATATGGATCTGCATTATGATACGTGAGTATGTGTAAGAGCATAGGTGTTTTAATAAAGTGAGAGACAGAAAAGAAAAACAATGAGCTCAAAATTTGTAATGCAAGAAACGTCCAATACTTTATTGATGATATATGAAAATGACAAATAATAAGCCCTCACAAACAAAGCCAAGGTGCCTCGGGCAAGGTACCGGGCCGTAAAAGTTTCAAACTGTCTGTTACAAATCTCAAAACAAAAGGCAATTACTGTGTAATAAAAGAAACAGGTATGAAGTCTTTAGCCGTCCAGTTGTTCAAGCCACCATTGGTTGTAGGGTAGATTCAGCTGTTAACATCTGAATCCTCTTCATCATCTTCAATTGTGTTCACTCCCTGATTACTGATGTGTAGAGGAGGTCTTCCAATCCGTGCGCGCCAGACAGCCCTTTGAGCCTCTGCAGTAAAGCCCAAACCAAACTTGTCAGTCTTGTGTGAAAATTCAGGGAGCTGACCCCAATTTGCACACCCACCTTTTTCAACTACAGCCTTGGCATCTTTGAGAGAAGCCATCTTCATCGGAGATTTATCGATAGCAACTTCAGTTGACGCCAAAGTCTGGGGGACTTCTTCAAAGTTTTGACAAGGGGTTTCGATCAACTCCCCATCCATCTCCACATAGCGAAAGGAATTGATATGACTCACCATATACTCCTCCTCACCTTGTACTGTGACAATCTTGCCCTTTGCCGGATATTTCAGCTTTTGATGGAGCGTAGAAGTTACTGCCCCAGCCTTATGAATCCAAGGACGGCCCAGCAAGAAAGAATACGATGGTCTGATGTCCATTACATATAAGGTGGATCCAAAAGTCTGAGAGCCCACTTTAACAGGGATATCCACTTCCCCGTGTACTATCCTTTTCGACTCGTCGAATGCCCTGACCACAATATTACTCGGCTTTAGAATCAAACCTTCACAGTCCAGACGGTCTAATGCTTTCTTTGGCAAAACATTCAAGGAGGACCCAGTATCCACCAGTACATGGGCCATTGTGGTTCCCATGCACTCAATCGAGACGTGCAGAGCATCATTGTGATTTCTTCCTTTAGTAGTCAAGTCTGCATCTGAGAAACCCTACCCATTGTCGGCAGTCAAACTAGCTACGCAGTCTTTGAATTGATCGGCAGAAGTTTCCTGCGGCATATGCGCAGTCCTGAGGAATGCAATTAGAGCCTTTGCATGGGCTTCAAAACACAACAATAAGGACAACATGTAAATTTTTGACGGGGTCTTCCCCAGCTGCTCGACTATGTTGTAGTCGCTCTTCTTGATAATCTTCCGAATTTCCTCTATCTCTTGTTTAGAGGCTTCCAACACAACCTTTCTAGGTGCCTCCGTCCTGGCAGGCTCACCTGTGATTTCTTTGCCCCGAGACTCATATGGCTCGGCGACAGGAGTGATAACTGGAGTAAGAATCAGAACAGTAGCTGATGTACTGGAAGATGGAATAACAATAGGTTTTTGAACAGACGAAGGGGAAATCTCGGGAGAAAAGAGTCTTCCACTTCTGGTAACTTTGCTAGCCCTGACAATATTGTTGACATCAATATCAGCTTCTTCATCTTTAAAGTATTGTTTAACCCCATGGTAATATATATCAGCACCATAGTTCCATGGGACAGCCTTGTCTGAAGTGTATGGAATAGGACCAGGAATAGTAATGACCAACGGAGCGAGTCTTGGAACGGGTGTGTTGAACCCCAAAATTTACCCTCTTGATGTAGGCTTATGTTTCATCATGAACATCATATTGCATTACATTCATACATTGTGATAGGATCAAAGTGCTTTGGTTATCAAGCCTTCCTCAAGCATTGAAGGTTATTTGCATTGACAAGTTGTTCAAGTATAATCTTATTATCTAAACCTATGGATCTTTCAAGCTCAAAGGTTATGGCATATCTCAAGATTTGTTATCCATCTCTTTGGAGCACCAAAGGATTGAAGTTTGTGTTTGATTACAAGGGGAATCACTCTTTGGATTCACCAGTCAAATTAGGGTTTTGTTTGAGCAAGGCTATTGGCCAATGTACAAGTCTTGATTTAGGGATCTATAACATCTCTTTAGTATCTAAGAAGTCTTTGCACAAGGAATTGGTCATAATGCCCAAAGGATTTGAAGTTTGGAATATGATTCATCAGTCTCCTAAGGTGTTGACCAAAACTAGGGTTTGAGTGTTTATTAGGTTTCTTTGAGAATTTTGAAGTGAAACTTTGTACAAGGCCTCTATATGTTTGAAAGGTCATATGTTTTAAGTTTTGATCATCAATTTTGAAGGGAAGTGGATCAATTGATTCAGAGGGGCAAAATGGTCATTTTGGCCAAGATCAGTCAAAGTCAAGGTTGACCAAGTGAATTTTTGGACAACCATCAATTCAAGGATGTACTTTTCATATTTCAAGTCCATTTTGGTCATTGGATCAAAGAGATTGAGGTTTCGGTTGAAACTTGTTCTTGAAGAAACCCTAAAAGTTACTAATTTTGGAAAATAAGGACTTAATTTCAAAAATTCATATTTTATTCACCCTTGATCAAGAAGATGCAAATGAAATATGCTTGGAAATCTAAGAGAATGATCTTTCACCTCCTTTTGGTCTCATGTCCAAATTGGCAAGGAATCAAGAGTTATGGTCTTTTGAAGCCACAAAATTATAGGTCATTTTTCAAAATTAGTGAATTTCAAGCCAAATTTTGAGGACCTTAATGGATTCAAATGCAAAAACTCAAAACTAAGGGATTGTTTATATTTTCAATACCTTCCCAAATTGTGCTCATTTGTGCTAAAATTCAAAAGTATGAGCAAGTTATGAGTCTTGGAATTTTGGAGCATTTTATTGAAATTTGGCAAATGTGCAAAATGACTAATTCATGAAAACTCGAGTTCCAGCCTCTCTCTTTGTTTCTAATCCAGCTCGTGACCTATTTATGACTTGCTATGGCCCATAATACCAGCCATTTCGTGCTCCATGGACCATAGAGTTTGCTTGGTTACAAAAATGATGAACTTGCCCAATTTGGCAAATTGATCCATACAACTCTCATTTGAAATGATCATGACCTGGCACTTTGAGGATCTATTTCTGAGATTATTTAGCTCATAAATGCAAAGAAAATGAAGAAACGCACTAGCAAACAGCTGAGACCCATGTGCACCCATCTTTTGGCCAAATCTTCCAAACTTGCCCCTGGACAGTTTTGAGGATCAATTTCCTCTTCTAACCTTCTTTACTCACACTATATAATGCATTGCAAGCCTCATTTCACAAAAAAATGCGCTTCATTCATCATAGAACCGGCTGAAATTTTTTTGCTGTTATTGAAGTTTTCTTCAATTCTCTCATCTTCTTCGCGCATTCATCCAATTTCCTGTGGATTCATATTCTTTGAAGTGTGTAGATCAAGACCATGGAGTTTGTTAGCTTTTGGAACTAAGGAATCAAGGTTTCCATTTTCACATTGAGGTGAGATCTTTGAACTTCGATTTTCCTTGTTTAGCATGATTTGATGAATTATTTCATATCCATGGTGTATTAGTTGGCCAGACAAATAGGTCTGATGTATACTTTGTGTTTGATTTGAGCTTGAATCGTGTTTTGAAGTTTCTGAAACTTTGCGTACAGAATGTTTTCTTTAGTTTTCATTAGCTTCGTACTGGATCTATACTTGATGATGTTGTTTAATTTGAATTGTTATGGATTCCTTGCCATGCTAGCTTTAAATTTCCCTTGATTTCATGAAAAATGGTTTGAAATTGAGTATGTTATGTTGATCTGAACATGAGCTATAAACCTGAATGTTGCGCGCGTTTTTGAGATGTCCAAAGGTTGAAGATGATGTGGTGGCATTGTATGATTGGTCCGTTTGAATTTTTGTCTCATTTGAATTATTTATTTTATTTGATATTTTGTTTGATTTTATTTCTTAATCAAAATATTTTTAAAAATCATGGGAAAATTACTATAGGCCAATATTATTTTCTAGTATTTGCCATATTTTTTTTGGATTTTTTTTAAATGTTTTGATTGGTTAAAAAAATTCATAGGTTTAATTAATTAATTGTTCAAAGTTAATTTTTATTTTAATATTTCTTTGATCCAAAAAATTCCACAAAAAATTTTCTAGACTCACAAAATAATGTAAAATTTGATTCTGAAATTGGTCCAGCATATTTTCCATTTTTTATTAAAATTTTAATTTGAGAGGTTTATTTTGAATTTTTTCTTTGTACTTTTTATTTTAATACTTCCTTTGATTCAAAAATTCTCAAACAAATCATGAAAGTTTGTTTTTAATCATAGAATCTGAATACATTTTTATTTTGACCTTTTTGTGATTTTTTTGGCTAGGGTTTACATTTTCCCTTAAAAAATAGTTTAAGTGCTAATTGTTTGGTTTAATATTTCCTTTGATTCAAAAATTCTACAAAAATTCAGGGATGTGTGTTTTTAGTTCTAATATTTGAATATAATTTTGGTTGGCCATTTTTCTGACTTTTTTATTTAAATGATATTTTGAGATGTGAATAATTGTTAATGAACTAATTTTTTTGAATTTTATTTCATTTTGGCTCCTCCTTAATTAAAAAAAATGTGAAAAATATATTTTCTGACATTTAAAGTTTCTTGATGATTTGTATAATCTTGATTTAATTTGTTTGAATTTTGATCTCACTTAATCAATATTTGAGATTAAAAGTAAAAAAATTAGGGTTTTGTTGCTTATGGTGCAAGTTTCATTTTTAAAACCACCATGCCCTGGATTTTCTATGGGATTCAAGTCTTTATTATGGTTCATGAATGTATTAAGGATCTTAAAACCATTTATCTTGATTTTTTTAAACTTGGTTTGACACTTTCCCACAAATTATTTTGAAAACTTGTCTAGTTTGGTAGTTTTGCCAACTAGTCTTGAACTTTGGATTTCATTTGGTCTCCTCCTCAACCATTCATGAACTTAGGGCTTGCATTCTGACTTCTATACCTTTAAAAGATACTAACATTTTTTTGTTTTGAATTATGGACCCTTATTTCAATTTTTGATGTAATTTTAAAGTGAAGGTACCCAATTATGTTTGCATGTCTTGTTGCAATTTGTTTGATGGCCAATGAACTTGAGTGAGGCCTATAATTGGGAACCTAATGATCATGTGGATTCTGATTGTCCATGTTAGCTCAAGCCATTTCATTTAAAAACCTCATGTTTGAATGTTTTGAACCTTCTAATGCATTTTGTAGGTTTCATCCCCTATTGTGTTCATGAAGTTGTGATTGATTTAATTGTGCATGATTAAAATATGTTTGCTACTGACCTTCATGGCCTTTGTTCATATTATTCTCAAGCTCTTATGATCCTTGATTGATATTCAATTGTCAATTCAACATGGTGATAGAAAGGAGCAACATTCCTCTGATTCTTTTGACCTAATCTGTGCATATGCTTGCTTCCTCTTGCCTATCATGTCTAATGTTTGATAATTGCCACCATGTTGTTCTCACTTTTTCACCTTTTAGAATACTAACTTGGTTGTTGAATATGCGATGTACTCTAAGAAAGTTGCCACTTTTGGCTTGAGGCTTTTGTGTTTCACTTTATTTGTGGAACACAATTTATTATATTGGCATTATTTTGGTGTTTGGCATGTTTGATGGTTTATGCAGGATATACATACCTATGATTGTGAATGCCGTACATTTCCCATGGGATTTGTTCATATCTGATAAATTACTTACATCCTGATGGTGTAATTTCTGACTCGATTTGTCTATTGATGCCAGCTTGCTTGAAGTTTCTCTGGGTTTCTTTTATTCTTGCTTGATTGCTACAGATAGTTATCTGTTTGGTATTGTACTACTTCCTTTCTACCATTTTCATTTTGCATAATTCTCTGACTGCATGATGGGACCTCTGTTGCTGATATATGTCAGGAGGCCCTCTGGTTTTTGTTTGATTGCATGTGTTGTGTTTGTTTTGATCGATGAGTCACTCAATTTAGAAATTCAGATCACGACTTCGCTCTCATTGCATGTTCCCTAGAGGATGTTTATTGCTTTCCTTCTTCAATTGTTGATCGATGAGTCACTCAATTTAGAAATTGAGATCACGACTTCGCTATCATTGCATGTTCCCTATAGGATGTTTATTGCTTTCCTTCTTTAATTTTTGATCGATGAGTCACTCAATTTAGAAATTGAGATCACGACTTCGCTCTAATTGCATGTTCCCTATAGGATAGTTTTGTTAAGCCCCCTTTAACATGTAAATTAGGGTAGGATTTTCCCTTATCCTCAACTTTAGGACCAATCATTGTATGATAACATTAGGGCTAGAGATTAGGATAGTCTCCCTTAGTTGTTTTCTTTTCCTTTGCATTTTGCATCTTAAAACAAAATTTTTTTTCTTGCCAGATCATAATACGTTTCTAATGAACTCAAACCCTTCTTCAAAGTAAAAGATACAAACCAATCTTGCCTTGTCTGTGTTATCTTGAAGTCGATGTTTCGCCATCGCACATTTTTTTCTGAAGCCGATGTTTCTCCATCGCACATGTTTGTTATCCTACATTGATTCTCAATATCATTGTTAGGTGTAATGTTTTGTCATCTGTTGTATTGATGATTCGCCATCTTTGCCATGTTATCTTGAAGCCGATGTTTCTCCATTCCACATTTTTTTCTAAAGCCGATGTTTCGCCATCGCACATGTTTGTTATCCTACATTGATTCTCAATATCATTGTTAGGTGTAATATTTCATCATCTATTGTATTGATGTTTCGCCATCTTTGCCATGTTATCTGGAAGCCGATGTTTCGCCATTGCACGTTTTTTCTGAAGCTGATGTTTCGCCATCGCACATGTTTGTTATCCTACATTGATTCGCAATATCATTGTTAGGTGTAATGTTTCGTCATCTGTTGTCATTGATGTGCTGCCATCTTTGCCATGATATCTTGTTATCTCTTAGCCGATGTTTCGCCATCGCACATTTTTCTGAAGCCGATGTTTCTCCATTGCACATGTTTGTTATCCTACTTTGATTCTCAATATCATTGTTAGGTGTAATGTTTTGTCATTCAATTTATTGATGTTTCGCCATCTTTGCCATGTTATCTCTTAGCCGATGTTTCGCCATCACACATTTGTCTGAAGCCGATGTTTCGCCATCGCACATGTTTGTTATCCTACTTTGATCCCTAATATCACTGCTAGGTGTGATGCTTTGTCATCCGTTTTATTATTTGATGTTTCTCCATCTTTGACATGTTACTTTGTTATTATTTAATCGATGTTTGATCGCCTCATTTATTTGTTGTTTCATTCGATGTTTTGCCATCTTGACTATCTTTGTTTGTCTTAATTAAAAAACACAAACCAACCAGAACACATAAGCCGAACTACGGCTGCTCTGATTCCTTAAAAGGGATACGTAGGCATTGGGGTAGGGCCCAACCGAGCACATCTTTTATTTTCCCTACATTATTTTCTTTTTTCTTTTGCATGCATTCCCTTTCCAGTGATAAACCATATACATAGGATTTGACCACACCCATTAGATTAGACAACAAGAGTGGATACCGTAGAGTACTACGGGCGTGTGGGGTGCTAACACCTTCCCCTCGCATAACAGACTCCCTTACCTGATCTCTCGGTCGAAAGACCGTGATTTCTCCCTTTTCAGGTTTTCTCGATGTTTACCTTTCCCTCTCGGCGGGATAAAAGACGTTCGGTGGCGACTTTATTGATGTTTCATTAACATCCAGATGACAGGTTCCGGCCGCGTAGTTTCAGGGTGTAAGCCTAACAGGCTTTCTCAAGGAAGACTTGGAAGGATTGAAGGAAATGGTTATGATGGCAACATCTTCAATTGGAACTAATGGAATCATAGTATTCTCAAACAAGATCTCTCTATTATCCATCAAGCGTTGAACACCTGATTTCAACAAGGTGCAACCAGCAGGCAGAATTGAACATGTGTGGCAACCTTCGCCACAGCCCGGAAATAAACCGACCAACAATAGATTCTTCTTAACTGTCATCAAAGGAGTTGAAATCTCTTCCACGGAGGTCACAAATAAATCACCATCCACAGTATTTACTCCATGACCATGCTTGGGCATAGGGGCAGTTATGACGTTGGGCTTCTCTGGAGCATCAAACTCAATTTCTTTGGCCTCGATCAAATATTGTACCTTGTTTCTCAAAGCCCAACAGTTTTTTGTATCGTGACCTGGGCTATCAGAGTGATAGGCGCAGCGGGCATTTGGGTTATATTGAGGAGAAGTGGTGTTAGAGTTCTTCGGGGCCTCCCTCAGAGCTAACAGATTGGCCTTCAATAACTGTGGTAAAATTTGAGACATGGGCATATTGAGCCGAGTTTACTGTCTCTGTGGTGTTTCCACCCTTGGTTGATGGTTGTGTTGTGGAGCAATTATGCGTCTTGATATAACTACCGCATTTACCGCTTGACGGTGTTCGGGTCTGTTTTGGCCCCTCGGGCCGTAGACTGCACTAACTTCTTTTTTACCGGTGAAAGGCTTCTTTACTACACTTGATGAAGTATCCTTCTGTATCTTACCACTTCGGATACCAGCTTCGATTCTCTCTCCCGTCAGAATCAATTCAGTAAACCCAGATGATAAACTATCGATCAGATGATTGAAAAATGGACCAGATAGTGTCCCCAAGAACATATCAACTATCTCTCGATCCGAAAAAGGGGGTTGGACCCTGCCAGCCAAATCTCTCCACTTTTGAGCATAGTCCTTAAAACCTTCACTTGCACCCATGGACATACTCTGAAGTTGAGTACATGTGGGAGCAAGGTCGGCATTATACTGGTACTGTTTGTAAAAAGCAGTAGCGAGGTCTTCCCAGTTTCGGACGTTAGCTCCTCCCAACTGATAAAACCATTCAAGCTGAGTCCCTGACAGACTATCTTGAAATAAATGCACCCACAAATTTCTATCAGCAGTGTGGGGTTGGATTTTCCCGACATACGAACGGAGATGGAGTTTCGGATAGGACACTCCATCGTACTTGTCAAAAACTAGAGCTTTGAATTTGTGAGGGATCACCACTCCTGATACCAGTCCTAAATCTCTGAAATCCAAACAAGGAATCTTCTAAATCTCCATAGAACTTAGTCGGTCTTCTAGTTGCTTGTACCTATCCTTGCAGAAGGATATTGCTCATCATCAAAATCAGTATCATTATCAGAGACTACCGGACTGGGCCCCTTTTCTTCTTCTTGGTCTTCTTCCCCTTTGGATGAAAGAGACAGATCAACTTCCTGTTGCAACCTATTCCAAAATTTGTGACCCATATTTAGAAGAAACACCTTCTTCTTCTTCTTCTTCTTCTTCTTCTTCTTCTTTTCCTTCTTCAGGATGAGAGTCTTCAAATTCTCTTACCCCTTAGCCAAATTCAAGAACATCTCTTAGAATTGGGCATTCTGAGCCTGAAGAGCTTTGATGGCTTGATTGGTAGGTGTTTCAGAAGACATTTCATGCTGAAATAAGCAGCGAAGGAGATGAGAAACCTGTAATGATACCTGTAATGATGTGCATGATAATGGGATGTGTATGTAATGATTTCAAAGACTTTGGGAGATTTAAATTTGAAATCCAAAAATTTAAACAAAATTTATTAGAATAAACTTGTAAAAAGGTTCAACAATGCCTTTAAGGCATTTACAACGAAGTAAATGAAAAATAAATCTAAACTAAAAAAGAAAAAAGAAAAACTCCCATGGACGCTTCCCCTTCGTGCTGACGTAGTCATTGATCGTCCTTTCATTCTCAAGTTTCCTGGTGAGCTTCAAGATCTTCCTTTCTTGCTCATGATACTTCTCCTGGTAGGTATCCCTCTCCTCTCTCAACTGAATCCAGGATCTCTTCAATGCCCCAAGATCAGTGGGCATGTAGGGATAAAGGATTGTATAAGGAATGCCTTCTTCGTTGGTAGGCTCCACAATCACTGGTAACACAGCTTCATAAGGCATCCTAAGCTTCTGGGCTCGAGCTCGAACCCACTGAAGATAAGACTGCATAAGGAGAGAAGTCTTTGGTCCTAGCTCTTGAGGTCGGACCTGTTCACCATACCCCAAGCTCGTATGAACCTTCGGCGATGCTCGTAAACGTCCCCCTTATAGTCAAATAAAATGTTTGTAAGAAGTAGCTCATGAGGACCGTCTCTCCGGGCACGACCGAATTGTCGCAAAGCTAAACAAGGATTGTAGGTTATTCCCCCTCTGATTCCAAGCAACGGGACATTGGGATATCCCCCACAACAGCAATGTTTTCCATAGCCTTAGAACTCCAAAGAATGTTTGTATGGGCAAGGGACATTATTCTGTAGGACCATCCTAAACCTTCATCATTCTTCAATACGGACTTGGGGAGGTGTGAAATAAACCACCTCACCAGCAAAGGCATGCAACTCATGAGGGTCCCTCTTCTATGCACCGTACGAGTGTAGAGGGCATGCAAAATATCACCCAGAAGAGTAGGTACAGGATTGTGAGACAGGAAGATCTTAACCGCATTCACATCTATGAAGGAATCTGGATTCGGGAAAAGAACCAAACCGTAGATAAGGAGAGCCAGAATGTCTTCGAAAGCCTGAAAATCCAAACTATCCTAGAACAGTTGAGCTTGATCTATCAGAAACTTAGCTAAGAAACCTTCAACCCCGCTTCGTGTCTCCCAGTTGGATACTACATCAGCCCGTTTTAGATGTAGAGCTGAAGCAATGTCTTATGGCCTAGGAGTTTCTTCCAAACCTATGAAGGGCGTCTGCTCAAGGATGGATATGCCCAATAAATGAGAAAACTCTTCCAAAGTAGGAATCAGCTGATAATCCGGAAAGGTAAAGCAATGATGCACAGGATCGAAGAATTGGAAAAGCACACTCATCATCTTCTCATCAAGTTTTGAGGTAACCAAGCTAAGAAGCTGACCATGTCTCCAAATGAATGAAGAAGTATCATAAACTCTCGAGGCTAAATATTTGAGTTGAGCAGGTATTTGCACAAAGTTAACTCGGATGGTGTTTCTGCGCATGGAAGCCATAATCTGCAAAGCAGAACAAAGATAAATCCCCTTGGTCTTTGAAATGGTTAGTGTAATGAAGTATGCATTCTATGTTATGATGCATGATGTCATGATAAAACACACAACAGGTATAGCAGATAACAGACATGGTAAAGGCAAACAAGTCACACAAGAGCCCTTAAGTTTCAGGCTTGCATGGGGTCTAGGTACTACCCTCTTGAAGTTCAGTTGGTTTCAACCTGTCCTAGTAATAGTAACCGGGTTCTAGAGGTTCTCAATATCACTGACCATCCTCCATCATTCATGGTTTCAGCTCACGCAATCTTTTATTGCAGCCGGAACTATCTCGAGAGTATGGTCTCAATGAATGTAGCATCGAGTATCAACCAGTTCTCAGCTCTATACCGAGGTCGGCTATCTCACTACTTTCTAATGGCCAAGTTTGTCAATTATAGGTTCTAAGGTCAGTTGATACTTAATGACACCATGCAGCGGACCCGTATTCTCCTCGTTTCTCCATAAGGGATACCGGTACCAACCAATGTGTCACATCAATGTAGCTACTGCTTCAACCGTATCGGTCTATGCCGTACAGTTCCTTCACAGTTTATTGCTACTTACCTACAAGGTGTCCCTAGATCCGGGTTAGGATCTATAGTAACTCCCAATACAAAGCCCTCAAAAGTAAAGCAATCAAATCAAACAATAGAAGCAAATATGATGAACTAATCCTAAGGTATACCCCACTTATGAATCCCCAGCAGAGTCGCCAGTTCTGTAATACTGTGGTAAAACCGACTGTTTAATTTTGGTTTGCGTTTTGCGTTTTTGTTTGCAAAAAGTCGCGGTAAGCAAGAGTCGCCACCGACTTTTATTTTATCCAATCAGGAAAAAGAAAAGAAAAAACCTTTTTCGATATGTTTCTGAGTACGGGGGGTAGATTATAGAAAGTGAAGGTGTTAGCATCCTTTCTATCCATGGTTTTCCATGGGCTCTTATGTACTTGCTCATCTTTTAAAATTGCTTGTGTGTGTTTGTTTTGAAATGTTTTGTTTTACTTCGTTTTAACCCTTGTTTCTGTCCTCAAGAGTGTTACGAAGTTGTTTTTGAAAAGCTTTGTTTGAAAAGTGTAAGTGTGAAAAAAGTTTGTTGTTTTGAGCAAGTACCTAAGAACTAATCTACCTACTCGAAAAAAGATTTTTTCTATTCTTGTTTCCTTTATACAGCACTATCCCATTATTGAGAAGTAGGTAGCACCGTCGTTGGAATTGTAAGGGTCAATTTGAAAGGGGATGTACGATCACTAAAGCAACGTTAGGACGTCTTAGTAATAACCCTAATTTCTTAAGATCATATTCGAGGTAACCTTTCCGAGGCAACATTTCCGAACGAGACTTTTGATCTTTGTTTAGACAAGAGAGCGACCACTAAAACACCCTATACTTAATGATCGTTTACCGAAGGTAACCGAAGTGAGAGTATACCCTAGGAGTGCGTATGTGCGAGTGATTCAATTTCAAGTTATTATCTTTGCACATTTAGGGTTTGCTAACTGTTTTAAAATTAACATACATTCTTGTCATGCAATCCTATTATCATACATCTAACAGTTAATATTTGCCAAAATTAAAATGCGGAAAATAAAACTACGCTATTATAAGGCTTCAGGGAGGGGGATTAATTACATAGACAAAAACCCGTAAAACGATAAATAAACGAAAAAGTCCTAATTAAACTATTACATCCCATGAGCAGTTACAATAATATTTCAAAATAAATAAACGCGTGCGATGGAACGAGAACGAGAAAAGATTAGGATTTTGACCCCATCTAAACCTAATTAAAGGAAAAATATATTTTTTTGGTTATTTTTAAGAAAATAAAATAAAAGTTAAATTAAATAAAACCTAATTTTCTTGTTTGTTTTAATTTATTTACAAAAGAATTAAAATTACCTTAAAATTAAATTACACTAATTAAATTAAATTAATTTTTGATAAAAAATAAGCCTAAACCTAATTTGGTGAAAAATTGATTTTATGAATTTTTTATTGGTTAAAAAAAAGAAATTATTTTAGTATTGAAAAAGGATAATAAAAAGAGAAATTAAAAAAAAGTAAAAGAAATAACCCAAGGGCCTACTGCCAGCGGCTCTGATCAGAGGATGATGATCCAGAGGATGGAGGTCCAGAAGATGATGGTGATACTAGACATGCTCTTGGCTAGTGGGTCCATCAGATTATGACCATCAGAAGATGAGGTGCGTTGGATCTGACCGGGACTGATGGATCCAAAGGATAATGCCCAGGGGATGCTTGATCTGGTCCTGGTTGATGAAATCAGAAGATAACCCCTAGCAGATGTAGGCGCTGGATCTGGTGAAAACAAAGGGAAAAAATGCCAGAGGGTCACGCCTGGGATCGAACCCAAAATCATGAATTTCTGACTTCCTTCTTCTGACCAACTGTGTTGGGTGTTAGTTTATCAACATACAGAAATAAACAAACAGATCAAATCTATAGGTTTATGGCCAGACTAAACGCCCCAGAATTTAAACTGGCCAGTAAGGTGGTGACACGCTATCGTCTTCTTCCCTGGATCCGTCGTTTAAAACTCATAACTTTTACCCACGGACATGGCGTTGTAGATGTAACCCTGTGCATCTCAAGAATCACATACAAGCAATGTAAATAAAATTCAAGACCACGGATCAGCTGGGTTTGATCCGCTGATCACAATGGTCTCCTCCGTTTGGACCAATTGTTCCTGTATGAAAAGACCCTAAAACGAACCACGAAAACCTAACAATGGCATATCTTTGTATTGTTAGCAAAAATGCAATTAAACATTACCAAAAACTTGAAAATGTTTGAATGAACAAGAATATATAAATAATTCATGCTACAAATGCCAGAATCATGATATTGAATTTCAAGAAAGTGCTGGCATCGTGAGACACTTACAGTGAGTTTTTGTACACGAAATTGCTTGCTAAGGATTGGGATGGACTTTTTGAATGTCCAGCAAGTGAAAGGAGTGCTTGGAATGGCTTGAAAGTGCTTGTAAGTATGAAAACAGATTGCTACTTTTCTTGAATTTTTCCAAGTTCTTCCTCAGCCTTTCACGTCTCTCCAACCTTCTTTTCTGGTCTGCAAACATTCACTATATATCACTGATAGAATTAGGTTTGCAAATGTGCATCCAATCTTTTTCAATTATGGTCTTTGATCATGATTTGATTCCCATGAATATCTTTCCAAAATAAGCCTAAAACCAATCTTTTTATGCACACACATGCCTTGCACGATTTGATTCTATTGCTAGCAGTATAAGGGACCTAAAATATGCACAAAATCTCAAGGTTTAAAAGAATTTGATATTTCCATGATTTTATTTTGATTTAATTTGATTTACTTGAAATAAAAATCAAAATAAATGGTAAAAATAAAATAAAGGCAAGTGGGAAGGATCATGGGTCGTGGACCATGTTACAAACTCAGAACAAACACAAAAAGTTGGGCCCATTTAGCAAAAATTGCAATTTGAGGTATGTTTGACTTTTGGCAATTTTGCAAAAAAGGTCAACTTCACCAATGCATAACTCCTTCAATTTTGACCCTTGATATGTGTTCTTGGACTTTTTAGAAAGCTCAAGATGTCCTCTAAGAAACCCTTTTGGTCTCATCTCAATTTAAGCTTCCATGTTCATGTATGAAGCTTTGATAAAAAAAAAAGGTGTTTTTGTTGAATTTTCAAAATGACCTATAATGTCCAAATTCATATCTTTTTGTGAGTGCATATTTTGAATTTGGGAGCTGAAGATGAATTGTATGGCATTGCATTCTCTTAAAAATAAGCTTTGTATGGGTTATTTATGATAAAGTATGAGAAAGTTATGCTTGGTCAAAGTTGAGTTGACTTTTCCTGCAAAACCCTAATTTAGCAACTCTTGGGTTTTGATGAATTGTGAGAAACCCTTGGTGAATCATGATCAACCCTTGATCAAATGATGAATAATACTTCAAAATGAGGATGTTGACCAAAATTTTTGAAGTTTGAATGTATGTGAGCCACATTTGACTTTAACCCAAACACAGTCGATTTTCTGGGCCTTTGAGCAATTGACTGAGCAAACTTCCTCTGCAAGGCTTGAAACTTGACATGGATGATCTTGAGAACATATTAGTAAAATGATGAGCATTTGAGACCCTTTGGACTCAAACATATTGATCTAAACTGAAACCCTAATTTGAGGTAGACTGCTTTAGGAGAGAGTTTGTCTGGTCAACCCTTGGACTTCCCTGAGCAATTTGAGGATCCCACTTGAAATGTATTGAGAAATATGAGAGGGCAAATTTTGGGGTACAACACAATCCATCCCAAAGAATGATGCATGCGAGTTTGGGTCGACTTCATATAAGTAAGGATTAAGGTAAAATTTAACGAGTGCTTTTATAATAAAATATGATTATTTTATCCCTCTGTTATATCGAAAATCGAAGGGTTAGATCATTTAGTTTACTCTTATAAACAAATAAAAACATAAACTTTAATAGTTGGGATTCGAAGTGTGTCCTGACTTGTGTTTCCCCTCGGTTATTTTAAAACCCGAGGGAAGTTGTGGATTTTTATTTTTATAAATAATAAAAGATGGTGCGCCTTGGCATTTTAACTCAATTTTTCTTTGGAAGAGGTGAAAGCTTCGTCATGAAAAGCGTTATCTTTTGTAGTGTATCCCTCTCAAGAACACAACACATTAGAAGAACATGCAACATAAGCAGCACACATAACTCAGATCACAAGACACAACAAACAGAATGTTTGAACATCCTATAGGACATCATGCAAACAATCTTAACAAAAGTAGCAGAAATAATACAGACAGAACAGAATCAAGACTCACATGACAGATAATCATGCCCCCTAAAGTGTTGCATAAAGCAAATAACACTTGACTAGACACATGAAACTTTTCTCCCCCTTTTAGCCAAAAATTGACAAAAACATAATGAAAAAAAAAACTGACACAAAAAGAATCAATAGAGGCAAGAATTGATTCAAGACAACAAAAAGATGACAAAAAATGACTCAATAACTTGATCAAGGACTAGTAGCACCACACAGACTCAATGATAAAATCACACAAATAGGACTCAAAATGGACTCACCCAAAGAGACACAAACTAAGGAAACAAATGACTCAAAAACAAGACTGACTCAAAGAACAGAAAAAAAACACACTTTTTTTTTGTTTTTTCTTATATAT
This sequence comes from Vicia faba, assembly GCA_948472305.1. NCBI lineage: Eukaryota > Viridiplantae > Streptophyta > Magnoliopsida > Fabales > Fabaceae > Vicia > Vicia faba. The sequence continues at coordinate 1,100,081,621 of OX451735.1, forward strand.
ATATATATATATATATATATATATATATATATATATATATATATATATATATATATATATATATATATATATATATATATATATATATATATATATATATATATATATATATATATATATATATATATATATATATATATATATATATATATATATAGTAGACAATAGTTATCTAACATAACCTATTGAGTCAATAAAATTGACCCAATCTTCATCTGTATATGAGTCTGGATCATGTAGCTTAACATGATCATTCTTGAGGGACTCCATCTTTGTTACAAATGTTTTCCCTGTTCTGGATGTTCCAATATTTTTTACAGTGCTGGATACTACTTTATTTGAACCAAAACCCACTTCCTTCTTTGTTTCCAACAGAAGAGCCTTCCTTGCATCAACAATTTTTGAAGATTTACTCATGTTGAAACGCAACTTGTGAGGATGGTGAGGTAGTAAGACCTTTAAATACAAGGAGAGTTACCTAGGTTGTAATGACATCTTTCTTGTAACAACAGGTCATTAAATGAAAATGTTATTGGGATGACACGAATCTTCTTTAGTAACAGTCAACCACTCACCATAGGAGAGAGATGCGTTCTTGTTCAACTTTCTCTCTTTCCAAGCTTTGACTGCTTGAAAATGTGACAACATTTGAAATGACATTATCCATGCCATTGAAAATGATTATTCTGAAATTGCACACTCCACTATGTGAAAAAATATAGTTTCTACAACTGTCCAAACAGTTATTACTACGATTCTTCAATAATGCAATTCCAAAATTACCCCTCATATTCTCAATGTAACTTGCACCTCAAGTTATGATGAAAATACTTCTAGATATTCTTAAACTTACCAAACTCAGGAGTGTTAATATAAGCCTGTAGCAAGATCCCTGATATAATGATGACAGGACCAATGACTTTGTTCTGTAAGAAGAATAAAATCCTTGTACTTTGATTGCAGTAGCATCTAACACTACAATGTATGTCATGACATCCAGTTTGATATTGTACACTTTTAGTAATCAACCTAATTGAAAATACATCTTCCTTCAGCAATACTTAATCTTTAAGATATACTAGGATTCAATTAAGTCTATTCTAAGTGATCAAAATATCCTCCAATAATACAATCTTCTTTCAGACTTGGCCAAAAGTTTCATACTTCAAGATTCACAATAATTACATATTTCATCTCTGAAACAAATGATGATCATAGACCAAAATAAACTACAAATAATGAACTCCCTCTTAAAATTCTTTATTGAGAGCTTTCTTATTCAGTGCCTCCTATCCCTTTAGAATCTTCCACAATCTCTGGAGTAACAAACTGCAGAGATGTTGTTATAACATCTGGTTGAACATTAGTATTTTCCTGAATGAACACATCACTGATTTTGATTCTGAAGGTAACATCATTAAAAGTAAGGGCATTTGAATTGGGTTTCACCAAAAATAATTTTAAATCTTTTCGTTGATGACAACCAAGTTAACCTAGAAAATAAAAATAGATGAACACGATTCTTTTATCTTGGTTCATTGTTAACTGAGCTACTAAATTCCATCTATCAATGTGATTTTCCTTCAACAAGGACTTAATCCACTATAACCAAACTGATTACAGACAACCCACAATAAGTCAGATCAACCTTATTGGAACCCCTAATAAGCCAGTCGATCTTTATTCAAATCCACTCAAACTGCAACAAGAGTCTTTTTGAGATCAGGCCTTCACTTGGTCACTCAAGGAATCGATCAACAACCGTTGAATACTTTCAGTGTATTGCAATTTGCTTCTTTTAAGAAGATTACACAAATGTTTCAGTACAAAGAAAAACACATAAGTGTTTTACAGCAAGATACGAGCAACAACTCCTTGCCTATTTACAAAACTATACACAGAAGATTTCTCGAAAGAGTTTCACAATGATTTAGTGTAGTTTTGTTTAAGCTGGATTTAATCTTATAGATTTTTCATTGTAATATTGATTCTTACTTTTCTTTACCTTCCAAGTCTTCCTCTTATAGCTTGTAAAAGAAATCTGCTGAAGGGGTAGAAGGTAATCATAAATCCATTTGTTTGTTCCCAACATTCATAATGAGAGTGGTTGGTAATACAGCATGAAAGGAATGACCTTACACCACTCTAAAGGGTAGAGGTCACAAAGCCCTTTTTGTACCTTTTGTACACCATCACACGTTAACCATTTTGAACTTCTTCTATTCTTCAGAGGCTTCAGATAATTTTAATGTTTGAATCTTGTTGTAGAAGAATCACTCTTAAGTCTTAGAACCTAAGTCTTGGGGTCTTCAGAACTTGTCCCATCAGAACCTTATCTTCAGAGTCTTCAACACTTGATCGTAAGAACTTCTTTTCTTCAGATCATCAGAACTTGTTCAGCAGAACCTCATCTTCATAATCTTCAGAACTTGGAACACATAGAAGCAAAGTTTAGAAGGCCTCCAAACCTTAACCATAAAGTCACGATTAGAACCTCTTGTACTAACGTTCCTAGGAACCGTTGCGTAAGAAGAATTCCAGAATCTTGACTTCAAATGTAACATGTAACCACATGTTTTCTTCCAGTAGTGTTTATGTTCAGAACCTAATGACGTCACACGCCTTGATACCAGAGTTAGAATATTACAACAACAGTTACACACTAGAATGAAACCATTCGAGTATACAATTATTCTTTGTCATACCATGTAAAGTTATCATAAAAATCTTAAGGCCATATGTATAAACACTTCTTGTTCTTACAATCTCCCCCTTTTTGATGATGACTAAACCATGTATTTTGATAGAACAATTTATACATGGTAGTCACCATAACCAACAAGTTCAGAGTTAAGCTCACAACTCCCTCTGAATCTGTTAATCCTAAAAGTTCATTTATACTTATTCAGAGTCTCCCCCTGAGCCCAAGACTCACAAAATAAAATTTTAAGTTTTCAAAACATAGAATTAGAGAAGGAACACTTCCCTACAATAACTCATTAGAGTCTGACTAGGACACCTGGTATTCATCTTAGAACCTTGTTAATATCAGAACTTGATTTTTAGCCTGATTGAATAACTCTACGTATCACGTATCAACACTTCTATTTCTCAATTATAATATCACCATCAAAACACTATACTTAGGTAGAAGTTCACTACTACTTAAGCATCAATGCTTGACATGATATATTCCAATATATCACACATTCAGACAGTTCATAACTTCTGAATAGAACACACATTGCATAAGCACACGTTGGAGAAGCACACGTATCAAAGCATATCTTATGAGTGGCATCTGTGTATCAGAGCATGCATCAGAATGTTGATTGATTTCCTTTCAGGAGAGCACAACTTTTGAAGCTTTAAGTTTGATTTCCATACTTTCAGAAAGTTCACAGTTTCTGAACAATAAGATATCAAGCAAGATTACCTTACTTTTAGTAAGTTTATAACTTCTGAATTGTGTTTGGGTTTTGCGTTTGATCATAATTATTGCGGATAGCAAGAGTCGCCACCTAACTTTCTTTTATCCAATAAAGGAAATGGTGAAAATAACAACAAAGACCTTTTGAGATATTTTCTTGAGTTCGGGGGGTAGGTTATGAAAAGGGAAGGTGTTAGCACCCTTTTCATCTGCAGTTATCTACGGGCTCTTAGTTGCTAGCTCACTTTGAAATGCTTTGTTTGAACTTTGTAACGATTCTCGTCTCTATAAGAATGCATACAAAGTGTTGAATTTTGAAAATATTTCATTTGAAAGTGTTCGTGTGTTTGAAATGATGTTGTTTTGAAAATGGTTGTGAGCAAGCAACTACGAGTGTTCTACCTACACAAAAGTCTTAGTTCATTTCCTCCTATTTTAGATATTTCTATTTTAACATTGATTGATAAGAAGCCCTATCATTGGATGTGATGGGACGGGCGTGGGTCATCATATAGTCATAGAAGGCAACATTGTAGGATACCTTAGCAATTTTTCGTAAGGGAATAAGATCATTTACAAAGGCAACATCGAAGGGTCATCGAGGGACTACGATCTTGTATTTGAGGGTCTTTGCTAAAGCATCCCACGTTCGAGGGACATGACTAATTTTATCTGAGGAAACAAGTGTACGTTACCCTAGAGGTGCGAGTGTGCAAAGTGTTTTTTTTTCATGCTATTTTTGTCTTGAATTAGGGTTATCTAGTTGTTGATTTTAATTCTTGTCATACAAACCCTAATTACTAGAAATTATATTGAAAGTGATAAATTGCGGAAATTTAAAGTCCTACGCTATTACACAATTTAGGGGATGGGGATACAAATTTACAAAATGGGGAATGAAAGCAAATAAATCCTAATTACTATTAAAACCATATTGAATAATGAATAACAATACAAATATGTAAAGATAATGTAAAAAAAAAAAAGGAAAATTATTTTAGTTTTTTTTTATGTATTGACACATGAGCTCATGCATTGATACGAAATTTTTTATGCATTGGCTCATATCTGTTTCGTATTGGCTCATATCTATTTTGTATTGGCTCATATCTGTTCCATATTGGCTCATATTTGTTTCGTATCGGCTCATATCTGTTTCGTATCGACACATACACTTATGCGTCGACACATATCATTTCTTGCTCCTAGAAAATGAAAATTAACTCAGTATGAGTCGACGCATTCGCATTTCGTATCGACTCATACAACAGTTCGTATCAATGCATAATGGTTTGCATCGGATCATAACCTATTTTGGACATAATATGTGTCGACTCATAGTGTTTCGTATCGACTCATACTGGTATTTTTTGCCTCTAACATTATTTTGCTGCATATATGAGTCAGTTCTCAACACATGGTCAGTGAAAATGAAAAGCAAGCATATGCTTAGCTTCAAGGGCAATAATATTTACATTTTATCTTCATAAATGGATCACTAATGATGCTTTTATAAAGAGTCCGAAGTTAAGAAAACTTACCTTGAAAATGAAATTTGTGCTTTGAGTTTGAGTTACTGTATTGTCTTGGAGAAGTCAAGTTAGAGGTGGTTGTTTTTTAGTTTGGAAAATAGTGATCTTACAGAAGTTGTTCTTGAGATTGAACAACTTCTATATGATGTATGTGGAGTGTTTTGATGGTTTGTTTGGATAGAACTTGCAAGGTGTGAGAGGTTCAAAGACTTGGACTTCAAACCTCAAGAGTGGAGGTTTTATGGACAATTATGGCTTCTTGAGAGTATGAGATTTTGAGGGCTTGTCTACACAACCAAAAATTCTGGCCATTGGCTTGAAAATGGCCTCTCTATTTATAGAGGAGGTTTGAGAGAACGAGAGAGTTTGCTTTATAAATTATCAAAATTCTGGTTTGGTTGAGATGAAACAACCAAGTTATGTGAAAATTGGTGTTCCAGTGCATGGTACAAGCATGGTCTAAAGTTGCTAGAGGCTTTTTGGCATGTTGCTTCTTACTTTGACATTATGTATGTGCAGAGAAAACAATTGAGAGGCTCAAGGAGTTTACAATTGCATAAAGCATGCTTTATGTGAATGGTAATTGTGCCTTTGTGCTATAAATGGAATGATGCAATGGACAATACTTGAATCACTTGGATAATGGTTCAATTAATTGTGTAAACATCTGATTATGTACAGATTTGCAAGTCACAAGGCCTTCAAATTAAGATTATGCAGCACATCATGCAAATTGGATTATTTGTTCTTCAACAAAATGACTTGCAATTCAAGAATGGATGCCCAACTTCAGGCCCTTGAACCTCCTAGCTCAAGTATGATAAATTCATGCTCTTAGATTTTTTGGAAAGCTTGAACATCCTTTATAACTTTCATGTTGTACATTTTGACAAATTCTTCTTGGAACTATGTGAAAAAATGCCAAGAATTTGGGATAAAATCCTAACCAAAATCTATTGAAAATTTCTCTAAGTGTTAGATGAAAATGTCATAACTTCATGGGCTTATATCTTTAAATCTAAGCATTTTTTGGACATCAACCCTCTAATACAAAGTTGTAGAATTCATAAAGATCTACAACTTTTATATTGAAATTTTCCTTTGAATCATCTTGCATCTTGGTAAAAAAATGTCATGAAGTAATGAAATTAACATGTATAAAAACATTTAGAAAAATTTCTAAGTCTTGCAAAGTTTGACTTTTCAAAATGACTTTTGATTTTCTTGATTTCTTGATGATCAAGTTTCATATTTTTGAATATCTTGATTAATTTTGATCTTTGAAACTTAATGTTAACCAAAAAGTCAAAGTTTGACTTTTTAGTGTACAATTGACTTTTTCATCAATTGACCAAATTTCATCTATCAATCCACTGATCTTGAGAACTGTTTTGAGCCATGAAATTAGGTCAACATGTTGTATTTGAATCCTTGAGATTGTAATTTAAGCCACTAGATCATGTATTAGGTCAAAAAGTCAATGATCAGTCGTTCTTAGTCAAAACCCTAATTTGTGGTCTCAATGTTTCGGAGGTGATTTTGTCTAATCTTCTTGAGAATCCTTGAGCATTGGAGATCTTTTATGAGGAATGTCTTGAGAAAGAGAGGGCACATTTTGGGGTATAACGGGTACATGTGTTTGAATATACATATTCACATAGTGTACAACTTCTTATATATGAAATTAGATTTGATTTCATCCATAAGGTTCTCAACCTAAGACAATATGATCTTCATATTTATCCTGTTTTAGAATACTCAGTGAACTTATTCAAAGTTCCAGGATTGAGACATCAGACAAACAGTTAGTAGCATTAGCATTATATATTTTTGAGTTTAATATTATGTGAATAAATATTATCAAAATCATTTTACATTCTCCCTCTTTGTCAGAAATATAAAAGGCAATAAAGAGACAGAAAAATAAACTTTGAAGATAACCAACAAATAATTAAAACTTCATAAAAAAGAGTTTAAGAGATACAATTGTTTTAGAAACAGAAGAAAATAAATCTTAAGTTCTAAGACAAAGGTTTAATCCTAAAACTCCTTATTAAGATTTTTCATCAGCTGCTTCAATATCTCAGTCATCTGATTAAAGGAAGTTGCTTGAGCAACATTGTTTTCTTCATTTTTTGTCCATACTTTCTTGGATACGCTGATTGGTCTCTTGGAATTTTTCCAAAGTTTCCTTAAGCCTATTGATTTCCTTCTCAACGTTCATAGCAGGCTTGACTTCAAAGAAAGAAGGTTGAAAGTCAACCACTGCTAATGAAGTACTAGAACTACCAGATGAGGGGATAGCTTCTAAGGCAATCACAACTTCTGGTTTTGGAGTAGGTAAAAAGAGAACCTCTACGGTGGCTTCTTCCTAGGATTTGTGCTTCTTGGCAAGTTCAACAAGACCAAAGGATCCCATGATTCTGGAGTTGCTTTCCAGCTAATATCTGAATGACTTACAAGTAACTTCAACTTCCTCTGGATTTATGCTAGTTAGGGTTCTTCTTTTTACCAATTTTAAAGCATTTCTGACACATACTCCTAAATGGTACAGTAATTCGTTCAGAGGATTATGTCAAATGTCTGTTCTGGAAATGTATACCAACGGTTTCATGGTGTATGGACAAGGGTCCCTGTCAGGAACAACAATAATCTTTAGGATTTCTTCTTCAAATAGGGGAACATCTTGATGTTCAACAAAACCTTCTACATACTGGGAGAAATGGTTGGATGCATGAGAGCTAATATTAATTTCCTTAGGAGAAATGAAGGATGAGTGTGGAGATGGAGGTTCGAAAGAGGTTGGTTTTAACTGAGGTTCTGTAGGAATAGAGGAAGTGGAGTCTGTGGTTTTTAAACCTTCTTGGTTGGAGGCAACTGGATGTTTATTTAATTCTATTTTAGAAGCTATAACTCTGGAGGGAGCAGTAGATCCTTTTGAAATCCTTGCAACCTTAGAGGGTTCAGATTTATATGAACTCTCAAGCATCATAACTCATCTTCTGGTTACATTTGTTTTCTTAGGAGCTACAGCGTCTTCTCCAGCCTTGGATTCTTCAACCAATTTTATTTTTCTCTTTGTAGTGTGAGCAATATGGGGCTTATCATTGATAACTGATGATCGATCAAGCAGAAAGTTTAGAAATCCTATCACCGAAATTCGTCTCTCATTTAAATCTGATGAACTTGGTTCCTCGGAATCCTGTATTTCTTCTCCCTTTTTCAGACCAAGATATCTAAGGGTAATTCCATTTATGGAGGCTTCGGTGATCACATTTGAATCTTGAGTGTTCAGAGAGTCAAAAAGATGACTTTCAACAAGAATGTCTGAAATAAGTCTTCCAAAATGAATTTTCAACTTCTTTTTGGATTCCCCGTCCCTTGATTCAGTAACAGTGGTTTACAGATGATTAAAGAGAATTGATGAAAGGTTAATTCTCTCAGAGGTTTAAATGGCATGCAGAAGATACTTCTGGTCAGTATTGACATGATCAAGAGAGTTTTTTGGACATCGATGAGTGAAATTACTCAGAAAGATTCTAAACCAAACCCTTAGTTTAGGAATCATAAATTTTGCCTTTTGTTCCTTAGCCCCTTTTTGATAGATAACATTAACTATACTAGATTTCTTGTAGACTTTTGTTGACATGTTAGTCATAGTAGATCCCAATCTATCAAGACTATAGAGTATGGCTATGTCTTCTTCTGTAATGGAGAACTTCTTCGCATGGACGATCAAGTAATCACAATCTATCAAGACTATAGAGCATGATAAAATTTTTGAATAGAGCGAGAATCTAACACAAAGTAAATTAAAAAGGACAATTGTTAGGCATGGCTTAGAAAGGACAATTGTCTTAAATTAAAGCAAAAACCCTTTCGATTTTTGACAACATATTTAATTGTTATAAACTCTTTAGATATTATAAGATATAAGTAATAAATTTTTCTTCCTTAAGTACTATTAATATGAGTGAGCATCATTAGATCAAAAAGCCATACATTGTAGAGGATTTTAAAAACTTACCTTGTTATAGTCATGCCATGAGCTTTTCTTTAGAGGTTCTTTTATTATCAGAAGTATGTTTAGTCATATTCCTCAGAATCAGTTCTTCAAAATGTGATGGACTTGTTTGAGCCTTTTTCAGAGGAATCTAAGCATTAGAAATTTCTCATTATACATCTTCTAAATTCCTTTATTTTTCGTACGTCTGTAACAGTTCTATTGCTTTCAAATTTTGAATTGGAATCTTCATATGAAATATTTATCTTATCAACTCCAACTTTCTTGAGTACAAATGATAGAGAATATTGAATGTGACTTATCCTTGAATTTTGTTAGTTTCATTCATGTCCATTGATCTACTATTTCAAAGTCTATGTTTTTTCATTATTAGATTGACTTCGAAACCCATGACATTTCCAGGATTAAGTTCCAGGTTTTGGAACATATGCCTTTTTCCCATCATGTGTTGCAAGCACCCAGAGACCAGGTACCAAGACAGGTGTTTCAATTGCACTGCTAAGGATATCTGCAACATAGATTATCTTATCTTTGGGTACCCATAATTTCTTGGATCCTTTCTTGTTAGTTCTACCAGAGTTATGAACAACTTTGGTTTCAGTAGTAGAATAATCATATTTACAAGTGTTAAAATTATTTGGTTTAGCCAATTGATTATCATCGGACTCAGAATCAGATTTCTCTTCATCTTTCCATCTTCTTTTGGCACAAACCAAACAGACCCAAAATGAGAGTGTAAGGTGGTTGGTATGTTTTCAATAATAGATTTATAATTTTCATGAGGATCATAACCAATACCTTTAACTCCATTTATTCTTACACCATAGACCATATAATCTAGCATTCTTTTCCCTATGCTCTTAGTTAGAAATTTCTGGAAAGCTTTGTCCTATTTTTTAATGACATCATCATAAATTTCAGAGGCATCTGGAAGAGTTCTCGTTCCTTTAAGGGCAGAGTTTTCATCTTTTAATAAAAAAATTTCTTCACTTAAAACAAAAATTTCTTCCTTAAGCTTACTGTTTTCAATAGATACATATCCATGGGTCTTTTGAGATCCTTGAACTGAATCTTGAGTAACTCATATTTATCCTGAATTTCAACTAAGGAATATGTTAATTCAGAATGAGTAAGATCGTAGAATACCTCTTTGCAGAATATTTCACCAGTTTCTGGATCAACTTCATCTTCTGGAGGGATTACTTCACTTGATGTTCCACCATGAGCCATCAGCGCCATGTTAGCATGTTCTCCTTCCAAGTCATAGTCAGAAGAGTTTGAAACTTCCCATGTTTCCATTAGCTCTTTCTTTTTTCCTTTGAGAGCTTTCTTCTTTGGAATGTCCTTTAGAAGCTTAAGGTATTCATGCTTGTAGTGTCCTGGCTCAATTCACTCATAATAAATGACTTTGTTTCCACTAGACTTCTTTTGAACAGAAGTTGATTCAAGCAACCTCTAGTCCTCCTTGAACTTTTGAAATTGTTTCCTTGATTTCTCTTCCAGAGACGGTTAACCCTTTTGAACAATAGAGACAACTCATCTTCTTCATCATCAAGATCTTCTTCTGAATCCTCTATCTCTTCTTCTTGAAGAGCTTTGGACTTCTCATATTTCTTGATGGACTTGAGCGCAATAGATTTTATCTTCTTCTGTGGTTCATCTTGTTCTAGCTCAATCTCATGACTTCTTAAATAACTTATCATTTCTTATATAGAATTGTTGTTCAGTTCCTTTGCAAGCTTGAGTTCAGTTACCATATGCCTCCATTTGGATGGCAAGATTATGATAATATTCTTCACATGATCTTCTATTGAATAGCCATTGTTTATAACTCTCAGTCCTGCAACCAAGGTTTGAAATCTTCAAAACATGACTTCAACGCTTTCATTATCCTCCGTCTTGAAGGCTTCATATTTATGAATCAAGGCCAGCACCTTAGTTTCTTTGACTTGATTATTTCCTTCATGAGTCATTTTAAGAGTGTCAAATATAGACTTAGCAAAGTCTTTATTTGTGACCTTCTCATACTCAGTATAAGAAATCACGTTCAGCAAGATAGTTCTTGCTTTATGATGATTCTTATATTCTTTCTTTTGTTGATCAGTCATAGCTCTCCTAGCTATCTCTTTTCCAGTAGCATCCGTGAGAGGTATGTATCCATCAATTACCATATCCCAAAGATCAACATCATGACCTAGAAAGAAGCTTTCAAGTCTATATTTCAAGTATTCAAACTTTTCTCCATCAAAGATGGGAGGTTTTACATTGTAGCTTTTACCGTTTGAATTTTAAGCAACGTTAGTTAGTGTGGGTTTAACCACTGTGTTTCTTCAAAGAAAAACTTGTCTGGATCTTTATTTGACATGGTTAAGTGTTTGATAATTAACGATACCAGAACCGGAGCTCTGATGCCAATTGAAGGTGTGAAAAACACAAGAAAGGGGGTTTGAATTGGGTTTCACCAAAAATAATTTTAAATCTTTTGATTGATGAAAGACCAAGTTAACTTAGAACATAAAAATAAATGATCACAATTATTTTTATCCTGGTTCACTGTTAACTAAGCTACTCATGTCCATCCCTCAAGATGATTTTCCTTCAACAAGGACTTAATCCACTATAACCAAACTGATTATAGATAACCCACAATAAGCCAGATCAACCTTATTGGCACTTCCAATAAGTTAGTCGATCCTTATTGCAAATCCACTCAAACCGCAACAAGAGTCTTCTTGAGAACATACCTGCACTTTTACACTCAAGGAATCAATCCACAACTATTTAATACTTTCAGTGTATTACAATTTGCTTCTTTTAAGCATATTACACAAACTTTTCAGTATAAAGAGAAACACCTAAGTGTTTTACAGCAAGATACGAGCAATAACTCATTGCCTATTTACAAAACTATACACCGAATATTTCTCTAAAGAGTTTCACAATGCATTGGTGTAGTTTTGTTGAGCTTAATTTAATTCGATAGATTTTTCGCTGTAATGTTGATTCTTACTTTTCTTCAGCTTCCAAATCTTCCTTTTATAGTTTGTAAAAGAAATATGTTGAAGAGGTAGAAAGGTAATCATAAATCCAGTTGTTTGTTCCCAATGGTCATAATGAGAGTGGTTGACAATACAGTACAAAAGGATTATCCTTACGCCACCCTCGAGGGTAGAGGTGACCGAGAAATTTTTGTGACTTTTGTACACCATCACACGTTAACCATTTTGAACTTCTTCTATTTTTCATAGGCTTCAGATAATTTGAATGTTTGAAGCTTTTTGTAGAAGAATCACTCTTAAGTCTTAGAAAATAAGTCTTGGAGTCTTTAGAAGTTGTCCCATCAGAACGTAGTGTTCAGAGTCTTCAGCACATGGTCTTAAGAACTTGTCTTTCTTTAGATCATCAGAACTTGTTCATAAGAACCTTGTGTGATCGGTGGATCTGGAACTGACTGTTTAACGCTGGTTCGCGAAATTTCGCGGAAGCAAGAGTCGCCACCGTCTTTTATTTTCTCCAAATGGAAAGGACAAAAGCACAGAAAAATTCCTTTTGAGATTAGTTCTCGGTTCGGGAGGTAGATTTATAGAAAGGGAAGGTGTTAGCACCCTTTCTATCCATGGTTATCCATGGGCTCTTAGATACTTGCTCATTTGTGTTTTCAAAATTGTTTGTTTGCTTTTCAAGGTGAGTGGGTTTGAAAAAGTTCCGTTTAAAATTTCAGTTCGACTCTTGTATCAGTCCTCAAGAGTGTTTGAAAAGTTGTTTTTGAAAGCTTTTTGAAAAGTGTCGGTGTGAAAAGAAGTTTTTTGGTTTGTTTTGAATTTAGAGCAAGTATCTATGAGTCATCTACCTACCCTAAGGAATTAGTTTGTGTAAATATCCTTAAGGTAGTGCCATCCCACCATTGAGAGATAGGTAGCACCACCGTTGGAGGTGTTCGGGTCAATTCGAGTTTAGGGACAGTGTGGTCACCAGAGCAATAGGAAGACACCTTAGAAGCTACCCCCATGCCATGTTCATGGACATTAGGACTTACTAAAACGTCCTCTACTCGACGACCACGTTTCGAGGGGCAAGGCAACAGTGAGGCGTACCCTAGGAGTGGTGTGTGAATTGTGTGTCATGTTCAGTTATATTTGTCTTTGTCATGCATTGAGTGTTCTACGTTTTGATTTTATTTTTGGCCATTCATTCTTTCATGCAAATTATTAGCAGTTAAGAGGGGCGGGAATTAAAAGTGCGGAAAAGATAAAGGTCCTACGCTATTACAAAGGCGCGGGTCTACATCGCCAAATTAAACCAAGACCCGATTTGAAATAAATAAAATGCGGAAAGTAAATATCCTAATTATCTATTACAAAGCTTTGGGGCAATTACATGAAATTCTAAAAAAATAAATAAAAGTAAATGTGCGAAAAGAAATAAAAATCGAGAATGCGAGGGCGTTGGACCCTTTTAAAGAAATTAAATCGAAATCATAAATTAAATAAAAGAAAGAACCCTTTTTTTTTGGAGTTTTTGTGTTTATGGAATTAAGGAGAATTAAATTGGAATTAAAAGTTAATTAAAACCCTAGTTCTAAATTGTTTTTAATTTATTAAAAAAATGTTTAAGTTGTAACCTAATTTAACCCTAATTAATTAAATGGCATATTTAAATAATTAATAATTAATAATGGTGAAAAAGGAAAAAAGAATAAAAGTATAAAAACCCTAATTTCTACATTTTTTAGTTTATTTAAAAAAAAATTAGAATTAAACCTAAAATTAAACTAATTAGTTATTAGAATTTTATTTATAAAATATTGATTAAAAAATAAATGAACATATTTTTATTTTTTATAGTTTCTGATTGTTTTTTGTATTTTAATGTTGTAAAAAATTAATTTGTGGAATTAAATAAATAATTAATATAATTAAAATAAATGAAAGAAAAGCAAAAAGAAGAGAAGAAAATGCAAACAGATGGGGGGTGTTGACCCAAATTGAGGAGGTATGTTGAGAGTAATCTGGCCCATGAAATGCAAGCCCATTTGACTTTTCAGACTTGCGTGTGGAGGCATTGACTGGTGTGTACCCTGGGAACCTCATCATGGCCTTTGGATTGGCGTTGCTGGACATGTGGCAGGCAAGCTGGCGAAGGCATATGGTGAACCTTTGAGAATATGCTGCACAGAAGCGTGTTAAAACAAAATATATGAAATAAGTGGGGGACCTGGGAGTCGAACCCAGGTCCCAATGTTTACCACTATCCCTGTCCACCAACTGAGCTATGCACGCGCGTTTGTTAGTATAATAAGATAAAAATAATATATATGAAATGTGCAATTATTCTGGAATCAAATAAAAAAACGCGCTAAGTTTCAAATACACCAATCATGCCAAGCCACGCCAGCGTCTTCCCCGTCGTTCTTCGTTTTACCTGAAAATACAAGTTAGATAGCGGGGGTTTTAAACCCCCACAATCTGAAACCACAAATAATAGCGAATAGAAATTGGGCAATGATAAATTGAGCGCGATGAGTGTTTTAGATTCGTTGGAATGTTACGAATTCAATGGTCCTAGTCTCATGGTCTAATTTTACCAGATACTCAAAGCCCCAAATGGAAGCTTCTGAAACCCTAGAACACTTCAATGGTATATTTCGCTACAGGCAAGATTAGTTCAATTAAAATACACCAAAAGCTTCAGTGAGTCCACATTAGTACAAATCAAACATTAAACTACATTGATATGGCATGAAAATATGAATACGAATATGCAAAAAAGCATGAACAGGGTGACTTCGTGCTACCAGTTCTTGAGGTTAGGGGACTTGTTTTTGATTGAGAAAGCTTCCTAGTTATCTAAGCAAGCCTTTGGAATGGTTCTTTTGCCTTGAAACACCCTGCAATACAGTTTTCAGTTTTGAGTTTTTTTAAGAAAAATGCAAGCTTTGATTCTTGACTCTGAGCACAGCTAGCTTGTTCTTGTGATTAGGGTTAGGTTTCTGTATGTATATGGAATGATTTTGGTCAGAAATCCAAGCCCAACAACCATGTATTCAATGCTTTTGAGATTTGATTTCAATGGTATCTTTTTCAATCTTTTTCATGTAAAGAACATGCCAATTATTGCCAATCACCTTGATTCTTTCCTTATTGAATAGTGCACGAAATCTTGAGTGAATTCTATGCACAAAAAGATTTGAAAAGCATGGATTAGTATTTTTCTTATAATTAATTTTAATTAAATGAATTAAATAGATTAAATATTCAATTAATTAATTAAAAATAGGAAAATAACTCCCCTTTGGGTCAATGGGTCGTGCATAGCTTTTGGATGATGATTCTTGGAAGAAATTGAGGCCCATTAGCAATTTTGAGGTATTTGAAGTAAAGTTGACTTTTCAAAATTCCCAAAAATTTCCCAACTTCCACAAGGCATATCTTGCTCAATTTTTAAGCTTTGATCATGTTCTTGGACATTTTGGAAAGGTCTTGAAGTCCTCTAACCAACGCCTTTGGTCCCATGTCATTTTGCTTAACCAATCTCAAGTTATGGTCTTTGACTTAAAGTCCCTTTTTGTTGACTTTTGAAAATGACCTATAATGTTGAAATTGATAACTTTTTGTGAGAGCATTTCTTGGACTTGAAGTGTGAAGATGAGTTGTAGTAAATGTCATTCTCTTCAAAATGAGCTTTGGATGGAATTTTTCTGATATACCATGTGGAAGTTATGCCTTGGTCAAGTTACAGTTGACTTTTTCAACTGTCCAAATATGGAAACTTTTGCATCTTGAGACTTTTTGAGCCATGCCTTGAGAATCATGATCAAGAATTGATCAAATGATGTTTGTGGCTTCAAAATAAGATGTTGACCAAAAATTTGGACTTTTGAATGTCAAATGACCATTTTGCCCCTGCAGTTGACTGTTGAGCAATTAGGGTTTCTGACTGTGCAATTTTGCGTTGTGAGTCTTGAAACTTAGCATATGGATGCTTGACCAAGTATGTAGGCATGTGGGACTTTTTTGGACCCTTGGAAACTTCAATTTCTTTGCCATAACCAAAACCCTAGTTTTTGACTGTTAGGAGGCCATTGAACTGTGCAACTCTTGAGAGATTGTGAAGCATGCTCTTTGCAAATCTTGAAGAATATGGGAGGGAAAATTTTGGGGTACAACAGTTGCCCCTGTTCAATCTTCTTAGACCTGAGAATGTAGATTGGTTGTCGTGCCTTTCGTAGTCCGAAGGTAGAAGATGATTGAACACTAGAGTGCCCAGAAATTTGCGCTCACATAGTAGTGTGATGGTGGGAATGGGCTTACAGATGCCATTTGGAGATTGGATAGGTGGATGGGCTTATAGATGCCATCTGATGGGGTGTCGATCGCATAAGAGATTCCTTAGCGAGAACTTGCGTACCTGAAAAAGAAAATGATTACCTGACCTGTTACAGGAGCTGGTCTTCAAACTCTTTATGTAGATGCATTCTGGCTGGATACAGGTATCAAATTTTTGAACCTCCTCATACGTGCCCTGGCGAGATACAGGAATCGAGTCTGGAGCTTCTAAAGGTGATGAATGGATCAGGGATGGTTACTACCTCAACGGGACGGTGAGAGAACCTTGGATGATTACTACCTCAACAGGAACGCTGAGAGAATCTTGGACGATTACTACCTCAACAGGAACGCTGAGAGAATCTTGGGGCGATTACTACCTCAACAGGAACGCTGAGAGAACCTTGGGCGATTACTACCTCGACAGGAACGCTGAGGGAATCTTGGATGTCTTCTACTGGGATAAGAATCAGGGAGATCTTAGGGTCGATCTGACTGAACCGGAGAAGGCCTTTGACTAGATAAGAATCAGGAAAACCTTAGGGTCGATTTAACTGAACCGGACAAGGTCTTGGAATCTTCAACTGGATAAGAATCAGGGAGATCTTAGGGTCAATCTGACTGAACCAGAGAAGGCCTTTGACTGGATAAGAATCAGGAAAATCTTAGGGTCGATTTAACTGAACCAGGCTAGGTCTTGGAATATCTTCAATTGGATAAGAATCAGGGAGATCTTAGGGTCGATCTGACTGAACCAGAGAAGGCCTTTGACTGGATAAGAATCAGGAAAATCTTAGGGTCGATTTAACTGAACCAGGCTAGGTCTTGGAATATCTTCAACTGGATAAGAATCAGGGAGATCTTAGGGTCGATCTGACTGAACCAAAGAAGGCCTTTGACTGGATAAGAATCAGGAAAATCTTAGGGTCGATTTAACTGAACCAGGCTAAAGTCTTGGACATAGCTGAGAACTTAACTGGATCTTTCCTGAAAGGTAAAGGTCAGTCATATGCAATGCATGATATGGATCAAGCAATGATGTTCTCAACATAAAGGAGATTTGTAAGATATGATGCGTATATGCATGCTATAATGTATGGAAATGTGATGTTTACGAACATATGTTTTTGTCTAGGAAAGTAAATCCTTGACGGGTGCCGGGAAGTCACATCCTGGGCTGATGTAGAGCTTTTGTTTCCACTGGGGAGTGATTGCAAGGATGAACCGGTAGGAGAAGATAACTCCGTTGGGGAATAAACTTGGCGAGTGGATCACTCTGCGGGGAATAACTGTTCTAGCGATCTTGCTGGGGAACAGTACTCTGTGGGGAGAGAGGTACTTTGCTGGGATATTGATGGTAACTTCGCTGGGGATACCGTTGATGCGTTGGAAGTGTTTAATAGACTTCGCTGGGGATAAGAAGACTTCGCCGAGGACGATCTTTCCGTGGCTTTTGGCTGAGGATAACCCAGTTATGTCCTGGTAGGGAAATAACCTTTGAATAAAGTCGGGGGACGCGTTCGTGCTCTACGGGGATAAGCTTCCGGAATCTACTGGGGATAAGCTTACTGCTTGGGGAGATGGATTCCAACTTTCCTGGGGAAACTGGATTGGACTCTCCTGGGGAAATTTTGAACTATATTGGGGAAGTGACTCCATTGAATGTTTGATATACCGCCGGGGAACAATCTTTAGGTCAAGACTGCCGGGGATGCTTGTTTAAGAATATTTGTATATCGTGCTGGGGAATGTTGAGATCTGCGGGGGTACCCAACTTCCTTAAGGCTGATAATAGCTTTGCTTGGGGGGAGTGCATTGACTTGCTGACTCACTCTCTGGGGAATTAAGATATATTGGTCATGTTTTTCGGCTGAATTTACCTTAGTACTTTGGTGGACAGAACAATTAGATCGCTTTAGACGACTCCTTATTGCCCCTGTTTCTAATGTTACTTGTAATTAATCCTTTGTTTCGTATGCAAATATTTATGAATTAGCAATTAGTGTCAAATACATATATCACAAATTGAACCTTGGACGTTCTTCGCAAAACAAAACAGAAAAGGAAAAACTATTGGCAATTTTAACTGAAAAGTGATTTTATATTGATTTTTGAATTGCCTGTAAATAGGCGTTTTATGTACAAGAGGCTGACGTCCTAGTAAGAGAACGCCGTTGAACAAAAGAGTTTATACAATTTGTACAATAGGGAAAACAAAACAGCTGTGTGAAAAGAATAATCCCACTGGGTTCCAACTCTGCTATTGCCTTTATATCTTCGGGCGTCTCATCACTTGATGACCTAGCTGAAGATGAAGCTGATTGATTGATACCGTCTGAACTTGGTGTCGATACCGGACTCTGGATGCAGAGTGATCCAATGAGACATAGTATTACGCTTTATCCCTAACTTTTGCCTGGACCGCCCTTTCGGGTTTTCAGTCCACCGGGATACCCATTTTTGCCCAAGCCACCTTTTCAGGTTTTCGACTTGCCGGGTGTACAGATTTTTTTCATTTCATCCCTTCATTTTGCCCGAACCCTTTTGGTTCGCCGGGAAGCCCTAATTTTTGCCTAGGTATGTCAACCTAGCGGGTCTCTTTTCATGCGTAGTATCTTTTTACTATGTCTGCATTGGCGGGGTGAGGAAGGTCGTCACCATCCATGGTAGTTAGAATCATGGCTCCTCCTGAGAACACATGTTTAAACATAAATGGCCCTTCATACGTAGGGGTCCATTTGCCCCTTGGATCACTCTGAGGAAGGATGATACGTTTGATTACCAGATCCCCAACTTGATACTCTTGTGGTCTGACCTTTTTGTTAAATGCCCTGATCATCCGTTTTTGGTACGTCTGACCATGACAAATAGCAGCAAGTCTCTTTTGGTCAATTAAATTTAGCTGATCAAGTCGTGTCTGGATCCAATCATCTTCGTTCAGATCTGCATCCTTCATTATCCGGAGAGAGGGTATCTGCACTTCGATCGGTAAGACTGCCTCCATACCGTAGACCAAGGAGAAAGGAGTTGCCCCGGTTGATGTCCTTGCTGAGGTACGGTACCCATAAAGAGTGAACGGTAACATCTCGTGCCAATCTTTATAGGTCACTGTCATCTTCTGCACAATTTTCTTGATATTCTTATTCGCTGCTTCTACAGCCCCATTCATCTTCGGCCGGTAAGGAGAAGAGTTGTGGTGCTGTATCTTAAACTGCTCGCAGAGCTCAGTGATCATCTTGTTATTGAGATTGGTACCGTTGTCTGTAATGATTCTTTCAGGGACGCCGTATCGACAGATCAGGGTATGCCGAATGAACCGTGCCACAACATTCTTGGTTACAGTGGCGTAGGAAGCTGCTTCAACCCACTTTGTAAAATAATCGATCGCTACCAGGATGAAGCGATGCCCGTTGGATGCTGTAGGTTTAATCTCACCGATCATATCTATGCCCCACATTGCAAAGGGCCAAGGTGCAGTCAGGACGTTCAGAGGAACTGGAGGAACGTGCACCTTGTCTGCGTAAATCTGACATTTGTGACATGTCCGAGAATGTTGGTAACAGTCGGCTTCCATTGTGGACCAGAAATACCCTGCCCGAAGGATTTTCTTTGCCATAGTGTGTCCACTGGAATGTGTTCCGAAGGTACCCTCATGCAGTTCTGCCATGATCCTTTCTGCTTCAGTCTTATCCACACAACGCAGTAAGGTCGAATCATGGTTTCGCTTGTACAGGATGTCGTTGCTAAGGAAGAACTTCGCTGCGAACCTTCTCAGAAACTTCTTATCGTTGACAGATGCACCTTCAGGGTATTCCTGAGCTTCCAAGTATCTCTTCACCTCATGGTACCAAGGCTTCTCATTCACCAATTCAGTCTCAAGATCACAACAATATGTCGGTTCGTCCAGTTTCCAGATGATGATCCGGGGAGCCTCATTGTCCCATTTGACCTTGAACATAGAAGACATCGTAGCTAACGCGTCCGCCAGCTGATTCTCCTCTCTCGAAAAGTGTTCAAAGGTTATCTCTGTGAAATGGGGGATCATTGTCAACACACATTCTTTGTAAGGAATAAGGTTCGGATGTTTCGTATCCCATTCTCCTTTGATCTGATTGATCACGAGAGCGGAATCTCCGAAGACACTCGGAAACTTGATCCTTAAGTCAATCGCCGCTTGAAGACCCATTATGCATGCCTCATACTCCGCCATGTTGTTGGTGCAGTTGAAACATAGCCGGGCAGTAAGTGGCGTATGAGTGCCTTGAGGGGATATGATCACAGCGCCGATGCCGTTACCCAAAGCGTTGGAGGCTCCGTCAAAGTGCATAGACCATCGGGATCCTTCCTCAGGTCCTTCATCCGGTCCAGGTACTTCGCAATCAGTCACAATCATGATACTCTCGTCTAGAAACTCGAAGTTCATTGACTGATAATCATCTACTGCCTGATGTGCCAAGTGGTCTGCCAATACACTTCCCTTGATGGCTTTCTGAGTCGTGTACTGGATGTCGTATTCTGTCAAGATCATTTGCCATCTTGCTATTCTCCCAGACAGAGCAGGCTTTTCGAATATGTACTTTATAGGATCCATCTTTGAAATCAACAAGGTAGTGTGAGTCAGCATATACTGTCTCAGCCGGCGAGCAGCCCATACCAAAGCGCAACAAGTTTTCTCGAGCAGTGAGTATCGGGTCTCACAGTCGGTAAACTTTTTGCTAAGGTAATAAATGGCGTGCTCTTTTCGGCCAGACTCGTCATGCTGCCCCAGCACACACCCCATTGAGTTGTCAAGTACTGTCAGGTATAATATCAGAGGTCTCCCTTCAACCGGTGGCATAAGAATGGGTGGTTCTTGGAGATACTCTTTGATTTTGTCGAAAGCGGCCTTACATTCATCATTCCAACGTACTACCTGATCTTTCTTCAGCAGCTTGAAGATTGGTTCACAGGTAGCGGTTAGGTGCGAGATGAATCGAGCAATGTAATTCAGGTGTCCTAAAAAGCCTCTGACTTCTTTCTCTGTCTTAGGAACTGGCATCTCTTGAATAGCTTTAACCTTGGCAGGGTCCACTTGAATACCCTTATCGCTTACGATGAAGCCTAGCAACTTTCCAGATCTAACCTCGAAGGTGCACTTGATCGGGTTCAACCTCAGCTTGTACAGTTTCAAACGGTCAAACAATTTCTGCAGATGATCAAGGTGTTCTTCCTCGATTTGGGACCTTGCAATCATATCATCAACATACACCTCAATCTCATGATGGATCATGTCATGAAATAAAGCAACCATGGCACGTTGATAGGTTGCCCCAGCATTTTTTAACCCGAATGGCATGACCTTGTAGCAGAAGGTTCCCCACTGAGTGACAAAGGTAGTCTTCTCCATGTCTTCAGGTTCCATCTGAATCTGATTATAACCTGAAAAACCGTCCATGAAGGAGAACACCTTGTGCTGAGCAGTATTGTCAACCAGGACATCAATGTGAGGTAGGGGAAGTCATCTTTGGGGCTGGCCCTGTTCAGATCCCTGTAATCAACACACATTCTGACCTTACCATCCTTCTTTGGTACCGGCACCACATTAGCAACCCACTGAGGATAAGAAGTCACTGCAAGAAACCCGGCATCAAACTGCTTCATAACCTCAGCTTTGATCTTCTCAGACATCTCTGGACGCATACGGCGGACCTTTTGCTTAACCAGAGGGCAGTCTTCCTTGGTAGCCAAGTGATGGACCACAATGTCGGTATCCAACCCGGGCATGTCTTCGTAGGACCAGGCAAACATTTCCATGTAGTCATGTAACATCTGAGTCAACCGTTGCTTCACGCTGAGCTCTAGGTTGGCACCAATCTTGACTTCTTTTCTGTCTGCCTCAGTACCCAGATTTATCGTTTCCACTGGCTCTTCATGTGGTTGAATTACCCTCTCTTCCTAGAGTAACAGTCTTGCAAGCTCGCCAGGCACTTCGCAATCATCTTCACCTTCGTCTTTGGCTAAGTTGATCGGATTTTTGAAGTCATAACTAGCAGTAGCAGAGTCGTTACCAGTGAGATCCAGAGTGGATTGAAACCTGTATGGGTGAGTGTGTGTAAATACAGCTGTTTTGCAATATATAAAGAAAGAGAAGAAAGAAAAAGATCATAAGATTTGAAGTGCGAGAAAACGTCCAAGGTCTTTATTCATGATATATGGAAATGACAATTAATATGCCCTCACAAATGAAGCCAACGGTGCCCCGGGTAAGACACCGGGCCATAAAGTTTCAGTTTATTGTTTATTACAAATAACAAAACAAAGGGATTCATTACTGCGTAACAAAAGTAACAGGTGTATGATCTTTTACGGTCCAATTGCTAGGTCCACTGTCGATCGTCGGATAAATCCAGCTGTTGAACTCAGATTCCTCCACTTCGTCATCATCCCTGATAGCATTCACTCCATGGTCAGGTAGGGGAGCTGTCACTACATTGGGTTTCTCAGGTGCCTCAAACTGTACCTCCTCCGCATCAATAAGGTCCTGCACCTTATTTCTTAGGTCCCAGCAATCATCAGTAGAATGCCCCGGGCTATCAGAGTGATAAGCATAACGGGCATTTGGATTGTACTTGGGAGAGGCAGTATTCATAACCTTCGGGGCCTCTCTAACAGTCACCAAATTGGTGGATAGCAACTGCGGCAAGATTTGCGATAGGGTCATGCTTAGACGGGTAAACTCTCTTCTGGGTCTTTCAGCCCTGGGTGGATTGGTTTGCCGAGGAGCGGAAGCAGGCTTTGCAATCATCACCGCGTTGACAGATTGGCGGCGTTCTGGTTTCTCTTTCCTCCTAGGCCCATACACAGCACTGGCCTCCTTTTTAAAGGGTTTCTTCTCAGCACTTGAAGACGCACCTTTCTGAATTTTACCGGACTTCATTCCAGCCTCTATTCTCTCCCCAGTCAGAATAAGATCAGTGAACCCTGCAGACGAATTACCGATAAGATGATTGAAAAATGGCCCAGATAGGGTCCCCAAGAACATATCCACCAGCTCACGGTCTGTTAACGGAGGCTGCACCCTACCAGCCAGATCCCTCCACTTCTGTGCATACTCTTTAAAACCTTTGCTTGATCCTAGCGACATACCCTGGAGTTGGGTACGTGTAGGAGCAAGGTCGGCATTATATTGATACTGCTTGTAAAAAGCAGTAGCCAACTCCTCCCAGTTATGAACTTTGGTCCCATCCAGCTGATATAACCATTCGAGATGAGTCCCTGAAAGACTCTCCTGGAAGAAGTGGATCCACAAGTTCTTGTCCGCTGTGTACGGCTAAATCTTCCGCACATAAGATCTGAGGTGTAGCTTGGGACAAGACGCCCCGTCATACTTGGTGAAAGATGGTGCCTTAAACTTGTGAGGAATGATCACACCAGTAGATAAGCCCAAGTCTCCGAAATCCAGCCCAGGCACTTGTTGGATCTCCATTGCATTCAGTCTGTCTTCCAACTGCTTATACCGGTCTTCAGCAGGAGGATACTGTTCCTCATTAAAGTCAGTCTCGTTGTCAGAGACTACTGGACTTAGAGCCTTTCCTCCCTGGGGACTATCTTTGCCTACAGAAGAACCAGCTTCCCCATTCTACAGAGTATTACCAAACCTCCGGCCCGAGTTGAAAAGAACAGTTCTCTTCTTCTTCTTCTCCTTCTTCAGGAGCAAAGCCTTCAGCTCTTCTTGGCCCTGAGCCAAACCCATGATCAGCTCCTGAAATTGTGCGTTCTGCGCCTGAAGGGCCTTGATAGACATCTCGGTTAATGATTCAGGGTTCATGATGCTGAAATAAACAGCGAAGAACAGTAAGCAACCTGAAAAGAAGAGTACCTGCTATGCACATGATGAATGATATGTGTTTATGCAATGCCTTCAAGGGTTCGAAAATTCAAATTTGTTGTAGACAAAAAGGAACACACGTTATCATTAAGGAAATAATTGTTCAGTACATCAAAGCCTCATGGGCACATATTACAAAGCAAATCAATCCCAAAAGACACTACGCATCCTCTTTGGAGCTATGTAGGTGTTGAGATTCCTTTCCTCGTGCAGTAGGCGGGTGAGCTCCAAGACCTTCTTTTCACTAGCATGTAGACTGGTCTCAAGAGAATTCCGTTCTTCCTTAAGCTGGATCCAGCTCTTCTGCATCTCTTCCCAGGACGTGGGCATGTCAGGATGTTGAATGGTGTAGGACACCTCTCCCTCCAAGACTGGCTCTTTGGTCACAGGGAGCACATGAGGATAAGGCATTACTAACTTCTGGGAGCGGGCTCGTACCCACTTGAGTTAAGGTTCCAACGGGATGGAATTCTTGTGCCCCAGGGTCTTGCTGTCTATCCTACTTGGCATCCTCCAAGCTCTGATAAATCTCTGGCGAAGTCCTTGTGCATCGTTGTCGAAGTCAAAAACTATGTCAGGAATTAACATGTCATGAGGGCCATCCCTCCGAGCATAACCAAACTGTCTCCAAGCCAGGCATGGGTTATAAGTAATACCTCCTCTGATTCCAAGTAAAGGAACATTAGGGTACTCCCTACAACGATCAATGATAGTGACATCCTCTCTGGACCAAGAACACCAATGTATGTCAGCATGTGTAAGAGTCATTAATCGTTGTGACCATCTCAAACCCCGCTCATTCTTCAAAACTGATTGTGGAAGGTGCGAAATAAATCACCTTCCCAGGAGAGGAGTACAACACATAAGAACACCTCTTTTTCTCATGGTTCGAGTGTAACATGAGTGAAGGATGTCCCCCAGCAACGTAGGTATAGGATTCCTGGACATGAAGATCGGGACAGCACTGATATCTATAAGCTGATCTGGGTTAGGGAACAACACCAAACCATAGACAAGGAGGGCCACAACTTCTTCAAAAGCTTGTAAGTCAAGGGAGTTCCAACATTCCTGGGCCTTTTCAAACAGAAACCTGGCTAAGAACCCTTTGATGCCACTTCTAACTTCCCAATGTCCCTTGAGGTCAGATGATTGTAGGTGTAAGGCTTTAGCAATCTCTTCAAGTTTGGGTTCCTTTTCCGTACCGTTGTAGGGTAGTTGATCAAGGATAGGGATCTTCAGAAGCCGGGAGAACTCTTCCAATGTAGGTACCAGTTGATAATCCAGGAAAGTGAAACAATGATGCAAAGGGTCAAAGAACTGGAACAGGACCTTTATCATATCTTCCTCAATGTTGGTGTTGACCAAGCTGATGAGTCTTCCATGTCTTTCACTGAATGAAGAGCTCTCGGGAATCCTGGATATAAGCTCCTTAAGCTGAGGAGGGATCCTTACAAGGCTGATCTGAATTGTCTTTCTGCGAACAGTTTCCATGTCCTACAAAACAAGAACAAAGATGAAGATTCGAACCCCTGAAATGGTTAGTCAATGCATATGATGCTGTATGATGTCATGATGCTATGATTAAACACACCATAAATATTTACAAAGCAAACATGATAAGGCACACAAGTCACACAAGACAAGCCCATAGAGTTTAGGCCAGCATGGGGTCTGGGTATTACCCTCTTGAAGTTGGTGGGCTCAACCTGTCCTATTAGAAGTAACCGGGTTCTAAGGGTCTCAATATCACTGGATTGCTTTCATTGTTCATCATTTTGATTTAGCCACTGAACTGGCGACCGAAATATTCCAGGAAAGCAACCCTCAATTGAGTGTAGTATCGAGTATCAACCAACCTCGGACTGCACCAAAGTCAGTTATCTCACTACCCTAAAGAGGCCAAGATGGTTCAATTAAGGTTCCTAAGGTCAGTTGATGCTTCACGACACCACATGGAGGCCCCGTACTCTCCTTGACTGAACTCAAGGGTTACCGGTACACACCAAAGTGCCACATCAACGTAGCAGACTGTTTCAACCATGTCGGTATACCCCGCACAGTTCCCTCACAGCCTTGTTGCTACTTTCTAAGAAGGTATCCCCAGATCCGGGTTAGGATCTATAGAACTCCCAAGACAGTCCCACAATTTAAAGCAAACAAGTCAAAGCAATTGAAAACACAGTTATGAACTATCCTAAGGTACACCTCACTTTTAAGATTTCCCCAGCAGAGTCGCCAATTCTGTAATCGGTGGATCTGGAACTGACTGTTTAACGCTGGTTCGCAAAATGTCGTGGAAGCAAGAGTCGCCACCGTCTTTTATTTTCTCCAAATAGAAAGGACAAAAGCACAGGAAAATTCCTTTTGAGATTAGTTCTCGGTTCGGGAGGTAGATTTATAGAAAGGGAAGGTGTTAGCACCCTTTCTATCCATGGTTATCCATGGGCTCTTAGATACTTGCTCATTTGTGTTTTCAAAATTGTTTGTTTGCTTTTCAAGGTGAGTGGGTTTGAAAAAGTTCCGTTTAAAATTTCAGTTCGACTCTTGTATCAGTCCTCAAGAGTGTTTGAAAAGTTGTTTTTGAAAGCTTTTTGAAAAGTGTCGGTGTGAAAAGAAGTTTTTTGGTTTGTTTTGAATTTAGAGCAAGTATCTACGAGTCATCTACCTACCCTAAGGAATTAGTTTGTGTAAATATCCTTAAGGTAGTGCCATCCCACCATTGAGAGATAGGTAGCACCACCGTTGGAGGTGTTCGGGTCAATTCGAGTTTAGGGACAGTGTGGTCACCAGAGCAATAGGAAGACACCTTAGAAGCTACCCCCATGCCATGTTCATGGACATTAGGAATTACTAAAACGTCCTCTACTCGACGACCACGTTTCGAGGGGCAAGGCAACAGTGAGGCGTACCCTAGGAGTGGTGTGTGAATTGTGTGTCATGTTCTGTTATATTTGTCTTTGTCATGCATTGAGTGTTCTACGTTTTGATTTTATTTTTGGCCATTCATTCTTTCATGCAAATTATTAGCAGTTAAGAGGGGCGGGAATTAAAAGTGCGGAAAAGATAAAGGTCCTACGCTATTACAAAGGCGCGGGTCTACATCGCCAAATTAAACCAAGACCCGATTTGAAATAAATAAAATGCAGAAAGTAAATATCCTAATTATCTATTACAAAGCTTTGGGGCAATTACATGAAATTTTAAAAAAATAAATAAAAGTAAATGTGCGAAAAGAAATAAAAATCGAGAATGCGAGGGCGTTGGACCCTTTTAAAGAAATTAAATCGAAATCATAAATTAATTAAATTAAATAAAAGAAAGAACCCTTTTTTTTGGAGTTTTTGTGTTTATGGAATTAAGGAGAATTAAATTGGAATTAAAAGTTAATTAAGACCCTAGTTCTAAATTGTTTTTAATTTATTAAAAAAATGTTTAAGTTGTAACCTAATTTAACCCTAATTAATTAAATGGCATATTTAAATAATTAATAATTAATAATGGTGAAAAAGGAAAAAAGAATAAAAGTATAAAAACCCTAATTTCTACATTTTTTAGTTTATTTAAAAAAAATAGAATTAAACCTAAAATTAAACTAATTAGTTATTAGAATTTTATTTATAAAATATTGATTAAAAAATAAATGAACATATTTTTATTTTTTATAGTTTCTGATTTTTTTTTTTTGTATTTTTATGTTGTAAAAAATTAATTTGTGGAATTAAATAAACAATTAATATAATTAAAATAAATGAAAGAAAAGAAAAAAGAAGAGAAGAAAATGCAAACAGATGGGGGGTGTTGACCCAAATTGAGGAGGTATGTTGAGAGTAATCTGGCCCATGAAATGCAAGCCCATTTGACTTTTCAGACTTGCGTGTGGAGGCATTGACTGGTGTGTACCCTGGGACCCTCATCATGGCCTTTGGATTGGCGTTGCTGGACATGTGGCAGGCAAGCTGGCGAAGGCATATGGTGAACCTTTGAGAATATGCTGCACAGAAGCGTGTTAAAACAAAATATATGAAATAAGTGGGGGACCTGGGAATCGAACCCAGGTCCCAATGTTTACCACTATCCCTGTCCACCAACTGAGCTATCCACGCGCGTTTGTTAGTATAATAAGATAAAAATAATATATATGAAATGTGCAATTATTCTGGAATCAAATAAAAAATCGCGCTAAGTTTCAAATACACCAATCATGCCAAGCCACGCCAGCGTCTTCCCCGTCATTCTTCGTTTTACCTGAAAATACAAGTTAGATAGCGGGGGTTTTAAACCCCCACAATCTGAAACCACAAATAATAGCAAATAGAAATTGGGCAATGATAAATTGAGCGCGATGAGTGTTTTAGATTCGTTGGAATGTTACGAATTCAATGGTCCTAGTCTCATGGTCTAATTTTACCAGATACTCAAAGCCCCAAATGGAAGCTTCTGAAACCCTAGAACACTTCAATGGTATATTTCGCTACAGGCAAGATTAGTTCAATTAAAATACACCAAAAGCTTCAGTGAGTCCACATTAGTACAAATCAAACATTAAACTGCATTGATATGGCATGAAAATATGAATACGAATATGCAAAAAAGCATGAACAGGGTGACTTCGTGCTACCAGTTCTTGAGGTTAGGGGACGTGTTTTTGATTGAGAAAGCTTCCTAGTTATCTCAGCAAGCCTTTGGAATGGTTCTTTTGCCTTGAAACACCCTGCAATACAGTTTTCAGTTTTGAGTTTTTTTAAGAAAAATGCAAGCTTTGATTCTTGACTCTGAGCGCAGCTAGCTTGTTCTTGTGATTAGGGTTAGGTTTCTGTATGTATATGGAATTATTTTGGTCAGAAATCCAAGCCCAACAACCATGTATTCAATGCTTTTGAGATTTGATTTCAATGGTATCTTTTTCAATCTTTTTCATGTGAAGAACATGCCAATTATTGTCAATCACCTTGATTCTTTCCTTATTGAATAGTGCACGAAATCTTGAGTGAATTCTATGCACAAAAAGATTTGAAAAGCATGGATTAGTATTTTTCTTATAATTAATTTTAATTAAATGAATTAAATAGATTAAATATTCAATTAATTAATTAAAAATAGGAAAATAACTCCCCTTTGGGTCAATGGGTCGTGCATAGCTTTTGGATGATGATTCTTGGAAGAAATTGAGGCCCATTAGCAATTTTGAGGTATTTGAAGTAAAGTTGACTTTTCAAAATTCCCAAAAATTTCCCAACTTCCACAAGGCATATCTTGCTCAATATTTAAGCTTTGATCATGTTCTTGGACATTTTGGAAAGTTCTTGAAGTCCTCTAACCAATGCCTTTGGTCCCATGTCATTTTGCTTTACCAATCTCAAGTTATGGTCTTTGACTTAAAGTCCCTTTTTGTTGACTTTTGAAAATGACCTATAATGTTGAAATTGATAACTTTTTGTGAGAGCATTTCTTGGACTTGAAGTGTGAAGATGAGTTGTAGGAAATATCATTCTCTTAAAAATGAGCTTTGGATGGAATTTTTCTGATAAACCATGTGGAAGTTATGCCTTGGTCAAGTTACAGTTGACTTTTTCAACTGTCCAAATATGGAAACTTTTGCATCTTGAGACTTTTTGAGCCATGCCTTGAGAATCATGATCAAGAATTGATCAAATGATGTTTGTGGCTTCAAAATAAGATGTTGACAAAAAATTTGGACTTTTGACTGTCAAATGACCGTTTTGCCCCTGCAGTTGACTGTTGAGCAATTAGGGTTTCTGACTGTGCAATTTTGTGATGTGAGTCTTGAAACTTAGAATATGGATGCTTTACCATGTATGTAGGCATGTGGGACTTGTTTGGACCCTTGGAAACTTCAATTTCTTTGCCAGAACCAAAACCCTAGTTTTTGACTGTTAGGAGGCCATTGAACTGTGCAACTCTTGAGAGATTGTGAAGCATGCTCTTTGCAAATCTTGAAGAATATGGGAGGGCAAATTTTGGGGTACAACACCTTGTCTTCATAATATTTAGAGCTTGGAACACTCATAAGCAAATCTTTAGAAGGCCTCCAAAGCTTAACCATAAAGTCACGATCAGAACCTCTTGTACTGACGTTCCTAGGATCGTTGCATAAGCCGAATTACAAAATCTTGACTTCAATTGTAACACATAACCACATGTTTTCTTCTAGTAGTGTTTATGCTCAAAACCTGATGACATCATATGCCTTGATACTAGAGTTTGAACATTACAACAACATCTACATACTAGAACGAAACCATTAGAGTATATAATTGTTCTTTATGATGCCATGTAAAGTTATCATCAAAATCTTAAGGCCAAATGTAGAAACACTTCTTATTCTTACAGTTGCAAGGTGGTATTTTTCCATTAATGGACAATAGATGGGTGCAAGTTATCGGTGAATTAATCATATATGGTGAGAGGTGGGGAAGGCATATGGGAAAAGGGAAATTGTGTCTCATCAAAGATGACATATCATGAAATGATGATCTTTCTGTGTCACAAATCAAAACATTTGTAACCTCTGTTATTAATGGAATAACCTAAGAAGACACACGGGGTCAAGCGTGGTTGTAGTTTATTAATGGTACGTAGTGGATGGAAAAAATGGAAAACAGAGACAACCAAAGATTTAAAAGTGTGTGTATGAGGGATCACAATGATAAAGAAGTTGCTTAGGGGAGTGTTGTACCCCAAAATTTTCCCTCCCATATTCTTCAAAGTTTTGACAAGCATCACCTCAAAGGGTTCAAATTCTACTCAAGGAGTTACACAGTCAACCATCCTCCTAAGACACGCAAAATTAGGGTTTTGGTTCTTGCAAGGAAGTTGAGGTTTTCAAGGGCTCAATCAAGTCCCATATACTCATACACATTGTCAAGCACCTACATGTCAAGTTTCAAGGCTCACAAGGTCAAGTTGCACAGTCAAAAAACCTAATTGCTCCACAGTCAACTGTAGGGGCAAAATGGTCATTTGGCAGTCAAAAGTCAAAAATTTTGGTCAACATCTCATTTTGAAGCCACAATCATCATTTGATCAATTCTTGATCATGATTCCACAAGCATGGCTCAAAAAGTCTTAAGATGCAAAAGTTTCTATTTTTGGACAGCTGAAAAGTCAACTGTAACTTGACCAAGGCATAACCTTTTCATGGTTCATCATAAAAATCCCATCCAATGCTCATCTTGAAGGGGAAGACATTTCCTACAACTCATCTTCACATTCCAAGTCCAAGAAATGCTCTCACAAAAAGTTATCAATTTCAACATTATAGGTCATTTTCAAAAGTCAACAAAAAGGCACTTTAAGTCAAAGACCATAACTTGAGATTGGTAAATCAAAATGACATGGGACCGAAGGCATTGGTTAGAGGACTTCAAGACCTTTCCAAAATGTCCAAGAACATATTCATAGCTTCAAAATTGAGCAAGATATGCATTGGAGAAGTTGGGAAATTTTTGTGAAATGGCCAAAGTCAATTATCCTTGAAATTTCATTTTTGACAAAAGGGGCCCACTTTTTCCACTTGATTCAGCTTGGTCATGCCTCCCACGTGTCCCACAATTTATTTCAAGATTTAAAATTAATTTTTCCATTTTTATTTAATTTTATTTTATTTAATTCATTTTAAATCTTTAAAATTCAAATAAAAATCAAAGAAATTAATGGAGGGATATATTTTGTGTTGATTAGCTTTGATACACCTTGAAATACCTTCCAAATTCGTGCAAGGCCTATTCCAAGCAAGAAAATTCAAATTTTCACAAATATGGCAAATGGTTCAATGTTGGTTATGGAGGAAATCAAGAACATAATTGCATAAGCTTAATGACCATTATTCTTATTGATACACTTTACATTACTATATATACAAGCCTTCCCAACCTCATTCAAAAAATAGTGTGTGCAGAAACGACCAAGAGCAAAACCAAAAATTATTCAAAAAGTGAGAGTTCTAAAACATAGTTGCGAGCATTTTCAGATCAAAACAAGCACGTGGTTCTATTCCTTGCCACACCCTGAAGCTAAAGCAACCTTTGCCAAGTCCTGAGGCTCATACCGTGCTGTAAGTTCTTCCCAGGTCCCCCATAATTCTCATATCATTTTTGTTAACGCGTTCTTGTGCAGTTTCTCAAGTAGTTTCCACCATAAGCCTCACCCATCCAACAAGCCAAGTGTCATTGGAGGCAGATCTAGAGGCCCAGAACGCAAGAGTACTATGCTCTGAAGTCAGCGCATGCGTAGGCAACCGAAAAAAGTCAAATAAGGCTTCTTGTTGTTGGGCCAGAATTACTTCAGAAAACCTCCATGAAGGCCATCTCACCCCCCTTGGGTTTATTTACTTTTTTCTTATTTTATTTTGTTTTGTCATTTTCTTTTCTTTTATTTATTTGCCTTATTTTATTTTTTTATTAATTAACCAACTAACATTTTCATAAAAAATCCAAAAAAAAGAATTAACATTATTATTATTATTATTATTATTATTTTATTTTGTAAATAAATATTAACCAAAATAGTTTAATTAGGCAATTTTAATTCCTTTTCTTGAATAATTAAAATAAATCTAGAATTAGGTAAAAAGTTAACTTTTAATTTTATTCCATTTCTTTTATTTCATAAAAACATAAAAACAAAAAATATTTTCTTTTAATTAAATTAATTAATTAGTCATTAATTAGCTTTAATTTCATTTTTAATTACAAAAAAAGACAAAAAACCAATTTCTTTTCTTAAAAGGGTCAACACCCTTAGAACGTTCCCGATTATTTTATTCGCGCGCATTTTAGCTTTAATTCCTTATTTTTGATTATTATGTAACTGCCTTCGGATGTAATAGTAATTAGGATTTTACTGCTTTATTTCTCGCACTTATTTACCAAAAAACGGGTCTTTTGTATTTTTGGCGATGTATAGACCCGCGCCTTGTAATAGCGTAGGATTTATGTTTCCGCAATTTACTTTCTGCACCCCTTAACTGTTAAATGCATGCAAGAATGTATGGTAAATAAAAACAATTCGTAGCTCACTAATAACAAAGACAAACATTAACTGAATACAACACACAAAGCACACACCACTTCTAGGGTACGCCTCACTCGTTGCCTTCAAAACGTGGTCATCAAGTATAGGACGTTTTAGAGGTCACCCTTAGTCTAAAGATCCAGTTGCCTCGAAACAGTTGCCTCGAAACGGTTGCCTCGAAACAGTTGCCTCGAAACAGTTGCCTCGAAATGGTTGCCTCGGATAAAAAAGGATCTAGGACATTAGGGTTACTTCTAAGGTATCCTACCATTACTTCGGTGACCACACATGTCCCGATAATCGAATTGACCCAAACACCTCCAACGATGGTGCTACCTACCTCTCAATGGTGGGATAGCACTATCTAAAGGACTCTTACACAACCTAATTCCTTAGGGTAGGTAGATCTCTTAAGTACTTGCTCTTTTCAAAAACAAACAAAATACTTTTCACACCTTACACTTTCAAAAAGTTTTCAAACAATACTTCATACACTCTTGAGGACTGATACAAGAGTTACCTAGAAGTTTTCAAACGAACCTTTTTCAAAACCCACTCACATTTGAAAAGCAAATAAATCATTTTTGAAAACATAAGAGCAAGTACCTAAGAGCCCTTGGATAACCACGGATAGAAAGGGTGCTAACACCTTCCCTTTCTATAATCTACCTCCCGAACCGAGAAACATCTCGAATAAGGAATTTTGCTGTGCTTTTGTCCTTTCCATGTTGGAGAACATAAAAGACGGTGGCGACTCTTGCTTACCGCGACATTTCGCGAACCAGCTTACAAAAAACAGTCAGTTCTATTTCCACCAATCACAGAACTGGCGACTCTGCTGGGGATACTTAAAGTGAGGTGTACCTTAGGATAGCTCATACTTGTGTTTTCAATTGCTTTGTTTTGCTTGCTTTAATATTATTGGGCCTGTCTTGGGAGTTCTATAGATCCTAACCCGGATCTGGGGGATACCTTCTTAGAAAGTAGCAACAAGGCTGTGAGGGAACTGTGCGGGGTATACTGACACGGTTGAAGCAGTCTGCTATGTTGATGTGGCACTTTGGTGAGTACCGGTAACCCTTGAGTCAAGTCAAGGAGAGTATGGGGCCGCCGCGTGGTGTCGTGAAGCATCAACTGACCTTAGGAACCTTAATTGAACCATCCTGGCCTCTTTAGGGTAGTGAGATAACTGACTATGGTGCAGTCCGAAGTTGGTTGATACTCGATGCTACACTCAGTTGAGGGTTGTTTTCTTGGGATGTTTTGATCGCCAGTTCAGTGGCTAAATCGAAACGATGAACACAAAAAACAATCCAATGATATTGAGCTCCTTAGAACCCGGTTACTTTGATAGGACAGGTTTGAGCCCACCAACTTCAAGAGGGTAGTACCCCAAACTCCATGCTGGCCTGAACTCTAAGGGCTCTTTGTGTGACTTGTATGCCTTCAAACTTGACTACTTGCATGCTTGTTATCTGACACATGAGTTCCTTGCAGGTTTTGTTTACAGTCCTTAATCTGGACTCATAACAGGGTTTACCTACATCACTCCATGCATAGCATAACATCATACCATTGCATACATCCTGCATAAGGACTAATCCATTTCAAGGATCTCAAGGGTCTGTGATACAGGTCATGATGAACCAAATGTCTAGCAAGGGGCAAAGGGGATTTATTTTCCTCTAGCCAAGGTTAATGACTTGAGTCAGGGGCTATGACCCACTCGATATGGTGAGCCTTGACTCTTGAAGAAGGACTCTCAACAACACGAAGTTCCTTCAATCAAGCTACGAAATTCAAATTCTAACAATTTCTCTGTTTACCCCACGAGATCCTTGAAAACATTGCATGCATACATACATATCATTGCATTATAGGTACCCTTTTTACAGGTCACTTACCTTCTTCGCTATTTATTTCAGCAATAGCTTCCCAACAAGATAACCAGGGTCTTCACGCTCAAGAGGCCCAGTTCAGGGAGATCTTCCTAAGCCTATCCAAGGGGCAGGAAGAGTTAAGGACACTCCTCATGGGGAATTTGGCCAAGAAAAGTCCCGAAGATGACAAGGACGAACGGCTGAAACGTCTGCAAGCTGAGGTAGATACAATGAGAACCCAGATGCTGGGGAAAATGGCTCTCATCCAAGGCTTAGCTCGGGAGCAAGAAGAGTTGAGGACTATGATCAGTCAACTTCATCAAGACAGATACAACATGAAGCAACCAGTCCAAGTCAGGGACCAGGTCATTGATCAACTTCCAAAAGGGCAAGAGTCTGGCATGGTGAAGAATAGACCTCTCCAAATTGCTACCACTTCACAGGTCCAACCACAACCCCGCCCAGAGCAACAGGTTGATCAGAGTAAGCCAAGCAGGTCCAGAAGGCAATTCACCCAGCTCAACGTGTAGCTGTTTCAAGCTTTACAACACCTGTTGAGTTTGAATCTGATTACACTAAGGGCTCCTCCCTGGAACCCCAACATCTCTGCTCCTAACTATCATCCCAACAAAAGATGTGCATACCACTCTGATAGTCCTGGACATGACACTGCCGACTGCTGGGCTCTGAAGAACAAGGTCCAGGACCTGATTAATGAAAGAGCAGTGGATTTCACCCGAGAGGGTCAGGCTGAGTGCTTCTACCATCCCTACAGGATTCACCATTTGAAGTAACAAGCCCTGAGATGAGAAGACTTTTTGTCCATTAGAATTTTCAAGTTGTAATTTTCTTTTGATTGTTCAAACAATTATCATGCCAAACGCTGTTATTTCATTAATGCATCGCATATGTCTGTTTTGAATCAATACATTCGCATTTTCTATATTCAAACTGCTTTCATTTTTTGTGATGTTCAAACTCTCGATTAATAATTCTAAGCCTTTTGAGGGAGGATGACGAAAACGATACCATGATCTTTACAATATGCTTTTGAACAGACCCCGCTGATGAGGTACAGGCATTGTTTCAAATCCTAAATAGTGGAGTTATAAGGAAGATAATCCCTCGTCAACCCCTCTGAGCCAAAGAAGTAGGAGTTTTTCTTTTCGAAAATTAAAACCCTTAATCATAACCTGGGGTAGGGTAGTTCTCTCAGTTGAGCCGAGTGCACAACGAATGGCACCAAAAAGTCCTTACAAAACAAAAGACAGTGATGGTTCCGAATAATCATAAAGATAGGCAGTCATCATTTCTCAAAATAAAAGCCCAATAAGTCAAAACCTATGAAGGAGACTCACGAAAACTGGGGCATCCCGCTGACTGTCATCACAAAAGAAACAGTTCAGGCAAAAACAGGGATAACGAAATCAAAAAGAAAGAGGTCCCACAAACCCTCAACAAAAAAAAGGAATGACTGCCTATTCTAAATGAACTGTCAAATACCTGAACCATCACTGGTATATCAGGACAAAGACTCAAACAAGGTCTAACGCATGAACAGCTGAGTTTAGGTTCGAAGAACATCATGAAGAGCGGGTGGGTACAAATATAATTTGAGCCTTTATCCTTTGTTTCTTAAACTGTGAACCAGGCCACGTTATAACCCTCAAAAGTCCTAGATGAAGCATGGGTTAGTTCGAAAGCATACTGTTACAAAAGGTATCCTGACTCCTTAAGGCTTGCGGTAAAATAACGAGTTGACATCACAGTTTACAAAAAATTTCACTTGTTTTTATGAAAAAATGCATTTTCAAAAACTTCAAGACATACATAAGCTTTGCATTTTCAATATAACATTGCTTGCATATGATTATTTGTTTGAACAACATAGAAGTTCACACGAAGAATGTCTAAGGAACAAAAGCACCTCCAATCAAGGGGCACGGCATGATCATGGTCTATCATCTGGGGCAGTCAAGTCAAGATTCGGAGAATCTCTCAAATGCCAAATAAACTAGGGGCAAACCTCCGCCTGAGTCGCTTGGGGCATTAGACCGGAAGACCAGCTACGAATCTTGCCTGATCAAAGATCTTCTGGTGGTATGACGACACAATACTACTGACAGGGGCACCTCCCTGCATCCTGAGAGCACGGACATAGTCGAAAAAACACTACGCATAAGCAAAGACCCATTAGGTTGACACACCTAGGCAAAAATAAGGGATGAAATGAAAAAAATTTGTACACCCGGCAAGTCAAAAACCTGAAAAGGAGGCTTGGGCAAAAATGGGTATCCCGGTGGACTGAAAACCCGAAAGGGCGGTCCAGGCAAAAGTTAGGGATTAAAGCGTACGACTATGTCCCGGCATCTTGTCACTTGCCTACCAGAAGAAGATTTGGAAAACGTCAGTTGTCAAGCACCTCCACAGGTATCTTCTCCCACAGAAACAGGGGAAATAATAAGTTGTCTAAATGATCTGGTTGCTCTTCCCACCGAGGCACCAAGGTAAGTTCAGCTGAAGAACGTAACCAAGAGACCTCCACTCCCCGTAGAGTAAGAACAAGACTCAATAATACTCCTCCCCGAGCAGAGTTGGATTCCCATAAGCCCTACAAGGCACTGTATCTCCAGCAAGTTAGCAACACTCTCCCCAAGCAGAGTTAATCTACTGTCAGCCATAAGGAAGATGGGTATTCCCAGAAGATCTCAACATTCCCCAGCGGAGTACGCAGATATTCCTCTACAAGCATCCCCGGCAATCTTGATCTAAGATTGTTCCCCTGCGGAATCCAGACACTACAAGTGGAACCACTTCCCCAGTACAGTCTCAAAAGATCTCCCCAGGAGAGTTCAATCAATCTCCCCAGTAGGAAGCTTATCCCCAGTAGATTCTGGAAGCTATCCCCTGCAGAGCACGAACGCGTCACTCCCCGGCTTTATTCAAAGGTTATTCTCCACCAAAGCTTGTAACTGGGTTACCCTCAACCAAATAACCACGGAAAGATC
Organism: Vicia faba; assembly: GCA_948472305.1. Classification (NCBI taxonomy): domain Eukaryota; kingdom Viridiplantae; phylum Streptophyta; class Magnoliopsida; order Fabales; family Fabaceae; genus Vicia; species Vicia faba. Next base: position 1,100,119,720 of record OX451735.1, read on the forward strand.
GTCCTCGGCGAAGTTCTTCCTACCCCCCAGCGGAGTTCATCAATTCCCTCAACAAAGCTTATCAACGGTATCCCCAGCGGAGTTATCATCAAACCTCAGCGAAGTATCTCTTCCCATAGAGTATTCCTTGCAGACTAATCTCTTCGCCAAGTTTATTCCCCAACGGAGTCATCTTCTCCTACCGGTTTATTCTTGCAATCATCATCCCCAGCGGAAACAAAAGCTCTACTCTTCAACATCAGCCCAGGATTTAACTTTCCGGCATTCGTCAAGGATTTACTTTCCTAGACAAAAATACATTCATAAACATCATATTTCATACATCCTGCTTACATACACATAGCATGCACATACGCATCATGAACAAACAATCTCAGTCATCTCATAACATCATGCATTTCATACATCACGACATCGCATACAACTAACGTTTTGTCTTTTCAGGACAAAGGTCAATCCAAAGATAATTACTATCAACTGTCGTAATTCCAGATTCGATTCCTGTATCCAGCCAGGGCATGTTTGTGAGCGACTATTTTCCGGACTCGATTCCTGTATCCTGCCAGGGCACGTCTGAAGAGTTTGAAGATCCAATTCTTGTATCCTGCCAGGGTGTATCTGTTGACGACTATTTTCCAGACTCGATTCCTGTATCCTGCCAGGGCACGTCTGAAGAGGTTGAAGATCTGATTCCTGTATCTTGCCAGGGAGTATCTGTTGACGACTAATTCCAGAATCGATTCCTGTATCCTGCTAGGGCACGTCTGAAGAGTTTGAAGATCCGATTCATGTATCTTGCCAGGGTGTATCTGTTGACGACTAATTCCAGACTCGATTCATGTATCTTGCCAGGGCATGTCTGAAGAGTTTGAAGATCTGATTCCTGTATCCTGCCAGGGTGTATCTGTTGACGACTATTTTCCAGACTCGATTCCTGTATCCTACCAAGGCACGTCTGAAGAGTTTGAAGATCCGATTCCTGTATCCTGCCAGGGTGTATCTGTTGACGACTAATTCCAAACACGATTCCTGTATCCTGCCAGGGCACGTCTGAAGAGTTTGAAGATCTAATTCCTGTATCTTGCCAGGGTGTATCTGTTGACAACTAATTCCAGACTCGATTCCTGTATCTTGCCAGGGCACGTCTGAAGAGTTCGAAGATCCAATTCCTGTATCTTGACAGGGTGTATCTGTTGACGACTAATTCAAGACTTGATTCCTGTATCCTGCCAGGGCACGTCTGAAGAGTTTGAAGATCCGATTCCTGCATCTTGCCAGGGTGTATCTGTTGAAGACTATTTTCCGGACTCGATTCCTGTATCCTGCCAGGGCACATCTGAAGAGTTTGAAGATCCGATTCCTGTATCTTGCCAGGGTGTATAAGTTGACGACTAATTCCAGACTCGATTCCTGTATCCTGCCAGGGCACGTCTGAAGAGTTTGAAGATCTGATTCCTGTATCCTCCCAAGGTGTATTTGTTGACGACTATTTTCTAGACTCGATTCCTGTATCCTGCCAGGGCACGTCTGAAGAGTTTGAAGATCCGATTCCTGTATCCTGCCAGGGTGTATCTGTTGACGACTAATTCCAGACTCGATTCCTGTATCCTGACAGGGCACGTCTGAAGAGTTTGAAGATCCGATTCCTGTATCTTGCCAGGGTGTATCTGTTGACGACTAATTCCAGACTCGATTCCTGTATCCTGCCAGGGCACGTCTGAAGAGTTTGAAGATCCGATTCCTGTATCCTGCCAGGGTGTATCTGTTGACGACTAATTCCATACTCGATTCTTGTATCCTGCCAGGGCACGTCTAAAGAGTTTGAAGATCCGATTCCTATATCTTGCCAGGGTGTATCTGTTGACGACTAATTCCAGACTCGATTCCTGTATCCTGCCAGGGCACGTCTGAAGAGTTTGAAGATCCGATTCCTATATCTTGCCAGGGTGTATCTGTTGACGACTAATTCCGGACTCGATTCTTGTATCCTGCCAGGGCACGTCTGAAGAGTTTGAAGATCCGATTCCTGTATCCTGCCAGGGTGTATCTGTTGACGACTAATTCCGGACTCGATTCCTGTATCCTGCCAGGGCACGTCTGAAGAGTTCGAAGATCCGATTCCTGTATCTTGCCAGGGTGTATCTGTTGACGACTAATTCCAGAGTCGATTCCTGTATCCTGCCAGGGTACGTCTGAAGAGTTTGAAGATCCGATTCATGTATCTTGCCAGGGTGTATCTGTTGACGACTAATTCCAGACTCGATTCTTGTATCTTGCCAGGGCATGTCTGAAGAGTTTGAAGATCTGATTCCTGTATCCTGCCAGGGTGTATCTGTTGACGACTATTTTCCAGACTCGATTCCTGTATCCTACCAAGGCACGTCTGAAGAGTTTGAAGATCCGATTCCTGTATCCTGCCAGGGTGTATCTGTTGACGACTAATTCCAGACTCGATTCCTGTATCCTGCCAGGGCACGTCTGAAGAGTTTGAAGATCCGATTTTTGCATCTTGCCAGGGTGTATCTGTTGACGACTAATTCTGGACTCGATTCCTGTATCCTGCCAGGGCACGTCTGAAGAGTTTGAAGACCCGATTCCTGTATCTTGCTAGGGTGTATCTGTTGACAACTAATTCCAGACTCGATTCCTGTATCCTGCCAGGGCACATCTGAAGAGTTTGAAGATCCGATTCCTGCATCTTGCCAGGGTGTATTTGTTGACGACTATTTTCCGGACTCGATTCCTGTATCCTGCCAGGGCACGTCAGAAGAGTTTGAAGATCCGATTCCTGTATCCTGCCAGGGTGTATCTGTTAACGATTATATTCCAGACTCAATTCCTGTATCCTGCCAGGGCACGTCTGAAGAGTTCGAAGATCCGATTCCTATATCTTGCCAGGGTGTATCTGTTGACGACTATATTCTAGACTCGATTCCTGTATCCTGCCAGGGCACGTCTGAAGAGTTCGAAGATCCGATTCCTGTATCTTGCCAGGGTGTATCTGTTGACGACTAATTCCAGACTCGATTCCTGTATCTTGCCAGGGCACGTCTGAAGAGTTCGAAGATCCGATTCCTGTATCTTGCCAGGGTGTATCTGTTGACGACTAATTCCAGACTTGATTCCTGTATCCTGCCAGGGCACGTCTGAAGAGTTTGAAGATCCGATTCCTGCATCTTGCCAGGGTGTATCTGTTGACGACTATTTTCCGGACTCGATTCTTGTATCCTTCCAGGGCACGTCTGAAGAGTTTGAAGATCCGATTCCTGTATCCTGCCAGGGTGTATCTGTTGACGACTATATTCTAGACTCGATTCCTGTATCCTTCCAGGGCACGTCTGAAGAGTTCGAAGATCCGATTCCTGTATCCTGCCAGGGTGTATCTGTTGATGACTATATTCCAGACTCGATTCCTGTATCCTGCCAGGGCACGTCTGAAGAGTTCGAAGATCCGATTCCTGTATCTTGCCAGGGTGTATCTATTGACGACTAATTCCAGACTCGATTCCTGTATCTTGCCAGGGCATGTCTGAAGAGTTCGAAGATCTGATTCCTGTATCTTGCCAGGGTGTATCTATTGACGAATAATTCCAGACTCGATTCCTGTATCCTGCCAGGGCACGTCTTAAGAGTTTGAAGATCCGATTCCTGTATCCTGCCAGGGTGTATCTGTTGACGACTATGTTCCAGACTCGATTCCTGTATCCTGCCAAGGCACGTCTGAAGAGTTTAAAGATCTGATTCTTGTATCCTGCCAGGGTGTATCTGTTGACAACTATTTTCCGGACTCGATTCCTGTACCCAGCCAGGGCACGTCTGAAGAGTTTGAAGATCAACACCGGTAACAGGCCAGGTAATTATCTTTCTTTCCCAGGTACGCAAGTTCTCACTAAGGAATCTTTTACGCGATCGACACCTAGATGACATCTATAAGCCCATCTCCACAACTATCCATCACAGTTCCAAATGGCATCTATAAGCCCATTCCCGACAAGGTTCTGTCACATCTCCAGATGGCATCTATAAGCCCATCCTCCTATCCACCATCCCTCCAAATGGCATCTGTAAGCCCATTTCCGCTATCACACTGCTGATACTCTACTATGTAAGTGCAAATTTCTTGGCACTCTAGTGTTCAATCATCTTCCACCCTCGTATCACGAAAGGCACACAAGCCAATCTAAATCCTCAGGTCTTAGAAGATTGAACAGGGGCAACTGTTGTACCCCAAAATTTGCCCTCCCATATTCGTCAAAGTTTTGACAAGCATCACCTCAAAGGGTTCAAAGTCTACACAAGGAGTTACACAGTCAACCATCCTCCTAAGACAGGCAAAATTAGGGTTTTGGTTCTTGCAAGGAAGTTGAGGTTTTCAAGGGCTCAATCAAGTCCCATATGCTCATACACATTGTCAAGCACCTACATGTCAAGTTTCAAGGCTCACAAGGTCAAGTTGCACAGTCAAAAAACCTAATTGCTCCACAGTCAACTGTAGGGGCAAAATGGTCATTTGGCAGTCAAAAGTCAAAATTTTTGGTCAACATCTCATTTTGAAGCCACAATTATCATTTGATCAATTCTTGATCATGATTCCACAAGCATGGCTCAAAAAGTCTGAAGATGCAAAAGTTTCTATTTTTGGACAGATGAAAAGTCAACTGTAACTTGACCAAGGAATAACTTTTTCATGGTTCATCAGAAAAATCCCATCCAATTCTCATCTTGAAGGGTAAGACATTTCCTACAACTCATCTTCACATTCCAAGTCTAAGAAATGCTCTCACAAAAAGTTATCAATTTCAACAATATAGGTCATTTTCAAAAGTCAACAAAAAGGCACTTTAAGTCAAAGACCATAACTTGAGATTGGTAAATCAAAATGACATGGTACCAAAGGCATTGGTTAGAGGACTTCAAGACCTTTCCAAAATGTCCAAGAACATGTTCGTAGCTTCAAAATTGAGCAAGATATGCATTGGAGAAGTTGGGAAATTTTTGTGAAATGGCCAAAGTCAATTATCCTTGAAATTTCATTTTTGACAAAAGGGGCCCACTTTTTCCACTTGATTCAGCTTGGCCATGCCTCCCACGTGTCCCACAATTTATTTCAAGATTTAAAATTAATTTTTCCATTTTTATTTAATTTTATTTGATTTAATTCATTTTAAATCTTTAAAATTCAAATAAAAATCAAAGAAATTAATGGAGGGATATATTTTGTGTTGATTAGCTTTGATACACCTTGAAATACCTTCCAAATTCGTGCAAGGCCTATTCCAAGCAAGAAATTTCAAATTTTCACAAATATGGCAAATGGTTCAATGTTGGTTATGGAGGAAATCAAGAACATAATTGCATAAGCTTAATGACCATTATTCTTATTGATACACTTTACATTACTATATATACAAGCCTTCCCAACCTCATTCAAAAAATAGTGTGTGCAGAAACGGCCAAGAGCAAAACCAAAAATTATTCAAAAAGTGAGAGTTCTAAAACATAGTTGCGAGCATCTTCAGATCAAAACAAGCACGTGGTTCTATTCCTTGCCACACCCTGAAGCTAAAGCAACCTTTGCCAAGTCCTGAGGCTCATACCGCGCTGTAAGTTCTTCCCAGGTCCCCCATAATTCTCATATCATTTTTGTTAACGCGTTCTTGTGCAGTTTCTCAAGTAGTTTCCACCATAAGCCTCACCCATCCAACAAGCCAAGTGTCATTGGAGGCAGATCTAAAGGCCCAGAACGCAAGAGTACTATGCTCTGGAGTCAGCGCATGCGTAGGCAACCGAAAAAAGTCAAATAAGGCTTCTTGTTGTTGGGCCAGAATTACTTCAGAAAACCTCCATGAAGGCCATCTCACCCCCCTTGGGTTTATTTACTTTTTTCTTATTTTATTTTGTTTTGTCATTTTCTTTTCTTTTATTTATTTGCCTTATTTTATTTTTTTATTAATTAACCAACTAACATTTTCATAAAAAATCCAAAAAAAAGAATTAACATTATTATTATTATTATTTTATTTTGTAAATAAATATTAACCAAAATAGTTTAATTAGGCAATTTTAATTCCTTTTCTTGAATAATTAAAATAAATCTAGAATTAGGTAAAAAGTTAACTTTTAATTTTATTCCATTTCTTTTATTTCATAAAAACATAAAAACAAAAAATATTTTCTTTTAATTAAATTAATTAATTAGTCATTAATTAGCTTTAATTTCATTTTTAATTACAAAAAAAAGACAAAAAACCAATTTCTTTTCTTAAAAGGGTCAACACCCTTAGAACGTTCCCGATTATTTTATTCGCGCGCATTTTAGCTTTAATTCCTTATTTTTGATTATTATGTAACTGCCTCCGGATGTAATAGTAATTAGGATTTTACTGCTTTATTTCTCGCACTTATTTATCAAAAAACGGGTCTTTTGTATTTTTGGCGATATATAGACCCGCGCCTTGTAATAGCGTAGGATTTATGTTTACTTTCTGCACCCCTTAACTGTTAAATGCATGCAAGAATGTATGGTAAATAAAAACAATTTGTAGCTCACTAATAACAAAGACAAACATTAACTGAATACAACACACAAAGCACACACCACTTTTAGGGTACGCCTCACTCGTTGCCTTCGAAACGTGGTCATCAAGTATAGGACGTTTTAGAGGTCACCCTTAGTCTAAAGATCCAGTTGCCTCGAAACAGTTGCCTCGAAACGGTTGCCTCGAAACAGTTGCCTCAAAACAGTTGCCTCGAAACGGTTGCCTCGGATAAAAAAGGATCTAAGACATTATGGTTACTTCTAAGGTTTCCTACCATTGCTTCGGTGACCACACATGTCCCGATAATCGAATTGACCCGAACACCTCCAACGATGGTGCTACCTACCTCTCAATGGTGGGATAGCACTATCTAAAGGACTCTTACACAGCCTAATTCCTTAGGGTAGGTAGATCTCTTAAGTACTTTCTCTTTTCAAAAACAAACAAAATACTTTTCACACCTTACACTTTCAAAAAGTTTTCAAACAATACTTCATACACTCTTGAGGACTGATACAAGAGTTACCTAGAAGCTTTCAAACGAACCTTTTTCAAAACCCACTCACATTTGAAAAGCAAACAAATCATTTTTGAAAACATAAGAGCAAGTACCTAAGAGCCCGTGGATAACCACGGATAGAAAGGGTGCTAACACCTTCCCTTTCTATAATCTACCTCCCGAACCGAGAAACATCTCGAATAAGGAATTTTGCTGTGCTTTTGTCCTTTCCATGTTGGAGAACATAAAAGACGGTGGCGACTCTTGCTTACCGCGACATTTCGCGAACCAGCTTACAAAAAACAGTCAGTTCTATTTCCACCGATCACAGGGAGTAATTGAACAAATTATTTTTGGGAAGGATATTAAGAATATAGGTGGCCATTTGAAGTGTGTGATGCCAAAATGAGCAAGTGACATATGAATGAACGAAAAGTGTGTGAATCATGTTGTAAATTATGAATATTTTATGCTTTTCCATTTTGTGACGAAGTTTGAGGGAAAAGAGAAATGAAAAATAACACCATTATAAACACAATATTTATGGCATAGTGAATTATCATATTCATGTACATTATCACATCGAAAACATTTAACAGTTCGGAAAAATTATGTATGAATTTGACTAGAAAGTGAGGTGAACTTTTCAAAAACTTGAGACTTGTTTCTTAGAGGAAGTGTCCATAAAAAATCAGATTAATCATTCAATAATAAAACATAAAACAAATGAATGGAGGAGATTAAAATCAATTATGTCCATAAATCACTGTGTAAAATATCAAAAGGCATTAAAGTGACATTTTTGGATGAATTAAAAGGTAACTTAACATGTTTTCCAAACACAGGAATTATGATTTGTCTTAGTATTCAAATGTTCACTACTAATGAACTTATTCTTATGAAGAGACTACAAGATAGAAGGATTATGATGGCTGAGACGACTATGCCAGAGATTGGAAGCAAGACCAACAAAGTGAGAGTGAGAGGTGACCAGATAGAGATCATCAAGGCTATTACATCTCATGAGAGAAATCCTCGTTTGAAAGTCAAATATCGACAAACCAAATGGATCAAAGGAAACAAAAAAATTATTATGAGTAGTAAGTTGTCGCACAAAAATCAAATTTTTAATAACTTGTGTTGTGTGTAAATAGGGTTAAGGTTTAAAGGTTTGTGTTTGTGAGATGTAGGTAAAGTTGTATGGCCAAACCCTTGAATTGGAATACCTTGTCCACTTCAACCAATTAGTTTCTAATTTAAATGAATCAAATTAGAATAAGATGAGATATTACCTTGTGATGCTATTGTATGAGACGAAGCTATAGTGTCTGTGTACCACGTTTTGTTTGGAGGATTGAGGTACATGGTGTGCATAGTAGCGACAATGTTAGTGGGAGTTGGGGAAGATGTGGCAGTGTGAGCTTAAGGGCACTGACCTAGGAGGCCTGGTTACTTTAAAGGTATGGTAGGGCGAGTCTATTGAGATGTAAGGTAAAGGCAAAGAGGTACACCTCAACAAGGTGGGTTCCATCCCTAAGGAGACCAGGGGTGGATATTGTTTCCATAGCTGAAAAGGCCGAGAAAGTTGTTGTTGGGGACCCTCAGGGCGTGAACCACCATGTTGTCCATGCCCTCTGCTGTAGTTCTGATTGTTGTGGTTGCGACTAGATCCATAGAGGTTGTTTTGGAGATGATTAGAGTTTTATTGAGAAGAGTTATTGGAGTTGCGTTGAGCAGCGGTATGTAAAGCAATGTGAGAACTAGTGATATGCATTTTTTCCAGATCGGATTCCTCCAAGGTAAGCATGGTACGGCTCAAAAAGACCAGACATCAATTGAAGAACTAAAAAGTGATTGTTAATAGGTGCTCAAATGTTCTTCAATTGATCAGAAAGTTGCTTCAAACATTGGCAATAGGAAGATACATTAGGAAAATCCTTCGTCTGGGTGGATGAGAAGTTTTACTCAAGAGCAACGACACATGAGTTTTGGGTGTCCTAAAAAATATCATCTAGATGCTACCAGGCATTCATGACGATGGATCCTTTTCCAAAATAGTGGTAAAGAGATCAAGAGAGATGGTGGAATAAACTCGTTGGAGCACTGTGGAATCAAGGGTTATCCATATTTCAAAATCAGCACCAGTGGAGGCATGTTTTTCTTTTCCTGGTTGCAAAATGATGTGATGGACCACTTGGTGAGCACGAGCGTGAACTTCAAACAATTCAACTCATATGGTGTAGTGATATTTCTCCATCTCTAGAATAAAGGGGATGTTGTTTTTGACGTTAGTGCATCAAGATTTGGGTGAAACTCTTGTCTATTGGAAGAAGAGGACGACTTGGTAGGACTGTCGACCTTGGTATAAACATGCTCAAACTCATCACTAGAAGAGGAAGACATGGTGTTAGATATGCGTCGGTTGCTGAACGCACTAGTAGGTGGTGCGGTAGAAGAGACATCGTCAAAGAGGAGGGGTTGTAGCGGACGTGTTGGAGGAGGATCTACGATAGTAGCGACGGTGCTTGAGGAGGAGCTTCGGTGGCGACAATAGTGCTGGAGGAAGAGCTACTGCGGTAAATACAACTTTTGAGTATAAGCGACAACAGTAGCAGCGCTAGGGGATGAGCTACTATGATGGAGACTTTTATTAGGTTTGAGTCTTTACCTCAACTAATACCATGTAAGATATTGCGAGATATTGAGATCAACTGTGTGACAATAGCACTACAAAGATTATTTTATATCTAGAGAGATTTAAAGTTCATTACATGTTATAGTCTATGTGGGAATTATATACTGTTGTATCCCAAAATTTTCCCTCTCACTTATCAGTAATTTGCTCACAAGATCTCCCTTGGCTCAAGACTGCACTAGGATTAATCAGCTCAAGACACCTCCTTAAGCACTGATGACCAAAATTAGGGTTTGAGTTTACACAAGGATTGTTGAACTTCCAATTCCCCTTATGACTTTCATGGATCATTATGGACCCCCAAGATCACTCATGTCAAGTTTCAAGCCTTGGAGCACATTTTTGCGCAATTAATTGAGCAATTGACCTAAAAATCAGTTGTATTGGGGAAAAAGTCAACTATGGCCAATTCACAGTCAAACTTCATAATTTTTTATCCACATCAACATTTTAAACTCATATGTATCATTTGATCAAGTTTGGACCACAATTCCTCAAGAAATTTGATCAAATCTCCAAAAGGACAAAATGGTCAAAATTAGGGTTTTGACTAAGAAAGGGCAATTTTTGATTTTTGACCTAGCAAATGGTCAATTGGGTTAAGGCATGATATCAAGATTCCAATTTTATCATTTTTACCTAATGACATGGTTCAAAACATTGCAAGTCCATTGGATTGACAGATGAATTTTGCAGTCAACTGATCAAAAGTCAACTGTATACTGAAAAGTCAAACTTTGACTTTTTGGTCAAATTCAAGTGCCAAAGATCACAATTCATCAAAATATGTAAAAATATGAAACTTATTCATCAAGAAATCAAAAAGTCAAGATTTCATTTTGAAAAGTCAAAATTTCTAAACTTAGAAATTTTTCTAAGTGTTGGAAAATTCATGTTTTTTCATAACTTTGAGCAAAATTTCCACCATGACGCAAGATGATTCAAGAGAAACTTCCAACATGAAAGTTGTAGATATCCATTAAATCTACAACTTTTATTTACATAACTCCTTCCAAAAATTCTTGGATCCCAAGTTATAATTTTATGAACATGGGGTCATGAAACTAAACACTTAGTGAAATTTTGCCCTAATTTGGCCAGGATTTTGACCTAACTTCATGACACTTTTTCATATAGTTCCAAGGGGAATATTCAAAAGCAATTCAAATATGGGTTGTATAGCACATTACAAGCTTTCTAAAATTTCCAAGAACTCCTTGAGATCATTCTTGAGTAGGGAGAATCGAAGAGATGAAGTTAGGGTTTTATCACTTGAATTACAAGTCATTTTTGATGAATACATGAACCAAATCCATGCTAAGCTGCATAATCTTTTCTTTGCAGGCCTTAAACTTGTTTTTCACTCCATAATTAAATATTTACACAGCTGTTAGGGCTTTGATCCAAGCAATTGAGCTATTATCCTAGTTGCATTTCCATTAATGGCACAAAGTTAACATTGCCATTCTTGTAAAGCAAGCTTTTTGCATAAAGTTCATTCTTGAGCCTCTAACTTGTTCCCTCTGATCACACTTCATCCACAAAGTCAGAAGCAAGCTTGTTGAAAGCATAATCACTCTATCTTAACAAGTACACAAGGCTTTGAAACTTGAATTTCTCAAAAATCACATGTTATGCATAAACTTGTGATTTTGAATTCTGATCAACTAGAGCATTCCAAACTTGTTGCTTATAAATAAAGTCACTATTTGTAAGCTAATGGACGAGCTTAAGCACCCTAAAATACACCAAAACTCTCTCAAATCAAAAATTGCCCAAAAACTCCATTATTTCAGTGTCTGACCTTGAACATCAAACTCACATTTCCCTCGTGCGTTTCTTGGACTTTTAGTTTCTAAAGCTTCCTTATATCAAATATAACTCATCCCCATCCTTATTCTAGAATTGTAACATCATTTACCATATCCTCCATAACCAAAAATAGAGCATTGCACATTGACTTCTCCAAGTCATTTCAGCCACTCTCAACTCAAGCAAACCATTACATTAGCTTCCTAGGACCTCAAGGAAGCTAATATGATCATCACCATCACTTGAAACAAGCTCAAACTCAAAACACAATTTCTAGTTTTGAGGTAAGTTTTCTCAACTTGGAACTTTTTATACAAGCATCATTAATAGTTTATTTGTGAACAAAACATGTAGATATCATTGCCCTGAAGCTAACTATATCCATAGTTTCCATTAATTTTTCTTGAGCTTAGAGAATTTTGAAACTGAAATTTCTGAAAATTTTAGGGTTCAGATTAGGGCCATTTAAATTCATGCTTATCTTTGATCTATAGTTTTAATGCTTTACATTTCTGGAATCGTGAGAAAATTTGCTACAAGTTTCATGTTTACAGTTTTCATTTTTTATGAGAAATGAGCAAGTTACAGTTGGTCTGGCTGGAGGTTGAAGATGAAGTCTTCAGGGCGTGTTTTGCCTTGTATATTTATTGTTTTGCTTATGTTAATGGATGTATAGTGACCCCAGTGGTAGAAGCGCGTGCATGTAACCTATGGGACCTGGGTTCGAGCCCCAGTGGTACCCTTTTCATTTTTCACATTTCCACTTTTCTGGTTTTTGGTTTTTTGGCAGGCGCTGGGCCTCTTTGGGCCTGACTTGTTTTTTATTTTTGCTAACCAATCTCCTTGCAGGCTATTGGCACCCATGGCCGGAGAATTTTTTTTTTCATTTTTATTTTCTTAAATATATTTTCTAAATACTGAAAAATCATAAAATACAAAAAAATGATATATTTATATTTTGACTTAGTTTGTTTTATTTTTCTCACAAAAAATATTTTTATTAATTATACTTTATTTATTTTTTTACTTATTATCTTATAATTAAAATTAGGTTATTAGTTATTTTCTTTCATACTAAATTAAATATATCATTTTTGATGTAAATAAGACTAAAAGTATTTTATAATGCAATAAATATTTTTTAGATAAAAATACCAAAAAAATACTTTTCTTAAACTTATTTTCTTTTGATTAATTAATAGAACTAGGTTTTATTTAAAATATTTTCTTAATAAAATTCCATTTTAATTAATTATTTTCTTTATTTAATTAGGTTAAGACAAAATCCTTTTTTCATGAAAATCAAACAAAGATACATTCTCTTTATATTTTTGCATTTTTTGTACATTTATTCATTTTGTACTTTGTATTTATTTAATCTCTTGTACATTAATACCCATTCAATTTGTTTGTAATAGATTAATTAGGTTTATATTCTTGCAATCCCCTCCCCACAAATGTTGTAATAGCGTAGTAACTTTAAAATTCCGCAATTTATCGCTTTTATATATAAATGTTAGTAATTAGGGTTTGTATGGAAAGACTAAAATCAAATATTTAGAAAACCCTAATTTAAGACAAAAAACAAGTATGAAAACAATACACTTACACACAAGCATCCATAGGGTTATTCCACTTGGTTGCCTCATTCAAAATGGCCATATTACGCATGTAAGGTATCATAGCTAAAACAAAGCAAATACAAGATAATAGTCCCTCGATGACGCTATCTAAGTTGCCTTTCAATTGATCTTAGTCCCTTGTGATACGGTGGAAGAACCGATTGTTCGACGATGGTTTGCGTTTTGTGTTTGCAAAATGTCGCGGTAAGCAAGAGTCGCCACCGACTTTTATTTCATCCAACCGGAAAGGAAAAAAATACAGAAAAAATCCTTTTTCGAGATATTATGAATACGGGGGGTAGATTATAGAAAGGGAAGGTGTTAGCACCCTTTCTATCCATGGTTTTCCATGGGCTCTTAGGTACTTGCTCATCTTTTTTAAATTGCTTGTGTATGTGCTTTGCTTTTGAAAAAAGTTTGACTTCGTGATAACCTTTGTATCAGTCCTCAAAGGTGTGACGAAGTTGTTTTGAAAATTTGTTTGAAAAGTGTAAGTGTGAAAAGCTTTGATTTGAGCAAGTACCTACTAGCATCTACCTACTCAAAAAAAGGTTGTTTCTATCCTTGTTTCCTTTAGACAGCGTTATCCTACTATTGAGGAATAGGTAGCACCGTCGTTGGAGTTGTAAGGGTCAATTCGAAAGGGACATACAATCACTAAAGCAATGGTAGGACGATTTAGTAATAACCCTAGAGTCTTAAGATCATATTCGAAGCAACATTTCCGAGGCAACATTTGATCTTTGTTAGATGGGAGGGTAACCACTAAGACACCTTATACTTAACGATTATTTACCGAAGGCAACCGAAGTGTGAGTATACCCTAAGAGTGATATGTGCGAGTGATCTGTTTTCAATTATTTAGTCTTTGCACGTTAGGGTTTTCTAACTGTGTTAATTTGTCATGCATTCTTATCATACAATCCTATTAGCATACATCTAAATAGTCAAATATTTGCGAGAATTAAGATGCGAGAAAGTAAATCTACGCTATTACAAGGCTTCGGGGAGGGGAATTAATTACATAGCCAAAAACCTGGGAAAAAGCGTTAAATGAAAACCCTAGATTAAACTGTTACAAACCATGCACAGTTACAACAATATTGACAAAATAAATTATTATGCGCGCCATGAATCGAATACGAGATAATTAGGGTTTTGACCCTTGCCTAAACCTAATTGCGATTAATTAAAAAAAATGTTTTTGTTATGTTTTAAGAAAATGATGGAATTGTTAAATTAAAGGAAAATCCTAAGTCTAATTAATTTTAAATTACGAAAAATAAATTAAATTAATTTTAATCTACGACCTATTTTTGTATTTTATTTATTTGAGACAAAGAGAAAAATAAAATTAACAGTTTAACCTAATTTCTAGTTGATTTTATTTTTTTAAACAAATTATAATTTTTCCTAATTTAAACTAAATTAAATTAATTTTGATAAAGAAATAAAAACTAATCCTAATTTTGTGAGATATTGATTTTTATATTTTTTATGAAAAAAAGATTAATTTTTTAATTGAAGAAATATTAAAGGAATTAAATAAAACAAAGAAAAAGAAATAAGAAAAGAAATAAATGGGCCTGGTTGCAATGCTGAAAGAGGGGGGTGAAAACTGAATTTCTGGGCCCAAAAGGCTAAGGCCTGTTTGACTACACCCTAATCCAGTATGCATGCTTGACTCAGGCGCATGGTGGTCCTTCCAAGGTGGCATGTTGATCTGGGGACATTGATGGATCAGAGGGTCAGATCTTGATGGTGTACGGTGGACGCTGGAGGCTGTAATGTACTTGAATTCCTAAAACAAAATAGCATGAACAAAGTTTGGGACCTGGGGATCGAACCCAGGTCCTTATCCATATTTCCACCCCGACGCTACCATCTGAGCTATGCGCTTCTGTTGTACATATAATAATAATAATACACAATATATCAAACACGATGGTTAAATAAGACAAACACGCTGAATTTCAAACTTCCCAACCAAGGGGTGCCACACCTCCATCTTCTTCCCCCCAACAGTCGCTTTAGGTAACAACACCTTTACCTACAGACATGGCACTGTAGCTACAAGCTTGTGTATTTCAAAAATGGTCTATAGGCAATATAAATGATCGTGGATGGTACCATTCTACTCGTTTCAACCTCACGAGTCTCCTGGTACCAAAATCATTACCCAATTTTGCCTATCCTACAAAGCCCTAATCAAGAACATCAAACCCTAGCTATGGCAACTTCATGTACAAGCGTTAGAAATACAATTAAATGGTATCAAAAGCTTGTAAACTCAAAGACAAACACGAATATATCATTAAAATATGTAATGGATGAGTGAATCAATGAAACTGAATTCGAATTTGGAAGCATGTCGTGATACCTATATCTTGCAATTCCAGGTGTGAAAAGGCTTGAATCTGATTAGAAAATGTTCCTGGAACGTCCAGCAACCTATTGGCAATGTGAGAAAGGCACGATCCGGTCTCTAATATGGAAATTGAATTCCCACTTTTCTTGAATTTTTTTGAGTTTTGTTTTCTCTTTGCATGGCTGCCTCTAACCTCTATATGCCTTGGCTTGCTTCTGTATATGTAGCACAACTTATTAGGTCAACAAAAACTACCTCAATCTTGCTCATCATGGAGATTTGATTTGCTCTTTCAATGCATATGATTCCCTTACAATTTTGCTCAAATCTAATCTTTTCAAACCAAATTGCCTTTGCACGAGTTGATCTTCAGTTGATAGCATATGAGATCTTTTTCAATGCACAAATCATCCCTAAAATACAATATATGATTTATTAGGATTTATTTGATTTTATTTGAATTTTAAATGAATAAAAATCAAAATAAATTAAATAAATGAATAAATAAAGCATGGAGGGTCTCATAGGTCGTGGACTATGTTAGGAATGAGATGAAAGCATAAAAAGTTGTGCCCATTTAGCAAAAGATGCAAATTTGAGCATGTTTGACTTTTGGCAATTTTGCAAAAAGGTTCAACTTGGCCAATGCATAACTCTCTCAATTTTGACCCTAGAGAGGTGTACTTTGACTTTTTAGAAATCTTAGGATGTCCTCTAAGCAACCCTTTTGGTCTCATCACAATTGAGTCTTCCATGTTCATGTATGAAGCTTTGACCCAAAAGGTGTTTTTGTTGACTTTTCAAAATGACCTATAATGTCCAAATTCATATCTTTTTTGTGATTTCATATTTTGAACTTGGGATCTGAATATGAATCATAGAGAATTTCATCCTCTTCAAAATGAGCTTTGGATGGGTCATTTCTGATGAAGTATGAGAAAGTTATGCTTGGTCAAAGTTGAGTTGACTTTTCCTACAAAACCCTAATTTAGCAACTTTTGGGTTTTGGTGAATTGTGAGCAATCCTTGATGAATCATGGTCAACTCTTGATCAAATGATGAATGATACTTCAAAATGAGGATGTTTCCAAAAAATCTTGAAGTTTGACTGTATGTGGGCCACAATTGACTTTTGACCTATCATAGTCGATTTTCAGGCTTTTGAGCAATTGACTGGGAAAACTTCCTCTGCAAGCTTGAAACTTGACATGGATGATCTTGAGAACATATTAGGACAATGGTGAGCATTTGGTATCCTTTGGACTCAAGTATTTTGATGAAAAATGAAACCCTAATTGAAGTAGACTGCTTTAGGAGAGAGTTTGTCTGGTCAACTCTTGGACTTTCTTGAGCAATTTGAGGACCTCACTTGACATGTATTGAGAAATATGGGATGGAAAATTTTGGGGTGCAACAGCTGCCCCTGTTCAATCTTCTTAAACCTAAGGATGTAGATTGGCTCGTCTGCCTTTCGTGATCTGAAGGTGGAAGATGATTGGACACTAGAGTGCCCAGAAATTTGCACTCGTGTGAAGTGGCACTTGATTTGTGATATTGGGAATGGGCTTACAGATGCCATTCGGAGGTTGCTAGAGAATTTTCGGAGATGGGTTTAAAGATGCCATCCGAGGAGGTGCCGATCGCATAAGAGATTCCTTTGCGAGAACTCGTATACCTGTTGTTGAGGAGAATCTCGCTGGGGAATATTGGTCTCTGTCTTGAGAGAAATAGAGTTTGGGAGCTTCAGTTGTCCGTTACTCTACTGGGGAATAATTCTATTTTTAGAAATCGGAAGTGAACTGTGTGTTTGGTAGGGGTATCTGTTGCGCCGCGACTTTCTGGGGGAAATGTGAAATCAATTGTGTTTGATTGGGTCCCGGTCTTACAGCATTGTGGACTATTGTCTGGGGATAAGGGCGGCCGAACCCGGATAGTAAGGTTAGGGGAAGGAGCCTGGATAGTAGGGTTGCTTCGAGATGAAAGCCTGGGTAGTAGGTTTGTAAGAAGGAACCTGGATAGCAGGGTTACTTCGATATGAAATCTTGGGTGGTAGGGCTGCGAGAAGGAACCTGGATAGTAGGGTTACTTCGATATGAAAAGCCTGGGTGGTAGGGTTACTGAGAAGGAACCTGGATAGTAGGGTTACTTCGATATGAAAGCCTGGGTGGTAGGGCTGCGAGAAGGAACCTGGATAGTAGGGTTACTTCGATATGAAAAGCATGGGTGGTAGGGATACTGAGAAGGAACCTGGATAGTAGGGTTACTTCAATCTGAAAGCCTGGGTGATAGGGCTTGCAAGAAGGAACCTGGATAGTAAGGTTACTTCGATATGAAAGCCTTGGTTGTAGGGCTTGCAAGAAGGAACCTGGATAGTAGGGTTACTTCGATATGAAATCCTGGGTAGTAGGGCTTCTATGGGGAACCTGCGTAAGGTTGCATTCGCTGCATCGATGATTACTTTGTTTAGCTTCGAGTGTTGATCATAGACCTGCTGGAAATTATTGATAGTAATTGTCTTTACTGAAAGAAATACATAGTTAATTATATGCGATGCATGAGATGCATTGTATGATGACGTTCTCAAAATAAATGAGACTATGTTATATGTAATGTATGCACGTGTCATGATGTAGGAGCATGAAATGCTGACATAATAATCTGAATATGGGAAAATAAATCCCTGATTGCTGTTTGGAGAGTATGAGAAATGGTATTCTTGACTGTTGTAACAACCACAGTTCCTCTGCTTATGTTGGGGATGATGAACAGAGATGACTAGCTAGGGATTTGCCCCTTGGCTGGTAGATATTCTACCGGATGAGACTCTGTCTGAGCATAACTCTGCGGGGAATAACTCTGTTGGGGAAAAGATACTTTGTTGATGGATCGCTCATTTGGAGAAATAAACTCAGCTGGGGATGAATTTCAGTTGCTGGTGATAATGAATTCTGTTGGAGATTGAATTTCCGCTTGTGAGAGAAATAAACTTTGCTTAGGGAAAAATTTACTGACTCACTCGCTAATATCATTGTCTTTGGATACTTTTTACTCTATAGGGAGTGTATATACCACTACTTAAGCTGGCTCTATCCCAGTACCTGATGGGTAGAGTAACTGTAAGGTTTGGGAACTTCTTGTTTTCCCTGTTTTTTAGCATTATGAGTAATCATCTTTTGTTTCTTGTGTAAATATTTATGAGCAGCCATTATTTTCAAATGCATATATCAAAAATGAATCATTGGACGTTCTTGCGAAACAAAACAGAAAAAGAAAAACAACTTGAAATTTCTTGTAAAATGAATTGTATTAATTTTTTGAAGTTGGCCTGTAATAGGCGTTTTGTACAAGGAGGCTGACGCTCTAGTAAGAGAACTCTGCCAAAAGATAGAAATTACAATTTGTGTTTAAAAAGAAAAACAGTTATGTGAAATAATCCCATTGGGTTCTAATTCTGCTATTGTCTTTATATCTTCAAGCATCTCATCACTTTGCTACTTGGTCGAAGGTAGATCAGATTGATTGGCACCGTCCGAGCTTGATAGTTGATATCGAGGTCTGGTTGCAAGATGATCCAATGAGATATAGTGTTACGCTTCAATCCCTAATTTTTTCCTGGATCGCCCTTTCGGGTTTTCAGTCCACCGGGATACCCTTTTTTTGCCCAAGTCGCCTTTTCAGGTTTTTGACTTGTCGGGTGTACAATTTTTTTCATTTTCATCCCTTACTTTTGCCCGAACCCTTTTGGTTCGCCGGGAAGCCCTTATTTCTGCCTAGGCCAGTCAACCTAGTGGGTCTCTGATTATGCGTAGTATCTATTCACTATGTCTGCATTGACGGGGTGAGGAAGGTCGTCACAATTCATGGTGGTTAGAATCATAGCTCCTCCTGAGAAAATGTTCTTAACCACAAATGGCCCTTCGTATGTGGGGGTCCATTTTCCCCTGGGATCACCTTGCGGTAGTATGATGCGCTTGATCACCAGATCCCCGACTTGATATTCTTGACGTCTGACCTTCTTGTTAAAAGCCTTGATCATTCGCTTTTGATACGTCTAACCATGAGAGATAGCAGTAAGTCTCTTTTCATCAATTAGATTCAGTTGATCAAGTCATGTTTGGATCCAGTCGTCTTTGTTCAAACCTGCATCCTTCATAATTCTGAGAGAGGGTATCTGGACCTCGATGGGTAGGACTGCCTCCATGCCATATACCAGAGAGTAGGATGTTACGCCTATTGACGTGCGCGTTGAAGTACGGTACCCATGAAGAGCAAATGGTAACATCTCGTGCCAATCTTTGTATGTCACCGTCATCTTCTGCACAATCTTCTTGATGTTCTTATTAGCTGCTTCAACAGCCTCATTCATCTTCGGCCGGTAGGGAGAAGAGTTATGATGATGTATCTTGAACTGTTTGTAGAGCTCGGTGATCATTGTGTTATTGAGATTTGTACCGTTGTCAGTAATAATCCTTTCTGGTACACCATATCGATAGATCAGATTGTGTCGGATAAACCGCGCCACGACGTTCTTGGTTACTGTAGCAAAGGAAGCTGCCTCAACCCACTTTGTGAAGTAATCAATTGCTACCAGAATGAAGCGATGTCCGTTAGACACAGTAGGTCTGATCTCGCCGATCATGTCGATGCCCCACATTGCAAAGGGCCAAGGAGCCATCAAAACATTCAGAGGAACCGGAGGCACATGCACCTTATCAGCATAGACTTGGCACTTATGACAGGTTCGAAAATGCTGATAATAACCGGCTTCCATAGTGGACCAGTAATATCCTGCCCGTAGGATTTTCTTTTCCATGGTATGTCCATTGGAATGAGTTTCAAAGGTACCTTCATGTAGCTCTGCCATGATCCTTTCTGCCTCGCTCTTGTCCACACACCGCAGTAAGGTTGAGTCATGGTTACGTTTATAGAGAATTCCATTACTGATGAAGAACTTCACAGCGAACCTTTTCAGAAACTTCTTATCATTAACAGATGCCCCCTCGGGGAATTCTTGAGCCTTAAGATACCTTTTTACCTTGTGAAACCAGGGTTTATCTGCTACCTCCTCAGTCTCAATGTCACAGCAATGTGCGGGTTCGTCCAACCTCTCAATGGTAATCTGGGGAGCTTCATTGTCCCACCTCACTTTGAACATATAAGACAAGGTAGCTAGCGCGTCCGCTAACTGGTTCTCTTCTCTGGGGAAATGTTCAAAGGTTATCTCCTCGAAGTGTGGTAGCAACGTCAGTACATACTCTTTGTAAGGAATAAGATTCGGGTGCTTCGTATCCCACTCGCCTTTGATGTGACTTATCACAAGAGCGGAATCTCTGAATACACTCAAGAACTTAATCCTTAGGTCAATAGCAGCTCAGAGCCCCATGATGCACGCTTCATACTCCGCCATATTGTTGGTGCAGTTAAAACATAGTCGGGCAGTGAACGGAGTATGACAGTCCTCGGGAGAGATAATTACAGCGCCGATGCCATTACCCAATGCG
The DNA here is from genome assembly GCA_948472305.1 of Vicia faba. Taxonomy (NCBI): domain Eukaryota; kingdom Viridiplantae; phylum Streptophyta; class Magnoliopsida; order Fabales; family Fabaceae; genus Vicia; species Vicia faba. The sequence goes on from OX451735.1 coordinate 1,100,140,756, forward strand.
TTCGAGGCTCCATCGAAATACATAGACCATCGGGATCCTTCCTCAGGTCCTTCATTCGGTCCAGGTTCTTCGCAGTCGGTCACCAACATAATATTCTCATCCGGGAACTCGAAATTCATGGACTGGTAGTCATCCACGGCCTGATGCGCCAAATGATGTGCCACTACACTCCCCTTGATTTCTTTTTGGTTTCTGTATGGATGTCGTATTTGGTTAAGATCATCTGCCATCTTGCTATTCTTCCGGATAAGGCGGTCTTCTCGAAAATATACTTGATTGGATCCATCTTTGATATCAACAAGGTGGTGTGAGTCAGCATATACTGTCTCAATCAGCAAGCAGCCCATGCCAAAGCGTAACAAGTTTTCTCGAGCAATGAGTATCGGGTCTCACAATCGGTAAACTTTTTGCTAAGGTAATAAATGGCATTTCAGGGCACATACAGCGGACCTTCTACTTTACCGGAGGGCAGTCCTATTTGGTCGGCAGGTGATGTACCGAAATATCAGTTTCCAGACCAGGCATGTCTTCATAGGACCAGGCAAAGATCTCAACATAGTTGTGTAGCATCTGTATTAACTGTTTTTTGACACTAGGCTCCAGATTCGCACCTATTTTAACCTCCTTCCTGTCCTCTTCTGTACCCAAATTTACTGACTCGACTGGCTCTTCATGAGGTTGTATGGACCTTTCTTCCTGTTGTAGTAGCCTAGAAAGCTCTCCCGGCACCTCACAATCATCCTCACCTTCGTCCTCGGCTTGGTTGATCGAATTTTCGAAGTCATAACTGGCAGTAGCAGAACTGTTATCAATGGGATCTAGAGTGGATATGGATCTGCAGTATGATACGTGAGTGTGTGTAAGAGAATATCTATTTTGATAAAGTGAGAGACATAAAATAAAAACAAAGAGCGCAAAATTTGTAATGTAAGAAACGTCCAATGTTTTATTTAATGATATATGAAATGACAAATAATAAGCCCTCACAAGCAAAGCCAAGGTGCCTCGGGCAAGGCACCGGGCTGTAAAGTTTCAAACTGTTTATTACAAATCTTAAAACAAAAAGTCAATTACTGCGGAATAAAAGAAACAGGTATGAAGTCCTTTGCCATCCAATTATTCAGTCCACCATTGGTTGTTGGGTAGATCCAGTTGTCGATGTCTGAATCTTCTTCATTGTCCTCAACTGCATTAACTCCCCGATTACTGATGTGTAGAGGAGGTCTTCCAATTCGCGTGCGCCTAACAGCCCTTTGAGCCCCTGTAGTAAAGTCCAAACCAAATTTGTCAGTTTTGTGAGTGAAATCAGGGAGCCAACCCCAATTGGTACACCCACCTTCTCCAACAACATCTCTGGCATCCTTGAGAGAAGCCATCTTCAACGAAGGTTTGTTGGTAGTAACTTCAGTTGATGCCAAAGTCTGAGGGACCTCCTCGAAGTTCTGACAAGGAGTTTCTATGAACTCCCCATCCATCTCCACATAACGGAAAGAATTGAGATGACTTACCATGTACTCTTCTTCACCTCGCACCGTGACAATTTTCCCTTGTACTAGGTATTTCAGCATTTGATGGAGCGTGGAAGTAACTACCCCAGCCCTATGGATCCAAGGACGACTCAGCAAGAAAGAATACGACGGTCTAATGTCCATTACATAGAAGATGGATCCAAAGGTCTGAGAACCCACTTTGACAGGGATGTCCACCTCCCCCGTGCACCATCCTTTTTGATCCATCAAAAGCCCTGACCACAATGTTACTCGGCTTCAAAGTCAAACCCTCACAGTCCAAACGGTCCAACGCTTTCTTTGGAAGAACGTTAAGCAAAGACCCGATGTCAACCAGCACATAATCCATAGTGGTGCCCCTGCATTCAATTGAGACATGCAGGGCATCATTATGATTTCTCCCCTTAGCAGTCAGATCTGCATCTGAAAAGCCTAGCCCATTGTCAGCAGTCAGGCTAGCCACACAATCTTTGAACTGATCTGCAGAAGTTTCCTGCGGCACATACGCAGTCTTGAGAAATGCGATCAAAGCCTTTGCATGGGCTTCTGAAAACAACAGCAGAGATAACATGGAGATCTTTGACGGGGTCTGCCCCAGCTGTTCGACCATATTGTAGTCGCTTTTCTTGATAATTTTCAGTATTTCCTCTATTTCTTGTTTAGAGGCTTCCACCATAATTTTTCTAGGCACCTCCGTCCGGGCAGGCTCACCTATGATTTCTTTGCCCCGAGTCTCAGATGGCTCGGCGACAGGGGTGATAACTAGAGTAGGAACTGGAACAGTAGTTGATGTACTAGCAGATGGAATAACAACAGGTTTGTGGGCAGTCGGAGGGGAAATCTCGGGAGAAAAGAGTCTTCCACTTCTGGTGACTTTGCTAGCCCCGACAATATTATTGACATCAGTATCAACTTCTTCATTATTCAACTCTTGCTTAATGCCATGATATTACACATCAGCATCATAGTGCCATGGGACAACCTTGTCTGAAGTGTATGGGATGGGACCAGGAACGGTGATTATTAGCGGAGCAATTCTTGGGACAGATGTAATCCTAACAGGTTTTCTCGAGGAAACCTTGGAAGGATTGGTGGAAATGGTTATGATGGCAACATCTTCATTGGGAACAACAGGGATCATAGTTTTCTCGAACAGAATCTCTTTGTTATCCATCAGGCACTGGACACCTGACTTCAGCAAACGGCAACCAGTAGGTAGAATCGAGCACATGTGGCAACCTTCACCACAACCCGGGAATACACCGGCCAATAGAAGATTCCTCTTAACAATCATAAGAGGAGTAGAAACAAACAATATACATAGTATATAATAAACTAAACTTCATCTTCTATCAACCTGTATAAGAATTTAAAAAATAAAACATTCCTAAGTCACAAGAAGCTTTTTTCTTATAAGTTAGCAATGTTTTGTTCTTGTTTTGAGAATATTTGTCAACAAAAACAAAATACAAAAATACAACAAATACATGTAACACAATAAAAACAATATACATTTTAGCAAGAAAATACTAACAACATACAATATCACTAAATATATTAAGTTGTTTATCGAATGCACATTTAATTAAAAATAATCGTGGAACTATAAAGTTCATCTAGTTTGTGAAACAATGAAAAAGAAATACAAGGTGAATGAAGTTTTCACAATGACTTCATACTTCTTGTATTTTTTTCCATTGTTACACAAATCATATGTACCTTATCAACTCATACTATACAATTTCTACCACCATCATCATCACCATATGAGGTTCATCTAGTTTGTGAAGCCATGAAAAAATAAGGTGGAAGAAGTTAACACAATAATGTCACACTTCTTATATTTCTTCTCATAGCTTCTCAAACTAGATGAAGTTTGATGTTGTTGTTGTTTATTCATTGACTTTTCTTGAGTCCTACAAACACCATGAAAATTATCAACATGTGAAACCGCAAAGTTATTTGCCAACCCCACACCATGCAACAACATCATAGAACAACATACAATAATAAAAGAACCATAAACTATCTAACAAGAAGAAAATAATAGGAAAATAATGTGAAACATAACAACAACATACACGAAAATGAGAGATTAAGAAAAAGAAGAATACGTGTATGTAAGAAGAACAAGATTGACAGCTATACAATAGAAAATAAATGATAATGATGAAGAAGAAGAGAAAAATGGGTTCTAGGGTTTTGCTGTGAAAGATACAACACTACTGTCAAAGAGAGAGTGTTAATTCTCTTATATATAAATATACTCACAACGGTTTATAATACCAACCGTGGTGATATATATAAATGTGTCACAATGGTGGAACATACCAGTCGTAGTCATAAATCTTTAAGTTTTTTATTTAAAAATAAATAAAAAAGAAAAGACGCGAATTAACATTAAAGGAATAATATATATGAGCGTGTCAAGGTTTGAACCCATGAAAGCTTGATGGTATTACCATGGTTGACTCCTCAACCGTTGTTATATACAAATAATTTTTAATCAAAAAACAAAAATAATATGATAGCGCTTTAGTTTAGAGATGTCACAACAGTGTAGGGAAGAACCTGGTGACCATGGTGTTGTTGTTTACCGCGTTTTATAGTTGTGTGAGGGCGGATCCATGAGCACTACTCCTTTTAGGCCTAAAAATACAAAAATTAATGTAAATTCATGTGCCTATAAAAGAATACGGGGTGGGGCAGGGTGGATACATTAAATGGTGCAAACCTAAATCTTTGACCCGCCCCACACTAAAGTGTGGGTAAAATGGGCATGCACAACGAGACTGGCCTGTTTTACCACCCTACTTATATACATACTACTTAGTATGTATTAGGAGTGACAAAACAGACCCAGCCCGTTGGACCCGTCAGTTTTGTTCGTACTTTAGTGCGGAGAGGGCCAAGAATTTTTTTCTCGTATTATAATATGGTTGGTCCACTCCATTTTTTTGTGGGCTTTTGGGAGCACATGCATTTACATGAATTTTTGTATTTTCAGGCCTAAAGGGGAAGTCTCCGTGGGCCGGTTGCCCCCTTACTTTTAGTTGAGGCAGACCAAAATTTTAGGCTCGTATCCTCAAATATGCTTGCCACGTACTGCCATATTTTTGACAGACTTTTAAGAGGTGGAATTAAACGAAACAAACATACTTATTTGTCACTCCTACTATGTATATTGTTATGCAATACTCCGATATTACAACTCTCCACCCGATACTGATGGAACATACAATATTTAAAAGAGTAATGTTATTCCTACACCTAAATCCTACACGAATATTTACACCTAATACTATTAACCATATTTATACGGTTAATAGTGTTTTTTAAATAAAAATATATATGAACAATAACATGTACAGTGAAATATTATTATTATAATAAATAAATTTTTTTTTAAATTTTTTAAAATTTTTTTTTTTAGATTAAGAGATGCTCATATAAAATTGTGTGATTAACTAACTTCATAACTTCATTAATCAACATTTTAAGTTTTATTAACTAACTTTATTTTACTACTAAAAATTATTTTTAATATATGAGCATTTATTAACCAACTTCATAACCTTATTAACCAATATTTTACATTTCATTAAACAATTTTGTTTTACTACTAAAAATTATTTTTGATATCCGAACATTTATTAACCAACTTTAATACTTTATTAACCAATTTTTTTACTTTATATTAACCAATTTTGTTTTACTATTTATTTTTAATATCTGAGCGTTTATTAACCAACTTCGTCACTTTATTAACCAAAATTTTATATTTTACTAACCAACTATATTTTACTACTAAAAAAGTAAAAATAAATAATTTAAAAAAATATATGTTTATAATAATACTTTACTATTCATTAATATATTTTTTATTTAAAAAACACTGTTCACCGTATAAATACAGTAAACAATGTTGAGTGTAAGTATTAGTGTAGAATTTGAAAGAAGAAATATCATTACTCTATTTAAAATTCCCAAAAGATTGTAGGGGTTGTTGCCGATAAGACCATAAACGTGGGTTCATCCCTACATCTACCTTAACTAATTATCGAGCGAATTATACCCATGGTTGAGTAGTTTTGTTATTTTCTTTTGCGTGAGGATGTTCTTTTTTTTAAATAATAAACTTTTGATTAATTAAAAAAAAACAATAATTACATGCGATCTAATGGGGATCCAGCTGCTAAAGTATCAGAAAGACTAAGAAATCTAAGAGGATCCATCATCCTTCTATCATTAGGATAGCTATATACTTCCTCAGTTTCTTATTATTCCAACCTCTATAAACAATATTGTCGATAATTTTCTTCCTTATATGCATTGTATCTGCCTCCTTGCAATTTTTTTTATTCCTCAGACTCCATATTTCATATATGGTTTCTGCAACCCGCCATTTTGATAACAACAGCCTTTGCACTTTTTCCCTTAGTATGATGAATTAACCAATTCACCTCCTTGTACCATTCTTCGGGTTTATGATGGGTTTGGATCCACTCCAGAACCTCAATCCAAACCTTCTTTGTGACGGGGCAGTCGGAGAATAAATTCTTAATTGATTCCTACCCTAAACAGAAACAACATTCCACATTATCTATGATTCTGAATCTATGTAATCTATCCTTCATGACTAGTCTTTCATGACAAACAAGCCAAAGGATAAAAAACTGCTCGGGGTTGAGCATTATTGCCAAACACCAGATCTCTCTATTTAACTTTTTGAGTGCGCTCTTGTATTAATTTGTAAACTTTGCTCATGTTGAGTTTACTCCACCCCATTATTTCGCCCCACTCATCCATATTCCTTATATAATCTCTTTGATTAAGTATAACCTTCATGATCCAAGTATAATTCGGCTTAACCTCAATATCCATCACGTGCTTCGCTTTCACATAATAAGCTTGGACCCATCTAATCCCTAATGAGTCAGCTTTTCCACTCAAATTCCTAAAAGTTTAATTAAATTGACTTTGTTCCATACCTCGATGTCAACAATATTCAAGCCCTTTGACATTTTGGTTTGCAGATTTTCTTACAAGCAAATGGAGACTTACAGATGCCTTCATAACCTCCTGTCCATAAGAAAATACAACATATAGACTCAATTTTGTGAAGAACGCCTTTGAGAAATGGGAAGCATTGCAACCAATAATTAGCAAGTGCATATAATACACTTTGTATTAGCTGCATTCTTCATGTGTATGTTAACATACGAGCAGTCTAATGTTTTATCTTGCACACAATTCGATCTATTAGAGACATATATTGATGAATTGCAAGTTTCTTACTAGTCAATGGTACCCCTAAATACTTGAATGGTAATTGGCCCTCTTGATAACCGGTTGTATAAAGCATATCTTATTTTGTTTTTAGATCGATTCCAGCACAATATAAACTATACTTCAGCGGGTTAACCACCATACCTAAAATTAATTAACAATTACAAAAGAATTATTTCTTATTGACCCTTAATATTAATATAAAATCGTTTAAAAAATTTTCTTTCCCTTTTTATGATTTTCTTTTAAATTCTTAATTACATTAATTAATTTTTATCAACACATCTCTAATTATGTAACTTTTTATCTATAAAAATCTCAAATGAAATAAAATTATTAACTAATTATCTCTCTTAACATTAATATATAAAAAATATATTAATTATTAATAGATTTAATTTTATAACCACTTTTTTTAATTCTTAGATTTAGTAAACAAATTATATATATATATATATATATATATATATATATATATATATATATATATATATATATATATATATATATATATATATATATATATATATATATATATATATATATATATATTATATATATATATATATATATATATATATATATATATATATATATATATATATATATATATATATATATATATATATATGAGAATGTGAAAATAAATAAGAAAACGTCGAATTTAAGAAGGAAGGTTTGAGATTAAATCGTGATCTTTACTGAATTATGTGTCATTAAATGGAAAGAGAAATTATTAATTAAATTTTAAAAGTATCTTTTAATCTCAACCATTAAATATAAATCTAATGATTATTATTACATTCACACATTATATATATATATATATATATATATATATATATATATATATATTATATATATATATATATATATATATATATATATATATATATATATATATATATATATATATATATATATATATATATATATATATATATATATATATATATATATATATATATATATATATATATATATATGATAAATTTTATAGTTATTTACAAATATTTATAATATAAAATCTATTATTAAATAAAAAAACTATATTATTCTAAATCATTTCTAAAAATTTAATAATTTATGTTATCGTTGAGTTAGACGAATCTAAGCGGCTAGTTAATAGTTCAATTATCGAAAGTTATATCTTTTTTATAATGTAAATAAATTATTAATATTTATAACTCAACAATTTTTAAATATATTTATAAATTTTATATTTATTTAAAATTATTTTATATGTTAATAAAATTTATCAATATTAGAATTTAATAAATTTTTATCAAAGAAGTTAACTTTAATATATCTCAACATCATTAATGTATCAATTGATATCTTAGTGTTCTTCATCTAAGGCAAATTTGTGTTACATTACCAATTTTGACCTTTAGTGCTACATTATCCAATTTTGACCTTTAGGCATCCCCAAGAGTCAAAACTTATCAAGAAATGCCTCTTTTTTTTTTTTTTACTTGGGATGAGGGAGAAGGGTATTATCTAAAGGTATCATTTTAGAAATATATTTTGGATAATGCAGAGATTGAAGAAGCTTGGTGCGACTTGTGTTTCTAATATTTAGCAAAATCTTACTTTCTACATCAATTTTCCACATATTGGATCGTGCTTATACTTGGTAATGGATGCCACCTTGCTCCATTCTGCAATTAAATGGAGAAATCATGGTGATTTATTATTGCTATTTGTTTTTTATTTGATCTTTTTATAAAGAGATTTTCATTTGACCATGTCATGGAAAATAAATACCGTGCATTAATGATATTTGATATTCCCTCCGGTCTCATTTATAAGAAAAAATTAACTTTTTATATACATTGAGTAAGTAATGTATTTGGACAATATATTGTCCAAATACATTACTTATTTAATGTATCTAAAAAGTTAATTTTTTCTTATAAATGAGACCGGAGAGAGTAAGTCCAATCTCCAATGCTTATGTAGACTTAATTGGGTTTATGAATAGATGGAATTCAGGAGAGGGGCATGGTGCTTTTAAAATCGTTTCAATTAAGAGTGCAAAACGTTTATGCATAAGTTGATCTTTTACCTAGTGTAAAAATTTATTTATAATAATGTTGTGTCTTCTAAAATGTTGAATGTAATTTTAAAAAATTTAATTTTATCATCTAAAAAGAAATAATCGTGCAGTACTTACTCGTTTTGTCCTGAGCTTTATTTATTATCTTAATTATATTAATTATTCTAAATTTTACTATTTATCTCCAATGTAAAGATGGGACACTTTTCAATTTTTTTTAACTTTGTGATTTTATATTATAATTTTAGAGTTGACAGATCGACTCTCGCATTTATGGAGTAGAGTTTGTTAACAATATTGAACATATATAAACATTGTGAAGTAAAAGAACATAGAGAATAAGGGTTACACTAGACTATAATATTAAAAGTAAAAAAAAAATCTAACTATTCTTATAAAGATACAATAAAATATAATAATATTAATAACTAACATTTTTTCTTAAACTCAAGATGCGTTAGCAGAGAGTATCGAGAGTTTGTCAATCAAAAAACGAAAACGTTTAATGGATTACGTTTTCATAAACAAATCAGCAATCTATAAAGCATATGAAACAAATGGTAGAGCAATTATCCCTTGCTAAAGATGATGTCAGGTGAAGTGACAATCAATCTCAATGTGTTTGGTACGTTCATGAAATACCGAGTTGTGGGCAATTTGAGTGGCACTTTTGTTATCACAATATATAGGAGTTGACTTAGAAAGAATGACACCCATATCAGAAAGTAACCAACGCAACCAAACTATTTCAATAGTGGTGGATTCCATAGCACGATACTCAACTTCTGTAGAAGAACGAGAGACAATATCTTGTTTCTTACTCTTCCAAGAAATAAGAGAGTCTCCAAGAAAGACACAAAACCCTGTAGTAGACTTACGATCTGTGGGGTTGCCAGTCCAATTAGCATCAAAATAAGCACGTAATTTCAATGAGGATGATGAGGGAAAGAGAAGGCTGTGAAACTGAGTTCCCCGAAGATAACGACAGTGAAGAACAACTGCCCAATGCACAGTAGTAGGGGAGACAACAAATTGACTGACAACATGAAGAACATGAGCAATATCTGGTCTAGTAACCGTAAGGTACACCAAACTGCCAACCAAAGTACAATATAATGTGGGATCTAGTAGAGAAACACCATCAGATGGAGCATATTTCACATTCAACTCAAGAGGACTATCAGCTACTCTAGTATCAAAAAGGCGAGCATGTTCAAGAATGTTGGAAATATACTTAAACTAAAAGAGAAGATAACATCTAGGAGAGTAGTCAACTTCAATGTCCAAGAATTAGCGAAGAGTGCCCAAGTCCTTCATCTCAAACTGTTTAGCTAACTGTAATTTCAAATCATTAATTCCATCCATATCATCACCTGTAATAATCATATCATCAACATATAATGAGGGTAAAATACGACCATGATAAGTGGTCTTGACAAACAAAGTAGAATCATGATCACTTGAGCGAAAGCCAATAGATCTAATCACTGTGGTAAACTTCTCAAACCATGCTCGTGAAGCTTGTTTAAGACCATATAATGTATTCTTCAACTTACACACTTCCCCTTGATTATGAGAAACACCTTGTGGGGGTACCATATAAACTTCCTCTTGAAGATCACCATTTAGAAATGCATTTTTAACATCCATTTGAGAAATATGCCATTGAAAAACAGATGCAACTACAATAAGAGTGAGAATAGTAGTCATCTTAGCAACATAAGCAAATGTTTCTTCATAATCCATACCATATTTTGAGAGAATCCCTTAGCAACAAGACGTGCTTTGTAGCACTCAACTGATTTGTCAGACTTAGTTTTGATCTTGTATATATAACGAGACCCAATAACAAGTTTTCCAGGAGGAAGGGGTGATAATTCCAAGTATATATTTTATGTAAAGCCGAAAGTTCTTCTGTCATAGCCAACTGCCAAAGAGAGTCAAGAATAGCCTCTTTATAGGAAGAGGGCTCATACAAACTGTGGATAGAGGTTAGTAAAGAAGAAAAAGAAGAAGAATAAGTGGAATAGACAAAATGATACAATTAAGTAGACTCACAATCACGGGAGGGATAACATGGAGGTGGAGGATCAACAGTCGTAAAAAGGTTCTTGGGTAGCCGTGGGGACAAGAGGGCTTTCACTATCTGGAGTGTCAATAGTATCAGTCCTGTAATTCTGAAAACTACAATAACTAGAAATATTATCATTATGACCAAAAGGATCAATATGAGTGAGTTTTGAACTGTTAGTAATATATGAATCAGAAGAAAGATAGTAAAATGGAATATGTTCAAGAAAAACAACATGCCGAGAAACATACAATTTTCTTACACCGCAGTCATAATAACGATAACCCTCTTGACCATCCCCATAACTAAGAAAAAACATATATTGTAGAACGAGAAGAGATCTTACTACGTTCTACTTATGGGCGAAGAACAAAACAAAACAAAACAAGAAGAACCAAATACTTTCAAAGATGAATAATCAGGGATAGAATTATACAATTTTTCAAAGGGAGACAAACCTGACGTGACTGTTTTATTAATAACATGAATAACAGTAAAAACTGCTTCACCCCAGAATTCACTAGGAACCGAAGCAGACAACAAAAGAGAGCGAACCGTCTCAATAATGTGACAGTGTATCTTTTCAGCAACTCCATTCAAAATATATGACAGATCACCATCTAACAGCTAGAGATAAAGTTGTTTGTTTTTTCTTCTTTTCAATTAAAAAACTAGTGTGATCAATTGAATAATATCATATATTCACCACATACCAACTATTCATTCTTGGAGGAATACAATCAAGATAAAAAGCAACGTCAACACCTACCAACAATTTAGTTACACACTAGTTAAATGGAAACCGGCAGATTCTATTGAAAAAGCAACGTCAACACAGTAACAAATCAACATAAAAAAATATGAACCACTTTTATGGTAAATCCAAATTAATCCAAGTTCTTTGATACCATGTTAACAATAATGAACATATAAAATATTGAGAAGGAAAAAGAACCTTTAGTTTAGAGTTTCAATAGAATGAAAAAAATAACATACTGAATAAGGGTTACACCAAAATATATATATTAAAATTAAAGAAAGGCCTAATTATCTTTATAATAATAATAATAATAATAATAATAATAATAATAATAATAATAATAATAATAATAATAATAATAATAATAATATTAATAATAATATTAATAATAATAATAATAATAATAATACTAATAATAAAAATACTAATAATAATACTAATAATAATAATAATAATAATAATAATAATAATAATAATAATAATAATAATAATAATAATAATAATAATAATAATAATAATAATAATAATAATAATAATAATACTGATAATAATACTACTACTAATAATAATAATAATAATAATAATAATAATAATAATACTATAATAATAATAATAATAATAATAATAATAATAATAATAATAATAATAATAATAATAATAATAGTAATAATACTAATACTAATAATAATGCTAATAATACTAATAACAATAATACTAATAATACTAATACTAAAAATAATGCTAATAATAATACTAATAATACTAATAATAATAATACTAATACTAATCATAATAATAATAATAATAAAAATACTAATAATAATAATACTAATAATACTAATACTAATAATAACACTAATACTACTAATAATAATAGTATTAATAATACTAATACTAATACTAATAATATTAATAATAATAATACTAATACTAATAATATTAATAGTAATAATACTAATAATAATACTAATAATAATAAATAATAATAATAATAATAATAATAATAATAATAATAATAATAATAATAATAATAATAATAATAATAATAATAATAATAATAATAATAATAACCATCATCATCATAATGATAATAATGATAATAATAATAATAATAATAAAATAATAATAATAATAATAATGATAATAATAATAATAATAATAATAATAATAATAATAATAATAATAATAATAATAATAATAATAATAATAATAATAATAATAATAATAATAATAATAATAATAATAATAATAATAATAATAATAATAATAATAATAATAAATAAACAGAGTTATGTCAAACCAAAAGTTAAGAAATTTACCATATCTTTGTTGATTAAGAAAATGTCAAAGATTTTCGTACCGGTGGATGACAAACAAGCTAAATATTCAAAAAGGGTATGTATGTTTGGTAATGGCAATGGTCAAAGATGCATCATTTATAATGTTGTTGAAAAAAAAATTATATTCTTTTCTCATCGACATGAAAAATTTCTCCCTTGTTTGTACTTAGAATCTTCTTAGACGGTGGAATGTAAACAGTGGGAAGTAGATATTAAAACTATGTTAAGCATGAAAAATAAAATTCTTGTAATGTCTTTAAAATTTTTATAATAACTTTTTTTTATAAGCAATTCTTATAATAACTTATTTACGACAAGTTTAGACAAGTTTAGTTTTTAAGTCTATTAACTTAATTTAATATTTTATTTTAGTTTTTTAATTAAAAAATATTATAAGTTATTGATAGAAAATTAAGACAAAATAACATAACAATATACGGCAGTCATAAATTTTTTTATATTTGTAGGAATCTTGAAGATCAACAATAAATATAAGACGACAAACCAAACAAATAAAGACACAAAAACACCGATATTTTTAACGTGGAAAATCTCTCACTATGAGAGTAAAAACCACGAGTCGTACAAATAAAAAAAATAGCTTCATTATAATTAATTGAGAGTACAAGAGAGTCTTAAATTGATTCACAAAATAGTGAAAACAACTGCAAATCACAAAGCAAACTAACTTACAAATAAGAATCTAAAAAGCTGAAAAATTATCCAAATATGTAGCTTCAGTACGAAGCAATTATCTCTCAGCACATACTTCGTTTTGAAGATCCCAACAGTCAAAAGTTAGATATAGGTATTGCAAACTTGCCCTCCAAATTTGAGCTCGATCTGATGGCTAACGAATCAGAGATCGCCGATTTAGTGAGACCTGTGCAAAAAACGGGAATGAGTTTCTCTCAATTTTTCTCTCCTTTGAATCCTTATTTTCTCTCTATTTTTTCTCAATCCTAAATAGACACTCTCCACTTAAATAAGTGAGACAAATGGACTATTCATATTTGAGTCTTTCTCCACATAGGAAGTGAGCTCAAGCCCAACAAATCTCCCTCTCACAACGATCTGGAGGAAATCACAAAATCAACGATATCACAAACAAGCTTCAAATTTCCCTTTTGGTAACACTTTAGGATCATATTAGAACCATTATCATATGTATGAACTTTAGATAAATCCAACAACTTAGCATCTAAAATATCACATATTCAATGATATCTCACATCAATGTGTTTGAACTATTATGAAAATTAGGATTCTTACCAAGATGAATATCACTTTGACTATTAACAAATAACACATATTTTTCTTGAACAAAACCAAGCTCCTGCAAAATTTCTTCAACCATAGTAAATTTGTGCATGCTTTGATAATGGCAATAAACTCAGCCTCTGTATAGACAATGCTACACATTTTTGCAATATGGGCTGCTAAGCCACAACTCCTCCTGCAAATTTAATCATGTAGCCCAAAATGGACTTTCAGGAATCAACGTCTCCGGCCATATCAAATTCAGAGTATCTCACTAGAGTATGCTTATCTCCTCCAAAACAAATCCTCATACAAGTAGTATCGCGAAGATACCTTAAAATCCATTTTACAACATTCAAATACTCTCTACCTCGATTTGGAAAAAACCTACTAACTGTACCAATAACATGTGTTATGTCTGGTCTTATACATACCATTGCATACATCAAACTACCCATAACAGACGCGTGAGGAACATGTTTCATATCAAATACTTCATCTTCACTTGAAGGACTTTGATTAGAATTCAATTTGAAATGAGTAGCAAGAGGAGTGCTTACCGCCTTAGAACTTTCCATTTGTAATCTTTGTAGCACTCTTTCGATATAATGTTCTTGTGACATCCAAATTTTCTTCTATTTTGTGTCACGCATGATTCTAATGCCAAGAATATGTTTAGCTACACCCATGTATTTCATGGAAAATGACTCTCTCATCTTCTACTTTAACCTGTTAATATTAGAAATATTTTTCCCTACAATGAGCATATCATCAATATATAACAATAGGATAAGGAAGTCATCATTAAAAAAATTTCTAACAAAGACGCAATGATCTGAAGTAGTCTTATTGTATCCTTGATCACACATGACAGACTCATACTTCTTGTACCATTTCCCCGGAGCTTGCTTCAACCTATATAGACTCTTCTTCAATCTACAAACATGATCTTCTTTGCCTTTAACTTGAAAACCATCAGATTGTTTCATGTAGATCTCTACCTCCAAATCACCATGAAATAAATCCATTTTCACATCGATTTGCTTAACCTCTAAATCAAGAGTAGCAACTAAACTCAGCACGGTTCTGATTGATGGCATCTTTACAGCAAGTGAGGAAATCTCATTAAAATCAACACCCTTTCTTTAACGGAAAACTTTCACCACTAATTTGGATTTATATCTTAGAGACTTAGAGTTGCTCTCATGTTTAACTCTATAAACCCACCAGTTTTCTAAAGCCCTTTTACCTTTAGGAAACTTCACTAAATCTTAAGTGTGACTATTATTCAATGATTTCATCTCATCATGCATTGCATCTAACAAGTTTCGATTTTCATCGCTTTCAATGGCCTCTTGAAAACTCTCAGGTTCACCCTCATCAGTCAAGGTCATATACTCATCAGAATTATACCTTGTAGAAGGTTGTCTATGCCTGATAGACCTCCTAAGTTGAACTTGAGATGATTCTGGAGCTTCACCAAAATTCTCATCTTGTGACATATTTCTCCCCCCTTCATCATCATTAGTTGGAATATTTACCTCATCTCCAAGTTGTTGATCCTCAGCATAATCATATGACTCACCATTTTGATAATCACCACCGATAACATCTAGATTATGATTGGTAACCAAAATGGATCAACATTAGACAAACTTGTTAGAATAATATTTGGATTTGTGTTTAAATATCTGAGTTTTGATGATAACAAGCATATATTTTATGAGAAACAATTTTAGTACTAATGGTTTCATTGAGTATGCAGATACATCATTAGAATTCTGGATAGTCTTAATAAAAGATATCATCATAATCACTTGTCTCTAATGTAACATGAGTAATTCTATGGAATGTTAAATGTTTGACAAGAAAAGAATCTCAATGAGTTTTCAAGAAGAAAGAGTCTCTGAAAAGCTGTTGCTTCAAGATCAGAAAACAAAGTGCACAAGAAACAAGCTTCCAACACAAAGTTCAGAACTCAAAGATTTGTTCGTCAGAAGAGTTACTGCTCATAGTTCTGAAGACGAAGTCAAGCTTCTGAAGACTCAGAGAGTTCATAGAATATTCACTTTCATTCAACATCATAAGTATTCCATCAAAAGAAAGGATCAAAGAAATAAAGATCTTCTTGACTCATTTCTAATCAACATCACAAAGTTCATCAGAAGACAAGATTAAAGGATGATATCTTCTCAAGCAAGTCTACTCAAAATAAGTAATATTTGTCAGAAGACAGATATCATCAGAAGTACCACAACACTCAACAGAATAAATATTGTGACCATTTCTAAAGAAACACTAGCAGTTCTAAGGAATGATGAATGTTCATCAAAAATGGAATCAACTCTCAGATATCAAGAGAAAGAATTCAAGATCAGAAATCAAAGATGTAGATGACCTAATTTGTTGCTTTTAGGTCAATCCAAAGTTCAGATTTCAAGAGATCAGAAAGAAAGGAATTCAACGTCAAAATCATATGTACTGATATAAGCTTCTGCTTCAGAAATTAGACATCAAATATGCAGCTCAAAAAATCTTATTATCAAGAGTCAAGGATCAATTCAAGAAGTCAAGATCAGAAAAGCTTTCGCTCAAAGAAGACATTGTTCATCAGATAAGTTGTTGCTTATACATCTGAAGATAATATTCAATTATCTAAAAGACTCTGACTCTACAACAAAGAAGAATCTTCTGGATCATTATCACTCCTCAATCAGAATCAATCTAGCAAGAAGAAAAAAAATCAAAGTTTGAGAATTCAAAGACTTGAGAATCAGATAGGTTATTTTCACAATATCTGGTTTCAAGATCTATCATCAGAAAAGCTTTTGATATCTTCATCAGAAAAGATTTCACGTACAACGACAAGACTTGTTTCTCAGATAGGCTGTTGTCAATCATTATGAAGAAAAGAATCCACTATTGAAAGTATCTGAAATGAAACATCTTCTTAACATAATCTTTATCTCTCATATCAGAAAAGAAGTATGCCTTCAAGACTAGTTCTGGATCAGAAGAAAAGCTTTGTGCTTCAGATAGGTTGTTGTTGCCCATAATTCTGAAGACAAGATTTGGTTTTGACCACTCTGGTGTTCCTGCGCTAAAACAACAAAGTAGTTTCTGAACTTCTCATTTGTCAATCATTATAAGAACGAAGACAAGTGATTGATCTCTTCCAAGCTTAATACTTCAGAATCAGAAGTACATCATCAGAAGATAAAGATCAAGAAACTTAGTCAAGAAGAATATAGTACACCATAAATTACACTATCATGATATTGGTTGTACTATTCACATAAGTTGTTCTCCCACTATCTACGCTAACTACTTCAAGCAACATGTATAGGAAAGTGACGTTTCGTACTATTCCAAATGTCTATTAAATATATCCGTTGGGAATCAACCATTGGAAGGAGTAATGACTTATTTATCCTTGCAATGACTCATTTCATATGAAGGATATATAAGAAGACTAAAGCTCTAAATTCTAATTGACCAAGAAGACAATGTCGAAGTCCATTGCTCTCAGTAGAAAATATCTTACAATGTTAAAGAGATGAAATGAAGAAGCAAGGAGTTATTGCTTATAACTTGCTCAAGAAATAAAGAAGATGAAGATGAAGAATTATACAAGATGCTAATTAAACTCTCATCAAATACATCTTGGCAAAATCATGAAGAACTTTTGTTGCTCATATCTTACTCAACAAAGAAGATGAAGACAAGAAGACTATAAGATGTTGCACTCAAACTTAGATTATATTCATCTTTGTAGAAACATGTAAAACACAAGAGTTGTTGCTCAGATTGTGTTATATCTTAAGATCTTCATGTAAATTGTTTGGACACAAGAGTTGTTACCTAGAATTGTGTCAAACAATATGTACTTAAAGTAGGAGTAATTTTCTTGTTAAGAAGTACTCAAGTAATCTCCAGAAAAACAATTCTGTTTAGAATTGGTGGTTCCTCAAGTGATCATGGGAAGATCAGAAAACTTTAGAAGACGATTGGTTGCGGTCATCGTGGATAAAATCCTTTCCAGGAGATCATGTTGGTCATATTCTAGGTGGGTCAATGATTGTTATATCTCGTGGAGATCACTGAATGTATCATTATGACGTTCCTTGAGAGACTCGATTGAGTCAGGATTCTTAGAAAGTAATAGGTTACGGTCTTTGCAGAAATGGGAATAAGGATCAACTGAACTTGTTGGGGTTGTAAGTAAGGTTGATTGAACTTATTATGGTGAATTGTAATTAGATTTAGTTATAGTGGATTAAGTCCTTATTGTAGGCAAAAGCACCTGAGGAGGGTGGACATGAGTAGCCTAGTTAGAGGTGAACCTGAATAACCGAATGTGTCTCTCTCTTTATATTTATTGCCTTCTATATTCTTTCATAGTTCAATCAAATGATTTTTTAAAGGAAAATATTTTCTTAAAACTCAATTCAAACCCCCCAATTTATTGTGTTTTTCTCTACCTTCAAAACTGATATCTTACTTGGGTGTAGTCTTATCTACCTTATCAATGTCTTCAATATTTTAGTCTTCCATGAATACTACATCACGGCTTCGGATAAGCTTCTTCCCTACAGGATCATACAACATATAACCAAACTTGTCTTGCCCATAGCCGATTAATGTACATTATTTTGACTTTTCATCCAACTTGGATCTTTCATCCTTTGGAATATGCACAAAAGCCTTACAACCAAAGACTCTCATATGATCATACTTGACATTATTTCTAAGGCAAATCTTTTCTATAACTTCACTATTCAAATCAATAGTAGGAGTGATATTAAGAACATGCACTTCCGTATAAAGTGCCTCACCCCAATAATTATTTGGAAACTTAGATTCAGAGAGCATACACCTTACTCTCTCAATTAGTGTTCGATTCATCCTCTTTGGAGTTTTAGGAGGAGTCTTTTAATGTGAAATATCATGATGCTTGAAATATGCATCAAATGGTCCACAATAATCACCACCATTACCAGAACAAACACATTTCAACTTCTCACCTGTTTGCCTCTCTACCAAAGTATGGATTTCTTTGAACTTCTCCAACACTTGGCCTTTTGTCTTCAAGGCATAAACTTATAGTTTCCTGGAACAATCATCAATAAAGGTAACAAAATAAAGCGCACCACTAAAGGATTTTACCTTTAATGGAACACAAACATCAGAATGTACCAATTGAAGTAACTTTGACTTCCATGAAGGAAGATCTCTTTTGAAAGATACTCTAGTATGCTTACCATCCATGCAGTGAGAATACTTCTCCAAATATACATTCTTTAACCCAGGAAGAACATCATTTTTGGAAAAAAAAATATTAAGCTCCTTTTCACTAATATGACTAAGTCTTCGATGCCAGAAAGATGCTTACATGTCGATAGCATTCACACCATCCCTAGAACCCAAAGCTTTTTTCCAATACAATTTATAAATCTTATTCCCTCTAGCCACAACCGAGTTACCTTTGTTGAGCTTCCACTTTCCAGAACCAAAGTGATTGTCATAACCATAATCATCAAGCATATGCATATAGATCAAATTAAAGCGGACATTCAAAGCATGTTTGACACCTCTAAGAAACAATTGCATTCTCATGTTGGTTTACAAGCAAACATCACCAACACCAATTACCTTAGATACACCATCCTTACCCATCTTTAACACTCTAAAATCACCATAAGTATAAGATGTGAAGAAATCCTTCCTTGGTGTAACATGCAATGTAGTACCACTGTGAAATATCCATATGCTCTTGTATGATACAAGATTAACACACTCATGGTCACATATAATAACAAGATCATTACAAGCTGCAGTAGTAACACAATCATCATCATGATCTATTTGTTTAGACTTACCTTTCTTTCCTTTGTTATCCCTTTTTCACTAATAATAATACTTTTGTACGTGTACTGTTTTGTGACAATAATAACACTCTAGATTCTTGTTTCACGACTTGGAACTGCTTCTACTATTCTCTTTACCACCTTTCGGTTCCTTTTTCTGACTTTCCCCCTATTTTCAGTGACAAGTACCTCAGATTGGGATGAAGAACCTTGTTCCTTCCTTCTCATCTCCTTATTAAGAATACCACCCTTAGCCGTTTCCAAAGAAACAACACCTCTAGGAGCAAAACTTGAGATAGAAACCCAAAATGTCTCCCAAGACTCTGTTAAAGATATCAATAGAAATAATCCCAAAAGTTCATCATCAAATTTATTACCCATTCCTGACATCTGATCAAGGAGCCCTTGAAATTCACTCAAGTCATCTAAAATAGAAGTTCCCTCCTTATAATTTAAACTTATGAAGCTATTCAACTTATTATTTCCTGATTTAGAGGCATATAAGGACTCTATCTTCTCCCACAAAGTTTTTACATGTGTCTCATTAGCAATATGATTATAAAAATTATCTTCTACATATTGTAGAATAAAACCTCATACCCGTTGATATTCAAACTCTCATTTTTCATCATACACATAATCGTACTTTGCGAAACTAAAAACCACTAAATGTAATTTCTTCACAAATAGTAAGTATTTCATATTGCCCTTCCATAAATGGTATTTCATATTGCCCTTCTTCATCTTTGTATTTGACTTCATCATTCAAACAAGTAAAATAGCCCTTAACCAAGAGCTCTGATGCCACTCTGATGGGAAACTAAGACAAAATAACAAAACAATATGCAACAAATATAAAATTCCCCACACTTATAGGAACCTTGAGGATCAACAACAACTATAAAACGAAAAACTGAACAAATAGAGGCATAAAAACACCAATATTTTTAACGTGGAAAACCCCTTAATATGAGAGTAAAAACCACGAGTTATCCAGAACAAAAAAATAGCTCCTCTATAATCAATTTAGGATACAAAAGAGTCTTAAAGTGATTCACAAAATATTCATAACAACTACAAATCACAAAGAAAACTATCTTACAAATAAGAATCCAAAAAGCCGAAAAATTACCAAAATATGCAGATTTAGTGCAAAGCAATTATCTCTCAGCTCAAACTTTGTTTTGAAGATCCCAACAGTCAAAAGATATATATATATATATATATATATATATATATATATATATATATATATATATATATATATATATATATATATATATATATATATATATATATATATATATATATATATATATATATATATATATATATATATATATATAGGTGTTGCGAACCTGCCTTCCAAATTTGAGCTTGATCCAATGGCAAATGAATCAGGGATCGTCGATTTAGTGAGACTAGTGCAGAAAAAAATGGGAATGAGTTTCTCTCCTCTTTTCTCTCTTTTGAATCCTTATTTCCTCTCTATTTTTTCTCAACCTTAAATATACACTCTCCACTTAAATAAGTGAGACAAATGGTATATTCATATTTAGGTCTTTCTCCACATAAGAAGGGAGCCAAAGCCCAACAATTAGTCCCTTAAATTCACTTATTTAACTTTATTGGTCCTTTCTCTCAAATTTTGGCCAAAAATATTAAGTTATGGTGATGTGGATGTACAAAAAGGCTCAAGGTCCAAATGTGACTCAACATTTGTACTATAAAGTAGGGTTTCCACTTAAGTTTCTCAGATTAATGTGGTTCACCTTCTGAGAAACTTAAGTGGAAACCCTACTTTATAGTATAAATATGAGTCACATTTGGACCTTGAGCCTTGTTGTATATCCATGTTACCATAATTTAATGTTTTTTTCTTCTATAAATTGACATAATGGACCAAATAATGTAACATAAGTGAAGTTAATAGACTAACTTATAATGGTTTTTAGTTAAAGGAGTAAAGCGGAAAATTAAATTAAGTTAAGAGACTAAAACATGTATTAAGCCTAATAGAAATAACGTAGAAAATAGAAATTGGGTGAGGGTGTGAGGAGAGTTGAAGGTGAGAAGAGAATAAGAGAATTAGTGTAAAATAAATAGATAAGTGAGGTAGAATTTTGTTAGTTCGTGAAATTGAAAAATGTTGGGAAAGGAGGCAAAGAGGCAAAAAGCTAGAGCGATCATAGGAAGGAAGAAAGAGGTAGATCCCAGAGGTCAAGAGCTCATCGATCGATAATTTCGAGGTAATAGGGAAACTATTCATTTATGGGTGTTTAGGCAGTCAGATAGTGAGGGATCATTACCCTCATATCTTCTTATTATTCTTTTTTGATTGTGTTGAATGTTTGTGGTCAAAGGGTTTGCCTCAAACCCTTATGAATTGATTATTAAGGACTATTCTATTGTTATTAATTGAATTCTTGTTGATGCTTTGTTGTTGTATGATAATTTATGATTATGCCCTAGAGGAAATTTTTTGATAATTGGATTATGGTATGTAAATGTACGTGGCTATAAATATGTATTTTTAGGGTTGTTAGGATCGATTGGGCAAGAAATTAAATAAATCATAAAATTCATTAAAAAAAAGCCAAAAAATCATAAATGACATTTTTTCCCGAAATATCAAATAACTGAAAAAAGTCAGAAAATCAGAAAATTCCTGAATCGAGGGAAATGGGTGTCGTGAGGTAGAGCCCCGCCTGACCAGTGGTGACGCGATGTCGTGCTTAATAGGCAGCAGTGGGTGACTGACGCAACATCTCAAGACCGCGGTAAGGGGAACTAAGTCGCGACTCAACGACGTGATAAAAGGTCATGATGCAATGTCGGCAGCCACAGTCAACAACGAAGTGTAGAGGCGCACATGTAAGGGATGAGTCGGCGGGTCATTGCGGTCGGTAGGTGGTGGTTGGCGTTTTAGGTTTTTTGTCTAGTTCGATTGTTTTTGAGAAATTTTGAGTTTAATGACCTTTCGTTACATTTTTATAAGTTTAAGAGTCAGATTTGTTATGTGAGAGTTGTTATAGATTTGTAATAGTAGTTTTAGAGTTGCTTTAGAGTTTCTATGTGAACTCTAACATGTTTTGAGTTAACTCTATTAATCATGTAAAAGTTATATATTTTTTATTATTACTTGTTTAAGACTGTCAAAATAAAAGAGTTACAAATTGAGTTGTTAGAGTTAAAATTTGAGTAACTCTAACATTGTTTAGAGTTATGCTTATATGCCTGAGAGTAATTATTTTATTACCCTATTGACGAGCTTATATGAGTAATAATAATATTTTACCCTGAGTAATTGTGATTATTTATATAATCATATTAAATTGAGTTGTAATTATATAATATTTTGAGTTGAGTAATTCATATAAGAATTACAGTGTTGATCTTACATTGGCAAAATTGTGGGTTCATAGAGGAACCTTAGTGAGTACGAAATATGAATGTTATCTGTTGTTGAGTATGAGTTGTGAAATGTTATTATTGTGATTCATTCATTCATATATGTTGAGATATGTAGGACTTCGGTCCAATGAGGTCATGATTCAAAGAGGAACCAATGACGGTCTCAGATTTTGAGAGGAAGTGTGTGGAGGAGACAAGTGACATAATGCTTGTGACCACCACACTTTCCCATGTGGTACTTTATCCTCTTTTGTCCTTTTGTTGTGTTAATGAATATAAATTTTTATAAAGACTTTTAATATGAGTGTCACTTTCTATTTGAGACTATTTCCCATGTATATATATCGACATTTACACACTTCCATTTTTCTTGTCATTTTAGGACACTCATGAATTATACTTTGGTGATATACTTGGTGATTCAAATAAATGGAATTTTTACTACCATGCTGTTTTTTACATTTTTGAGTAATTTCTAGCTCATAAAACATACACTTCAGACACATGTGATAAAAATATCTAGAGCCTACGACCAAACTATTTTAAGTTTTCCAACTAGTTATCATTAGTGCACCCACACTTTCATAATCCACACGAGACAATTGCAATCGGAGAAAACTATCATTTCCACCATTGTCTAAAGTTCTTCTTGAGGTGACCAATCTTATGACACACACTTATATTTTAATTTTTCACCGACTATTAACTTGGAATTTGACTTAGATTTGTCACCATTATGATTTCCCGTACTTTTATTTCTTCCTTTTGAAACATTAAAGCCTTCACCATTATCATCAAACTTCATTTCATTTGTCTTAGTTAGTTTCGTGATTCTAATATATGTTTGGACCTCATCCAAAATGATAATGTTTTCATTGCCATAAAGAATAGCATTCTTAAAATGTCAAAGGATCTAGGTAATAAACTCAACTAAAGTATATAATTATTCTTATCATCAAGTCTCACCTTAATACTTCAAGTCTCCAATGATTTCATTTAACTCTATCAATTGCTCAATAATGAAATTTAACTGTATCATTCTAAATGAGTAAAGTTGTTGTTTCTGTTAGCAAAATTTTATGTTTTGGATCTTTATATCATGATTTTCACGATGCTTTAAATTTTATAAAAAAAATATTAAAAGCGTACTCGGATCCATGTCAGTGATTCTTGTTCCGTTCTTGATTTTGTTTCCAATTGGTCTCTTCTCTCTTGCTTCTTTCTTTTATTTGTATCTTTGATGATGAAGATACATTTGTATATTTGATAGAAAATGAGAAGGAATGAGAAAAGTTAGTGTTGATTTCCTAAAGGTGTCTTTTTATAGGCACTTTATTCCAACTGTCACAACTCATTTCGAAGAGTCATGTCCCTATAGTCATGAAGAGAGAGAAGAGGGATTTAAATTTTATTTTGAATTTAAAAATAAAAACCCCATTGGCTTAATTATCTATCAACCAAAATAACCATCACATTAAGATATTTTTTATTTAAAGTCAAACTTTTAATTACATGAGTCATATTTAATCGATTAATAAAATTAATCCTGCAATCTCCAACTTGACTCATGTGACTACTTGATGTTTCAATCATACCATAGTTGTGCACCATTCATCTAAAACACCAAGTCATTATCTTTAATGAAGTGCAATGATCGGATCATGGCAGTCATAAGTTATATATCAACTTGATTTCTTCCATGTATCATGAATCAATCCAATTTAAATAACTTTAAAAGATACAATAATTTTTATTTCATATCTTTTTAATAAAACATCTTTTGTCATCACATATTAACAATAATGTATACTGTATGATATGGATAACAAAACTAAGCATAAACATAATCTTAATTGAATTCATAAGTGTCATTCAATATGAACATTAAGCTTTTCATGTGATCACATTAATGTTAACAAGGACTTTTACATAATGTCCATCCTTTCTACATGGCCAACAAATGTTTTGGGCGGTAAACCTTTAGTTAACAGATCCACTATCATTAAAATCTTTTACCAATATGTTCAAATGACACTTTTGTTTCTGCACTTCTTCTTTCAATAATAAGTACTTCAATTTCATGTGTTTATCACCCTTTTAATACTCATCATTCTTAGAGAAGAAGACATCGGCATAATTATCACAATAAATCCTTAGTGACCTAACTATACTATAGATAATACCAAGCCCTAATGTATAATTCTGCAACCACAATAATTGAATTGTGGCCTCAAAGCATGCCACAAATTCTTCCTTTATAGTAGAAGAAGTAAGTATAAACTATTTTTCTATTCTCCATGATATTCATCCTCCAGTCAGAATGAAACATACTCGAATGTGGGTTTCCTTGAGACCATTATTCCACAATGTTTAAATCTGAAATAGTCAATCACTTCAAGGTGATATGAACTTTTATATGTGAGCGTTTAATATTTAGGGCCTTCTAAGTACCAAAGAACCTTCTTTGCAGCTTTTCGTAGCTTATGTGAACTAGATTGGATCCTCATAAATGCTCAAGTGAATAGTCATTTATTGTCTCATTTGTGTTGTATGATGACAACACCACTATATGAACACGAACATGAAGGGATTATTTAAGTGAAGTAGATTCTCCACAAGTCACCATAATATCCAATTTATGTGATTTCTCACTCCCACTGAACTAACCATTTTCAATTAAAAGAGCATTACCAGACTCGATTATTCCCGTACTATGATCAAAACAATAAACATGTGGATTATTTCACACCTTTACTTTTGCTTGACATCTGATTTCCCTCCTATCCATAGTTCATAAGAAGTTTTAGGAAATGTCTTTCTAAGAATTCTATTAAAGAAAATACTCAACGGACATTAATGTGCATGTTCATAATGATAATGATACATTACTATAATTTAACATTGACCTTATCATGTCCATGAGAGTACATTATGTTTTTTAACAACATCATTTTGTTGTGGCGTGTCAAGACATAATATAATGTTCACGTTTACCATGACTTTCAAGAAATTTTTAACATAAATATTTTCCTTTCTAATAAGGTTAAAAGATAGCCCGTTGAACCTTTCTAAAGTCTAAAAGAGAGACATTTCTCTTTCGTATTGTCCTCCGTAGCGACTGCGAGCTTCTTATTCATTAATGATTTGAATAAATTTTATGGATTCAAACTAGTCATCTTTAAACATGTATCACCTTTGGATAGTACCTAAATACATTTCATTAAACTATAATGATGCTAAATGAACATACTTCAATGAAATTAATCATTCTCAAAATAACATGCATGTTTATCTTTGGATACACAAGCATCAAATATGACAACAAATATATTAATTTTAGTAATAAGTCATGATCCATCTTTCGATGATCTATATATGTCTTATAACAATAAATTTCATTGAACCCAAATGTGTTATTTTCATAGCATCTCAATCAAAGTTCAATTGTAGAATTTGAAATCATAAACTTTAATTAATTTGACCATTTTAGTGATTAACAAATTTCTAACTCAAATAATTTCAAATTTGACGATACACTTTTTCACTCCAAAATTAAATAATAGATTGAAGTTCATAATCAAAATTTAATTGTAAACTTTTATGAATTTGATCACTTTGGTGATAAACAAATTCTAGACCCATTAAGAAAGTAATTATGATAATAAATTACACAATTGAATTAATATAATTTAAAATACAAACTTTAATAGATTTGACTAATTTAGTAATCAACAAATCCATACTTTAAAATTTCAAAATTTCAATTTAAATTTATTATTATTATCCTTTATACAAATTATTTTGAAAAATAAATAGAAGATGAAAAACTTTACATCATAAACCCACACTAATATTGTATTGTGTTGCTAGGAAAATTTTCAAGTGTTCTTAACAGTGCTATTCTATATTCAATATTGAATTTCATCAATTTTTTTGTTCAATGTCTCAGTATGTCACAATAGACCAATCCACACCATATTTTTATGTGTATAATTGAAAAATAGAAAAAAGTGAAGCTTGTTACACTGTCACAATATAAGAAAAGTCTATAATTTTTATAGACTGTCTCTGGCTTCGACACGTAGCTTGCTTAGAAGCAAGAATTTTGTTTGCCTCAAAATCTTATTCTCTTCCCATTGCATGCTTCATTCATCATCACAAGTGTGTTGTACCCTAATTTTTTCCCTAAGGTCCCTTCATCATACCATATTGATTCAATCACAACAAGGTCACATTAGGGCTTTTGGTTCTCCTCCCTATATTTAGCTTTGCTCTTTGAGGAATCACCAAACACCTTGACTTGTTTTTATTTTGTGATCATGCATTATTTGTTTTTACTTTCCTTTTAATTAATAAAATGCAATGTTGGTTTGTCTTACTTGTTAATAATGTAGGTAAAGGCAATGAGGCTTAACAAGTTCATCCATGGGTTCATGAGTTTATTTCCATGTCCTAGTCAATAAAGCTTGAGAAGTTTAAAACTCACCATTGAAGTTATTTTGGAAGAAATGGCATGGCAAGTTTATCTTGGTTCACCATATTTCAAAGTTATCAAGATTGATTCAAAAGTACAAGGGGTTGATTGAAGAAGTTGTCATGATTGGACAAGGCCTTGTTCCCATTGGTCACAAATGCATATTTTCTCAATTATCAAGATATGGAAGTGGTTTTGGTTGATATGAGTTCTCATTATCATCCTCAACAACTTCTATTTACAAAGAAAAAGTGTTGGTACAAGAAGGTTGTTCAAAATTGTCAAAGTTCCTCAAAGCATTTTCTTAATCTAGGAGCTAGGGTTTTGAACTTCGAAGAAGTATATCTTGCTCATCTTTTGATATTTTTGAGTGATTCCAAAGACATACTTATCTTCAAAGGGTTATTAACAAATCAATTTAAAATTTTCAAGTAGTTTTCATGTGGAAGAAACTTAATGTTGAAAAAAGATTACAAGTCCTCAAGATGAACCCCCAATTTTCCATGTGTGACTTCAAATGATCATAACTTGGTCAATATTTATCACCTTGAGCCCACTCCTTTTCCATAATGATATTTAGGATGTGAACTTTATTCCTTCTTTTATGTGTAAAGTTAGAAAATGGATGGAAAATGCTTTAAAGATGCAAAAGATTATAGGTCATTTCATGATTTTTTGCCAACTTCAACAATTCGTAACTCTTACAATTTTTGGATATTTTGAATGGTTCAAGTTTCAAAATGTCATTCAAGAGGTCTATTTCATACCATCTTTTTTGGTCAAGAAAAAATTCCAATTGGAAGGCCATGTTTGGATACAAAACATTATAGGTCACTTTTGAGGAAAAACTTGAAATATTTCTAAGTATGGAAAGTAAACCTTTTCCCCTCAACTTTGACTCATTGCAACTTTCAGCTCAAACATCCATTTGATTTCATTCTTTTTCCATTGCAAAGCTTGTAACCTCATCTTTCTAAAGAATCAAGAATCATGCTCTAAGACCCCTTGAGCTGAGAATGCCATTGATTTGAACTTGGTAACTTGAAACTGAAGTTTCTTCAAAAGTCAGAATTTGAAATCCTTGATTTAGCTTCTAAACACATTGTTTCTGTGCGTTTTTGCTTCTAAACATGTTTAGTGAACTTCCAGAAGTTATTATCATAGCAAAACAAGCTTTTTGGATGAGTTTTGATCAATATAGAAGTCACACTTTTCTTGTTTGCAACTTCACACGACTTCCCTCCAAACTTCATTATTTCACACGCTTGAACATTCCATTTGATTCCCTATAAATAGAGGGACATCCCTCATTCATTTCCTCAAGCTTGAACAACCAAAATCACCCTGCCAAACTTCCTCCATAACTCAATTTTCTGTAACTTCGAAATCAGTGTTCAAGCCTTTTTCAATTCATTTTTCATCAATTCACCTTCCTTGATCTTCCCTGAAGCTAACCATACAATTACCTTCAACAATCGTGACCTATATTGATCCATAGAAGTCCAGTTTCAGAGCTCAGCAACTCAACTTCAATAGGTAGATTTCTCCATCAATTCTTCAAAACTTTGATATCATTGTGAAGCTCTCATTGTCCTGGTTCTAGTTGCAACACTTGCTTTTATCTGGAAACACGTATTGACCATGAAATTTCAAATCCCTTTTCAAAACTTTCTTTCCAAATTTCTTGAGTTATAGTTTATATAAATTTGTCGCAAAGGTGTGGTTGTCTTCGTCTTGGAGAGACGAAGCGAATGACATAGGTCTGAACTTCTGATTTTACAGTTTGAGAGACTTGCAATTCATGTTGGCTGGAGGTTGAAGATGACCAAAGTGTCATCTTCCAACCAATGATGGCTTGCCACTTGTTTTTTTTTTTGAAAATCTGATTTTACATTTGATTGAGTGCTTTATTCACTAACGACCATGATATGCACAATGCGCCAGATCCCTTGGATTTGATTACTAACGCGTTTTGACTCTCATCCAATGGTCCACATATTTTTGACTTTATTTTTTATTTCTGATTTTTATATTTAATTGCTTTAAACTTCAAAAAATCAAAGAAAATTCATTTTTAGTCCAAAAAATCTGAATGAAAAGTATTTTTGATTTTTCTCTTTCTGATTTTTATTTTTTCCCAATTTTATTTTGTGTTTTGATATTTTTTATTAATTTTAAATTTATTTGAATTGTTTTAAATGTTTAAAAATACTTTTATGCATTTTTTAATTCTGAAAAATATATGGAATGATCCAATGATATTGTGACAAATATTGGTGACCTCATTTATTTTTTATTTCTGACTTTATTAATTTTTTTTATCATTTTTGGTTTATTTTACTCATTTCTTTTAATTTTAAAAATAGTTTCTGACTTTAAAAAATTACTAAAAATTTTATAAAAATATTTGAGTTCATTTCTGATTTTTCTATGGTATTACTTAATATTTCTTGATTAGTTTGAACATAGTTGGAATTTTTCTTTCTTATTTCTATTTTAAAACATTTTTAAAACCTTTTTAATTTATATATTAAATGCAATATTATTTTGTGATTATTTTCTGGCTGATCTTGAGTTAAATTTTTGATCATGAACTTTATTAACATCATTGGATCCATGGTGTTGAGTCTAATTCCATAAAAATGGATGAATGATTTAAATAATAGTTTGATTAAATTTTAATTCAATGTGGTTTATATTCTTTCCCACCCCTCTACATCTCATCCATTTCTTATTGCACTAAGTGTTATTGGAGCATGATCTCTATATCATGTCTCAAAATAAATGGTGCATAAATTGCTATTGACCGACCTCAAAATAGGTGTGACTTTTATATAAGTCCACTTACGATTGCTTAACATAGCGCTAAATTTTGTCCCGATTCGAATAAATGATCATTCATGGCCAAAATCTATGTTTGCAAGACCATGTATGTTACTTTGATCTCTTTGATCCAATAACTTTGAGATTCATTGTGTGGAGGCTTTGGTTATACCAATCCTCTAATGGATCTTCATCAATTTTGGTCAACGCGGATCACTTAAACATCGTTGATCATTACATATTACTTTTGAGGATTCCAAATGGATGATATACTTGACAAAAAGCAAATGCAACTTGTTGTGTGGAGGCTTTGGTTCTACCAATCCTCTAATAAGTTCCAAATGCAAGTTTCAAGATGGTCATCCAACTAACCACTAACTATTAAATTTTTTTTACTTTATACTTTTATCTTTTATGCTTTATGTACCATTTACTTTAAGCATTACATTTCATGCCATTTTTATTTTGCTCACTTAAGCATTTACTTTCTTGTCATTTTCATTTTTGCTCATTTGAGCTTTTCTTTTCTCTTCTAAGACACCTAATAATCAACACGAACCATAAAAACCTTTAATGATATTTGGAATATTTGGTTACTATCCTTGGCATTATGGAGCTTTGGACTTCTCGGACTTAGGATTAGAAACCTTGGCCTATGTTGAAGACCTTGTGGCCTTAATTGATATTTTGTCTGGAGTTCTTGAGGTTTACCTCAAGACATTGGGTTGTTTGTTTGTTTTGTGTGCAGGTTATTATGATTACACTCTTTGTTTGTAATATGGAATTCACCCGTATACAGCCGTTACTCTGCTCAATTTTTGTGAAGACTTAATACACTTGAAGTTTGGTTCTCTCTAGAGGTCTAGTATCTTTGCTTGCTTGGTTTCAATCTAAAGAATGGGAATTCTATCTTGACTCATAATGTCAAGTATTGGCTTCTTATTGGTTAGATGGTTCTTATCCCTAGCTTTTACCTTATGCTTTAGGATAGTCCCTTCTTCTCCTCCCATCTTCCTTAATTTCAAAAATCTTCCTCCTCCTTTTGAAAACTCTTCTTGTTTCTAAACTTGAACCACTTTCATAATAAACTTAGACTTAGGTCCATGTATTTTCAAAAAAATCATTTTCATAAATAAACCTCAATTAATTTAATAATTCCTTGACATGTTTTTTGTGAGAAGACTAAAAGTCAACCAATCTCATTTCAAACCATTTTTCCTTTTTAGTTTAAAAACTTTCTCAAAAGGTTAGACTCTTGTCAATCCTTGTAGTGATGCAAATAAGTATACTTCTATAATATGTAGTGAAGAGAGATATTTTCCACTTGGGTGTTGAGTGAGGTATTGTTGATTTTAAAATCCAAGCCATATCCTCCACTTTGAGAGGATGCAAATTCTCATTTCTCATAATTGTGGGTAGTAAGTATGTTTTCCACACGGACAATGACGATGATGTCTTAGCTCATAAAATTAACCAACACACTTGTGTTTAAAAATTTTTAAAATAGGAACTACGTGTACCCTGATCCCCTAATGCACGAAAGGTGGTATATAGGCACTAAAGGTTCGCAACCGCGGTGGGTGCAAAAATCATAATAAATACTTATTTTCTCACCTGCACCATTTATTTTACATACAACATTTAATACCCAAAATATACAGATTTTTACAAATAGGTTCCTGTGGAGTACCGTAGATGTTTAGGGTGCTAATACCTTCTCTTTGCATAACCAACCCCCTTACCTTAGAATATTTCCCCCCTTTTTGGGTTATTCGCTCTTTTCCCATTCCTTTGGAAACAATAAAGAGCGGTGGCAATTTTTAATTTGATCTGTATAAGTCTAGTCAATCCAATGACTTAGTCTTAAACATTTCTACCGCTATAGAAAAATGGCGACTTCACTGGGGAAAGATTGACCTCTTGCTAGTCCATCCCTAAGTGGGTTGAAGCTATCTTTGTTTATATCTGTATATATGCTTTTGTTGTTTATGTGTTACATGTTGTACATATGGTTGTTTGAATTTCCATGGTTTTCATGGTGCTTGTTGATTACTTATAAGTCCTATACCCGAACTTGGGAAAACTTTAAGATAGGAAGGGCGGTATAGTCATGTTAACTTTGAGGGAGTAATCCCAAAAAAGGAGGCATGAGATCCCCCACTCAGTGGAGGCCCCTTTGACTGTAGTGTCGTTTACTGAGTAATCGGGAAGACGTGCTGCTTTTGACCTGGGAGCCTGCTGAAGTTGAGGACCATAGAATACCTAACCCATCTTGGCCTTTTAGGTGTAGTGCGGAAGCTATGACGGAGTAATCTGGAAATAGTTGTCACACGATACTACGCTCGGACGAGTTTTTCTTGAGAATATTACTAATTACCGAGTTAATTGGGAAGTTGGTAATATCTGAAGGATGGATGTAGACTCTGGGAATGTCTAGAGCCTTGTTCGGCAGGTGATAACTTTTAGACCATACCTTATGGGTAGTACCTTCGACCTCATGCTCGTGACGTTGAACCTATGAAGCATATGTTTGTGATCTTGTGTGTGATTGTTGCATCATGAATTCATGCACTCATAAGCATCTTTTGAAGAAATTTTATTTCAAGGGACTTGAAAGTTGACTATTTGCTAATATCTCAGGTACCTTTTGACCATGGATTCTGGAAAAAGAAAGACTGGAAAATACAGTTTCAAAGATCCCAAGATAGATGAGTTGATCAGTCTAATTCCCGAGATTGAGTGTTCTGCAGATTTTTGGAAGAAGTATGGATCCATCATTCCTCTCATAAAGCTTAGGATAAAGGAGGATATTCTCTCGTATTTGGTCCAGTTCTACGATCCGATGTATCATTGCTTTACTTTCCCAGATTATCAGTTGATGCCTACACTAGAGGAGTATTCTTATCTGTTGGATTTTACTATTATCGATCGTGTTCCTTTTACTGGTTTGGAGGGTGAGCTAAAACCACATGAGATTATTGCTTTGATCCATCTGGGGAAGTCTGAGGTTGAAGCCCATATGACTACTAAAGGAGGGATTAGAGGATTACCAGCTCAGTTCTTATTGGAGAAAGATCGTTACTTTGCCAAGATGAAGAGTACAGTCGCTTTTGAGGCCATCTTTGCTCTACTTGCTACAGGTTGTTCTTATTTCCTAATGTGGACAAGTTTGTTGACATTAATGCTATCAGGATCTTTATGATTGGAAACCCAGTTCTTACATTGTTGGGTGATGCTTATTACTCTATTCATCTTCGGAATTATTATCATGGGGGGATGATTATCTGTTGCACGTCTCTGTTGTACCGGTGGTTTATTTCTTATATGCTTCAGTCTGATGCTTTCTGGGATGTCAGGAAGGAACCCTGTTGGGCTCCTAAGATCATGGCACTTACTCACTCGGATATTTATTGGTATCATCAGGCTTACCATAATGTAGAGATTGTCGACAGTTATGGTAGTTTCCCTAATGTACCTCTTCTAGGTACATAGGGAAGAATTAACTACAACCTTGTTCTTGCACGATGATAACTTGGTTATCCGATGAGGGATAAACCAAACAGTATTCATTTGAGTAGTTTCTTTCTGAATGAGGGGGAAGACCATAAGAAATCTAGGGAGCAGATTGCGAAGGCCTTGCATCACATTCATAAGAAGAGTAGGAAATACTTAGGACCTAAGGGGTTGTTTCTTTGGAGCCCTATCTTCAGTGGGTTCAAACGAGAGCTATTCATTTAAAGATGCCGTATTCCCGAGAAACTCCTATGCCTGACTTGTTTGTGAAGACCACTCCTCCCTCATTGGATGATATAGAAGAGCTATAACTTGCTTTGGTCAGGATGCAGCAGGAAAATGATGCTTGGAAGAATAAGTGCCAAACTTTAGAGATTTCCTATAGAGCAAACTTGAAGGAGAAAGACGACTTGATTGAGATTCTTGAGAGTCGGGCTGTAGAGACCATGGAGAGGTAAGGGGATTTATTTTCTCCTAAGCCTCAATCAGATGCTAGTTGCTCACTTCCTGATTCAAGAGATTGGAAGAAGGTTGCCACCAGATATGCGGAAGAAAACCAGAGGTTGAAGGCTCATATTTCCAGGCTTATAGGGAAGCGCCAGCGTATAGAGTGATCCCCGTCAGCTTTACTTCTTAAGGTTTTAGACTTTATTTTCATCTTATACTTGGGATTGTTGAAACTTGTAATCCATTTTGAAGTTATTATAATAAAATTTTTCAGTATTTCAAAAGTGTTATTACTTTGATATCTGCAACGTGTCTATAAATCTTTAAGTCCCTTGAAATGTTAATAATAAAAATAAATCATATGTACTGCATATCATGCATCATATTACACATACTTCTTGCATTTATTATGCATATCCAGGTGTCTTACCAAGCTTCTTTACTTTGTTCAGCAAGATGTCTCACCACTATAACACTCGAGCTAATTTCAGAAGGAAGATGGACAACTTAGAACAAGAGAATCGTGAGCTGCACGAGGAAGTTTCTGCTTTGAATGCCGGCATGGCCAATCTTACTGCTTTGATGGAATCTCTGGAGGCTGCTCAGAATCAGCCACCGAGTGTTCAACCTCAACAAACAAGGGTTACTACTGAAGCTCCGACTGTTCATGTGTCTGCTACTCCAGCTGTTATTCAGAATCCCATGCCTCAAGGTTATTCATGGGGAATGCCAGAGAACTTTGCGCCTGAAGGTTTCAATCTTGGTCCTCAAGATACTCCAGTTGTTCAGACTACTGTTACTCCTGCACCTCCTGTGGTGCATGCTGCTCCTGCTGCACCTCCTTCGGTGAATATGGCTCCATTTGCTAATGATGACATGTGTCGTCCTTTTCCTCCACCAAGTGAAGACTTGGGCCTCTATGATAGAATCCATTATTTTCAAGAACAGTTTGACAAGATGCAGAGAGAGATGAAGGCCCTCATGGGAAAGGAATTGTTCGGGCAGAATGTGAATGGTTTATGCTTGGTCCCAAATGTCAAGATACCTGCGAAGTTTAAGGTCCCGAAATTCGAGAAGTACAAGGGAAACACTTTTCCTCGAGCTCATCTTGTGATGTATGTAAGAAGAATGTCTACCCACACTGATGATCAGCGTCTGCTGTTTCACTTTTTTCAGGATAGTTTGACTGGTGCTGCGCTGAAGTGGTATATGAGTTTGGACAGCGTCAACGTCCATACTTTTAATTACTTGGGAGAAGCATTTATCAGACAATACAAATACAACGTGGACATGGCGCATGACCGTGATCAACTCAGGGCCATGGTCCAGAAGGACAGGGAATCATTCAAAGAATATGCACAGAGATGGCATGAGGTAGCCGCCCAAGTGATTCCTCCCATGGAAGAGAAGGAGATGACTAAGATTTTCTTGAAGACTCTGGGTGCTTTCTACTATGAAAGGATGGTAGCGAGTGCGCCAAGTGACTTTACTGAAATGGTAGGCATGGGTATCCGCTCAGAAGAGGCTGTAAGAGAGGTCCGTTTAACAAAAAGTGAAAGTTCCGGAAATACGAAGAAGCCATCCTATGGGTTTGCCAAAAAGAAGGAAAAGGATACAAACGCTGTCATGCAAGAAAGGAGGGTTAATCCTCCTAGAATAAATTATCAGCATCATCCACAAGTCACCTCAGTTACTCCAGTTGTTGGTGTAGCTCCAACTACTGTTTCTTATCAGAGACCATCCCATCAAGGGAATCAAGGGTATAATCAGAGAAGGGAGATTTATGACCCTATTCCTATGAGCTATATAGAATTACTCCCGACGTTAATTCAGAAGAAGTTGGTTTAGACCCGGCCACCTCCCGTTGTACCATCACCATTGCCTTGGTATTACAAGGCAGACCAATCACG
Source organism: Vicia faba (assembly GCA_948472305.1). Classification (NCBI taxonomy): domain Eukaryota; kingdom Viridiplantae; phylum Streptophyta; class Magnoliopsida; order Fabales; family Fabaceae; genus Vicia; species Vicia faba. Next base: position 1,100,177,491 of record OX451735.1, read on the forward strand.
TGCCTTTCATCAGAGAGCACCAGGGCACAATGTTGAGAAATTCTATCCTTTAAAGAATGAAGTACATAAATTGGTGAAGTCTGGTATCTTATCTTTCAAGGATGTTGGCCCTAATGTGAAAGATAATCCTCTACCAAAGCATGGAGGAGAGAATGTTGTGAACATGGTGGTCGATTGTCCATGCGACTTCTGGATTTTTGATGTTAATTTGGTTGGAGGATATTTGGTGAAAATGCATGCAGACCTCTGTGAATTTATCTACTATACGCATGACCATGCCGATTGTGCTATTTGCAGTACAGATATACAAGGTTGTGTCAAGATAAAGGCTGATTTGCAAGAGATGATGGATGAGGGCCTCATCCACATAATCAGGCCTAGGGCAGAGTATGAAGAGGAAGTTGACATTGTTTCTGGATGTCCTGGAGAGTTCAATTTTTTTGATGTGAAGTATATGAATGAGGACCTTGTGCAATTGCATGCTACTTTCTACCACATGGTTGGTCAGATAGAACATCAATATAGATCTTGCCGAATTTGCTGCCGAGACCCCCGAGGATGTTCAATTGTTAGGAATGGTATTCAGTTGTTGTTGGACAATGGAACTATCAAGGTTACAAGCCAAAGGTGTGATTAACATGAGGGTGATGTGATTGAGGTTTGTTTGGATGAAGAAGAGGCAGATGATGAGTATTCCTCCGTAGATGAGTTCTTCTCCTCGAATGAAGATTTGTTTTCTAGAGATGACTCTGTAATGACTGAATGTGTTGAAGAGGGAGTAAATGTTATTGGGCCTTGTTTCGGTACACCTACCCATTTTGAAGTTGAATATCATAGCAAGCCAACTATTACTCCATTGGGGATTAGTTTGCCGGGTCCTGTCCCCTACAAGTCAGACAAGGTTGTACCCTACAAATATAATGCTACAATTTTAGAGGATGGTGTGGAAGTTCCCATCCAGCCAATGACTAATGTTGGAAATATTGCTGAGACTAGCAGAGTGACCCGCAGTGGTCGTGTATTTGCACCAGTTGTTCATGGAGATGCTAGTACTGGAAAGAAATTTGTTGAAAATGTTGAGCTCAAGAAGTATGTGGGTGAATTTAGTGAAGCTACACTAGAAAAAGAGGTAGACTATATTTTTAAGATAATCAAGATGAGCGACTATAGAATTGTAGATCAACTACTGCAGACTCCTTCAAAAATATCTATCTTGGCTTTATTGATGAACTCTTCTGCTCACAGAGAATCTTTGATGATGATATTGGACCAAGCTTTTGTGGAAAGTGACATTCATGTAGACCAATTCAGCAGTGTAGTAGGGAACATTACAGCATGTAATAACTTGAGTTTCTGCGATGATGAACTGCCCAATGAAGGAAGGAATCACAACCTGGTCCTCCACATCTCTATGAAATGCAAGAATCATTCACTATCCAATGTGCTGATTGATAATGAATCCACATTGAACGTTATACCAAGGAGCACGCTTATGAAGTTGAAATATCAAGGAACGCCCATGTGCCCAAGTGGAATTATTGTAAAAGCATTTGATGGATCAAGGAAATCTGTTATTAGTGAAGTGGACTTGCCTATTCATATCGGCCCACATTTGTTTCAGATTACTTTCCAGGTCATGGATATTATACCCGTTTATAGCTGCTTGTTGGGACGGCCGTGGATACATGAGGCAGAAGCTGTCACTTTGACTTTACACCAGAAGTTGAAGTTTGTACGTGAAGGAAAAGTGGTAATTATAAATGGAGAACATGCATTATTGATATCTCATTTGTCCTCTTTCAGCATTATGGAGGCGGATGAAGCGACCGTTGGAACCTAGTTCCAAGCTTTATCCATTGATAATATAAGAGGAAATGAGAATTCCATGGATTCGTTCAAGTATGCACAACAGGTTGTGCGTAAAGGCCATAGTGACGTATAGGGACAAATTGTGGATCCACCGGTGAACAAGAATAGAGCTGGCTTGGGGTTCTCTGTGAAGAATGATAAAGGTAAGAGCATGAAGGCGAAGACTGCTGCAGGCAAGTATGAAGACATCTTTCGTAGCGGGGGTTATCTTCATCCAACTGTTTCTAGGATTAATTCCATTGTGGAAGATGAAGCAGATCCAGAAATGCAAAATCATGTGACGCACGGAGTTAGGGTTCAGAACTGGATCACCATTGATGTTCCCTCTTGCATACATGTTTCAAAGTAAATTTGTTTTGTTAATATTTTTGAAAAGCTTTCACTCTGCCCAAGGTGAAAGTATTAATATTGTATGGGCTTATCTATTGGCTTTGACTTTTAAAAATCAATAATAAAAGTTGTCTTTGTTTATCAAAGCGTGTCTTTATTTTTTTCTTTTTCTTGGAAAATGGTAATCAGAAAAAAAACCTTTCAAAATAAATAATAACTGAAATTCAATCTGCATGATCACTTATTATATGTGTCAGTTTCTAAAAGCAATCATAAATCATATGTGCAGATTAATTAAAAAACCCATTGAATACAATGACCCTGCACCCTCTCCCAATATTGAACATCCTGTGTATGAGGCTGAAGAAGAAGACTATGATGAGATTCTAGAAGAGGTATCACGATTGCTTGGGCGCGAGGAGAACGCCATTCATCCATATAAAGAGCCATTGGATGTAATCAATTTGTGTTCAGAAGAAGATTTGAAGGAAGTCAAGATTGGAGCATTGTTGCATCCTGATGTGAAGAGCAGGTTGATTGAGATGTTGAAAGAATATGTGAATATTTTTGCTTGGTCTTACCAAGATATGTCTGGTCTAGATACAAACATTGTAGAGCACCGTTTGTCGCTGAAGCCAGAGTACCTGCCAATTAAATAGAAGTTGCAAAGAACTCACCCAAATATGGCAGTGAAGATCAAAGAGGAAGTTCTAAAGCAGATTAATGCCGATTTTCTTGTGACATCAGTGTACCCTCAGTGGATTGCCAATATTGTCCCAGTACCAAAGAAAGACGGAAAAGTTTTCCTGTGCGTAGATTACAGAGATCTAAATAAAGCTAGTCCAAAAGATGATTTCCCATTTCCACAAATAGATATGTTAGGGGATAACACAACAAAATTCAAAGTTTTCTCGTTCATGGACGAATTTTCCGGGTATAATCAAATAAGGATGGCTCCTAAGGACATGGAAAAAACAACATTTATCACACCCTGGGGAACATTCTGTTACAGAGTGATGCCCTTCGGGTTGAAGAACGCTGGTGCAACGTACCAGAGGGTTATGACAAACCTATTCCGTGATCTGATGCATAAGGAAATTGAGATATATGTTGATGACATGGTTTCTAAATCCCATACTGAAGAAGGGCATGTAGAAGATTTGTTGAAGTTGTTTCAATGTTTGTGGAAGTTTCGTCTCTACTTGAATCCAAATAAATGTATCTTCGGTGTTCGGTCAGGGAAATTGTTGGGTTTCATTGTTAGCCAGAGAGGGATTAAAGTTGACCCTGATAAAATCAAAGAAATTCAAGAAATGCCAGCTCCGAGAACTGAAAAGCAAGTAAGAGGGTTCCTCGGGCATTTGAATTATATTTCCAGATTCATTTCCCACATGACTGCAACGTGTGAACCGATCTTTAAGTTGTTAAAGAAATATCAAGGTTGTGTGTGGACAAATGACTTCCAAAGGGAATTTGAAAGTATTAAAGAATATCTGCTTGAACCTCCTATCTTGCTCCCTCCTGTCGAACGAAGACCATTGATTATGTATCTGACAGTGTTACATAACTCCATGGGATGTATTCTGGGATAACAAGATGAAACAGGGAAGAAATAGTATGCCATTTATTATCTCAGTAAAAAGTTTATTGATTATGAATCACGGTATTCCATGATGGAAAAGACATGTTGTGCTCTGGCCTGGGCGGTAAAACGTTTGCGGAAATATATGTTGAATCACACTACTTGGTTGATCTCCAAAATGGATCCAATCAAATACATTTTTTAAAAGCCTGCTCTTACTGGGAGAATTGCCCGCTGGCAGATGCTGTTATCTGAATATGACATCAAATACCACACTCAAAAAGCTATTAAAAGCAGCGTGTTGGCAGATTATCTTGCTCACCAGCCAGTTGATGATTATCAGTCTGTGAAGTATGATTTCCCTGATGAGGATGTGATGTTTCTGAAAGTGAAAGACTACGATGAACCATTGCCTGAGGAAGGTATTGATCCTAAATCTCGCTGGAGTATGATATTTGATGGAGCTGTGAATGCTTATGGTAAAGGAATTGGTGTTGTGATTGTCACTCCACATGGATCGCACATTCCTTTTACTGCAAGGTTGACATTTGATTGTACTAATAATATGGAAGAATATGAGGCTTGCATCATGGGTCTCGAGGAAGCTATTGATCTCAGAATTAAAATTCTAGACGTGTATGGCGATTCATCTTTGGTAATAAATCAGATTAAAGGAGAGTGGGATACTCGTTACCCCGGCTTGATTCCTTACAAAGATTATGCTAGAAGATTGTTACCCTTCTTTAATAAAGTTGAATTCCATCACATCCCTAGAGATTAAAATCAAATGGCAGATGCTCTGGAAACTCTGACTTCTATGTATCAAGTGAACACTTGGAATGATATACCTCGAATTATAGTTCGGCGACCGGATAGGCCCACTCATGTGTTTACAACAGAAGAGGTAGCAGATGAGAAAACTTGGTATTATGATATCAAGCATTTTCTTCAAACTCAGGAATATCCGATTGGTGTATCAAATAAAGATAGAAAGACATTAAGAACATTGGCCAGCAGTTTCTTCCTCAGTGAGAATGTGTTATACAAGAGAAATTATGACATGGTCTTGCTCAGATGCGTGGATAGACACGAAGTAGACATGTTGATGCATGAGATTCATGAAGGTTCAGTTGGCACTCATGCCAATGGACATTCGATGGATAAAAAGATGCTAAGGGTAGGTTACTATTGGATGGCAATCAAATCTGACTATTACAAATTCGCAAAGAAGTGCCATAAATGCCAGATTTATGTAGACAAGATTCATGTGCCTCCGACACTTCTCAATGTTATTTCTTCCCCGTGGCCTTTCTCCATGTGGGGTATTGACATGATTGGAATGATAGAACCCAAAGCTTCCAATGGACACCGTTTTATCTTGGTATCAATTGATTACTTCACCAAATGGGTGGAAGCTGCTTCACATGGTAATGTTACTAAGCATGTGGTAGTGCGCTTCATTAAGAATAATCTCATGTATTGGTATGGTGTGCCGAGCAGAATTATCACGGACAATGGCTTGAATCTGAACAACAAAATGATGACAAAACTGTGTGAAGAATTCAATATTGTCCATCACAATTCATCTCTATACAGGCCGAAGATGAATAGGGCTGTTGAAGCTGCTAATAAGAACATCAAGAAGATCATTCAGAAGATGGTTGTTACTTATAAAGATTGGCATGCAATGCTCCCTTTTACTTTACATGGGTATCAGACATCGGTCCGCACTTTGACAGGAGCAACCAAGTTCTCCCTTGTGTATGGAATGGAAGTTGTGCTCCCAATCGAGGTTGAGATTCCCTCTTTATGTGTGATAATTGAAACTAAGTTGTCAGAGGCTGATTGGGTCCAGAACAGGTTTGACCAATTAAATTTGATCGAAGAGAAGAGAATGATGGCTTTGTGTCGTGGGAAGTGTTGTACCCCAAAATTTTCCCTCTCATTTATCAATACTTTTCTCACAAGACTTCTTGGACTCGAGACAAGATTAGGGTTTGGTCAGCTCAAGACATCTCATCTTGCACTGATGACCCAAAATTAGGGTTTGAGTTTGCACAAGGATTTTTGGACCATCAATGCTTCATGAGACTTTCATACTTCATCTTGGACCCCTAAGATTGCTCATGTTAAGCTTCAAGCCTTGAACCACATTTTTGATCAGTCAATTGGACAGTTGATCTAGAAATCAGCTGTATTGGGGAAAAAGTCAACCATGGCCAAATTACAGTCAAACATCATAATTTTTATCCACATCAACATTTTATACTCATATGTACCATTTGATCAAGTTTGGATCACAACTCCTCAAGAAATTTGATCAAATCATCAAAAGGGCAAAATGGTCAAAATTAGGGTTTTGATTGAGAAAGGGAAATTTCTGATTTTTAACCTAGCCAATGACCAATTGAGTTCAAACATGATTTCAAGGATCCAATGGCATCATCTTGACCTAATTACATGGTTCAAAAGATCTCAAGTTCATTGGATTGACAGATGAATTTTGCAGTCAACATATCAAAAGTCAACTGTGTACTGAAAAGTCAAACTTTGACTTTTTGGTCAAAATCAAGTGCCAAGGGTCATAATTCATCAAGATATGTCAAAATTTGAAACTTGTTCACCAGGAAACTCAAAATTGAAAATTAGGGTTTTAATTTGAAAATTTTCATAACTTAGAATTTTTCTAAGTATAAAAAATTTCTTATTTTCCCCCCAACTTTTCACCACTTTTTCACCATGATGCATTTTGATTCAAATAAAATTTACAACATTAAAGTTGTAGTCCTCCATGAAATATACAACTTTTCTTCACAAACTTTTCCCAAAATATTCTTGGATCTCAAGTTATGAATTTGTGAATATAGATCCATGAACTTCTTAACTTAGTGAAATTTTGCCCTAATTTAGGCAGGTTTTGGACCCAACTTCATGGACATTTTTCACCTAGTTCCAAGAGGTATCTCAAATTTCATTTCAAGTATGGATTATAGAGCACATTGCAATCTTTCCAAAATGTCCAAGAACTCTCCAAGATCATTTTTGAGTAGGGAGAATCGAAGAAGGGAAGTTGGCATTTTCTCACTTTTGTTCAAGCCATTTTCACATAGCATAAAGTTGCAAATCATATCTATGATGGTTGTATCTTGCTTTACAGGTCCTAAGCTTGCTTTACACTCCATAATTAAATGCAAAATCAGTTGACAAAGGCTTTATCTTTGCTTTTGAAGCTTTGTACAAGGTGTATTTCCATTTTTGGCATAAAGTTCACAATGCCATTTTCATAAAGAGAAGCTTTTGCAACTTTCTCAATCTTGAGCATTGAACCTTTCCCTTTAGTACAAGCAATTTCTACAGGTCTCAAGCAATGTGTACCAACTCTTATCATCTCTCAATCCAGCTAGTACAAGCATGTGGGATTGGTCACTTCACTTTACTTAAAATGCAAGAAAAGTTGCAAAAGGTGCTAGAGCTTGCATAGCTAGTAAGGGTTGACTTTGTATCCCTTCTCTACATATTTGCAAACTTGTTACAATGCAGAACACAATTTGCTTGAACCTAAAACACTCTGAAATTCAAAAACTCCACAAAACTTCCAAAACACTCAGTTTTTGCAAAACCATAGCCAACTCTCATTTGGCTCGTGCGTTTTATGTTTAAACACTTCAAGCATCTCATACACATCATACCAAAGCAATCCAAGCCATCACCCTGGTTCTGTAACCCCTGTTTCAGCATCCACCATTTTCACTTTGGAAGCTTTTAGCTTGACTTGTCCAGAGATTTCCAGCCATCCTCAAAGCAAGATAAGCATTGGAATAGCTTCAGGGAAGTTCAAGGAAGCTCAAACAATCACCAGGCCTCCATTAAAGTCCCTACATTGCTCTACTCAAATCCAGCTGAAGGAGGTATTTTCTTGAACTCTATCTCTCTGAATAGGCATCCTCAAGCCACGATTTGTGAAGAAGAAATGTAGTCCATATCATAATGAAACTATACATATCCATACTTTTCATTTATATTAACTATGCTGAGAGAATTTGAAGATTGAAAATTCTGGAAAAGTTAGGTCACGAATTAGGGCTACCAAAATTCTCTCTGATCTTTAAGAGTTAGGTCACATGATTTATATGGTTAGAACCGTGAGCTCAAATGCCACATGTTTCATGTTATGAGTTTTTGTTTTTGTGCACGCATATGAGAGTTACAAGTTTGAACATGGACGCGCGCACAGATGTTGGCCAAGGACAGGGATAAAGTGTCCTGGGCTTTTGGCGCCTTGGGCCTTTTTGCTTTTGATATTTGCACCCCCTGACTTACTATTTGCACCCCCCTGACTAGTTTTTTTTTATATTTTTCAAATTTTCTCATATTTTTATATTTATTGCTTTTGATTATTTTTCTGAACAATAAAAAATCCTAAAAATAATTTCTTTATTTTTTGCAATTTTATTTTATTTTATTTTATTTTTTGCATAAAAAAATAGTTTATTATGATAAATAGATTTTATTTTCTTAAATAACTTGTAAATATATTTAAAAATACTTAATATTTTTATTATACTATTTATACTCATAAATACTTATTTTTGTACATATTTAATTTTTAATATTTGTATATAATATTATTTATTATTTTCTTATACAAAAAAATGTACAAAATAATAATATGAAACATGTATTTTCTTTTAATTGAAAATTAGGGTTTCACCCCTCCAAAAATAAATATTATTTTTCTCCTTTTTCTAGGGTTTAAATTAATTATTTTTTCTCATACAAAAAACCAAACATAAAACATTTTTTAACATAAACATTGCATTGCATTTTAAATATTTGTCTTATATTTATTTAATTCGTGCAATATTCGATTTGGTTGTAATAATATATTTAGGTTTATATTTGTGCAAAATCCCTATTCAAACTTGTATCCTCCCCTCCCATAATAATTGTTGTAATAGCTTAGTTTATTTTACGCAATTTATCGCTTTCATACTATGATTAGTAAATTAGGGTTTTCATGACAAGAACAAAAACAAAAAAAATAGAAAACCCTAAATACAAGACAAATCAAAAGCATGAAAAATGACACACTTTGCACACAAGCACCCTTAGGGTTTCACCCACTTGGTTGCCTAAAATAAAATGACCATGTTACGCATGCGAAGTATCTTGGCAAAACAAAATAAGTATAAGATCATAGTCCCTCGATGACGCTATTCAAAGGTTGCCTAAACAAAATGATCTTAGTCCCTCAAAAATGCTAAGATACTTGGCAACATTGCTATCATGGTTATACGATGACCCACGTCTGTCCCGTTTACATCCAAAGATAGGGTTGCTTACCAAATAAATGGTAAGTCAACAATGTAAAAGGAACAAAAATGCACAAGAAAGACATTTGAGTAGGTAGATAGCTTCTAAGTTACTTGCTCCATTTCACAACAATCCTTGATATTTTCAAAAACACACACATTTCAAAACATCTTACAAAACATTGAAAACATTTTCAAAAGACAAACATCTTTGTATACATTCTTATGAACGAGAATCATTACAAAGATTGCCTAAACCAACGACCTGTTTTACAAAATACTTTCAAAACCACACCAAACACCATTTCAAACAAAACAAAGCAAGTGATATAAATAAGTAACTAAGAGCCCATGGAAAACCATGGATGAAAAGGGTGCCAGCACCTTCCCTTTTCATAATCTACCCCCCGAACTCAAGAAAACATCTCAAAGGTCTTTCCTGTACTTTTTTACCTTTCCTTTTGGATAAAAGAAAAGTCGGTGGCGACTCTTGCTAACCGCGACATTTGCGATAAAACATAAAACCTCAAGTCAGTTCTCCCACCGTATCACAGGAAGTTATACCAGAAGAGAATGAAGAAAGCTTTTGATAAGAAGGTCAAACCTCGTAAATTCAGAGAAGGCGACCTCTTGCTCAAGAAGATCATGTCTTTTAACGCTGATTCTAGAGGAAACTGGACTCCCAATTTTGAAGGCCCATGCGTTTTCAAGAAAGCCTTCTCCGGCGATGCATTAATTCTTGAAACTATGGATGGCGAGAAGTTCCCACATCCCATGAATGCTGATGCAGTCAAGAAATACATCGCCTAAAGAAATAAAAGAACAACTCACTAAGTTGAAAACCCGAAAGGGTGGCTTAGGCAAAAAGGAGCATCTCGGTGGGCCGAAAACTCGAAAGGGCGGTCTAGGAAAAAATTATAGACATAAAAAGAATAAAATTTCCCGCTAAGTTGAAAACCCGCAAGGGCAGCTTAGATAAAAGTTAGGGACTTTCTTGGCAAGTAACTGCATCAGATAAGACTTGATCATTGAAGCAACAATCTTCTTGGCTCCTCACCATACTTCAACAAGAGTTGTTGCTCAGGGTTTCAAAGTTGTTAGAGGGAATAGTGGTCTTTGTATCTCAATGTATCTTTTCCATTATATATTACCATTTTCCAAACTTTGTAATTATTTGTGGAGTCTCGCCATTCGCAGACTACCATTCTATCAATAAAGTTTGAGCTTTTACCCAATTCTTTGTAGTTCTTATTTTTATTCAGCTTACAAAGACTCCATTTATTATTGATAATAATTTTCAAAACAAAAATATTAAATAACAAAATTGTTTTTCAAAAAGGATCTACAACTTAATTTTACTTTAGATTTTGTGATTCAAGAGGAAAACAAAAACGGTGATCCCAGGAATGGACGAAGTCCAGTAATTTTGAGAAGTTTTGTTTTCCCATGGAAGGTTTTCTCGGGTTGTTTTCTCTGGTATGCACGTGTTTATTGTATATTGAAGACGATACCAATTGGCATAAGGTTCAGTGTCGGATTTGCGATCCCAGTGTCCCCAGTCAAGTGTTGGTTCATTTTCTGATTTTTGGGTTTTCTTGGTCTGAGGTCTCTATTCCATATTCCCCAGCGAAGTCTTCTCTCATATGACAAAGGGTCTTGTCCCCTTGGTGTGCTGAGATGGAATTATTTGCAAAATGTCACCTTTCCTGCAGTATTGGCATTATTGTTGATATTTGTTTCCCAGGCAACTGGACCAGGGCAGTATATTTTCTAAGAATTGTTGAGACAATTGTCAACTTTTTTGGGTTTTCACTCGCCAAGTGCTGGGTTTGATTTAAAATCTCCAAGAGTTTGACATCTTTCTATATGTTGACTTCTTGATTCCCCAGGAAAGCTATCCCATGGCATCTTTTGTTGGAATAGGTTTGATCCGAGATTTCCCAGTGAAGGCCTCGCTTATTTGATATAAGTCTTTTCTCCCCGTGCATGTTAAGTTTAACTCATTTACCGAGCATCTCCGTTTCGGTAGTTCTTGCATTATGTTTTCCAGATAATCAGGCAAGGGCAGTGTTTTATTTAAGAAGTGTTGAATTGATTATTAATTTTTTTGGGTTTTCACTCGCCAAGTGTTGGGTTTGATTTAAAATCCCCATAATTTTGATTTCTTGCTATTATGTTTGAATTTTAAAAAAAACCCTCCAAGTTGTTATCCCCATGAGATTTCATACTTTTTCCCTAGAGAAGTTGGTGCAATGCTTACTCTCAATATTGAAGAACGTATCCCTGTTTCCCCCAATGAAGAACGTATCTGGGTTTTCTCCTCTTCGATGTGGTATTGGTATCTCCCCAATGAATTCAGCACAAGGTCCTCAGTTGATATCTCGATGATGAGGCACTATCTCCCCTAGTGAAGTCTGTATGGTATTTCTCCAATGAAGTCAGCTCGAAATCCTCAGTTGATGTTTTGTCGATATGATTTCCATTTACCTTATTTGAAATCAGTATTGCAATCCCCAGTAGGAGTGCGGATTGCGAAAACATTTGTTTTCCCCATTGACGTTTGAGTGCTATTCCCCGGTGAAACTTGGAGAAGGATGTTTTATCCCTGTATTTGTACTGTTTTGTCGCTATGATTTGTTACTTCCGGATTATGTTCCTTCCCAACAAATTTAAGCCGCGAAATAGGATTTTGCTTCCTCAGTTGGTGCTTATTTTTCTTATGGGATGTTCATCTTGGATGTGATTTAGCCGAGTGTTGTTTGTGCCCGAGTTAGTTTGGTCTGGTTACTCCCAGTATTATATGTCTGTTTTGTCAGCATATACATGATAGCACTCATACATTCATACATACTCATGCATAGTTAAATTTAGTAAATCATTGTTCATTCACATTCATTAATATTTTATTGACATATTACCCTGTTTCGTAGATTTATGTTGTCCTCTCTCTAATAGAGTGTCAGCCTTAAGCATAAAGTATATATTCTTTCAATTTCCCCACTGAGTTATCCCTCGTGGAAGATTTTTGCTTTATCCTTCATGTACAGCTCTTTGTCTGGATGATTTGGGTTTCCCTCTTGAGTTTATTTCTCAAAGGATGTATTTTAGTTGACTGTTTCACTCTAGTTTATTTCTGGTTTGAATCTTTGTTTCCCAACTATGTTATTACTCTGGATTTCTTAAAACTTCGAGCCTTGGTTTGAGAATGTGAATTTATTTTGCACGATAAGACCTTTATCTCCTCAGCAGGGATATATTGGCATTCCCCGGGAAGTTATGATTCATTCCCCAGGAAGTCATATTGCTTTCCCCAGGAATTCATGATTCATTCCCCAGGAAGCCATATTGCTTTCCCCAGAAAGTCATTTTTACAATCCTTCCTATAACAGCAAATGGTAGTCTCTTTATTTGAGACAACTTATATATTACCCTTTCCAGGAAGAATGCCTTTGTTAAAGAAGAAGTTGAGACCCGTTCTAGGTGAAACGCTTGAACTTTTTTTTTGAAAAAAAAACTTGTTATCTTTTTGCTACCCTCAGTGAAGTTGGTAGTTCACTGTTAGTAAACGACAGTGTTATGATATATTTTCTCTCTACCTTCAGTGAAAGTTGGTAGGTCATCATCAGTGAAAGTTGGTGATTGTTATCTTTTTGCTACCCTCAGTGAATGTTGATAGTTCACTGTCAGTGGACGACAGTGTTATGATATATTTTCTCTCTACCTTCAGTGAAAGTCGGTAGGTCACCATCAGTGAAAGTTGGTGATTGTTATCCTTTTGCTACCCTCAATGAATGTTGGTAGTTCACTGTCAGTGAAAGGCAATGTTATGATATAATTTCTCTCTACCTTCAGTGAAAGTCGGTAGGTCACCATCAATGAAAGTTGGTGATTATTATCTTTTTTCTACCCTCAGTGAATGTTAGTAGTTCACTGCCAATGAATGATAGTGTTATGATATATTTTCTCTCTACCTTCAGTGAAAGTCGGTAGGTCACCATCAGTAGAAGTTGGCGATTGTTATCTTTTTGCTACCCTCAGTGAATATTGGTAGTTCACTGTCAGTGAACGGCAGTGTTATGATATATTTTCTCTCTACCTTCAGTGAAAGTTGGTAGGTCACCTTTTGTACCCCAAATTTGCCCTATCTCTTTTACTTTTGTCTGGCTTTGAACTTTGCATCCCATTTGCACCATTTTTACTCAGTCATTTTCATATCCCGCATCTCATGGAATCAAGCGCCTTGATTTGAGGTATTAGGGTTGTGCCCTCTTTATGTCTAATTTTGTTTTGAAGTTCTCTTATCAGGTAAAAGGGAAACGCATCTGGTTCTCGATTAGTGGATCGTGGGATGAATTTTTTGGATATCATGAAGTTTTTGTCATCAAGTTTCAAGTCTTGAATCACAATTTTTCAAGAAAGTCATTCACAAGGGCAAAATGGTCAAATGCACTATGAAAAGTCAAACTTTGACTTTTGGTAAAAATCAAGTTTTAACCATTATATTTCATCAAGACAAGAAATTGGTTCATCAAGAAGTCAAAAATCAGAAAATACTTTGAGAAAAGAAAGAAATCAATTTTTAAATACTTGGAAAATTTTCTAAGTGGTAAGAGATTTCAGAACGTCTGGGCCAAATTCCACGCAGGTGCAATCAAAATTTGCAAGGACGGTTTAGAACATGGCTCTCCAGTCAGAACATATGGGGGTTGTATTCTTTGGTCAGAACATAATTCCTCAGCATATGGAGTTTATGTTCCACGCTTAAGTCATAACATATGGGGGCTGTGTTCTTTGGTCAGAACATAACTCCTTAGCATATGGAGGTTACGTTCCACGTTCCAGTCAGAACATATGGGGGCTGTGTTCTTTGGTCAGAACATAACTGTTGTACCCCAAAATTTTCCCTCCCATTTCCTCAACATTTTCTCATCACAAGACCTTTGAAGATCAAGATCCAATTAGGGTTTCCTCTGCTCAATACTTCTCCTTGCACTGCTAACCCAAATTAGGGTTTGTGGTTGAACAAAGATATTTTGACCTAAAATTCCTAAGATGACTTTCATGCTTCATGTTAGACTCACAAGTTTGTCCATACCAAGTTTCAAGCCTTGATTCCAATCTTTGCCCAGTCAATTCGACAGTTGACCTAGAAATCAGCTGAATTGGGGAAAAAGTCAACTATGGTCAATTGACAGTCAAACCTCATGATTTTTGACCCACATAAACATTATGAACTCATATGGACCATTTGATCAAGTTTGGATCACAATTCCACAAGAAATTTGATCAGATCATCAAAAGGGCAAAATGGTCATTTTTAGGGTTTTGACTGCACAAGGGTGATTTTTGACTGTTTGACCTAGCCAATGGCAAACCAAGCTCACATATGGACTCAAAGACCCCATGGAATTATCTTGACATGATCAACAAACTCAAAAGATCCCAAGTACACAAGATTGACAGTTGAATTTCCCAGTCAATTGATCAATTTTGACTGTATACTGAAAAGTCAAACTTTGACTTTTTGGTCAAAATCAAGAGTCAAGATTCATTTCTAATCAAAACATGCCAAATCATGAAACTTGTTCACCAAGAAATCACAAAATGCAAATTAGGGTTTGAAATGGAATTTTTCATAACTTAGAATTTTTCTAAGTTATGGAAAACCCTAATTTTTTCCCAACTTTGCCCCACTCTCTCACCAAGATTCATTTGGATTCAAACAAAAGTCAAAACATGAAAGTTGTAGCTTGTTGCATAATCTACAACTTTGATTCACAAAGTTTTCCAATTTGATGCTTGTATCTCAAGTTACAAATTTTTGAATAAGGGCACTAAACCATTCATAACTTAGTGAAAATTTGACCTATTTTGACAAGGTTTTCTACCTAACTTCAAGGCCATTTTCCATACACTTCCACTTGGAATTTCAATTTGCATTTCAAATATGGATTGTATTACACATTCCAAGCTTTCCAAAATGTCCAAGAACTCATCAAACAACCTCATGGTTAGGGAGAATCGAATTTCACAATATGGCAAAAATTCACTTTTGTTCTTGACCAAAGCATGTTCATGACTTATGCCATTTGCAAGTCAACTTGGTTTGTGCTGCATTACAGGTCTTTAAACCATCCAACACTCAATAATTTAATGCATGTTCATTGTGTTAAAGTGTTGTTCTATGAGTTCAAGCATTACATACAAGTTTAATCCATTTTTAGATAAAGCAAAATAGTCATTTTTGAAAAGTTATGCTTTATGTCAATTGGTAAATCAAGAAGGTACATATCAAATCTCTTTAGCACAAGATTCTGAACAAATCACTCTGATCAAGAGAAGCTTTGCAGCAGGATTAGGGGTCCTCTACTTACCTAGAAACACAAGTTGGCATTTGTTGCTTAAGAAAGAAGAAAAGTGTCATAGCATCACACAACTCTCATTTCCTGTAAACCAAGCTTAGACAAACTTATCAAACACATTCCAAACATCAAAACCAAGCTAAAGCACGAGCCTTTTACCTCCAATCCATCCCAAAACTCAGAATCACCTTGAAACTGCCCAAATAGAGCAACCTCTGCAGATTGAGCTCCAACTCTCAATCCCTTCAAACATTCTTGCCCAAACCAGTTCACATACATTCCCTAACACCTATGCAAGCTAACCAAGAGCAAAAACACGACCTGTAATCCCTCTAACTGGTTCCACCATTTTCACATTTCTGACTTGCAGGTGAAGTTCTCTAGCTCGATTCAGAAGCTTTCAAGACAAAGTAAACATTGGAATAGCATCCCTGGACCTCAAGGAAGCTTTTCCAATCATCACCTTGCACTGAAAGTTCCTACATTTCCAGATAGAACTTCAACTGAACAGGTAAGTTTTTGAATTCGTATCTCTCTTATTAGGCATCATTAGCTTTAAGTTTATGAATAAACAATGTTCTACTCATGCCACTGAACATGTACATGTTTTTACTTTTCATTTCTTTTGCTTGAGCTGTGAGAATTTAAGGTTTGAAAATGGCAGAAAATCTAGGTTAGAATTTGGGGGAGAAGAAATTCTCCCTCATCTTAGAGAGTTAGATCAAGTTCTGCATATGGTTGGATTTGTCTCTTCATGCTGAACATTTTTTATGTTATGAGTTTTCATTGAAAAGCCAGGAATCAGGAGTTAGAAGTTTGGGAAGAAGGGCGCGCGTTTTTGAACGTTTCTGGCTGGAGGTTGAAGACAGTGGCTTCCTGGGTTGGGCCTGAACCATTTTCTTATTCACACCACTTTTCTTGTTTTGCACCCCCTGAGCCCATTTCATTTATTTTTAATGATTTCTGACTTTTTCTTTTTTTGATTGATTCATTTATTTTTTCTCATGTTATTAAAAATATAAAAATCTTTTTTCTCACCATTTTTTAATTTATTAGGTATTTATATGATTTTCTTTTGACTAATACCTAAATAAATAAATATATACATTTCATTAAAATATTGAGAAATATGTAAAAATACTTTTATTTTCATTTTTATTTTATTATACCTTCTGAAAATATTTTACATAAAAAATACCTTTTTTTGCAAATATTAAAAATTATTATTATTTATATATATAACACATATTTAAAATAATACACATATACATATATTTATTTTTTAATATTTAATACTAAAAATACCTTTTTTACAAATGTACTTCTTTTTATTTTACTTTTTGTGTATAAATGACAAACATTATATATTAACCAATAAATACCTTTTATTTAATAAATTAGGGTTTTTAACCCTAAACATGAAAAATTCTCAAAAAAAATATATAATACTTTTCTTTTATTTTGACACATAAAAATACTTTTTTTCATACATACAAAAACCATTTTTGCATCTTGCATATTTATTCTTATTTTGTTTAATTTGTGCAATTAATCATCTTGTAAAATATTCAACATTGATGTAATAGTTTTAGGTTTAAATTCCTTGTCAAAATCCCCATTTGAACATTTGTACCCCCCTTCCCATATTTGGTTTTGTAATAGCTTAGTAAATTTATTTTCGCACTTTATTGCTTTCCAATTATACCATGTTAGAATTAGGGTTTGTATGCGAAAAAACGACAAAATAGTTATGACCTAATCTCAAGACAAACAAGCATGAAAATGGACACACAAATCACACTTGCACCCCCTAGGGTATTCCACTTGTTGCCTTTCAAAATTGGACCATGTTGTATGTTAGGTCTCTTTGGGCAAAACAAACAAATCAAATGATCATAGTCCCTCGATAACACTTTCAAAATATTGCCAAAACAAATGATCAAGTCCCTCAAAGAAAATGCCCAAAGATACTTGGCGCCATTGCAATTATGGCCTAAACGATGACCCGCGCCTGTCCCTTTCACATCCTAACATAAGATTGTCCACCAAATACAATGGTGGAACAAACTTGTTAAAAGGGTTAAAACATAGCAATAAACTTTGAGAAATTTAGGAGTAGATAACCTCTTAGTTACTTGAATCAACTTGCAAACTAAAACACTTGCCTATTTCAAAAACCACACATCACTACACTTTCAAAACAACTTTCAAAAACAAATGAAAACCTTTTCAAAAGACATAAATCTTTGTATACATCCCCACATGGATCATTACAAAGGTTGCCACCACATTGGCTTCTTTTCAAAACATTTTCAAACCCACACACACACACACACACACACACACACACACAAGCACCATTTAAAACAATTGAAAACAAAAGGCAAGTGATCTAAGCAAGTAACTAAGAGCCCATGGATAACCATGGATAGAAAGGGTGCTAATACCTTCCCTTTCTATAATCTACTCCCCGAACCCAAGAAAACATCTCAAAGGTTTTTGCTGTGCTTTTTTAACCTTTCCTTAGGATAAAATAAAAAGTCGGTGGCGACTCTTGCTCAACCGAAACATTTGCGAAAACAAACGCAAAACCTCAAGTCAGTTCTCCCACCGTATCACAATAACTCCTCAGCATATGGAGGTTACGTTTCACGCTCCAGTCAGAACATATGGGGGTTGTGTTCTTTGGTCAGAACATAACTCCTCAGCATATGGAGGTTACGTGCCACGCTCCAGTTAGAACATATGGGGGCTGTGTTCTTTGGTCAAAACATAACTCCTCAGCATATGGAGGTTACGTTCCACGCTTCAGTCAGAACATATGGAGGCTTTGTTCTTTGATCATAGCATGACTCCTCAGAGTTTCATTCTTCAGCACATAAAGGCTATGTTCTGCTTTCCATTCAGAACATCATCAAGCCCCACAAAACCAGCTCTGTGAAACCTGCACTTCACTGCCCAAACCTGCATAAAACTGCCAAACCAACTGCCACAATACTCCAAGGTGCTGCTGATTCAGTCCACGCTTGCGTTTTCCTCAAACCCCATAATTGCACCAAATTAGCATACCAAAACTGTGATTAAAAAGCTAAGGAACAGTATGCCAAAAGTGTTTAAAACTCATTTGTTTTTCCCCCAAAACCACAACAAATCCATCTATAAATAGTTTGTTCCATCACACGTTCAAGGGGATGGGATTTGAGGGAGAGGCTGGCTTTCAGAGAGAGAGTCGCCAGAAAAAGAGAAAAGAAATTTGTGGAACCCCTTTATAAATTTTCAGAAATCCGAAACTGCAAACACAAATACAAAACCTGCTAGTTTTTTATTCTTGCATTCAAACTCCAATTTTCCTCCAGTATTTCTTGACCAAAATCATCAACATAGCTTCTGAATGCTCCAGCCATCCATAGTTCAAACTTAAGGGTTGTTCTAGCTTTGTGAGTATTGAAGGAAGCTGATCAGAACATCACTCTAGTCAGAACCAGGCTCTAGCTCACAGATCATTTTCCAGCTGCAAGGTAAGCTCCTACTAACTCTCATCATATTACTTAGGAATTATTAGACTTGCATTTTCAAAAATACAATGTAGACATCCTGACTCTGATTCTGTATGTATTCATAGATTTCATGTATTTTTGCTTAAATAGAGAATAATGTAGATCAGAACTTCTTAGAAGAATTAGGGTCAGAGTCGGGACTAGGAAATACATGCTGCTTCTGAGTTCCAGTTTAAATACATTGCATGTTCCGAGATCGTGTTGATAATTTCTATGTTTGCATTTCACACTTCTGTTGAGAAATGACTAAGTTGCAGATGTTCTAATCAGCATGGAGAAAGAGATAAAGTTTTTCATCAGAACTTACTTTGTGTCATATGTTTATGCTTTTGCTTCTAATTTTCCAGAACTTCTAGTTTTCCAGTAACTCTAGAGCTTCTATATTTCCAACTGCATCAGAACTTCCAGACTCTCTCAAACCATCAAAACTTCTGACTTGCCAGAGATGTATGAACTTCTAAGTTCCCAGCTACACTATAGATTCTAAACCCCTAAACCTCAGAACTTGGTGTACCCAGGCCCATAACTTCTGACCCTCCACTTTCTCACTAACATTTTCTCTTTTGCAGCGTACCAGAGTTAGAACTTCTGTTCCTCCTCTTTTCAGCGACATGCTGATTCTGACTCCCTTTTCTCTCATTTATTTTTATTTTATCTTTTTTTATATAACCAAAAACACCAAAAAACTTTTTATATTCACATACTTTATTTTTATTTCTTTTAAAACCAAAAGCCATAAAAATATTTATAATTTAAGTTTCCTTATTTGTTCAAACCTTGAAACCATACCTTAGGTATCTCCATGAGGCGATTAAACCCCGTCCCGATCGCCTTATGTCGAAATAGACTTTTAGTCCACTTGTACATAAAATACAATTAGATTTTTAGTTTCCCTCTTAACCTTTTTCTTTTGTAATTGAAACTCAACTGTCACAAATCAAAAATCCAAAAACACCTTTAATCATTACTTGAATTTATTTTAAAACTTGCAAAAAACACTCAACAAATCAAAGCTTCCCCTAAAGGGCATGTTATCTCCATTCTACCGCGATACCGATCGTGGCTATTGCTAGAATGTGTGCGTTAACATCGCCCACTAAAAAAACACAAACAAACAAACCATTTTCTAGAGGAACTACGGTGTTCTGATTCCTTCATTGGATACGTAGGTAAAGGGTCACGAAACCCTCACGAATGCAATAATAAAAACAATTCATTTCCCCTTAAGAAAGCATGGTTATAGATAAATGCACCCTTTAAGACAAGCAAACAAAATGGATCCCGTTGAGTACAACGAATGTGAGGGGTGCTAATACCTTCCCGTTGCATAACCGACTCCCTTACCCTTTCTCTTGGTCGCAAGACCATCTTATCCATTCCCTCGTGGTTTTATCGATATTTCCCCTTCCTTCGGGATAAATAAAGTTTGGTGGCGGCTCTGTGTTTTCTGCCGGTAGCTTTAGTTGGCGACTCTGCTGGGGACTTTTGCGAGTCTCTCCTAGTTTTGTTTATTTGTCTTTTTGGGTGTTTATTTATTTGCTTTATTTTGCTTTACTGTTTTATTATTACTTTATTTGTATATATTGCATATATTATTTCTACTCACATATTCTGGATACATTGTGATGTTGGGTTTGGTGATTACTTTTGATAAGTCCTATACCCGGACTTGGGTTACACATAGGATTAGAATGGGCGGTATAGTCATGTTAACTTTGAGGGAGTAATCCCAAAGAAGGAGGCATGAAAATCTCCCACTCAGTGGAGGTCCCCTTGAAAGTAGTGATGTTTACCGAGTAATCGGGAAGACGTCGTTGCTTTCAACCTGGGAACTCGAGAAGCTGAGGGCTGTAGAACCATTAACCCATCCTGGCCTTTTAGGTGCAGTGCGGAGGCTATAACGGAGTAATCTGGAAGTAGTTGTCACGCGATATTGCACTCGAACGTGTTTTTCCTGCGAATATTACTGATTACCAAGTAATTGGGACGTCGGTAATATCCAAAGGAAGAGCGTAGACTTAGAGAACTCTTTAGAACCTTGTTCGGTAGGTGATAAACCCCTAGTACATACCTTATGGGTGGTTACTTTGACTCCATGCATGTGACGTCAGACTTTTGATCCTGTTACTTTCAGCCTGTGCAACAGACTACGCAATGGTTATCCAGAATATGTGGAGCTGAGACTTCATGACATAACATACCATGACATCATATCATCATGTATATATATCTCATATCTAGGGAAATCCAAAGACCAGTCTCGTTGATGTAGATTTTCAAAAAAAAAGGAAAATTTTAAAATATAGACGAGTCTTTAGGTCTCCTCAGAAATGAAGATAAAGCATTCATCCATACTACCATGCATTCATTTTTCACAACAAAACTCATTGGGGTCCCCTTTCCACAGACTAGAGTAAACAACAAAGACGACTTCTCCACATCCTTACCGTACCAGAGGCAACTAGCAAAGGCTAGTGGATCTTTTTGAAGAGAACCAGAACGCACTGCGCCGAGATATGGACACCATGGGTACTCGCATGGATCAGCTTATGGAAACCCTTCATGCCGTGATCAAGGGTCAAGAAGAACTACATCAAAGTGTTGCCAAGCTTACTACTGCTGCTCCCTCCACTTCTGCTAATGGGAGGAATGACAATGCAAATGTTGAGACTCCTACCGGCTCTCCTAGGAATGATGTCGACGATCATCATGATGTTATTGATCTTGATGAACCCCGAGTGAACCTTGCTGCCAGAGTGGCCGAAACTGCGAAAATGTATCATGCTCTCGAAGAGCGTCTTAGAGCCATGGAGGGTATCAAGGCTTCTGGATTCAATACTGCTGCAATGTGCCTCGTGCCTGGGGTAGTTATTCCTCCCAAGTTCAAAGTCCCGGATTTTGACAAATACAAAGGCACTTCTTTCCCAGAGACTCATCTCAGTTCTTATTGTCGCCAAATGGCTGCATATGCTGAAAATGAACCATTACTCATGCACTTCTTTCAAGATAGCTAGACCGGGGCACCATTGGATTGGTATATGCAATTGGAAAGATCTCATGTCAGTACTTGGGGAGAACTTGCTGACGCTTTTTTGAAACATTACCATTACAATACTGCCATGGCTCCTAGCCGTACTCAGCTCCAAGGGATGGTACAAAAATCTGAAGAGTCATTCAAAGAGTACGATCAGAGGTGGCGTGAATTGGCTGCAAGGGTCCAACCTCCTCTCTTGGATCACAAATTTATTGATCTATTTATGGGTACTCTACTAGGTCCTTATCTCCAACATATGCTCAGTAGTACTTCTACTTCTTTCTCTGATATGGTCATTATTGGTGAACACGTTGAGACGTGCATTAAGGCTGGAACGATCCAAGGTGTTCCTAACAATTCTAACAACAATGTGGGCATTAGTAGAAAGCCGTTTTCTGGTTTTGTCAAGAAGAAAGAGGGCGAGACTAGTGCCATCACCATCAACCAAGGAAGAGCTCCCGCATTTCCTCAAGTCCGATTCCCTTATTTTCCTACACCTGCTGCTGTTCCCAACCAATTTGTTCCTCAAGTATATGCTGCTACAACTCCAGCACCCTGGATGGCCCAACACCGACCTTTCGCTCCGCAACCACATTATGTTCCACAACAACGATTTGTACCTCCTCCAACTTATCAACAACAGAATCAACAACCTCAAGGTCCGAGAGCTCCTCAAATGAGCCAGGGCTGAAGAAGCCTCTTGAGCATGGCAATTTCCAATTTCATTTGTATTATCATTTGTAACGTTTCTTGTTTTGTTCAGTACCCATTGTATGCAAAACTGTTTGTCTTTTTATATTGAATCACCATGCATTTACTATGTTTGTCTTGAACTAATCCATCCGTATTCACTCATTTACATTTTGTTATTGTATTTGCTTTTGATGCTTAACTCTTTTTAATTTAAAGAACAAAATAACTCTTGAGGGAGGATGATGAAGATCTGATACTTAGATTCTCAAACGGTATTCCTTCGAATAAAACCTTGCTGACGATGTACAAGCATTGTTTCAAATCCCCAAACACCGGAGTTATAAGGAAGATAGACCCTCGTCAACCCTTTCGAGCTTTGAAGTAGGAGTTTCTTTTACACAGAAAAACCCTCAATTTTAACCCCGGGGTGGGTAGATTTCAGTTAATCCGATCGAGCATACAAAACTCGTAAAGAGGGAGTTCCTAGGGATACAACAATGGTTATCCATCAAAGGGATAGGAGAAGTCAACACCACAATGATAAACCGTCACCTACCAGCAGCGTGCATCAAAGAGAACGATATCCCGATGGATATCTCTTGCACAATCAGGAGGTCAGCAGATGACGATACCATAACAGTTATTCTTCATCTATCCAGGACTCAGACAACCACAACCATTTCCAACAAATCGAAGATGGCGCAAAGATCAATAACTTGATCAAAAAGAAAGAGACAAAAAGCCCCGTTAAGTCAAAACATGAAAAACAGGAGACTTAGGCAAAAGTCAGGGCATCCCGCTGGACTGCAACTTCAAAATCAAGAAATTATCCAGGAAAAAAATAGGGAAAGCGAAATAAAAAAAATCCTCAACAAAGAACAAGATCGAGTGATCAGACGCCAAAAAGCCAGTGATTGTCGGGTCTTAGAAACCCCTGTGGTTCCTCAATCATCGCAAACTCTCTTCTCAGGAGATGAGCTCTCGTATCGAGTTAACTGAACATAGGAATGAAGAACATCATGGAGAATGGGTGGGCACCAAATAATTTTGAGCCTTAAATCTTTTTTCTAAAACCGTGAACCAGGCCACGTTACAACCCTTAAAAGTCCTAACTGAAGCATGGGTTAATTCGAAAGCAATACTGTAGCGAGAGTACGGTAACCTGACTCCTTGGAGATGTACTAAAATTTGATTTGGTAACACGTCACCTATTCATAAAACAAAAAAACTGATGCTTCGACATCATTTCAATAAAAGTTTTTCGAACTTCAAGACAAGCATAGAATTTGCATTAGAATCATCATTCTTAGACAAACATTCGTTGCATATAAATAAGTGCTTGAACATCAAGTAAGCTTGCGTGATGAGCATCAATTGAAAACGTGGTTATCTCGAAGCACGAATTGCTGCAGAAACTTGTCAAAAAACAAAGAATGATCTTATTCTGGGGTATTCCCTTAAGCTGCCAATCATAGATTATCACGTCGATAAATCTCTTCCATATTTTGCCAGTCAATATGAAGCAATCATGTCGATAAATCTCTTCAAACTTCAATCTGGGGAAATCAGGCTGAGTAACCTATTCAAAATTTGTGCAACCTGGGGCAGTTACGTCGAGATTCGACAAATCTCTACGAGAATCCATGATCAGAGGCAGATATTGGGGCATGCCACTTTGCGTCGTATTATGACACGAATCTTCCAGCATTCCACTCGAAGAGATCCTTGCAGACAGGGACATTCCTCCCCCCTCTTATGAAGCTACTCAAGCAAATTCCTGTCATCCGTACAAATGCAATCAGGCTAAAAACGTCATGATGTTCACTTTGGTTCAGTTAACGTCCTCGGAATCATCATCATTCCCTGCAGATGTTTAAACACGCAACTCCCCAGCAATGAAGTGAGCTCGGGGCATCTGAAGACACTCATGTCCATTTCCTAATCCCCAAGTGGTTCGTTAAGTAAGGATAGTCAGACAGGGCCCTTTCCTCCCTGGTAATAGAGAAAACTTGGGGAATTTGATGAGATCCATGTCTCTATTCAGTCATTCACAAGCAGTCCAACAGGTGAAGAAAGTCAGATCAAGCTACTCCTCCTTAACAAGATTTAATCCCCAGTGAACTCGACAAGGATATAACTCAATTCTCTCGGATTTCAAACACCAGTCTATATTAGTACCTCAAGATGACGAGCAGCAGATCCCAATGAGATTTTGGCACTTTACATACAATAATCATCACGACATATTGCATTGCATCCTTAAAACGCATAGCATATCCATGGATCATCATGTCACACTTCAAATGCATATGAAGCATGAGTCAGAATTGGTACCTCGCTCGAAAGCCCCAAATCAATCCCAAATTATCAAAACCTCGCCACAAAGAATTCCATCCTCATAATTCCCAGTTAACATCTGTTATTACATTACCAACTAAAATAAACCATGGTGCCAGTACGTCGTACTCCCCAACTCTTAATATTTATGTTATCTTTTTAAGGTCGTAGGTCACTCGTAGGTCTTACCCTCACGTTATCTTTCATAGGGTCGTAGGTCGCTCGTAGGTCTTACCCTCACGTTATCTTTCATAGGGTCGTAGGTCGCTCGTAGGTCTTACCCTCACGTTATCTTTTCTAGGGTCGTAGGTCATTCGTAGGTCTTACCCTCACGTTATCTTTCATAGGGTCGTAGGTCGCTCGTAGGTCTTACCCTTACATTATATTTGCTAGGGTCGTAGGTCGCTCGTAGGTCTTACCCTCACATTATCTTTGCTAGGGTTGTAGGTCGCTCATAGGTCTTACCCTCACGTTATCTTTCATAAGGTCGTAGGTCGCTAGTAGGTCTTACCCTCACGTTATCTTTGCTAGGGTCGTAGGTCGCTCGTAGGTCTTACCCTTACGTTATCTTTCATAGGGTCGTAGGTCGCTAGTAGGTCTTACCCTCACGTTATCTTTGTTAGGGTCGTAGGTCACTCGTAGGTCTTACACTTATGTTATATTTCATAGGGTCGTAGGTCGCTCGTAGGTCTTACCCTCATGTTATCTTTTGTAGGGTCGTAGGTATCTCGTAGGTCTTACCCTCACGTTATCTTTGCTAGGGTCATAGGTCTCTCATAGGTCTTACCCTCACATTATCTTTCATAGGGTCGTAGGTCGCTCGTAGGTCTTACCCTCACGTTATCTATTATAGGGTCGTAGGTCGCTCGTAGGTCTTACCCTCACGTTATCTTTCATAGGGTCGTGGGTCACCCGTAGGTCTTACCCTCACTTTACCTTTCTCTTGGATCATAGATCATACGTCTATCTTTACCCATTGTCTTTACCTTTCTCTTGGGTCATAGATTATACGCCGATCTTTACCCATTATCTTTACCGTTCTTTTTGGGTCGTGAAATACCGCTTGATAGATTGTCTGTCGTCATCAAGTTCTACTCATTGTATTTAAGTTATCATTTTGTCAAGTAATTCTACTTTCAGTCATCACGACATCGTCAACCATATCCTTTCAGTCACTCTACCGCCCACTCCCTCAAGAACCTTGTATTGGCACCGTTACCCTAATACGAGCTACCATTGTTCAACCATGTTTATACATCATGACCAGTCCACCAGGAAACCAGTTTGTCCTTCCTCAGCAGACTTTCACACCAATGAATGACACTCGCACCATCTCTCCAGGGCAAATTTTGGGTCCTGGTATTTAATCATCTTCTACCTTGAACTTTCGAAAGGCTGACGCCAATCTCACCTTCAGGTTCAAGACGATTAAATAGGGGCAGCTGTCGTACCCAAAATTTGCCCTATCACTTTTACTTTTGTCTGGCTTTGAACTTTGCATCCCATTTGCACCATTTTTACTCAGTCATTTGCATATCCCGCATCTCATGGAATCAAGCGCCTTGGTTTGAGGTATTAGGGTTGTGCCCTCTTTATGTCTAATTTTGTTTTGAAGTTCTCTTATCAGGTAAAAGGGAAACTCATCTGGTTCTCGATTAGTGGATCGTGGGATGAATTTTTGGGATATCATGAAGTTTTTGTCATCAAATTTCAAGTCTTGAATCACAATTTTTTAAGAAAGTCATTCACAAGGGAAAAATGGTCAAATGCACTATGAAAAGTCAAACTTTGACTTTTGGTAAAAATCAAGTTTCAACCATTATATTTCATCAAGACAAGAAATTGGTTCATCAAGAAGTCAAAAATCAGAAACTACTTTGAGAAAAGAAAGAAATCAATTTTTAAATACTTGGAAAATTTTCTAAGTGGTAAGAGATTTCAGAACTTCTGGGCCAAATTCCACGCAGGTGCAATCAGAATTTACAAGGACGGTTCAGAACATGGATCTCCAGTCAGAACATATGGGGGCTGTGTTCTTTGGTTAGAATATAACTCCTAAACATATGGAGGTTACGTTCCACGCTTCAGTCAGAACATATGGGGTTTGTGTTCTTTGGCCAGAACATAACTCCTTAGCATATGGAGGTTACGTTCACGCTCCAGTCAGAACATATGGGGGTTGTGTTCTTTTGTCAGAACATAACTCCTCAGCATATGGAGGTTACGTTCCACGCTCCAGTCAGAACATATGGGGGTTGTGTTCTTTGATCAGAACATAATTCCTCAACATATGGAGGTTACGTTCCACGCTCCAGTCAGAACATATGGGGGTTGTGTTCTTTGGTTAGAACATAACTCCTCATCATATGGAGGTTACGTTCCACGCTTCAGTCAGAACATATGGAGGCTTTTTTCTTTGATCAGAACATGACTCCTCAGAGTTTCATTCTTCAGCACATAAATGTTATGTTCTACTTTCCATTCAGAACATCATCAAGCCCCACAAAACCAGCTCTATGAAACCTGCACTTCACTGCCCAAACCTACATAAAACTGCCAAACCAACTGCCGCAACACTCCAAGGTGCTGCTGATCCAGTCCACGCCTGCGTTTTCCTCAAACCCCATAATTGCACTAAATTAGCATACCAAAACTGTGATTAAAAAGCAAAGGAGCAGTATGCCAAAAGTGTTTAAAACTCATTTGTTTCCCCCCCAAAACCACAACAAATCTATCTATAAATAGTTTGTTCCATCACACGTTCAAGGGGTTGGGCTTTGAGGGAGAGGCTGGCTTTTGGAGAGAGAATCGTCAGAAAGAGAGAAAAGAAATTTGTGGAACCCCTTTATAAATTTTCAGAAATCCGAAACTGCAAATACAAATACAAAACCTGCTAGTTTTTTATTCTTGCAATCAAACTCCAATTTTCCTCCAGTATTTCTTGACCAAAATCATCAACATAGCTTCTGAACGCTCCAGCCATCCATAGTTCAAACTTAAGGGTTGTTCTAGATTTCTGAGGATTGAAGGAAGCTGATCAGAACATCACTCTAGTCAGAACCAGGCTTTAGCTCACAGATCATTTTCCAGCTGCAAGGTAAGCTCCTGCTGACTCTCATCATATTACTTAGGAATTGTTAGACTTGCATTTTCAAAAATACAATGTAGACATCCTGACTCTGATTCTGTATATATTCATAGATTTCATGAATTTTTGCTTAAATAGAGAACAATGTAGATCAGAACTTCTTAGAAGAATTAGGGTCAGAGTCAGGACTAGCAAATACATGCTGCTTCTGAGTTCCAGTTTAAATACATTGCATGTTCTGAGATCATGTTGATAATTTCTATGTTTGCATTTCACACTTCTGTTGAGAAATGACTAAGTTGCAGATGTTCTGATCAACATGGAAAAAGAGATGAAGTTTTTCATCAGAACATACTTTGTGTCATATGTTTATGCTTTTGCTTCTAATTTTCCAGAACTTCTAGTTTGCCAGTAACTCTAGAGCTTCTAGATTTCCAACTGCATCAGAACTCCTAGACTCTCTCAAACCATCAGAACTTCAGACTTGTCAGAGATATATAAACTTCTAGGTTCCCAGCTACACTATAGCTTCTGAACCACTCAACTTCAGAACTTGATGTACCCAGGTCCAAAACTTCTGACCCTCCACTTTCTCACTAACATTTTCTCTTTTGCAGCGTACCAGAGTCAGAACTTCTGTTCCTCCTCTTTTCAGCGACGTGCTGATTCTGACTCCCTTTTCTCTCATTTATTTTTATTTTAGCTTTTTTTTATATAACCAAAAACACCAAAAAAAACTTTTTATATTCACATACTTTATTTTTATTTCTTTTAAAACCAAAAGACATAAAAATATTTATAATTTAAGTTTCCTTATTTGTCTAAACCTTGAAACCATACCTTAGGTAGCTCAATGAGGCGATTAAACCCCGTCCCGATCGCCTTATGTCGAAATAGACTTTTAGTCCACTTGTACATAACATACAATTAGATTTTTAGTTTCCCTCTTAACCTTTTTCTGTTGTAATTAAAACTCAACTATCACAAATAAAAAATCCAAAAACACCTTTAATCGTTACTTGAATTTATTTTAAAACTTGCAAAAAACACTCAACAAATCAAAGCTTCCCCCAAAGGGAATGTTATCTCCGTTCTACCGCGATACCGGTCGTGCCTATTGCTAGAATGTGTGCGTTAATATCACCCACTAAAAAAACACAAACAAACAAACCATTTTCTAGAGGAACTACGGTGTTTTGATTCCTTCATTGGATACGTAAGCAAAGGGTCGCGAAACCCTCACGAACGCAACAATAAAAACCATTCATTTCCCCTTAAGAAAGCATAGTTATAGATAAATACACCCTTTAAGACAAGAAAACAAAATGGATCCCGTTGAGTACAACGGATGTGAGGGGGTGCTAATACCTTCCCCTCGCATAACCAACTCCCTTACCCTTTATCTTGGTCGCAAGACCATCTTATCCATTCCCTTGTGGCTTTATCGATATTTCCCATTCCTTAGGGATAAATAAAGTTCGGTGGCGGCTCTGTGTTTTCTGCCGATAGCTTCATCACCATCAGTGAAAGTTGGTGATTGTTATATTTTTGCTACCCTCAGTGAATGTGGGTAGTTCATCGACAGTGAACGGCGGTGCTATGATATATCTTTTCCCTCTACCTTCAGTGAAAGTTGGTAGTTCATCGTCAGTGAACGTCGATGATTCGTTCTCTCTACCTTCAGTGAAAGTTGGTAGCTCACCATCAGTAAATGTCAGTGTTATTATTCTCTTCTCTTTCTACCTTCAGTGAATGTTGGTAGTTTCTCCTTCAGTAAAAGTTGGTGTATCCTTTGACTTGTTACCATCCTCTTTGAGTCGGGTCTTTTGATCCACCAATGATTTATTTTCCTGGTTGGGTTTCTCTTTTGATCCTTATTTCCTTTGCTACATCCCATCGGTGTTTTGTGTCCCTTTGAAGTTGTTCATATGAATTCATACTCATAAGCATTGCATGGCACTTTAGGGCCAAAAGTAGGGTATGTTTTTATATTTAAGTATCTTCGATCGCGTCGACACGAAGATTTTTAACCTTCGTATCTTCGGATAGAAGAAACTTAAATAAGGGCAGCTGTTGTACCCCAATTTTTGCCCCTAAGATCCCTTCATCATACCATATTGATTCAATAACAACAAGGTCACATTAGGGCTTTTGGTTCTCCTACCTATCTTTAGCTTTGCTCTTTGAGGAATCACCAAGCACCTTGACTTGTTTTTCATTTGTGATCATGCATGATTTGTTTTGACTTTCCTTTTAATTAATAAAATGCAATGTTGGTTTGTCTTATTTGTTAATAATGTAGGTAAAGGCAATGAGGCTTAGCAAGTTAATCCATGGGTTCATGAGTTTATTTCCATGCCCTAGTCAACAAAGCTTGAGAATTTCAAACCTCACAATTGAATTTATTTTGGAAGAAATGGCATGGCAAGGTTTATCTTGGTTCACCATATTTCAATGTTATCAAGAACGATTCAAAAGTACAAGGGGTTGATTGAAGAAGTTGTCATGATTGGACAAGGACTTGTTCCCATTGGTCACAAGTGCATATTTTTCTCAATTCTCAAGATATGGAAGTGTTTTTTGTTGCTATGAGTTCTAATTATCATCCTCAACAACTTCTATTTACAAATCAAGAGTGTTGGTACAAGAAGGCAGTTCAAAAAAGTCATAGTTCCTCAAAGCATTTTATTGATCTAGGAGCTAGGGTTTTGAACTTCAAAGAAGTATATCTTGCTCATCTTTTGATATTTTTAAGTGATTCCAAAGACATACTTCTCCTTAAAGGGTTATTAACAAATCACTTCAAAATTTTCAAGGAGTTTTATTGTGGAAGAAACTTAGTGTTGAAGAAAGATTACAAGTCCTCCAAATGAACCCCCAATTTTCCATGTGTGACTTCAAATGATCATAACTTGGTCAATTTTTATCACCTTGAGCCCACTCTTTTTCCATAATGATCTTGAGGATGTGAACTTTATTCCTTATTTTATATGTAAAGTGATAAATTATATGTAAGATTCCCTAAGGATGCAAAAGATTATAGGTCATTTCATTATTTTTTCCAACTTCAACAATTCATAACTCTTTCAATTTTTGGATATTTTGAATGTTTCAAGTTTCAAAATGTCATTCAAGAGGTCTATTTAATGCCATCTTTTTTGGTCAAGAACAAATTCCAAGTGAAAGGCCATGTTTGGATGCAAAACATTATAGGTCACTTTTGAGGAAAAACTTGAAATATTTCTAAGTATGGAAAGTCAACCTTTTTTCCCCAACATTGACTCATTGCAACTTTCAGCTCAAACATCCATTTGATTCCATTGTTTTTCCATTGGAAAGCTTGTAGCCTCATCTTTCTAAAGCATCAATAATCATTCCCTAAGACCCCTTAAGCTGAGAATGCCATTGATTTGAACTTGGTAACTTGAAACTGAAGTTTCTTCAAAATTCAGAATTTGAAATCCTTGATTTAGCTTCTAAACACATTGTTTCTGTGCGTCTTTGCTTCTAAACATGTTTAGTGAACTTCCAGAAGTAATTAGTATAGTAAAACACGCGTTTTGGATGAGTTTTGATAAATATAGAAGTCACACTTTTCTTGTTTGCAACTTTACACGATTTCCCTCCAAACTTCATCATTTCACACGCTTGAACATTCCATTTGATTCCCTATAAATAGAGGGACATCCCTCGTTCATTTCCTCAAGCTTGAACAACCAGAATCACCCTGCCAAACTTGCTCCATAACTCAATTTTCTGTAACTTCGAAATCAGTGTTCAAGCCTTTTTGAATCCAATTTTTCCATCAATTCACCTTCCTTGATCTTCCCTTAAGCTAACCATACAATTACCTTCAAGAATCGTGACCTATATTGATCCATAGAAGTCCAGTTTCAGAGCTCAGCAACTCAACTTCAATAGGTAGATTTCTCCATCAATTCTTCAAAACTTTGATATCATTGTGAAGCTCTCATTGTCCTGGTTCTAGTTGCAACACTTGCTTTTATCTGGAAACACGTTTTGACCATGAAATTTCAAATCTCTTTTCAAAACTTTCTTTCCAAATTTCTTGAGCTACAATTTATATAAATTTGTCGCGAAGGTGTGGTTGTCTTCGTCTTGGTGAGACGAAGCGAATGACATAGGTCTGAATTTATGATTTTACAGTTTGAGAGACCTGCAATTCACGTTGGCTGGAGGTTGAAGATGACCAACGTGTCATCTTCCAACCAATGATGGCTTGCCACTTGTTTTTTTTGAAAATCTGATTTTACATTTGATTCAATGCTTTATTCACTAATGACCATGATATGCACAGCGCGCCAGATCACTTGGATTTGATTACTAATGCGTTTTGACTCTCATCCAATGGTCCACATATTTTTGACTTAATTTTTTATTTCTGATTTTTATATTTAATTGCTTTAAACTTCAAAAAACCATAGAAAATTCAATTTTAGTCCAAAAAATCTGAAAAAATTATGAAAAATATTTTTGATTTTTCTCTTTCTGATTTTTATTTTTTCACAATTTTATTGTGTTTTGATTTTTTTTATAAATTTTCAATTTATTTGAATTGTTTTAAATGTTTAAAAATACTTTTATGCATTTTTTAATTCTGAAAAAAATATGGAATGATCCAATGATATTGTGACAAATATTGGTGACCTCATTTATTTTTTATTTCAGACTTTTTTATTTTTTTTTATCATTTTTGGTTTATTTTACTCATTTCTTTTAATTTTAAAAATAGTTTCTGACTTAAAAAAATACCAAAAATTTTATAAAAATATTTGAGTTCATTTCTGATTTTTCTATGGTCTTACTTAATATTTCTTGATTAGTTTGAACATAGTTGGTATTTTTCTTTATTATTTCTATTTTAAAACATTTTTAAAACCTTTTTAATGTATATATTAAATGCAATATTATTTTGTGATTATTTTCTGGCTGATCTTGGGTTAAATTTTTGATCATAAACTTTATTAACATCATTGGATCCATGGTGTTGAGTCTAACTCCACAAAAATGGATGAATGATTTTAATAATAGTTTGATTAAATTTTAATTCAATTTGGTGTATATTCTTTCCCACCCCTCTTCATATCATCCCTTTCTTATTGCACTAAGTGTTATTGGAGCATGATCTCTATATCATGTCTCAAAATAAATGGTGCATAAATTGCTATTGACCGACCTCAAAATAGGTGCGACTTCTATATAAGTCCACTTACGACTGCTTAACATAGCCCTAAATTTTGTCCCGATTCGAATAAATGATCATTCGTGGCCCAAACCTATGTTTGCAAGCCCAAGTATGTTAATTTGATCTCTTTGATCCAATAACCTTGAGATTCATTGGGTGAAGGCTTTGGTTCTACCAATCCTCTAATGGATCTTCATCAATTTTGGTCAACGCGGATCACTTAAACATCATTGATCATTACATGTTACTTTTGAGGATTCCAAATGGATGATAAACTTGACAAAAAGCAAATGCAACTTGTTGTGTGGAGGCTTTGGTTCTACCAATCCTCTAATGAGTTCCAAATGCAAGTTTCAAGATGGTCATCCAACTAACCACTAATTATTAAATTGTTTTTACTTTATGCTTTTATTTTTTATGCTTTATGTACCATTTACATTAAGCATTACATTTCATGCCTTTTTTATTTTGCTCAATTTAGCATTTACTTTCTTGTCATTTTCATTTTTTCTCACTTAAGCTTTTCTTTTCTCTTCTAAGACACCTAATAATCAACATGAACCATAAAAACCTTTAACGATATTTGGACTATTTGGTTACTATCCTTGGCATTATGGAGCTTTGGACTTCTTGGACTTAGGAATAGAAACCTTGGCCTATGTTGGAGACCTTGTGGCCTTAATTGATATTTTGTCTGGAGTTCTTGAGGGTTACCTCAAGACATTGGGTTGTTTGTTTGTTTTGTATGCAGGTTATTGTGATTACACTCTTTGTTTGTAATTTGGAATTCAACCGTATACAACCGTTACTCTGCCCAATTGTTGTGAAGACTTAATACACTTGAAGGTTGGTTCTCTCTAGAGGTCTAGTATCTTTGGTTGCTTAGTTTCAATCCAAATAATGAGAATTATATCGTGACTCATAATGTAAAGTATTGGCTTCTTGTTGGTTAGATGGTTCTTATCCCTAGCTTTTACCTTATGCTTTAGGATAGCCCCTTCTTCTCCTCCCATCTTCTTTAATTTAAAAAATCTTCCTCCTCCTTTTGAAAACTCTTCTTGTTTCTAAACTTGAACCACTTTCATAATAAACTTGGACTTAGGTCCATGTATTTTCAAAAAAATCATTTTTATAAATAAACCTCAATCAATTTAGTAATTCCTTGACATGTTTTTTGTGAGAAGCCTAAAAGTCAACCAATCTCATTTCAAACCATTTTGCCTTTTTGGCTTAAAACCTTTCTCAAAAGATTAGACTATTGTCAATCCTTGTAGTGATGCAAACAACTATACTTCTACAATATGTAGTGAAGAGAGATATTTTTCACTTGGGTGTTGAGTGAGGCATTGTTGATTTTAAAATCCAAGTCATATCCTCCACTTTGAGATGATGCAAATTCTCCTTTCTCATAATTGTGGGTAGTAAGTATGTTTTCCACACGGACAATGACGATGATGTCTTATCTCATAAAATTAACCAACACATTTGTGTTTTAAATTTTTTAAAAGAAGAGCTATGTGTACCCTGATCCCCTATTGCACAAAAGGTGGTACATAGGCACTAAAGGTTCGCAACCGCGGCGGGTGAAAAAATCATAATAAATACTTCTTTTCAAACCTCCACCATCTATTTTACATACAACATTTTATAGCCAAAATATACTTATTTTTACAAAGAGGTTCTTGCGGAGTACCGTAGATGTTTAGGGTTCTAATACATTCCCTTTGCATAACTAACTCCCTTACCTTAGAATCTTTCCCCCTCTTTTTGGGTTATTCGATCATTTCCCATTACTTTGGAAACAATAAAGCGTGGTGGCGATTTTTAATTTGATCTGTATAAGTCTAGTCAATCCAATGGCTTAGTCTTAAACATTTCTACCGCTACAAAGTACTGTAGTTATCATTCTCTTCATCAAGTGACGCGGTTACAAAACCCTATGTTTTCACTCTCTTCCACTTCTCACTGTTCCATTGGCACTCATGCATTCAACCTCCCCACTACCCATCATGACTCAACTATTTATAACATCGATACTGGCTACTACTTCCTCATATATGTCTCCTAGAAATACTCAACCGTCAAGTTTTTCCTGCTTCACACAAGCGATTATGCTTCATGGTGTCGTACCCCAAATTTGTCCTACCTAGTTGATTTTACTTTTTAAGATTAAAATAGAAGAAAATTTTAATTAAAGATGGTACAACAATATCTGATGGCCCATCCTTATCCAAGACTAGGGGGTGTATTTTAATTCGCGAAAATAGGGGCTTTCTAAAGCAGAAAAACCCATGCATCCGTGAATTCATTCGCGGAGCATGTTGGCCAATGGGCCATGCGATTCAAAAATAAAACTATTTCGAATAATTATCAAGTTTTTAAGTATGGTTGTTGTTAGTAAGAAGAGGGGGTGTGCCTATCAATTTATACACTCATTTAAGGTTCTAATAAGACTAATGCCTTTTTGTGGTTTGGCATTATTATTGCTTTAGAAAAAATACTAGTATTAAAACTTTTGTTATTTTAAAATAAACAAAAATATATTTCTTTGTTAGAAACGTAATATATTTTTTTGTTACTGATCAACCTTTTATCACAATAATGTTTTTGTTAAATATAAATTTTATAGTTTGTTTATTAAAGTTTTCTTTGGTTTATGGTTAAAACATTTGCTGAATAAGATAATTGTATTGGGCTGAAATAAGATTTGATTAATGCAAAGCCCAGTTGAATTGGACATGTTGTATTAAAAAAATACTTTTTTTTGCTGCAATAAAAAAAGATTGCTGGACTGGAAATAATAATATGTTGGGCCCAATAATAGAAACAGTCACTGTTCCAATTGAAATCCAAGCATTAGAGCACGTTTTAAAACAACAGTTACTGTGCAAATCAAATTTTTTCAATCAAATCTGTTACAAGGAATTAGGCACTTTTGCTGCAAACATATACTGCTCAGATTTAGATTTATAAAGTCATGTCCTTTATCAGTAAAACAAAAACTAAATCAAATCTATTAAGTCAATAGGATTACAGAACCAAATCAATTAATTACTATCAATCTCTATTAACATAACAAAATCCAATACAACAAATCTCTATTACAACAAATTACGAATCTAAGAAAATCTCTATAGATTCAATGACATAATCAAATATATTAAATCCCATACAATCCAGAAAATTACAGTAACAAAAATCGGTATAAACCAAGTTTCCAGACGTAATTAATTACAGTAAAAAACCTAAAATTACATAAACCCTAAGATTGTTCTAAATCCCTAATCCCTAAAATCAAGGCCAAATCTAAGTTTGTAAACCGCAATTTCGGACCTAAACCTAACTCCATAAATAACATAAAACTAAAAGAGGTGAGGGGGGATTTTTTTTGATACAGAAGAACAAGAACAAGGAATAGAGTTTTACAGAGAAAGGAGAGAAAACTGAAATCGCGAAGAGAGATGGAGAAGAGTCTGAATCCATTGTCCGCCGCTGAAGATTGAAGGAGAACGGTTAGGGTTTCAATTTCTGAAACCCTAACCGTGAGCCACCGCATGAGACTTCGTCTCCACCACCGTTACTATAACCTGCGAAACAGAGAAGATTAGCCAAAATTGGACAAAGAAGGTCAGAATCAAAACAATCGCAAAAGAGGGTAAAACAAGCTTAGCTCTTTTTCTTCGTTGATCTATTTGTTCTTGTGTTTGGGGTGGCCGGATTCATAAGGGGGTTGTGTCCAAGGAACCTCCGCCGGGGTGAGTGTTTAGGGTTGTAAAGAAATAGGAAAGGGACATTAGGGTTTTCGAAAGAGAGAAAGAGAGCGA
The DNA here is from genome assembly GCA_948472305.1 of Vicia faba. Lineage (NCBI taxonomy): Eukaryota > Viridiplantae > Streptophyta > Magnoliopsida > Fabales > Fabaceae > Vicia > Vicia faba. The sequence continues at coordinate 1,100,214,685 of OX451735.1, forward strand.
ATTTGTTTGCTGTAATTGACTTGTAGAATAATGAAAAAAAACAAAGTAAATATTCCGCTTGGATCTTATACACGTACGACCACCATAATTAACATGCGCCTTAAAATCCCATCCACATGATCATCAATGGACGACCGTGAGGCCAAGTCCACCATAATCCTATACTCCCTCACACACTCGATCATCCAGGCCCCTTCCAAACGCATAATGGGCCTAAGCCCAATTCGTTTCCACACCCCTCTTTGTTTGAAATTACTAAGCCAGCAAATAATTCACACCCCCCTGCCTGAACTACTCTGGGCCTAGCCCAACCTCCTTTTAACACCCCCATTGTTTACTTCTTAACAAGAAAATGCACCCCCCAGTTTTAATTAAATTATTTATTTATTTTCTACTTTTAATTCCATTTTTCTCATATTATTTATTCATAATTATTATATTTTTACTATTATATTATAATTATTAGCTATTAATCTTATTTCCTTATTTGTATTAGATGCAAATATTATTTATAAGGTATATATGATTATTATAATTCCCTTCTTTACATAAATATTATTATTCTTATATTTTATTTATTATTTAAATATTATTACATGATCAAACAAATTATTTTTATATTAAAATTACATATATTATTTTATATATTATTTGCATTAGATCTTTTCTAACCATGCATTAATCAAGATCTTCGCAAATAATACGATTAAAAGTTACTCAACAAATCTTAAAACTATTTTCGCAATAAACTAAGCTAATCAACTCTTTTGCAAAAGGGTTTCAAACTAGTTTTGGCTTACTATGCACTCAGTCAAAATCTCCGCAATCACTACTCCCGACCGAGTGCGAGGTGATTTAAAATATGTTTGCAAAGCCCTAAAAAACACTAACCCATATGAACTACGAATTGGTACTCTGATTCCTCATAAGAGAATACGTAGACATACGATCTAAAACCGTGGCGTGTCTTTCTAATTAAAACTTAAATCCTGTTTACCCCAAACCTAAACCTAGAGTCTAATATCTTTGTGAACAATGTGGATGAAAGGTGCCTAACACCTTCCTTTCGTCTAATTGAGTCTAAAACCTAGAATATGTGTCCGTGAATTAGGGTTTTCTGTTACGTTCCCTTCCATAGGATAAAAACTAATAGTGTCAGCTCTGATTTAAAAACCAGTTGCTACAGCTGGCGACTCTACTGGGGACTTCAATCTTAGGTTTTAGGGTTACTTTGGGTTTTATTTTCTTTATTTATTTACCGCATTTATTTATTTATTGCATTTATTTATTTATTTATTGCATTTATTTAATTAATGTCTCTTTTATCTTTATATATTTACTGCATGGCGGGAACTTTTATCTCAAAAATATTTTTAATATAACCCTTAGAAAGAAGGTTCGTCTATTAGCTTAGAGGGTACATCATCCCTGTGAGTTTATGTGACGACTTCGCCTAGAGTCGGTGAACTTCCAAAAAAGGAATACTTATCGAGAGATATCCTCTTGAAGAGTAAGACTTTTGAAGGTCACCCATGACTCTTTGCAACGACCTTAACCTAAAATCTCATGACGAGACCTTTCACGACTTTGAGACGAAAGTTTCGGTCCGTAAAGAGGCTCCACCTAAGGAAGGCACTTGTGCCTTTTCCCTCTGGTGTTATTCATGACACTCTTAAGGAAGCCACCTTTTGGAAGGGTAAACCAACCGTAGGTCAAAATTAATGAGCCTACCTTCTAAGGGTACTTATCACAAAAACCCCGTTACTGAACCATACATCCCTACCTTATAGGGGTACTTATTACAAAAATCCCGTCACTCAACCTTACACTCACACATTCATATATTTCATGTATTCGTCATATATTTATCATATATTCGTCACCCATTTCTTTGTCTTATTCACGGGGTACAAAAAAAAATAAAATCAAGATCTCGGTGACTGTCTTTAAAAAAATGGATATCGAAGGAAACAACTTGCCCGCGTCAACACGCCAAACATGTCTGAAATCAAGGCCACAAAAGGGAAATAACGTGCTGAAGATTTTCTCAAGCTTTGTTAGGTCAAGGTGGATGATTTCCAGATCAGATATCTGCAGGCGCGCCTAGAAGACTTATTTCCTTGTTGCCTGATTTCATGCAAATAAAGTTTTGGCTGAAGATTGTAATATTTTTCAATATCTGAATTACGTTACCTTCAATAAAGGCGTTTTGTTTCCACACACCGTTTGCGTATCTATTTTAAAGATAGTCTCCAAGTAAAATAATAAAGGATAAGCATGTACCCAGATGAATAAGACATTTAAAACATTAACCATTTCATATTCATACACATTCATTCACACGCATGCATTCACGAACACCCGCATATCATGTCAAAACTCATTTTTTTTTAAAAAAACATCTCTCCAGCTGAACCATTGGTAGAAGAAGGTCTCCACCTCCTTGGCCTCCATATCAAACAAGGGCTTATCAATAGAAAGCAATGTAGAAAATCGAGGAAACTCAGGCTGCATTCAAAGAGGATCTCGACAAAGTAAAGGGTGACGTAAGTTCAATTAAAGGAGATTTGGGTCAAGTTCTTCTTGCTTTGAAGAACATTATTGACAGGCAAGACCAAGTTCCCAGGGTAGCTTTCGAGGAAGTAGCCCAGACTATTGGTGCATCAAGCGGTCACCAACTAAGGAAAGAGTCAGAGGCAGGACCCCAAAAGTCTGTCATGGCCCAATAAGAAGCTGAAACTGAAGCATTTGTCCCACTGCCGCCAAAAGCAGGGGAATTTCGTACCCTACAAATCCCGACCAATGATGCAGACAACTACTTGGACCTGTAATACAGAGACCACGACCCAGAGAATGCCAACCAAGCACCCTCAAAGACGACTGGTACTCATGTTGTTGATAATCCACTAGTGATGAATCAGTACAAAGCTCTAGAAGAAAGATTAAAGTCTATGAAGGGTTTCAAAACTTTAGAAGTAAACACTCTCAAAAATGGGCATAGTTCCTGACGTGGTGATTCCACCAAAGTTCAAAGTACCTGACTTTGAAAAATACAATGGGCTCACTTGTCCAAGAAATCATCTTCATATGTATTGCAGGAAGATGCATGCCCATGCCCATGATCAGAAGCTGATGATTCACTATTTTCAAGATAGCCTGAGTGGGGCATCTTCAGACTGGTATATACAACTGGAGAGAATGCATATTCAAACCCGGGAAGATCTCGTTAATGCTTTCCTGAAACATTACAAATATAACCTGGACATGACGCCTACGCGCATGCAACTCCAGAATTTGTCCCAGAAGAAAGAAGAGTCCTTCAAGGAATATGCTCAGAGATGGAGGGAGTTGGCATCCCGTGTGCAACCACCACTGTTAGAAAAGGAGTTAGTAGACACATTCATGGGAACTTTGCACGGGCTGTATTATGAGATGAGGGTTGGAAGTATCTCTTCGGGGTTCTCAGACCTAGTAACCATCAGAGAAAGAATCGAGACTGTGATAAAAAGTGGGAAGATATCAGGGGGACCATCAAACACTCCCAACAATTCAAAGATGCCTGCTTCAAACCTCCCCAAAGGAAAATAGGAAGAAATTAATGCCGTAGCATCACAACCCAGGGTACAACAACCATTAGTGATCCCACTAGGGCAGCAGCAAGGTAGAAGGGCACCCAGGAAATTTGATCCACTGCTGATGCCACCTAGCCAGTTATTGCAACAATTAGTTAAAGCATCCTTAGTGGAGCTCAAGCCTCTAGCTCCTCCAGTCGGGCCGCTTCCACGAAGATATGATGCCAACGCTAGATGCGAGTATCATGCTAATTCTCCTGGACATACCATAGAACAGTGTTGGCCTTTCAAACACAAAGTGCAGGATTTGTTGGATTCTCAAGACATCACTTTCGAGAAGCCCATCATGACATCAGACCCTACGTCATCGCACAATGGGCTGACAATAAAAGCCATTGAAGTAGTCACTGATTCTGGGGAAAGCAGACAAGCAAAAACCCTGACAAACTCGGTGAAATAATATCTGTTGGGATGTGGACTCCCGCTAGAACACAATGAAGCTCTCGAAAGAGCTCTAAAAAGGCTAAGGGACCAGGGGATAGTCCAGTTCAGACAAGACCCTGAATAAAAACATAAAGCTACTCTAAAGGGCGAAGCACATTTTCCTCCAATCCAAGAGAATTTTGTCAGCAATGGAGTAGTGCATGGCAGACATGGGGCAAAAATATTCAACGAAGCCAACACCAATGGGGCAACTAAAGTCATCCAAGAATGCGCCCCAGGAGAAAAAAACTCAAAAGATGGATGACCATGGAGATTCCTGAAATCTTGTTCTTTCTTAATTAATTTTTTCTTGTTTTAGAAAGAACCTATGTCAAGCCCGAGACATAGGGGTTTCTTGTAAGGGTTTCCCTGTTTTATTTCAGACATTATTTACAATTAATAAAAGTTATATTTTGTTTTCAATTAAGGTCCCTTTCTTTCTCTTGCATTTATATCTTAAATTTAAAAATGGCAATACTTTCTCTGCATATGCATTTTCAATTTTCATATACTAAATCGACACCAAAACATGATAAAGGTGCAAATTCATGCCCAAAACCACTGATAATGCTACTGTTGCAATCCGATATAATTTTGATGCTCCTATCAACCAAGCTAAAGAGGAAGATGATAAAGATATTGAACTCTCTGAGAAAATGGAGAGGCTAACAATATACAACCATGTCAAGAGGCTATTTAGACCATTAGTCTGAACACAGGGGAAGACCCGAAAGAAACTAAGCCAAGGGGAAATGTTAGAGCGGAGCCACAAAGAAGTTGATCAAGTTATTACACATATCTATAGAAACAGGCCAAGGCCAAATACAGACAGTGCTGTAAAAATAAGCAACTACGAAATACCAAGATTTGACGAAGAACCCCGGCCAGAGGCACGTTGGGTATCCACGTTCGACGAAGCTTCAAATGCATCGGGGAACGATATAGGGGCAGTATTGACTTCTCCATAGAATGCTCACAAGCCATATACCAAGTCAACGGTGAATGGGATACTAAATATCCAAAACTGATTCCCTATCGGGTCATGTTTTGAAAACTGACTGCGGAATTCTCAAATATCATTTTCAGTCATGTCCCACGAAATGGAAATCAAATGACAGACACCTTAGAAACTATATCGTCTATATTCAAAGTAACTTTTTCAAACCACGAATCGCGCATCACAAACAGACGCTTCGAAGAGCTCGCACATTTCCTTGCTATTAAAAAACGACAATATAACAAGCCTTGGTTTCATGACATCCGGAAAATGCCTCCAGCATTGGCAAACAAACTCTACGAGAATTAGCCTCGGAATTATTTCAAAGTAACGGCGTGTTGTACAAGATGAACCACGACATGGTCTAGTACTCAAGAAGACTCTGCTACCTCGCCTCGACTCACGCAATAAATGGACCCCCAACTACGAAGGTCCATACGTAGTCAAAACAACATTCTACGGTGGTGGTCTTGTCCTTACAACAATGGATGGGTAAGAACTACCGCATTCGAGAAATTCAGACGCAGTAAAAAATACTATGTATAAGAAGCTCGCTAAGCTCGAACCTTAAACAGACGACTTAGGCAAAAAGGAGCATCCAGGTGGATCAAAAACCCTAAAGGGAGATCCAGGAAAAATTAGGGGCATATAAACAAAAAAAATTATCCCGATGGATTGAAAACCCGAAAGGGCAATCCAGGAAAAAGTTAGGGATTTCATACAAAGAAATAAAGAACAAAAAGACTGCGATCTAGGAACTGCGACTACGAACCACAAAGGGAGAGATAGATCTGAATCATACAAATCATAAGCAAAGGAGATAGGATCATTAAAAGGATATTGGGGAACATCAGCAGCGATTATCATTTTTATTTCCATTTACATTTGTAAAAATTTCTGTAGTTACCTCTTTCTAGGAATTGCATCTTATATTCTAGCCTATTCAGAGGCATATCAATAAAACATTGGCCTTCTTTGAATCCTTCAAATTGTGTTTTTTCTTTTCTCATACTTGTTTACAAAATACTACGATCATTACTTGTGATTATTGTCTTGAAATCATTTTGGGGAATTAACAAAATAAAAGCATTTGATAAAACATCAAAAAACGTTTTGGTTAGAAAAATATCAAAAGAAAATTCACGTCTACATCCACGCACATGGCTACTCCTACGCCTTGCAAATCTATACACATGTCTACGCCTGTATCTATGCATATCTACGCTCACGATGCAAAAAGTCTACGCCCATACGTACATCTGTGCCTATGCTTGCACTCAACAATATAAAATCTATACATATCTATTCCTACGTCTACGCGCCCATACACAAAGTCTATGTCAGCACCTATGCCTAACTTGCAACACAAGGTCTACGACCGCACATGCGTCCACGCACATGTATACTCCTACCAATCCTACATACGTCTACGCTTACGCCTGCACCTACAACATACGAATCTACATACGTCTACGCTTACGCCCGCGCCTATAACATATGAATCTACATACATCTACACTTACGCCCGCGCTTACAGAGACCACACATATGCCAATACATACATCTACACATGCGCTCACAACATACAAATCTACGCATATGCCATTATCTACATCTACGTCTACGTCCATGCCCGTAATACAAAATCAATGCTCAACTTTTGCTAGCATTGCCCACCGCGTTCAAGTTAAACAATACTACGACGACACAACATACAACGCCAGGAATTGGTAACTCTAAGCCAATGTTTCAAAGGAGAGAATGCCAGAAATAGTCTTCATAAACTTTCAAGGCATACACGCATCTTACACACACTTCACACATACATTTTGCATATCTAAGGTATACATACCCTATACATTTCAATAATCAATACGCTTAGGGTTCCATATCAATGTCAAACATCATACATGTCGCATACATACAACATTCAATACGCATGCATACACATGTATCACGTAGCAAACAGACAAGCAATCTCACCCTCGATTCAACTATCTAAGGGTCGACCAACGCAATACTTCTCCCACGATTCAACCCGTCACCTCAATCTTGATGTCGTGACATACTCAACCCATCACCTAAGTCTTCCAGCATTGATGAGTCCTTACAAGTCCCATTACATTTCCACTAAGCCACAATGTATTCTCAAGACCCATTACATTGCCTCTAAGCCGCAATTTATTCTCAAGACCCATTACATTGCCTCTAAGCCGCAATGTATTCTCAAAACTCAACACATTACCTCTGAGCCACAATGTATTATCCAAGCCCAACACATTGCTTCTAATCCGCAATGTATTATCCGAACTCACTACATTGCCTTTAAGCTGCAATGCATTCGCAAAACTCTGTACGTTGCCTCTAAGCCCCAACGCATTGTCAAAACCCATTGCGTTGCCTCTAAGCCGCAATGTATTCTCAAGACCCATTGCATTGCCTCTAAGCTGCAATGTATTCTCACAACTCACTATGTTTCCTCTAAGCCGCAATGTTTTTGCAAAATCTAGATCATCGCCTCAAACTTCATGCAGTGATGCCTGAAAATGAAACCTAGCTTATCGCTGCAGACTTCACGCAACGATTTGTGAACCTAATCCATTGCCTCAGACTTCATGCAGCAATGTGTTTCTTTATTCCAAGTTTAAGATCATCGTCTCAGACTTCATGTGGAGATGTTTGAAACAACAAATTTAGCTTATCGCCTCAGACTTCACGCAGTGATTTGCGAACTTAACCCATTGCCTCAGACTTCATGCAACAATGTGTTTCTTATTCCGCGACACAGATTATTGCCTCATACTTCATGCAGTGATGTTCGAAACTAAATTTAGCTTATCACATCATAATTCACGCAGTGATTTGTGGACCTAACCCATTGCCTCAGATTTCATGCATCAATATGTTCCAAGCTCCAAACCATCATCTCAGACTTTATGCAGCGATGTTCCAAACCAAATTTAGGTTATCATATCATACTTCACGCAGTGATTTGAAAACCTAACCCATTGCCTCAGACTTCATGCAATGTGTTTCTTATTCTGTGACACAGATCATTGCCTCAGACTTCATGCAGCGATGTTCGAAACCAAATTTATCTTATCGCATCAAACTTCATGCAGTGATTTGCGAACCTAACCCATTGCATCAGACTTCATGCAGCAATGTATTTCTTCATTCCATAAAATCCAGCCTATCGCCTCAGACTTCATGCAGCAATGTCTGAAAACCAAATCTAGCTGATCGTCTCAGACGTCATGCAGTGATTCGCAAACATAACCCATGGCCTCAATCTTCAAGCAGCCAGGCATTATCAATAATTATTGTATTCATCCTCCGAATGGATGAATAGTCAAAAAACCAAACCGAGACATACAAAATTACGCTTTTAAGATTAAAGACTATTTGCCTCATTATCAAACTCTGGTAAGCGATGTATCATCAGCTTTGCCTACTTCCTTGAGACTCGTAAGGGTATGCTATGCCAGTGTAACCTTATGTTTGTCGGACAAATTTCGGGATGCTTCAAGTGTTCAATAAACTTCCAATTAGAATGCGTAAGACTCGAGTTTTCTCACGCTATTTGACTGGAAGATAATTGAATAGGGGGAACTGTCGTACCTCAAATTTATCCTACCCAGTTGATTTTACTTTTTAAGATTAAAATAGAAGAAATATTTAATTAAAGATGGTACAACAATATATGATGGCCCATCCTTATCCAAGACTAGGGGGTGTATTTTAATTTGCGAAAATAGGGGCTTTCTAAAGCAGAAAAACCCATGCATCCGTGAATCCATTCGCGAAGCATGTTGGCCAATGGCCCATGCGATTCAAAAATAAAACTATTTCGAATAATTATCAAGATTTTAAGTATGGTTGTTGTTAGTAAGAAGAGGGGGTGTGCCTATCAATTTATACACTCATTTAATGTTCTAATAAGACTAATGCCTTTTTGTGGTTTGGCATTATTATTGCTTTAGAAAAAATATTAGTATTAAAACTTTTGTTATTTTAAAATAAACAAAAATATATTTCTTTGTTAGAAACGTAATATACTTTTTTGTTACTGATCAACCTTTTATCACAATAATGTTTTTTTTTTAAATATAACTTTTATAGTTTTTTTATTAAAGTTTTCTTTGGTTTATGGTTAAAAATTTTGCTGAATAAGATAAGTGTATTGGGCTGAAATAAGATTTGATTAATGCAAAACCCAGTTGAATTAGACTAGTTGTATTAAAAAATACTTTTTTTTGCTGTAATAAAAAAAGATTGTTGGACTAGAAATAATAATATACTTGGCCCAATAATAGAAACAATCACTGTTCCAATTGAAATCCAAGCATTAGCGCACATTTTAAAACAATAGTTACTGTGCAAATCAATTTTTTTCAATCAAATCTGTTACAAGGAATTAGGCACTTTTGCTGCAAACATATACTGTTCAAATATAGATTTATAAAGTCATATCCTTTATCAGTAAAATAGAAACCAAATCAAATCTATTAAGTCAATAGGATTACAAAACCAAATCAATTAATTTCTATCAATCTCTATTAACATAACAAAATCCAATACAACAAATCTCTATTACAACAAATTATGAATCTAAGAAAATATCTATAGATTCAATGACAGAATAAAATATATTAAATCCCATACAATCCAGAAAATGACAGTAACAAAAATCGGTACAAACGAAGTTTCCAGACGTAATTAATTACAGTAAAAAACCTAAAATTACAGAAACCCTAGGATTGTTCTAAATCCCTAATCCCTAAAATCAAGGCCAAATATAAGTTTGTAAACCGCAATTTCGAACCTAAAACTAACTCTATAAATAACAGAAAGCTAAAAGAGATGAGGGGGGATTTTTTTTGATACCGAAGAACAAGAACAAGGCGGAGAGATTTACAGAGAAAGGAGAGAAAACTGAAATCGCGAAGAGAGACAGAGAAGAGTCTGAATCCACTATCCGCCACTGAAGATTGAAGGAGAACGGTTAAGGTTTCAATTTCTGAAACCCTAACCGTGAGCCACCGCATGAGCCTTCGCCTCCACCACTGTTACTATAACCTGCAAAACATAGAAGATTAGCCCCAAGTTGGACAAAGAAGGTGAGAATCAAAACAATTGCAAAAGATCATAAAACAAGCTAAGCTCTTTTTTTTCGTTGATCTATTTGTTCTTGTGTTTGTGGTGGCCGGATTCATAAGGGGGTTGTGTCCAAGGATCCGTCGCCGGGGTGAGTGTTTAGGGTTGGAAAGAAAGAGGCAAGGGACATTAGGGTTTTCGAAACAGAGAAAGGGAGTGAATTTGTTTGCTGTAGTTGTCTTATAGAATAATGAAAAAAACAAAGTAAATATTCCGTTTGGATCTTGTACACGTACGACCACCATAATCAACATCCTCCTTAAAATCCCATCCACATGATCATCGGTGGATGACCGTGAGGCTGAGTCCACCATAATCCTATAATCCCTCGCGCACTCGATCAACCAGGCCCCTTCCAAACGCATAATGGGCCTAAGCCCAATTCGTTTCCACACCCCTCTCTGTTTGAAATTACTAAGCCAGTAAATAATTCACACCCCCTGCCTGAACTACTCTGGGCCTAGCCCAGCCTCCTTTTAGCACCCTCATTGTTTACTTCTTAACAAGAAAATGCACCCCCCGGTTTTAATTAAATTATTTAATTTTTTATACTTTTAATTCCTTTTTTCTCATTATTTATTTATAATTATTATATTTTTATTATTATATTATAATTATTAGCTATTAATCTTATTTCCTTATTTGTATTAGATCCAAATATTATTTATAAGGTATATATGATTATTATAATTCCCTTCTTTACATAAATATTATTATTCTGATATTTTATTTATTATTTAAATATTATTACATGATCAAAAAAATTATTTTCATATTAAAATTACATATATTATTTTATATATTATTTGCATTAAATCTTTTCTAACAATGCATTAATCAAGATCTTCGCAAATAATACGATTAAAAGTTATTCAACAAATCTTAAAACTATTTTCGCAATAAACTAAGCTAATCAACTCTTTTACAAAAGGGTTTCAAACTAGTTTTGGCTTACTACACACTCAGTCAAAATCTCCACAATCACTACTCCCAATCAAGTGCGAAGTGATTCAAAATATGTTTGCAAACCCCTAAAAAACATCAACCCATAAGAACTACGAATTGGGACTCTGATTCCTCATAAGAGGATACATAGGCATGCGATCTAAAATCATGGCGAGTCTTTCTAATTAAAACTTAAATCCTGTTTACCCCAAACCTAAACCTAGAGTCTAATATCCTTGTGAACAAGGTGGATGAAAGGTGCCTAACACCTTCCTTTCGTCTAATTGAGTCCAAAACCTAGAATCTCTGTCTGTGAATTAGGGTTTTTTGTTAGGTTCCCTTCCCTAGGATAAAAACTAATAGTGGCGGATCTGATTTAAAAACCAGTTGCTACACATGGCTAGATCTATGGTGAAAATCTGCAACATTAATGATAGAAAAGAGCTGTGGAAGGTTTCTGTGCGAGTGCATCACAAATGGAAGGTTCTATCTAACAACAGAGAGCATTTTGAGATGATATTTATGGACAATGCGGAAATTTTTGTTTTTTGTGCATTTGTGAATCATATGATGTGTTATGTTTATTGTTTTTAGTTACACATTAACCTTTTCTGTGTATCTGTGCTGCACAGGGTGGGGACATACATGTTGTTGTCGCAGTAGCACATGTGACTTTGATTTATGATAAATTGGCATTGGACCATACTTACACGGTATCAAATTTTAAGGTTCATCCTAATGTGTTGGCTTTTAGACCTTAGTCGCACAAATTTTTGGTCAAGTTTACGGGAGGAACGCCTGTAGGTGATGATAGAAAGAATGAGATACCACCCAAGACGATGGTGTTTATAAAGTTTGTTGATATGATCACCGACAATTTTAACAAGGATGTGCTGATAGGTAAATTTTTTTCCGCGTGTTTTATTTTGCAACCTGTATATTTTATATGTTGTTTTGCTCTTATGTTGATTCTCTGTTTTTTGTTTTCTAAGATGTAATTGGTATGGTTGAGAGTATTGGTTATTCACAAACACCGTCGGATGGAAAAAACAACAGCTTAATATGGTATTGAGGGACAACAAATTTGTATATATGCTTCCATGAATTCCTCTAATTTGAATGTATGTTCCCTTCTTGATTAAAATCTTGCTGATGTATTGTTTGTGTAGCAATAACACTATCAATTGTACCCTATGGGAGTCAACCAGGAATAGGGGGATGATTTGGGACCGACTTTTATTATACTCCGGTATACAAAAGTCAAGGAACATGGTTAGTTGGTTTGTGGTGTTATTAGGTAATACATTATTTTATGTAAATTCAGACTCACATGTTACTATACTAATTTAGGAAAGTTTCTGTTGTTGGTGACTAACACCTACAATGCCACAATGCTTTGCCTCGATACTGATTTTTCACCAATTAAATAGTTTATGGACATGTAGATTCTACGTAATGTCACTTATGATGTATCCTACAGTTGCTTATCTGGATATTTCACTAATCTTTTATTCGTGCAACATGCCTAAGGACTCAATGATTACTGTATTTGGGCAACTAGCATGTAATTCTCAACTTTCATCACAAAGCTCTGAGAATCATCAACTCACTCTTGTTCATAAGTTACTCTCTAAGGTTATCGTTATGCCAATTGTTGATATCATTAAACTTGGATCTATATGTACCCTGTTGTTTTACATGTTTTCCTAATTTATTTACTTATTTGTTCACGTGATTGCTTAATCAGCATGTTGTATTAGAGTTGTGTACCATATATGTAGGTCATATTTTGTGCAACTGTTGGTGAAACTAAGATGCTAGTTGCGTCTCCCTATGGCTAGTATTATCGTACCGGCAATGCTTAATCATGTATGGCATGTGGTGACAAACTTCCATTTGAGTGTGAGGCTGGGCATTTGACTGAGGCAGAGATATTTAGATGTTACTACTTCTCATCTGATATTTGTTGTCGCATTGAAAATTATTCTCTTGTGTGTTGTTATGTGAATATGTAACTAATCTTGTTTATATTGCCCATTAATCCTGATATTGTAGGTATAAGATTGTGATTTGAGTTTTTCACACAGGGAATAGTTATAACTTTCGGTTTTGGAACAGAGAGTGTGAGCTTCTCTTAGGTTTATCTTCTTCTCAACTGCGTCATACTATGATTCAAGTTAGTGCTTTTTATTTAAACACTGTAGTGTATGCAGTTTTCATGAACACTAAAATGTTATCATGATGCTTCCTTATACTGGCTGGAATTTATGATCCATTGGAGTTCCCATTAGCACTGGACCAGAAGTTGGACGTGAAAATGGCTTTTAAGGTGAAGTGGCAGCCGCTTCGGAAGAATTGATTAGTGGTTATGTTCTTGAAAAATGATCCTTTCATCAAACATCTCAGTGATCAATTGGAAACAATTGAGGTATAATACATATGCGGTCCATTTTATTTTTCCCGCTGTTTCTTTATTTTCATATACAACTTTTCTTATGATTGTATTTTAATTGAACCTGTAAAGGAACCTATTCCTGTATGCTCTATATCATCAGACCCGCTATAGGTATTTATCTCACTATAATATTTTTTTGTGCTTGTGCTTAAGTTTTATGGTATACATTATGTTGTTCAAGTATGTATGTGTAAATTATAAGTACAATTATCTTTAGATCAAGGAGAGTGTTGATGAGGCAAAACCCAGTGCCTCTGAAGGATCTGATTTGGTTATAGTAACCGTCTCTACCCTTCCGACCTGTGCATCGTTTAAATTGGTGACACATAATATATATTGGTTGCTGTAGCTCAAATTATTTATGAAACTCATTGTGTAATATGATCTTGAGATCACATCCAAGCACTGCCCAGATCCTATTACGCCTATTGGAAAAAGACAATTTCCAGGTGTATCAAGTGAATCAACAAGCTCGGGAAGGGTTTTGTGATGGGGAGCTATCATCAAACAAGCTGAAGAAAATTATCAAAGTGGAAAAGAATGATTAGTGGTGGCTGCAGTTTATTATGAGTTTCAGTTGTTTTGTTCTGGTTTTATGTTGACAATGATTATAATTTTGAGTTTCATTCATGTTTACTTTGTTTGTTTAAATGTGTATGATTAGACTTGTGATATTTTGTTTGTTTGGATCAGTATGGTCACACTTGTGTTACTCTAAGAATGTCATAACTTGATGGTGTCTACTTTTTTGGTTTACAATTATAATTATGACTTATTTGTATAATTATGTAAGTGTGAAAGAAAACAAATGGATATGTTGTTCTGAAGCTTCATGCCCTTGCAGCTGAGCAAGTAGAGATTCCAGACTTACAGTGTATAACCATGTGCAGAGAGCTCTCATCAACCAATCTTTACAACAATGTTGACTTTTCAATGCAACTATACTGGCCTCGGCATATGCAAAAGATTCTATTTAACCAAGCTTCCTAATACTGTTGCATCTTGGAATGACCTTTGATGATTTGGTTTTACACATTGTTTGTATGTCTTGCAAAGAATGTAACAATGTACTCCTTATTTCTCTTAATGGATTTATTTTTGGAATACTTCTACTAATTAATATTCACACCAGTTTCTACCGTCTTCATAAGTCATTACATGTTTTGTTCGTTCATGTATAATTCTCTGCTAAAATTAAACTGAAGAGTCATGGCTTGAGAGCTAAGACAATTACAGTTTGTACTACAAAATCATCTGGATGAAGATATGGTTCACTGATATGGATTAACAATTATGCAGTAAACTCAATTTAAAATCAATAGCTATGGGATTGTCATGTAATAAAATTCGAATTTTGTAATATTTATGTCATGTACTCTTTATTTTTTTAATTGGTTTGTTTTTGTACTACTTCTACCAATTAAAATTTAGAGCAGTTGCTACCATCTAAATAATTCTTTACATGCCTGCAGGACTTATTGTTGTATAATTCTTTGCCAATATTAAAACTAAAGAACTATTTCAGGAGATCTAAGATGTAACACCCCAATTCTACCCGACAATTATATAAATAAATAAGAGTTACAAAATTCGACAACCGAATCAGGATGCTACAAATTTCAACTTAAAACAACGACATTCATTGCAGATACATAACAAATTAACTTGGATGAACCAACAACAACATAATTTAATCCTTTCAAAAATCAACAACTTTCATAACTTCGCATTATCAACAAAATTCACAGCAACAATCACAATAGCCCAACAACATTGGCATAAGCCCTCAAATTAATAATAATTCAACATAAATCAGCATAAAACAACGTTGACCATAAACCTTCAACTTAACATCTGCCCATCATTAGAGGCATCTCAACATAAATCATCAACTGGTAATTTCTCAACTCAGAACAACTTACACAAAAACTAAGAAGAATAACAACTAACTTATACTCCTCGGCTCAACCTGCAACTTCATTCTGCTCGACAACAATACCATGCTCCTCGGCACTCCTTGCAGCCTAATGCCACTCGACATCCAACAAATATATTCCCCAACACACTTTGCATCCTAAACTTTGCTCGACACTTAACACCATCATCATCCTCCTTGACCACTATTTCGGCCAACAACACAGAACAAAACGACGTCATAACAACCACATCAATACAATTCATAACTTTCGACCAATTGCTCGGAATACCACAGTAACGGGAAATTATATTTCCTATCAATAAATTCATTCATTGTATAATACATTCACGCATAAACCTTCCTAATACGACCATAACAACAATTCCTAGTTTCCTGCCAACTGCTCGGAACATCACAACATCATAACGACCACATCACCCAGTGATAAACTACACTAACCTAATCATTGATCCTACTGGGAGATCATACATACAACTCAAAACACCCGTAACACTACTAACAGGAAACTATAACAACGGTTCACTAATCATGCGATACGGTCATACAGTGATTCCCTAACAACCACAACATATAGAGAAATGGGCAACTATAACAAATCTAGAAACATCAATGCATTGTCATACAACCAACCAATCCCAACATGATACACATCATAAATCCCATTATAAGGTCAGAACTACACCCTTATCTGGATTAAAGTTCGCTCAACCAAAGCTCCGGCCGTAATCCTCGCTTTGCTCTGCTTGACACCGGGCAACTTGCTCCTTCCTCCGCGCAGCTCTTACGGTCAGCGTACAAACCCTTAATCACAAACTAAATAAAATCTCGTGTCAGCTTAACCTTATATCATTAACCTATTGGGCTTAACTTTCACACCCCCAGTTTACTACTTCCAACCAATAAAATAGGCCTAACACAATTATTCCCTTAAATCCAACATTATTGTTATTGTTAATCAACTAATTAATTAATTAATAATAGTCTAACAAGTTATACCAATAATTCTCATCATCTCACAACTTTTCAACAAATAATCCAAAAATAAATAAATTAAATAATTAATTAAATAATGTGCGTTACAACTCTCCACCACTTAGAATTTTTTCGTCCTCGAAAATTTACCTTATTCAAACAACTCAGGATAGGAGTCCTGCATCTTGCTTTCCAACTCCCAAGTCATGCTTTCTCTGGCAGCTACTAGTCATACTACTTTCACCAAATAAATTTCCTTGCCTCTTAAAGTCTTCATTTCATGATCCGCTATTCGTACATGCATCATCTCCAAAGTAAGATTATCCCGTACTTACACATCATCCATATGAATCACATGAGATGGATCTGAAATATACTTTCGGAGTTGTGACACATGAAACACATCGTGCAAATTCGAAAGATTAGGCGGTAAAGCCACTCTATAAGCAACATTTGCAACTCTTTCCGAAATATGATATGGACCAATAAAACAAGAAGTGAGCTTCTTAGACTTTAATGCTCGCCCAACACGAGTCACAAGTGTAACTCTCATAAACACATGGTCTCCTTCTTGAAGTTCTAAATCTTTTCTTCACTTGTCATGATAACTCTTCTGTCTACTTTGGGAAGCCTTCATCTTTTCTCAAATCAACTTCACCTTCTCAGTAGTCTCACGAACAAGTTCAGGTCCAAGCACTACACTTTCTCCAGATTCATGCCAACATAAAGGAGTTCTACATCTTCTACCATTCAATGTTTTAAAAGGTTCCATTACAATACTATAATTGTAACTGTTATTAGAAGTGAACTCTATGAATGGAAGATAAGTATCCCATGAACCTCCCTGCTCAAGAACACATGCTCTCAACAAATCTTCTAACGACTGAATAGTCCTTTCAGTTTGACCATCCGTCTGAGGATGATACGCCAAACTTAACCTCAACTTAGAGCCCAGCGCCTCTTACAAACTCTTCCAAAAATCTGAAGTAAACCTAGGATTTCTATCCGACACAATGCAAAAAGGGACACCATGCAACTTTATAATTACACTAGTGTACATCTCTTCCAACTTCGATACTGGAAAAATGATGTTAATAGGAATAAAATGAGTCGACTTTGTAAGACTATCAAAAATCACCCAAATCGAATCATGTCCTCTTAGAGTATTAGGTAACCCCATCATAAAATCCATCGAAATGCTATCCCATTTCCATTCTGGAACTTTTAATGGTTGCATCAACCCTGCAGGCTTCTGATGTTCAACTTTCAACTTCTGACAAGTCGAACATGCATACACAAACTGAGCCACACCACTCTTCATTCCAGGCCACCAAAACAAATTCTTCATATCTTGATACATCTTTGTAGTTCCGGGATGAATGCTCAACTTGCTTCTATGAATTTCCTCAAGAATTACTTTCTTCATCTCTGCATCATCAGGAATACAAATCCGACTAAGAAATCTCAACACACCTTGCGTATCTAACTTGAAATCATTACTCCCAGATTGACCGATTCCAACCATAGAATCTACATGTTTTACATCCAACCTCTGAGCTTCTTTGATACTGTCCAGAAAATCGTTATTAATCTTCAACATCCCTAACGTAACACTCTGTGGAGTCAGCTCGCAAACTAAGCTCATATCTCTGAACTATTCAATTAATTCCAATTCTTTAACCATCATTGCCGGCATATGTAAGGTCTTTCGGCTTAACACATCAGCCACCATATTCGCTTTTCCTGGATGATAATTCAAACCGAAATCATAATCCTTTAACAACTCCAACCATCTTTGTTGTCTCATATTCAATTCCTTCTGATTAAACAAATACTTTAAACTCTTATGGCCGTTAAATACTTCAAATCTAGAACCATAAAGATAATGCCTCCAAATCTTTAACACAAAAACAACTGCAGCAAGCTCTAAATCATGCGTAAGATAGTTACTTTCATAAGTCCTCAACTGCCTTGACGCATAAGCAACTACCTTTTCATTCTACATAAGCACACCTCCTAGACCCATCTTGGAAGCATCACAATATACCGCGAAAGGTTCTCCCGGATTAGGTAATGTCAAAATTGGAGCCGACGTCAATCTCTTCTTCAATTCTGAAAAACTTCCTTCACACTAAACATCCCACACAAAATCTCTACCTTTACAAGTCAACTTAGTTAACGGAAGTGCCAACTTAGAAAAACCATCGATAAACCTTCTATAACAACCAGCTAATCCAAAAAATCTTATAATCTCGATAGATAACTTTGGAGTTTCCCATTGCAACACAACATCTACTTTATATGGATCTATAGAAATGCCACTACATGAGATAACATGACCAAGAAAACTAATCTCCTTTAACCAAAATTCACATTTAGACAACTTTGCATACAACTTCTTTTCTTTCAAAACTTACAATACTATTCCTAAGTGTTCTGAATGCTCTTCTTCCGATTTAGAGTAAATCAAAATATCATCAATGAATACCACTACAAACTGATCCAAATAAGTATAAAATATACGATTCATGTACTCCATGAATACTCCTGACGGATTAGTAACACCGAAAGGCATCACCGAATACTCATAATGTCCACAACACGTTTTGAAATCCGTCTTATGGATATCTTCATCCTTCACTTTAATATGATGATAACCAGATCTCAAATCAATCTTACTAAACACACGAGAACCCACCAATTGATCCATCAAATCATCTATTCTTGGAAGTTGATACTTGTTCTTGATCGTCACTTTATTCAATTTTCTATAATCAACACAAAGCCTCATACTTTCATCTTTCTTCTTTACTAACAACACTGGAGCTTCCCACGATGATACACTTGGTCTTACAAATTTCTTCTCAAGTAATTCTTCCAATTGCTTCTTTAGTTCCGACAATTCAGATGCAAACATCTTGTATGCTGCCATAGAAACATGTCTGGTACTAGGTACAAGATCAATAGAAAATTCAAATTCCCTCTCTGGCGGTACATCAGGAATTTCATCGGGGAAAACGTTAGGAAATTCACGCACCACTCGCAATTCCTCAATTACAGCTTAATTCTTGATAGATAGAGACGCCATCAACGAGAACATCTGAGCCTCTTCTTGCATCAACTTCCTCAAATGTCTAGTCGATAACAGACCAACTTCCTCTTTTTCAAGAGTAGAAACCCTCACCGACTTGTTATAACAATTAATATGAACACAATTACGCTCTAACCAGTTCATACCTAAGATCACATCTAATCCACTTAAAGGAAAACTAACCAAATCAACAACAAAGTCTCTGTCGAATATCCACAAAGGACTTTTTAAACACACAAGAGAAGTAGTCACCGACCTCTTGGCTAAAGTATCGACGACCATCTCTCTATTCATAGAAGTCAACATAAGACCCAGTCTTTCAACACAGTCAATAACAATAAAATAATGAGTAGCACCAATATCAATAATAGTAGTTAAAGGAGTACTATTAATGAAACATGTACCTCTGATGAGTTTGTCCTCACTAGCCGTCTGATTTTCAGCCAAAGCGAACACTTTTCCAATAGTTTGTTCCTTCTTTGGTTTCTGACACTGACTACCAATGTGTCTTTCTTCACCATATTTGAAGCAAATCGCCTCCTTATGCTTGCACTCAGATGCAACATGTCCTGTCTTACCACAACAGAAACACCTCTTCAACTCAGCAGTACACACATTTCTCTTATGACCAGGTTTTCCACATTTGAAAGAAACCACACCAGCAGGAGCATCTCCCTCACTAGTTCTCTGATCCTGAGCAACTTTCTATTTACCTTTACCAGTTGGGGCTTCATAAGGCTTACCACAATTTTGTTGGTGCTTACCTCTCTTCTCACTGATAATCTTATAATGTGCATTATTATCCTCTTCATAAATCCTGCAACTATCAACCAAATCAGCGAAGACACGAATCATCTAGTATCCAAATGCCTTCTTGATCTCTGGGCACAACCCATTCTCAAATTTAATACACTTCAAAAACTCAACATTTGCCTCGCTATAGTGCTGATAAAACTTAGCCAACTCCGCAAGCTTTGTATCCTACTCAACAACTGACATACTTTCTTGCTTCAGTTCAAGGAACTCAAATTCCTTCTTACCACGGACATCTTCAGGGAAATACTTCCTCATAAATTCCCTACGAAACACAGCCCAAGTGACATTTTCACCTGCAACTTCCAACCTTTGACACGTCTCTAGCCACCAGTCATCAGGTTCGACTGCCAACATATGAGTACCATATCGAACCTTCTGCGCTGGAGTGCAGTCCATCACATGGAAGATCCTTTCAATCTCTTTCAACCAATCCAACGCTCCATCAGGATCATACTTAGTCTTAAAGGTAGGAGGATTCTCCCTCTGGAAAATCGCCAAACTACGAGATCTAGCATTCCCGTTAGCGTTCGGATGATTCTCCATAGCATGCGGCATTGCTTCTAAAGTAGTAGCAAGTGCAGCATCATTCCTTCAAGCCATCTCAACTTATCTCTAAAACTTAAACAACAGTTAGAACTCAAGGTAACAATACTCGATTGTTAGACAACTATGACTCGACAACTTGGTCAGACGAACAAACTTTGCTCTGATACCAACTTTGTAACACCCCAATTCTACCCGGCAATTATATAAATAAATCAGAGTTATAAAATTCGACAACCAAATCAGGATGCTACAAATTTCAACTTAAAACAACGACATTCATTGAAGATACATAACACATTAACTTGGATGAACCAACAACAACGCAATTTAATCCTTTCAAAAATCGACAACTTTCATAACTTCGCATTATCAACAAAATTCACAGCAACAATCACAACATCACAACAACATTGGCATAAGCCCTCAACTTAATAATAATTTAACATAAATCAGCATAAAACAACGTTGCCCATAAGCCTTCAACTTAATATCTGCCCATCATTAGAGGCATCTCAACATAAATCATCAACCTGTAATTTCTCAACTCATAACAACTTACACAACAACTAAGAAGAATATAAACTAACTTATACTCCCCGGCCTAACCTGCAACTTCGTTCTGCTCGACAATAGTACTATGCTCCTCGACACGTCTTGCAGCCTAATATCGCTCGACATCCAACACATATATTCCTTGACACACTTTACATCCTAAACACCACTCGACACTTAACACCATCAACATCCTCCTTGACCACTAGTTCGGCCAACACCACAGAATAACATGACGTCATAACGACCATATCAATACAATTCATAACTTCCGATCAACTGCTCAGAATACCACAGTATTGGGAAACTATATTTCCTATCAACAAATTCATCCATTGTATAAGACATTCACGCATAAACCTTCCTAATACGACCACAACAACAATTCTTAATTTCCTGCCAACTGCTCGAGACATCACAACATCATAATGACCATATCACCCAGTGATAAACTACACTAACCTAATCATTGATCCTATCGGGTGATCATACATACAACTCAAAACACCCACAACACTACTAACGGGCAACTATAACAATGGTTCACTAATCATGCGATACAGTCATACAGTGATTCCCTAACGACCACGACATATAGAGAAATAGACAAATATAATAAATCCAGAAACATCAACGCACAGTCATACAACCGACTAATCCCAACATGATACACATCATAAATCCCATTATAAGATTAGAACTCCACCCTTACCTGGATTGAAGCTCGATCGATCAAAGCTCCAGCCGTAATCCTCTCTTTGCTCTGCTCGACACTCGGAAACTTGCTCCTTCCTCCGTGCAGCTCTTACGGTCAGTGTACAAACCCTTAATCACCAACTAAATCAAATCCTTGTGTCAGCTTAACCTTATATCATTAACCTATTGGGCTTAACTTTCACACCCCCACTTTAGTACTTCCAACCAATAAAATAGGCCCAACACAACTATTCCATTAAATCCAACATTATTATTATTATTAATTAACTAATTAATTAATTAATAATAATCTAACAACTTATACCAACAATTCTCCACATCTCACAAATTTTCAATAAATAATCCAAAAATAATTTAATTAAATAATTAATTAAATAAACGGGCGTTACATAAGACAAGGCACAATTTGTAATACATAATCATCTGGATGAAGAGATGGTTCACTAATATGGCTATTAATTATACAGTAAAATCAATTTTAAATCGATAACAATGAAATGATAATATCAGACAATTGAGATTTAAACATATCCCTACAATTCTACATACAATTATTTCTGCATATGTTCATGTTTCAAATAATGTATGATGATCCCTCTCACTTAAAATCTCTCAGTTATAGTGCACATTGATTTTCAATTACTAATGCATTTAACAAACTTCTCCAATTAATTAAATCATTCCAAACAAGCACACCTCGTTTTGATAGTTTGATATCTCTTGATTTCATAACTGTCCACCATTACTCCATTATTTGACTCTAGACTCTTATTATATCCAATCATTCCTATTACATACTCTGGTGTTTTACTTTATATATTCACATTTCTTCCCAATTAAACACATGTCTGCATCACTTACTTTGTTCCCTACTCTGTATAGAAGCCATGCGACCACATTCTCATGACAACAATGTCACTCGATCTTCTATTGTTATACATAAGAGGAGACTTATTTTGACATGGAAGAGAAATTCATGTAATGGTGTGAAGACATTAATATTCATTTATTATTGCAGTTAAAAACTTATTCAATTAATTCAATCATTCCAAACTATAATATATCGTTTTAATAGTTTGTTGTCTCTTGATTTCGAAACTACCCACCTTTACTCCACTATTTTTACTGCAGACTATTTTATATCCAATATTTCTTATTACATATTATACTATTTGGATCTGTATATTCACATTTGTTCCCAATCAATAAACATAAATGTGTCACTTGCTTTGTTCCCTACTCTGTATTAAAGTTATGCTACCAAATTTTCATGACAACAATGTCACTCAATCTTCTATTGCTATACATAGGAGGAGACTTATTTTGAAACAATGAAGAAACACGAGTAATAGTGTGAAGACACATCAACCTACTTCATCTAAATAACCTAAACCAGCAACAGTTGTACCACCTTCTCCGTTGACCCGTACTTCAAAAGCAACAACATCAAATCTAATTTATGTTGCGTATGAAAACTTGGGAAATATATCTAATCCGACTACTGCTAGGAAGAGAAGGAAGCTAATCTTGGATAATAGCAAAATGTCACATGATATTGGAAACAATGTGGCATCACGTACACGTATCTGTAAACTTCCCATTGGTAACAATCATCCAACGCCTGACACTACAGATAAGTTGCTGAGAACTATTAGTCACCATGTTAAAGCTAATCCTAACGTGAATGACACATTTACTTCTACCACTCATACCTATGGTCTGCACATACCACATGATACACCACCTCAATCACGTTATTCCCATGATGCTTTGTCTAATTTCGAGGACAAATTGAGTTCGTCTAATACTTCTGATTCTAATATTGACACAAAATAAGAACCATTGCCAAATTCACATCTACAAGGTATCTTTGATATATTGTATTAAATTTTAGAGTCAAATCAAAACTTTACATGTTAAATCTATGAAATGAAGATATTCACCTTGTATTCTTATTATACCTTTGTAGAATATTCTGATATAGGAGACCAAATATGGGAATGTTCATGTTGTCAAGCTTGTATGTGGTATCAAGAACGCGCTCAGAAACTGAATAACAAACATGCTCCAAAGTTCCATTGTTGTTGTCGGGATGGTAAAATTATTTTACCCTTACTTGAGGACCCCCCAATACTGTTACAACATCTTCTGTATAATAAAACATGTACTGATAGTAAAAACTACAAGAATAACATTAGAGCATACAATGATATGTTTTCTTTCACTTCTCCTAGGATGAAATTCGACACAAGATACTAAAAAACAGGAAGACCTCCTACTTTGAGACTACACGGTCAAATCTGTCATCGGATAGGTACCCTACTACCGGAAACTGGACATCCTTTCCAATATTCCCAACTATATATTTATGACATGGATAACAAAGTTGATAATAGAATGGAATGTTTCAGGTTTTTATCACTACTAACCAGTATATAATTTGTTTGTTGCTACATTTCCTGTATCACTTTTTGACGTTCCATGAAATTTGCAGGGAAAATATAATTATTGAAAGGAACATTGTGGACAGGTTGAAGATCATGTTAGATGAGTTCAATGTTCATGCAAAGGTTTTTAGAATGGCCAGAGATATTCGGAAGGACAGCTATTTCTTAGACTTAAAACTGAGGCTTATTTGTGATCGACCCGAGGATGGACGCAACTATAACAGACATACGGTTTCAGAGGTTGCCACACTCATTGTTGGAGATGTTGATTCTTCTCCTAAAATAGAAATCATCATTCAACCGCACGATAATGGTTTCCAATGTATAGATGAGTTTTATCCAGCATATTTGGAATATCAGTACCCTCATATATTTTCATATGGCTAAGATGGTTATAGGAAAACATACTTCACAAGTATCGCCATGAAAATGAGGTTACTATGAAAAATCGTCAGAGCATCAAGGACTGGCTTTCTTACTAACAACAATAATGTAAAAACGAGGAAAAAACATTACTCCACTCAAGACGTCTATTTCAATAATTCTTGGTTGACGATTATGCTATGATGGAATGTGAAAGACTTAACTGGTTGAGGAATAATCAATCAAAGTTAGAGTTGGAAAATATAATAGGTTGACAGATCAATGTGATGACGATGCTCCAGACTGACAACAAAAGCGAGGGAAACGTGTGGTCTTGCTGTCTACCTTTGTGGGTAGAAAAATATACATGGATCAATTATATTTTGACGGCATGTCCATTTCAAGTAGGTTATGGTTCCCGAACTTATTCATTACATTTATTTGCAATCCAACTTGTCTATAAATCACACGTGCTTTGTCTCAAACTGGTTTACATGCACACGATCAACCTGATATTGTTACCAAACTCTTCAAAATCAAGTTTGATGAACGTATGTGTGATATTACAAAACACCGTGTTTTGGGGAAAGTCTTGGCATGTAAGTACAATTCTTTGTATTTTATTACAAATTTCCTTACTATCCTTTATTGCAGAAACATTACACATAACATAAATTTTACTTCTACAATTATGTACACAATTGAATTTCAAAAGCGAGGATTTCCCCATGCACACATTTTGGTTTTCTTGCATCCTCAAAGAAAATATCCAACACCATCAGACATCGACAACATAATTTATGCTAAAATTCCTGACCCAAGTGTTCACCCGAATTTATACAATTTAGTTAAGGCACACATGATGCATGGACCTTGTGGACCATCGTGGATGAACCCACCGTGCATGAACAATAGAAAATGCTCTAAGCACTTTCCCAAAAAGTTTAACAAACAAACTATTATTGATGCAGATGGTTATCCAGTATATATGAGAAGATCGAAAACTCACATTATTGGAAAAAATGGTATCACGTTGGACAATCGACATGTTGTGCCTTATAACACAAGATTCCTCCTGAAATACCATGCACATATAAACATGGAGTGGTGTAACCAGAGTACATCCATCAAATATATCTTCAAGTACATTAGTAAGGGCTATGATAGAATAACCGCATCAGTCTCAATAAATGTCAATGAACCGATTGATGAAATCCAACAATATTCGAACTACATATATGTCTCTCTATGTGAAGCATGTTGGAGGATTTACTCTTATAACATTCATGGGAGGAGACCTACGGTGGAGCATATGTTCTATCACTTAATCGGTGAAAAAGTTGTTTACTACACCGATCATGATCGCATGGAGAATATATTGGAGAATGCAAGTGTCACTGATTCCATGTTTACTACTTTGCTGACAGCAAATTCAAAATACGAAGAGGCCCACTCACTAACTTACAATAAATTTGTATCAAAACTTGTCTACCACAAGAAACAAAGAGAGCGGATTCCTCACAAAAGGGGATTCACCATTGGGCGATTGATATGAGTTCCACCAACAACTGGTGAACTCCTTTACCTATGGATGATGTTAACTGTTGTGAAAGGACCTACAAATTATGAGGAAATCCGCAAGGTTGGTGACAACCAATGCGAAACATTTAGAGATGCATGCTTTGCAATAGGCTTTCTTGAGGATGATAAAGAATACATCGGTGCTATCAAGGAGGCGAGTGAATGAAGATCAGGTCATTTTCTTTGAAATTTTTTTATGGTAATGCTTTTGTCGGGTGTTGTTAATCGCCCTGCACATGTTTAGAGGGAGTCTTGGGTTTTGTTATCCGATGGTGTTCTACATGCACAAAGGTTATTGGATCTAAATCCAAGTTGTTATTATTGACTCAGTCACATGGTTCTTTATAGCTCATTGTTATGCTTCCTACCTTACACATGTATACTATTAACTACTTCTATTTATGTACCCGTATTTTCAAATCAACTTACATCTATTCTAACTACCGTGTGAACTTTATTTTCTAAAATCTTCAATTTTAGAATTGGTTTTGACAGAAGTTGAACTTCAGAATTTGACATTAATAGAAATTGAAATTCTACTTCAGGAAAATAGAAGGTATCTAAAAGATTTTAAACTAATTCCATAGGTAGAACTGCACATTTTAAGTTTAAGATTCATGTACCAACTATGGATAATTCTACTTGCAAAATCGAGTACAATGATGATGTTGGAGACCTTCTGAGGCAAACAAAGCTAATTATATGGGATGAATCACCAATGAAGCATAAGCATGCTTTCGAAGCACTTGACAAGACTTTGAAATATGTTATGAGTACATACAACAACTCAAAAGATATGTTTGGTGGAAAAGTTGTTATTTTTGAAGGTGATTTTAGACAGATTTGACCAGTTGTCCCTTGAGGCAGTCATTCGGATATTACACACTCTTCCATAAATGCATTTTACATATGGCATTCAGTTCAGGTGTTAACATTAACAAAGAACATGAGGCTGTATTCTGGGCCAACAGACAATGATAAAAAGGAAATTGCTGACTTTTCAGATTGACTATTGAGAATTGGAGAAGGAAAAGTATCTGAGCCGAATGACGGTGTTGCTGATATTGACATACCAGCTGAGATTTTGATAAAAGGATTTGAGGATCCTATTTTTAGGATTGTTTATAGTACATATCCTGATTTTATTCATAACTATCGTTCAAACGATTACCTTAAAGGTCGAGCAATTATAGCTTCTACGTTAGAAATTATGGACTGAATAAACGACCATATTCTTGCCTTAATACCAGGTTTTCATACTCATCCATATAATTATACCATGTTGTATTTACCAATCTCTTTTCACTAAGTTATTTCCCTTACTGATACAGGAGACATACATGATTATTACAGCTCAAATTTTGTTCATAAGTCTGAAATTCACGATGCTACTGTAGTTGATATCCTCACTCTACAATTTCTTAGCTCCCTACGTACATCAGTATTTCCTAACCATCACTTAAATTTAAAGGTTGGGACACTTATTATGCTCATGCAAAACATTGATCAGTCTGAAGGCTTGTGTAATGTCACAAGGCTAATAATAACAAATATGGGAACCCATGTTATTGAAGCTTCAATAATGGCCGGAAAGGGATATGAAAATCATGTTTCTATCCCTCGCATGGATATGTCACCCTCACAGTCACCCTGGCCGTTCAAACTAAATAGACGACAATTCCTAATTATAGTCTCATATGCCATGACAATTAACAAATTGCAGGGACAGTCTCTGGATAATGTACGTCTTTACTTACCAATGGATGTATTTACACATGGGAATATTTATGTTTCACTATCAAGAGTCACGACAAAAAAGGGAATCAAAATATTGATACACGATGAATATGAAAAATTCAAAGAAACAACTACAAACGTTGTTTACAAGGAGATTTTCAAAAATATATGATTACCCTGATTTAATGTTTGACTTTTTCCAGCTACAAATTATTGCTAAACATGATGTTGTTTTTCATTTTTACAATTTAATATTAACCCCCTATTAGGCTAAAACATTTAAATAGGTAATATGAGTTTGGCCAAGTTTAATGAGTCCTACTTCTTCATATCATATATAACAAACTGTAAAATATGGTTTTATTACGACGATACCTGGCGACAACTGGAAAAATGACTCATATTTAAACATGACCCAAAAATACTGCAAAAACTGTGATATTTAAAACCATTGACACAATTAAAGTATTGCAGAAACATAACTACACCGACTGTCAAGAACCACAAAATACTACATCACAAAATTCACTTAAAACATATTACTAAATGATTAAAAAAACATCATTAATTTATTACAGCTTCTGCTTCAGATGTCCTTCTATTCCTTTTTCCTCTACAGCCTGACATACACAATTTCTTCAATTGATTTTTATGTGCAATGAACACAATTAGTTAGACAAATTCACTACAAAAACTTGGTTTCCTCTTTTCCCAGAATTGCTGATTTCTTTCAACCAAGAAAACTCTTTGTGCAACCCACCTATATTGTTACCGACATTCGAAGGTTCTCCAACTTCACTTTTCTGTTTTACTTATTTCAGTGTAGAATTAATCCCAGGAAACAAAACTTTAGCTGGTTCATGATCGATAGTCGGTTGTGGTTCTTCCTTGATGTTTAACAGCATTCCATAAATTTGATCGGTGTCAATGGCTTAAATCCGTTAAAAAAATATGTTGTACAATGGGTATAAAACTACGTATAATAACTAAATGCAAGCCATGAACTAAGTGAACAAAAATGGATTTCAAGAGTTAATATTTCACATAGCCTTTCAATATTGGAGAAGACATGTTCAAGTTTTTTTGACCTATCTCAATGAAATGCAGAGATTTGTTTGTTGTTTCAATTTAAAAGAATTTTCAATACAATGGAGACCTAAACTAACTAAGCCTTAGTTTAAATACAAAAATGAGCATGCATAGGTGACTTCTAAAAATGGTTAAACTTCATTACTTGATTTGATGTAACAGAACCGAATATGGATAAAAATATTTCCACTGTAACTTTTATATTCCTTAGTATTACATGTCATCATTTGCAACTTATAAGTCTTTGTCATTGCTACAACAATATTCCCATTGTTTTAAGTTGTCAAGTAAAATAACGCAAATAATTAACACTCTTCCTTTATTTATTGGCAAGTAAACTTTCACCATACAACAAAACTCAAGTCATTTCTGACAAGAAAACTCGGTGTATGAGTTGACAATTACATGACTTATTTTGTTGCGCGAACTACAATCGATTCTGAATAAAATTTGTTCACCAACATCAAACGTATTTCATTCACATAAATTATCCCATCCAGGACCTAATTATGTATTATACTGATCATCAACGTTAAACCGTTTCATCATTTTCAACATGTCGTTGTCCCTGCATAATATGAGACCTTCATAACCACAGTTTCTCAATATTGTTGAAGTATGTACCTGTAACTTCTGCAATACAAAAATAAATTGTTAACCTTTTCCTATTTCTTTTTCACATTTAATTAAAAATAATTATAAAATGTCATTACCAGTACTCAACTAATTTCGAAACAAATACAAAATTAGGGATAAGAATAAGGTTAAACACATGTATATTGTCATCGAAAATATATCTTCTGTGAAAATGAGGTAAATCTTCCCATTTTGACAATTCTTTAAACCAATTTATTCCAAAATTGTTGTCTCCATAATAACAAACTTCAACGACAACATCACACGGTAGATCGTAATATGCTTCCAACAAAGGCCACCCACTTATTATCATGGGATGATTTCTAACTTTGTTAAATATCATATTATGGTGGACACATTGATTGTTCATCACCTTCCAAGTTTTTGTTAATTCTTCACTATAGTTCCTCACTAATTCATGATCTATTTCAGTATACATATATAAAACTTGAAGGTTAAACATTCATTCATTAATAACTTATGATGTCAAATAGAAACATAACAAAAATAAAATAAGTCTTCAAAATTAGGTTGCACCACATACCTGTGAAGATATTTTACCAATTAAAAAGAAGTCAATTTGGATGGAGTGAATAAGGACTCCAGTTTTCTCCATTTTTGTGATGACACTCAAAAACAGACTCGGTGCGTTGGTGTTGCATGAGGTAGAAGTAACCCAATTTATCATTTAAACACTTAGTCATCCATATTAATTTCTTCCTGACCCACTAATGACAAATTCTTTATGCATGTAACTACTCAGCTCCTTATTAAATGCATTTCACAATTATTCAATGCATTCTACTATTCAACAATAACTTCTTATTATATTATAACTTCATATTTAACTTTATAATAACCGATAGGATACACGCATTAACCTTAAAAACTGTTAAAACCCTTGGATACCCCCTCCATTATGTTAATATGTCCTTAGTAATATTATAACATCTTGCTTAATCTACCTCGCCTATTCTAATATTGGAAATATTAAATTTGTGATAGATTTGCAACTTCTGATAATCTTTGTCAGTAGTATACCATATCATTTTGGTATGATCACATTCTCATTTGTTTCCTATACAATATTTTTCTTAAAAATGACTCAACATGTCATCCATTTTACATCTGTTAACATTATTAATACTATCTGGGACCATTAATTTATATATTTACTCACAACATTTGGTTGTTCTTACGACTTTTGTAATTATTATCCAATTGTCCCCCCCACATTTTTAGTGTGGGTTTGTATTACTATCCTTTAATCCAATTATAGTATATAACATGTGTTATTCTATCTTCTGGTAAGCAACTTATGTTATCGTTCTTGCATACAAACACAATTGTCATGTGATGCTCTACATATAAAATAACCATTAAATATAAATAAGATAAAAATACATAATACAATATGTGATACAGTGGGAGAACTGACTTGAGGTTTTGCGTTTTATTGTAAATGTCGCGGTTAGCAAGAGTCACCACCGACTTTTCTTTTATCCAAAAGGAAAGGTAAAAAAGCACAGAAAGACCTTTGAGATGTTTTCTTGAGTTCGGGGGGTAGATTATGAAAAGGGAAGGTGCTAGAACCCTTTTCATCCATGGTTTTCCATGGGCTCTTAGTTACTTACTTAGATCACTAGCTTTGTTTTGTTTGAAATGGTGTTTGATGTGGTTTTGAAAGTATTTTGAAAAAGAGACCATTCGTTTAGGAAATCTTTGTAATGATTCTCGTTCGTATGAATGTATAAAAAGATGTTTGTCTTTTGGAAATGTTTTCAATGTTTTGTAAGATGTTTTGAAATGTGAATGTGTTTGTTTTTGAAAATAGCAAGGACTGTTTGAAAAGGAGCAAGTAACTTAGAAGCTATCTACCTACTCAAATGTCTTTCTTTTGCATTTTTATTTCTTTGACATTGTTGACTTACTATTGATTTGGTAAGTAACCCTATCTTTGGATGTAAACGGGACGGGCATGGGTCATCGTATAACCATGATAGCAATGTTTCCAAGTATCTTAGAATTTTTGAGGGACCAAGATCATTTTGTTTTAGGCAACCTTTGAATAGCGTCATCGAGGGACTATGATCTTATATTTGTTTTGTTTTGCCAAGATACTTCGCATGCGTAACATGGCCATTTTGTTTTAGGCAACCAAGTGGGAGAAACCCTAAGGGTGCTTGTGTGCAAAGTGTATCATTTTCATGCTTTTGTCTTGCATTTAAGGTTTTCTATTTTTGCTTTGTTTTTGTTCTTGTCATACAAACCCTAATTACTTAAGCATAGTATATAAAGGGATAAATTGCGTAAAATAAACTAAGCTATTACAACAATTATTATGGGAGGGGGAATTACAAGTTTGAATGGGGATTTTGCACAAATATAAACCTAAATATATTATTACAATCAAATCGAATATTGCGCGAATTAAATAAATATAAGACAAATATTTAAAATGCAATGCAATGTTATTGTTAAAAAAATGTTTTATGTCTTATTTTTGTGTAAGAAATATATTTAATTTAAACCCTAAAAATTATAAGGAAAAGAAATATATTAATTCTTTTTAAAAGAGGTGAAACCCTAATTTTCAAATAAAAGAAAATAAATGTTTCAAATTATTATTTTGTACATTTTTTGTATAAGAAAATAATAGATAATATTATACCTAAATATTAAAAATTAAATGTATGTAGAAAATAAGTATTTATGAGTATAAATAGTATATTAAAAATATTAAGTATTTTTTATGGTATTTACAAATTATTTAAGAAAATAAGTTCTATCCTATTCAAATATATTAATTTTTATGTAAAAAAAATAATAATAATAAAATAAAATTGTAAAAATAAAGAAATTATTTTTAGGATTTTTTATTATTCAGAAAAAATAATCAAAAGCATATAAATATAAAAATATAAAAAAAAATGAAAAATATAAAAATCAACTAGGGGGTGCAAATAACAAGTCAGGGGGTGTGATTAGTAAAAACAAAAAGACCCAAGGCGCCAAAAAGCCCAGGAATGCATCCCTGAACTTCGTCCCTCTCTTATGCGCGCGCTTCTAGTTCAAACCTGTAACTTGCTAATGCTTGCATAAAAACAAAATCTCATAACATGAAACATGTGGCATTTGAGCTCACGATTCCAACAAAAATTATGTAACCTAACTCTTAAAGATCAGAGAGAATTTTTGAATCCCTAATTCGTGACCTAACTTTTTCAGCATTTTCAATCTTCAAATTATCTTAGCACAAGTAATATAAATGAAAAGTAATGATATGTACAACTTTGTCATGATAAGGGCTACATTTTTTCTTCACAAATCGTGGCTTGAAGTTGCCTATTCAGAGAGATAGAGTTTAAGAAATTACCTCCTTCAGCTGGATTTGTGTAGGACAATGTAGGGACTTTAAAGAAGACCTGGTGATTATTTAAGCTTCCTTGAACTTCCCTGAACCTACTCCAATGCTTAGCTTGCTCTGAGGATGGCTGAAACTCTCTGACCAAGTCCAACTGCAAGCTTCCAAAGTGAAAATGGTGGATGCTGAAATAGGGGTTACAGAACCAGGGTGATGGCTTGGATTGCTTTGGTATGATGTGTATGAGATGCTTGAAGTGTTTAAACACAAAACGCACGAGCCAAATGAGAGTTGGCTGTGATTTTGCAGAATCTGAGTATTTAGGCAGAAATTTGGTGTTTTTGAGTTTCAGAGTATTTTTGGTTCAAGCCCATCGTGCCATGCCTTGTAACAAGTTTGTTTATTTGTATAGAAGTGATACAAAGTCAGCTCTTCACTAGGTGTTCAAGCCTTGGACCTTTTTGCAACTTTTCTTGCATTTTAAGTAAAGTGAAGTGACTAATCCCACATGCTTGTACTAGCTAGCTTGAGGGCTGATAAGAGTTGGTACACATTGCTTGAGAGCTTTATAGATTGCTTGTACCAAAGGGACATGTTCAATGCTCAAGATTGACAAAGTTGCAAAAGTTGCCCTTTATGAAAATGACATTGTAACCTTTTGGCCAAAAATGGAAATACACCTTGTGTAAAGCTTCAAAAGCAAAGATAAAGCCTTTGTCAAATGAGTTTGAATTTAATTATGGAGTTTATAGAAAGATTAGGACCTGCAAAGAAAGATACAACCAACATAGATTTGATTTGCAACTTGATGCTATGTGAAAATGGCTTGAACAAAAGTGAGAAAATGCCAACTTCCCTTCTTCGATTCTCCCTACTCAAAAATGATCTTGGAGAGTTCTTGGACATTTTGGAAAGCTTGAAATGTGCTATATAATCCATCTTTGAAATGCAATTCTATATAACTCTTGGAACTAGGTGAAAAATGTCCATGAAGTTAGGTCCAAAACCTGCCTAAATTAGGGCAAAATTTCACTAAGTTAAGAAGTTCATGGACCTATATTCACAAATTTATAACATGAGATCCAAGCATCTTTTGGGAAAAGTTTATGAAGCAAAGTTGTATAATTCATGGAGGACTACAACTTTCATGTTGGAAGTTTTCTTTGAATCAAAATGTATCATGGTGAAAAAGTGGTGAAAAGTTGGGAAAAAATAAGGAAATTTTTATACTTAGAAAAATTCTAAGTTATGAAAATTTTCAAATTAAAACCCTAATTTTCAATTTTGATTTTCTTGGTGAAATTTTTTCATATTTTGACATATCTTGATGAATTATGACCCTTGGCACTTGATTTTGACCAAAAAGATAAAGTTTGACCTTTCAGTGCATAGTTGACTTTTGATCAGTTGACTGCAAAATTCATCATTCAATGCAATGAACTTGAGATCTTTTGAACCATGTAATTAGGTAAAGATGATGCCATTGAACCCTTGAAATCATGTTTGAACTCAATTGGTCATTGGCTAGGTTAAAAATCAGAAATTGCCCTTTCTCAGTCAAAACCCTAATTTTGACCATTTTGCCCTTTTGATGGTTTGATCAAATTTCTTGAGGAGTTGTGATCCAAACTTGATCAAATGTTACATATGAGTCTAAAATGTTTATGTGGGTCAAAAATTATGAAGTTTGACTATAAATTGGCCATGGTTGACTTTTTCCCCAATACAGCTGATTTTTAGGTCAACTGTCCAATTGATTTGCCAAAAATGTGGTTCAAGGCTTGAAACTTAACATGAGCAATCTTAGGGGTCCAAGATGAAGTATGAAAGTCACATGATGCATTGATGGTCCAAAAATCCTTGTGCAAACTCAAATCCTCATTTTGGGTTATCAGTGCAAGATGAGATGTCTTGAGCTGACCAAACCCTAATCTTGTTCTGAGTCAAAGAAGTTTTGTGAGAAAAATCATGATAAATGAGAGAGAAAATTTTGGGGTATAACACAATACACTTTTTGGACCACAGGTTGTATGCTTACAACCTTAATGTTACTGGTTATACATCGACAAAATCATTGGCAACTTAACTACAACAATAATTGTTCATATTACACAACATTTCAAAATATTGACTTAAACAAATATAATACTATTGTACCATAAAACTTGTCCTCCCTTTTCTTCAAGACATTTCTCACAAAAGTTCTCAAATGCTCAAGGATTCTCCAGAGTTGATTAGACAAGCTCACCTCCTTAGCACTGGGTCCACAACTAGGGTTTTTGTTTTCTCAATGAAAATTGAACTTCTAATGCCTCAAGTACCTTTCATGGTTCATCATAGGTCTCCAATAATTCTCATACCAATTTTCAAGCCTTGCATCACAAATTTTCTCAATCAATTGCTCAAATGACTAAAAAGCAGCTGTATTGGGTAAAAAGATAACTATGGTCAACATACAATCAAACTTCAAGATTGTTGGTCAACATTAACATTTTGAAGTCATATTCATCATTTGATCAAGGTTTGATCATAATTACTCAAGAAA
Organism: Vicia faba; assembly: GCA_948472305.1. Taxonomy (NCBI): domain Eukaryota; kingdom Viridiplantae; phylum Streptophyta; class Magnoliopsida; order Fabales; family Fabaceae; genus Vicia; species Vicia faba. Next base: position 1,100,250,689 of record OX451735.1, read on the forward strand.
GTCCCTCATATCACAAAAGGGGCAAAATTGTCAAAATTAGGGTTTTGACTGAAAATGACTAATCATTGACTTTTGACCTAGTACATGACCTAATTAATTTAAGCATCATCTCAAGGGATAAAATATAATATCTTGACCTAATCACATGGTTCAAAAAATTTCTAAAGATCAAGTGATTGATAGTTGAAATTTGAAGCAATTGAGAAAAAGTCAACAGACACACAAAAAGTCAAACTTTGATTTTTTGGTGAACATTGAACTTCAAAGATCAAGAATCATCAAGACATTAAAAATTATCAAGCTTTATAATGAAGAATAAACAAATTCAACAAAAGTCAAAGATAGAAAATTTTCCAACACTTAGAAAATTTTCTAAGTGTTGGTGCTTTATTCTTAACAAATTCACAACTTCATGGTCATTTTTCACTAAGATGCAAATTAATTCAAGGAAATATTTCAACATGAAATTTGTAGGTATTGATGAATTCTACAACTTGGTCCTTGAGGGTTGATGTCCAAAAAATGCTTGGATTTGGAGATATAGGCCCATGAAGTCATGACATTTTTATCTAACACTTAGTAAAATTTTCAACAAGTTTGGTCAGATTTTTATCCCAAATTCTTGGCAAGTTTTCACCAAGTTTCAATGTGATTTAGCCAAAATGGCCAACATGAAAGTTATAGACAATGTTTCAAGCTTTCCAAAATGTCCAAGAACACAATTTTATTATGCCTGATCTAGGAGATTCGAAGACATGAAGTTGGGCATCCATTCTTGAAATACAAGGCATTTTGTGATGAACATGAGATCAAATCTCCAAGCCATGCTGCATAAATCTTTCTTTACAGGTTTCTAACTTGAAAATCTCACCATAATTAAATTTTTACAATTTTTTTTTGATCTATGGTCCACTTGATTCAAGCATTGTGTAATGCATCTTGCCATTTAAGGGAGAAAGGTACCATTTCCATTCTTGTAAAGCAATCCTTTTGCAAAAGTCCACTCCTTGAGCCTCTAACTTATTTCTTTTTCACAACTCATTATACAAAGTCAGAAGCAACATGTTTAAAGTGTCTAACCACTCTAGAAGGTATGGTATAAGACATTGGGACCATGTTCTTCAAAGTCGCTTCATAACTAAGTACCCTAGCCATAACACGTGATCTTGTAAATCAAGCCCTCTCAGCCTCTAAAACCTTTTCTCTATAAATAGAGATTTCATTTGCAAGACAAGACACGAGTTCATAAGCCAACTAACCCTCTCAAACTCTCCCAAATCAGAATTGTACACAAAACCTCCATTTGTTGCAACTTCTGACCTTGAACTCCAAACACCCAATCCACTCGTGTGTTTTCATTCTAAATCATTCACAAAGCTTCTATAACTCATATAGAACCTATCTAAAGTATTATTTCATCACTGTAACATCATCTTTATCATCTTCCATTTTCAAAAACAAAGCTCTGCAACTTGACTTGTCCAGAAGAATACTCTCAATCCAAAGTAAGCATTACAACAAATTCCTGGGAGTTCAGTGAAGTTATCCATATCATCACAATATCTCCAGGAATGCTCAAACTCCATACTCGATTCTCACTTCATAGGTAAGTTTTTCTAACTTTGAAATCCTTATTCAAGCATCATTTGCACTTTATTTCTAAAGAAAAAATTTAGATATCATTGCCCTGAAGCTAACCATGTGCTTACTTTTCATTTATATTGTCTGCGTGATAAGAATTTTGAAACTGAAACGTCTAAAATTTTAGGGTTCAATTTGTTACCAAGTAAAATTATCGCTGATCTTTGATCTATAACTTTTGAAATTAATATGGTTGGACTCGTGGTTAAATTTCAAGCAAGTTTGATGTTTACATTTTCTGATTTGGTTGAGAAATGAGCATTTTACGAAATTCTAAAATATGTTCATGGCTACTTGAGCGAGGAAGAAGATGAAGTTACATTTAGAAATGAGTTTTTAATATATTTATTGGTGGCTGTTTCATAACCGGATGAAACAGCCACCCTAGTGGCAAGCGCGCACGTATAAAGTCTTTGCCTGCCTTAGGGACTTGGGTTCGAGCCCCAGCGGTATCCTTTTATTTGATTCATATTTTCTTCTTTTAGATCCAATGTAAGCAAGTTTAACAACCGCATGGTGTACCTCTCTCTAACACCCTCTGATCATCACAAGGCCATGATCCAACACACTACATGTGTGTCCCCATGATGAACCATCAAGGACTATCACCACTGGATCAAACAGTTGCTGGGCTTATCAATCCTGGGCCTGAAATTTTTGCTTTCCATACCCCCTGTTTGCTAAATCAGGCCCATTTTCATTTTTTTTATTTTTCTGATTCAAACAAAAATTTGTTTTTGGCCTAATATTTTTCTTTTCACCTCCCTGATTTCTTTTACACCACTGAGCCTTTTAATTTTCTTTTTTTTTTATTTGTTTTTATTTTTTAGTTTATTTTATTTAAATCATAAAAACATAAAAATAATAAGAACTAAGTTTTATTATTTATTTTGCACTATAAAATATTTTTTCTAAATAAAACACTTAAAAAGATATTTTCTAAAACAATTATTTTCTATTTAAAAAAATTAGAAATAAATTAGACTTAGGTTTTATTTAAATTCTCTTTCTTTTTTAAACCAACATAGATTTTTAGGTTAATTAACTAATTAATTTATCTTCAATTAAAACTAATTAGTTTTCTTAGGTTAATGATCAAACTTTGTTTTCTATCAAAAAATCACCAAATCAATTTCTTTTTTTCCTTTTTTTCTACTTCACATTTTTGCGTATTTTATTATTTCGCATTATCATTTATGTAAATGGTATGTAATAGATAAATAGGGTTTATTGCTTTCCTCCCCATTCACAAATTTGTATCCCCCATTCCCAAAGCATTGTAATAACGTAGGATATTTAATTTCCGTAATTTATCGCTTTCCATATCTGTTAGTAATTAGGGTTTGTATGACAAGATTAAAATTAATCATAGTAAAACCCTAATTCAAGATAAAATAATTGAATCAAACACACTTTTCACACTTACACCTCTAGGGTAAACTCACTTGTTGCCTTCGGATAAAGCATTCATGTCCCTCGAACGTGAGATGCTTTAGGGAAGACCCTCGGTTAAAAGATTGTAGTGCCTCGATGACCCTTTGATGTTGCCTTAAGTAAATGATCTTAGTCCCTTACGACAATTGATAAAGCGTCTTACAAGTTGCCTTCTATAACTGTACAATGACCCATGCCCTCCCCTCACATCCAATGATAGGACTCCTTACAAATTGATGGTAGAATAACACTATCTAAAGAAGGAGGAAAAGAACAAAGAATTTTTTGAGTAGGTAGATCGCTCGTAATCACTTGCTCACAAACTAAGATAATATTTACACTTCACATTTTCAAAACACTTTTAATAACAAACATTTTGTATAAATTCTCAACGATACGATAATCATTACAAAATTGCCTTACATTGGCATCTTCAAAACATTTTTACAAAACCACACCTTCTTTCAAAATATTTTCAAAACAAACATTTTGTATACATTCTCAACGATAAGAGAATCATTACAAAATTGTCGCGCTTAGGCATTTTCAAATATTTTCAAACATACACAAACACAAAGCATTTTCAAAGTGAGCTAGCGATTAAGATCCAATAGATAACTACAGATGAAAATTCTCAAGAAAATTCTCAAAAGGTCTTTCCTGTTCTTTTCACCTTTTCCATTATTAGATAAAAGAAAAGTCGGTGGTGACTCTTGCTATCCGTAACATTTGCGATAAAATGCAAAACCCAAGTCAGTTCTCCCACCGTATTATAAAACTGGCGACTCTTTTGGGGAATGAAACTAAAAGTGGGGTTACCTTAAGATCTAGATCACCTTTATTTCTTTACTTGTTTGCCTTGTTTGCTTTATATTTCGGGATATACTTGGGTTTATTTCTTTTATAGATCCTATACTCGAATTTGCGGAATTTTAGGCAAGTAGCAATAGATCGTAAAGACTATACGGCGTAGACCGATATGGTTGAAGCGATGGCTACGTTAGTGAGTTACGTTTGTTGGTACCAGTATCTCTTGAGTCAAGTCAAGGAGAATACGAGGCCGCTGTATGGTGTCATAAAGCATTAATTGACCGTAGAACCTTAGTTGACACAACTTAGCCATTAGAAAGTAGTGAGATAGTTGGCTTTCGTGCAGGCTGGAGTTGTTTAATACTCGATACTACACTCATTGAGATTAGACTTTTGGGATATTTCGGTCGTAGTTCAAATGTTTATGCTGAAACAATGCCTGGGAGAAAGATCAATGATATTGAGGCTCCTAAAACCCAATTACTTCTTTTAGGACATGTTGAACCAACTAAAACATCAAGATGGTACTTACCTATAAACTCCTTGCAAGACTAAAACTAAGGCCTTGTGTGTTTTGTTTGTGTATGATTAATTATTTGAACATGACATCATAAACATCATGACATCATGCCATATCATTTTCACTAACCATTTCAAGGAATTAGGGATTTATCTTTGTTCTGTTTTGTAGGTTATGGCCTCCGCTCGCAGAGATACTATCTGAATCAGCTTTGTAAGGGTGCCTTCTCAACTTAAAGAGTTAATCTCAAGGGTTCCCGAAAGTTCTCCATTCATCAAAAGGCATGGTCGACTAATCAGTTTTGTTACCTCGGGTTTTGAAGAAGACATGATGAGTGTTTTATTCCAGTTATTTGATCCTGCTCATCACTGTTCCACCTTTCCGGATTATCAACTGGTACCCATAATGGAAGAATTCTCTAAGCTGTCGGGAATACTCGTTCTTGTCTGGACACCTTTCACCGGTTTAGAGAAAGATCCACAACCTGAAGAAATTTCAACAGTCTTGCATCTAAAGCGGTCCGATATTGTAGCTAATTGGGTAACAAGGATTGGAGTCAAGGGTTTTCTAGATAAATTTATGTTAGAGAAGGCTCGACTATTATTGTAGGCTTTGAATTTTCAAGCTTTCAAATAAATATTGGCTTTATTGATCTATGGTTTGATGCTATTCCATAATCCATACCAACTCATAGATGTAAATGCTATCAAAATCTACCTTTCTCGTAACCCTATGCCTACTTTGCTTAGAGACATTCTTCATTTTCTTCACACCATACTATGAGGAAGCGAGGGACTCTTATGTGTTGTGTTATACGGTAGGAGAACTAACTTTTACTGGTTTTTCATTTTTATTCGCAAATGTTGCGGTTAGCAAGAGTCACCACCGACTTTTCTTTTATCCAATAACGGAAAAGGTGAAAAGAACAGGAAAGACCTTTCAAAACTATTTTTTGAGTAAGGGGGTAGATTATGGAAACGGAAGGTGTTAGCACCCTTTCCATCTGTAGTTATCTACGGGCTCTTAGTTGCTAGCTCATTTTGAAAATGCTTTTTTATGTAAGTGTGTTTTGAAGATATTTTGAAAATACGCCTTAGTGTGGAGAACTTTGTAATGTTTCTCATTTTGGCGAGAACATATACAAAGTGTTTTTTCTCTTTAAAAATATTTAGAAAAGAAATTGTGTATGTGTGAAAAAATTGTTTTTTTATTGTTTTTATGAGCAAGCAACTAGGAGCTATCTACCTACTCGAAAGGTTTGTTCTTTTCCTCTTTTCCTTTAGACAATGCTATCCTACTATTAGTGAGTAGGTAGCCCTATCGTTGGATTTTTTTAGGGACAAGCGAGGGTCATCGTACTATCACGAAAGCAACTTATTAAGATACTTTAGTAACTATCTAAAGATTTTAAGATCATATATCGAGGCAACGTCAAAAGGGTCATCAAGCGACTTATGATCTTTAAACTAAAGGGTCGTTACTAAAACCTCTTACATTCGAGAGTCGCGACTGTTTATTCCGAAGGCAACAAGTGGAGATACCCTAGAGGTGCGAGTGTGTTTTGTTTCAGTTATTTATCTTTGGATGTTAAGTTTGCTAGCATTTTCTTTTAATCTTATCATACAAGCCTATTAGCATACATCTAACAGTTAATATCAGTGCAAAAATAAAGTGCGGAATTTAAAAGCTACACTATTACAGGGCTTCGGAGAGGGGGAATTACAAACCAAAACGGGGAAATAAAAGTAAAGTCGTAAGTTTAAAGCTATTACAACCTTTTTGCAGTTACATCATTAAAAAATGCAAAAGTAAATAAGTGAGCGGGGGGAAAGCGAGGTAAAAAACCCCAAAACTCCTAAACACATAGAATATTTTGTTATTTTTGTTAAAAAAAAATACTTAAATTAAACTAGAAAAGAAAAACTAAACCTAATCTTAATTAGTTAAATAAAAGAAAATGATTATTAATTAAAATTAATTCTAATCAATAAAAGAAAACTAATTCTAATATTTTTGGCACTTTATTTGAGAAAAAGATTTGAAGTGATTAAACCTAGTTCTAATTGATTTTAAATTAATTGAAATAAGTCAAAATAATTAAATTAATTAATTTGCATAAACTAAATTTAATTAGAAAAAACCTAAATCTATTTTCTGTGATTTTATTGTTAAAATAAAATTAGTTTTTAAAAGTGATATAAAACAAATTAAATAAAAAATAGAAAAAAAGAGTAATAATAAACAAAAAGAGAATTGGGTTTGATGTAAGAAGCAATGGGGGGGTATGCGTTTGAAAATTTCTAGGCCCATGACAGAATCAGCCCTAGGTCCCACGTTTAATCTAGTAGAGAGTGCACCCTAAGGTGCACCATAGTCTCTAGCCACTTTGAACGCTGGATTTAACATCTTAACATTGGATAGCTCAAGTGTGAGGCATACCATGCGCTTGCTGACCTTCATGTGCACTGGATCTGAAACAAATTTGTTAAAAAATGCAAAACACATAATCCCGGGATCGAACCTAGGCCCCTTATGAGGGAGTAACCTTGCGTGCACACTTATCATCGCTGGACCATTCAATTCAATTGTTATTATAATAAAACGAAAATAATATAAAATGAATCCAGTGAAATTTTCAAATTTAAACGCGCGGCCAGAAAGGATTTAAATGGACCACTGGAGTCAATGGAAGTCAAAGGTGCCGGAGACAAACGTCGGTCACCTTCTCCGGTCGGCCAAAAACCTATCCATGCAAAAACACGAGATTTGAGACAAAATAAAACACCTATCCTACATAAAATCAAGCCCTGAGCTTGATTCTGGCCTTAGATTAGTATGAAAGTTCTTGTATCATTAAGAACGAAGCTCATCCGAAGCTTTGCCCTAACAATGGCAAATCTTCATTCTAGCGTCGAACCTCACATGTAACGATTCAAAGCATCCATAAACATTAGTAGCAACACAAATATATGTATAAAATCCATTTATTTTACACGAGATAAAAGTTTGAGATCAGAATATTATACCATACGGTGCAACAGTGATGTGCTCGATTTAGATGTTGAAACACTTGTGTGAGGACTGAGCTGGGTTCCTGGAAGCCTCAGGGATATGTTTGAACACTTGAAAGAGTCTAACAACGGCTGGAACACGAGATATGGGTTTACAATATTCTTTGAGAAAGTTTGAAATTTTGCTAGGGTTTAAGGAGGCAGTTGTGCATGTCCTTTGACTTGCAACATTTCCCTCTTTTTATAGAGGAATGAAGGGCTTGATAAACATGGCAGGAATCTTCCATTAACCATGGTTTTGAAAGAAAAATCAGAAAATTTGAAAAGTTGCCATTTTGGATAATTTTCTTGCCATTCTTGAAGTTCAATGAACCTAGTCCTTTTGGATGTATTTTGCCCGAAAATATGGGCCTCTCAATAGATCCAATCAAGCCCAAATGTCACGGTCCACTAATTCTTGCATTTTATCTTTATTTATATAATTTTAAATCAAATAAAAAAATACCAATAAAATCAAAGCCATGAAAAAGTGGACTTATAGGTCCTTTAAGACATTATGAATATGTTTGAAGTCCAAAAAGTAGGCCCATTAGTCTAAAAATGCAATTTTGCTCAATGTGTATTTTTTGAAATTCCTCAAAATTCCCCAACTTGTGCAACTCATATCTTGATCTATATTTATCCTTTTAAGATTATATTGGACTTTTTGGAAATCCCAAGATGTCCTATACAATTTCTATGTTGGCAATTATTTCTTTTGAAGAAATTATCTTGATGTAACTTGTCATGTCAAAAAGTATCTTTTGTTGACTTTTTGAAAATGACAAGTAATGTATGAGCTCATATCTTCCAACTGATGAATTTTATGAACTTGAGAATAAAAACAAAGTTGTATAGGATTCAATTCTATTCACAATGAACTTTGGTTGGGGAAAATGGATGAAGCATGTGAAAGTTATGCCTGGTCAAAGTTTAGATGACTTTTCCTAGGAAACCCAAATTTAGAAAATCTTGACTTTTGATGATCTAAGGACTTTCCTTGAGGAATCATGATCAACCCTTGATAAAATGATGAATATCACTTTAAAATGTTGATGTTGACCAAAAATCTTGAAGTTTGACTGTATATTAACCACATTTGACTTTTAACCTAATATAGTTGATTTTCAGTCATCCGAACAATTGACTAAGCAAACTTGTGATGCAAGGCATGAAACTTGGCATGAGCATTCTTGAGGAAATATTAGGAGCCATGGAAATCACTTGAGGCCTTTGAAACCCAAACTTATTTGTGAAAAGTGAAACCCTAGTTGGAAATCCATTGCTTAGGAGAAAAATTTGTTTGGTCAATTCTTGGTCAACCTTGAGCATTTAAGGATCTTTAGGAGTATGTTTTTAATAAAATGAGAGGGAAAATTTTTGGGTACAACATGTTGCATACCATTTCTATCTATGTGGTTTATTTTGCACCTTCCCCGATTAATATTGAAGAATTAACAAGGCTTGAGGTGGTCTCAAAGGATGATGTCACTCTCGCATTCAAATATCTATTGGTGTTCTCGATCTCATGAGGACATTACTATCATTGACCATTGTGGGGAATTCCCTAATATTTCACTCCTTGGAATTAGGGGAGGCATTATTTACAACCCTTCTCTGGCTCTATGACAATTTGGTTATACTCAAAGAGATGGTCCTCATGACGCACTTATCTAGGGTATTGGGTTCGACTACGAGAATAATTTGCATGGTTATCGCTAAAGGTTTGTACGATCTTGGGGCATGGTATGCAAGATTGATAGAAAGACTTTGGGAAATAAGAACTCCATTCCTCTGGAGCCTTATCTCAAATGGTTACGAGCTCGTGCTCAAAACCTCACGATGCCATATCCAGCTATCCTACCAGTAATTATGGAGCCTATTGCCAAAGGGGATATTCCTCATACCATTCTCCATCCAGACATGCCCACTGACCTCGAAGAAATATAGAAGTCCTAGATTCAACTTAAGGAAGAACGAGACACCTTTGAAGCTCAATTCTATGCAAATGAGAAGAGAGTGTTGGAGCTCACGAAGCAACTACATGAAGAGCAGAGTCTTAATGCATACCTCGACACGAAGAGAAAGCGTCCGTGGGAGACTTGAGTCTTAGGTGTTAGGAGTTCATTTTGTTGTCTCTTTGAGACCCTTTTGCTTTTTCATTGTAAGCCCAAGGGGCAATTTGTAATTGTTGAACTTATTAATGCAATCTTTGTTTATGTTTCCTTTTTGGCTAGAAAATTTAAATCTCCTAAGGTCCTTGAAAACATTGCATCCACATATTGCGCATCATTTCATAAGAATATTTTCCAATACAAGTTTCCTCATCTATTTACTATTTATTTCAGTATCAGATGGCCCTCAAGAAACCGTCAAAGATCTGTAAACTCAACATGCATAGTTTCAAGAGACTCTCCTGAACCTAGCCAAAGGGCAACAAGGGATGATGGAGCTCCTCGTCACGAAAAAGAAAACAATGAAGTGGGCTGTTATCCTCAACATGGGGAGAAGGTTTAAAGGTCCTTCTCGACTAGCTCAATCATAAGATGTTTCCAATGAGGAAGAATACAAACAAGAAGAGGATGTTAGAAGCACTAGGGCTAGGTGTGGAAATAACCATATTTCTGAGGAAGAAGACTACTCCGACGAGCAGTACCCTCTTGTAGATGACAAATACAACCAGTTGGAAGACCGACTCAAGGATGTGGAAATCTAGAAAGTGCCTGGATTGGACTTTGGATATTTATGTTTGGTCCCAGGGGTTGTCATCCCTCACAAATTCAAGGTCCATATCTTTGCCAAATACGATGGGATTTCTTATCCCAAACTCCGTCTGAGGTCATATGTTCGAAAAATCCAACCACATACTGATGACCAGAAATTGTGGGTCCATTTATTTCAAGAAAGATTGTCTGATACTCAACTTGAATGGTTATATCAACTTTAAGGAACCAATATTCACATGTGGGAGAATTTGGCTGCTGCCTTCTACAAACAATACCAATACAATGCTGACCTTGCACCAACTCGCGTCAAATTACAGAGTATGATTATGGGCTCGAACGAAGGCTTTAAGGAGTATGCCAAGAAGTGGAGAGATTTGTCTGGAATGGTGCAACCTCCTCTTAATGACCAGGAATTAGTGGATATGTTCATGGGCACTCTAACGGGTCCATTCTTTAATATGTTGATTGAGAGTTCTTCATCACGGTTTATTGAACTAATTTTGACTAGTGAATAAGTTGAAAGTGGTATCAAGAGTAGAAATATTTAGATGGCTGCATCCTATAGTACCATGAAGAAACCATTCATTGGAAAGAAAGAAACCAATGTTGTCTATGGCCAGAGGAGTCGTAGTAAGAATGGTCGTTATCAGTTTGTAGGGGCAGTGTTAATCTCTAATCAAACACATGTTCGACCATAACAACCGGGAAATCAACGTAGGTCAGATGCTCCAAGAAAGCAGTTCACCAGGACTAATATTCCATTGGCTCAAGAATTACAACATCTGTTGAAAGCATAATTGATAACACTGCGGGATCCTCCTCAGAATCCCAACACATCCTCTCAAAAGTATAATCCCAATGCAAGGTGTGCATACCATTCCAATAGTCTTAGGCATGACACTAACGATTGTTAGGCGCTAAAAAGAAAAATCCAAGACATGATTGATGCAAAGGAAATTGAATTTGATCCTCCTGATACCCCTAACGTGATTATTGCGCCCATGCCAATCATGGTGTAATACGATGGGAGAATTGACTTGAGTGTTTTGCGTTTTATCGCAATTGTTGCAGATAGCAAGAGTCACCACCGACTTTTCTTTTATCCAATAAGGAAAGGGTGAAAAGAACAGGAAAGACCTTTGATATATTTTCTTGAGTTCGGGGGGTAGATTATGAAAAGGGAAGGTGTTAGCACCCTTTTCATCCATAGTTATCTATGAGATCTTAGTTGCTTGCCAGATCACTTTTGAAATTGCTTTGTTTGAAATGTGTTTGTGATGGGTTTTGAAAGTATTTTTGAAAAGTGCCTTCGTTTAGGCGAACTTTATAATGATTCTCGTCTCTATAAGAATGCATACAAAGTGTTGACTTTTGAAAATATTTCATTTGAAAGTGTTGGTGTGTTTTGAAAGATGTTTTAAAAATGGTTGTGAGCAAGCAACTATGAACGTTCTACCTACTCAAAAGTCTTTGCTCTTTTCCTCCTCCTTTAAATATTGATATCTTGCCATTGATTGATAAGAAGCCCTATCATTGGATGTGAGGGGACAAGCGTGGGTCATCGTATAGTCATAGAAGGAAACATTGTAGGGTACCTTAGAAATTTGTTTTAAGGGACTAAGATCGTTTACGAAGGCAACATCAAAGGGTCATCGAGGGACTATGATCTTGTATTCAAGGGTCTTTGCTAAAGTATCCCACGTTCGAGGGACATGACTATTTTTACCCGAGGTAACAAGTGTGGGTTACCCTAGAGGTGCAAGTGTGCAAGTATTTGTTTTCATGCATTTTCATCTTGAATTAGGGTTGTATACTTATTGATTTTAGTCTTGCCATACACACCCTAATTACTAGCATTTATATTTGAAAGCGATAAATTGTGAAAATGTAAAGTCCTACGCTATTAAATCATTTGGGGATGAGGGTACAAATTTACAAATAGGGAGATGAAAGAAAATAAACTTAATTTACTATTACAAGGCTTTGACAATTCCATAATTATAGTGCGAAATAATAAAATGTATAAAGAAATATAAAGAGAAGAGAAATTGTTTATTTTCTGGTTTTTATGAAAATAAAAGGTTCTAATTGATTTTGAAAAGAAATTAATTAAAATCCTAATGTAAAAATTAATTTAATCAAAATAAATAAATTTAAATAAAACCTAAGTCTAAATATTAAATTAATTTTAAGAAAAGAAATTGATTTTAATAAGAAAGTGTTTTTTGTCCTTTTTTTTTAGTTTAGAAAAAAGAAATAAAACAAAAGTGTATGCATACATATAAATATTAAATACAATATTTTTTTTTGAATTTTTTATATGAAAATAATAATAATAAGAATATAAAGTAAAAATAAAAAAAGATAAAAAATTGTTTTATGTATTGACACATGAGCTTATGTATTGGCTCACACCTGCTTCGTATTGGCTCATGTATTGGCTCATAATCATTTCTTGCTCCTGGAAGTCAAAACAACTCAGTATGAGTCGACGCATACTAGTTTCATGTCGACTCATTTCTGTTTCGTATCGACACATACGTGTTTCGTGTCAACTCATAACCTATTTTGAACATAATATGTGTCGACTCATAGCATTTCGTGTCGACTCATACTACTGTTTTTTGCTTTTATCACTGCTTTGCTACATGTAAAAGTCAATTCTCGACACATGGTCAGTGAAAATGAAAAGCAAGCATATGGTTAGCTTCAAGGCAATGATATTTACATTTTATCTTCACAAATGAACCACTAATGATGTTTGTATGAAGAGTTCAAAATCAAGAAAACTTACCTTGAAATTGAAATTTGCTTTGAGTTTGAGCTGTTGTATTAACTGTTTTTGAGCTTGAGCAGTGATGATAGTTGTTGTACCCCAAAATTTTCCCTCTCATTTCTCAAGAATTTTCTCACAAGATCTCTATTGATTCAATACTGCACAAGGTTTGATCAGCTCAATATACCTCCTCAAACACTAATGAATCAAAACTAGGGTTTGAGTTTGCATAAGTACAATTGGAATTTTAATGCCCCATATAGTTTCCATGGATCATATTGGGCTCTCAAGCATCAGGTCAAAGATGGAACTTTTTAATCCTCAAAAGGAGGAAGAGGAAACTATCAAAAGGGCAAAGCAGATAAAAAATAGGTGTACAGTTGCATATAACCACGTTGAATTCAAAATCTGGTTCAGGCTATTCGAACCACATGACTAATCGAAAGGAGTGGTTGGCAGATTTTGGCAAGTCGAAGAAGAGCAAGCTTGCTTCGATCCCCAAGCTTATATTGGGCAATAACTTCCTTTGACCAACCTGCTTCGATCCACCTCTAAACCCTTCGACACACATAGTTTCGACACTATGAATTACAATTTAACACACCACCTAATTCATTATTCATCATGGTTCTAAGTCTTCTAAATACTTCGACCTGCATTCCCTTTGTCATGATGTCTGCAATATGATTCTCATTTCTGCAGTGTTCCAAATTAATCTTCCCATCTTCTACCTTCTCTCGAAGATAATGGAACCTCATTTCGATATGCTTGCTTCGACCATGTGCTATTGGGTTCTTCCCCAGATTGATAGCTGACATGTTGTATATCTTCATTCTTGCTTCGATCCACAAGCTTCGACTGGGCAATGACTTCTTTCAAGCCACCTACTTTGATCCACCTCTAAACCCTTCGACACACAAAGTTTCGACAATATGAATTACAATTTAACAAAAAAACTTGTTGATAATAGATCATTGCAAGGAGAAGGTATTGGAAACATAGTCTTTCAAATGAGTAATAAAGGAAAAGTTATGATTAAAGATGTGGTCTATGTACCTGGAATAAATTGCAACTTGCTAAGTGTTGGACAACTAGTCGAAAAAAGTTTCTCAGTTGTCATGAAAGATGGTGTTTTGAGATTGTTCGACACCAAGAACAATTTAGTCTTAAAATCTCTGTTGTCGAAAAACAGGACATTTAAGATAATAATCAATTCGACAGAAGTTCAGTGTTTGAAAACTGTTCGACCATAAGGATAGTTGGTTGTGGCATTTGAATTTTGGATATTTGAACTTTTGACCACTTAATCCACTGATTACTCAAGATATGGTTACCAGTATTCCAAGTCTTGAGATGCCTGAAAAAACTTTGTGAAGTTTGTTTAGTAGGAAAGAAATCTATAAATTCTTTCGTTTCGACTATACCAATGAGATCATCTTGAATACTCAAAGTGGTACATTCAGATGAATGTGGTCCATTTGAAGAACATACAATTGGTGGAAACAAATATTGTTTTGTCTGTTGATGAGTTTGATCGAAAGTTGTGGATCTATGTGATCAAAACAAAAGGATGGACTATTCGACATCTTTAAGAGATCCAAGATACTTTTCGAAAACCAGAGTAAAGAAAAAGATCAAATTTCTGCAGAGATTCAAGATATTTGTAGAAGGAATCAAGTTGAAGACAGAATTTTGAAGAACATTGATCAAATCCATAGGCCATGCTACATGATCTTGCTTTGCAGGCTTCAAACTTGTGTTTCACTCCATAATTAACTGTTTATACAATTAATTAAGCTCTTACCCAAGTGTTTAAAGTATTGTCTAAGCCAATTTTCTCTTAATGGCACAAAGTTACCATTGCCATTTTAGAAAAGCAAGCTTTATGCAAATTGTCAATGCATTGAGCCTTGTGACCTTTATCTCTGATTGCAAGCAATATCAAAAGCATGAATCAAGTCTCCTGCACCTAACAAACATCAGGCCATGCTTGTACTTGAACTTTGGAACCATGAAAATCCATTCAACTTTATTTTTTCATTTTCAACTAAACTGTAAGATGTTATCTCAAGATTCTGGTTACTAAAAGATGTCAAACCTTTTCCCTATAAATAGATACATTATTTGCAACATAAAGGAGGAGATTACCAGCCTTAGAATACTCCTAAAACTCTCAAAAACTCAGAACCTGCACACAAGCACAAAACTTGGCACATTCTAACTTTACACACAAAATCTCAAATCCCTTTTTGCGTTTTTTGGTCTTTCAATTCGCTAAGCTTCCATACACCATATATAAAATATCCCAACCCTTAAACCACTTATGTAACTCCTCC
Organism: Vicia faba; assembly: GCA_948472305.1. Taxonomy (NCBI): domain Eukaryota; kingdom Viridiplantae; phylum Streptophyta; class Magnoliopsida; order Fabales; family Fabaceae; genus Vicia; species Vicia faba. The sequence goes on from OX451735.1 coordinate 1,100,265,982, forward strand.
TTCCTCATCCACTATTTTCAAAATATACCATTGCAGCTTGACTTGTCCAGAGCAGTTGGGCAAGCTACAAGATATTCTAACAATTAGAATAGCTTCAAGGAGGTCCAGGAAAGTTTAATTCATCATCAAACCATTTCTGGAATTCGTGTAGAAGTCATTCGAGTTTCACTCCAAGAGGTCAGTTTTTCAAACTTGGAACTCTTCATTCAAGTATCATTTGTATATACATTATGAAGAAAAGATGTAGATATCATGTCTAGGAAGTTTACTATGTTCTTAGTTTTGATTATCATTACTTATACTTTGAGAATTTCATCTATGATCAGTTAGGTCTTAATTTTGGTACTGAACAAAATTCATGCTAACCTTCGTTCAACCCATAACTTTTGAAAATTATGTGGTTAGATTCGTATTCAAATTTTAGGCAGATTTGATGTTTACATTTTTTTGATTTGGCTGAGAAATGAAGCTTTTAGAAGCTTAACAATGGAGTTATCATGGTCTGAGCGCGCAAGGAAGAAGAAGCTAGGCATTTCAAACATTCAAAAACGAGTTCATTTTATATTTAATTGAAGTTATCTTATGAACGAATGAAACAGACCACCCCAGTGGTACAAACAGCGCGCACTAAAGCCTTGCCAAGTAGAAGGTCATGGGATCGAGCCCCAGCGAGACCTTTTGTCATTTTTCCAAAATTTCTCACTTTTTTTGTTTGCAGGAAACGCGCCCGGGCCTCCATTTGTTGGGCCTTGGCATTTCCATTTTCTGAACCTCCCTGGCGTTAATGTTATATCTTTATCTCATTTTCTTTACTTTATTATTTTTATTATTATAATTATTTTTATTAATCAAAAACACCAAAAATATATTTAAAATATTTAGTTTATTTTTATTTAACTTCTTGAAATGAAAAAGACCAAAAACATTTTCATATTTATTTTATTTTCTTTAACTTAATCTTAATTTTTCTTTAGTTTAATTATATTTCCTTTTACTTAAATAGGCCAAAATCTTTCTTTAACAAAATCAAAACAAATTCATTTTCTTTTCATTCATGTCTTGTACATTATATTCCTTTCAATTCTTGTACATTATTCAAATTTCAAACTGATTGTAATAGATAATTAGGTTTAATTTTTGCAATCCCCATTTGTAAGTTTGTACACCCCATTCCCAAAATGATGTAATAGCGAGGACATTTATTTTCCGCAATTTATCGCATTTCATATAAATGCTAATAATTAGGGTTTATGTGGAAAGATAAAAATCAATGCTTAGAAAACTTTAATCCAAGACAAAATCAAGCATGAAAAAAATAAGGGTTAATACCTATTTTCACCCCTGACATATGGGGTGTATTTGAAAAACCCCCCTGCCAAAAAAAAAAGTTCCAATTGTTACCTTGACAAATTTTAAAAGTTTCAGTTTTTACCTTGAGGATGCCACATCACCTAAAAGGCTGATGTGGCTTATATTTTTGTTATATTTTTATTATAATTTTAATGACATGGCTTGATTAGTTGTCATTTTTAATTAATTTTTAATTTTTAATTCCATATGACATTTATATTAATATTTTATTAATTGAGTGTTAATTCAAAGTTAAAATTTTTGTGTCCTTCAACAGGAATCGAACCATGGACATACTGTCTGCAGTGAACGCTTCTTACCACTAGACCAATGCATTTTCTTTGTTACATATATGCATCAATAAATATTCATATCATTAACATATTAATTACAATTATCTAACTTTTTTTAAATTTTAAATTTTCAAAAATCATTTAAATTTAAAATTATTTTAAATTTAAAATTACTTTAAATATTTTTTCGTAAATAAAACTGATTGTTTTTAATATTTTGATTTTATATTTAAGTTAGTTGATGTTAAAATTAATCTTTTAATTTTAAAAAAATAAGTTGAAAAATTTTATAATAATTATTTAAAAGAAAATAACTTTTTAAAGCTAAACAATTTTTAAAAAAAAACTTTTTAAATTATTTAACAATTTTAAAAAAAAACTTTTTAAATTATTTAAAGATTTAAAAAGTTTTTACTGTAACTTTTTAAAAAAAAATTCGTAAATAAATCTTTAAATTTTTTCGTAAATAAATTTTTTAACAATTTTCGTTAATAATTTATTTACTGTAACTTTAAACAATTTTTTCAAAAAGATTTATTAAATAAATTTTCAAAAATCTTTTTAAATTATTTAAAGATTTATTTAAAAATTTACGAAAAAATTTACTGTAACTTTCAAAAAGATTTATTAAATAATTTATTTACTGTAACTTTAAATAATTTACGAAATTTTTTTTAAAAAGTTACAGTAAAAACTTTTTAAATCTTTAAGTAATTTAAAAAGTTTTTTTTAAAATTTTTTAAATAATTTAAAAAGTTTTTTTAAAAATTGTTTATCTTTAAAAAGTTATTTTCTTTTAAATAATTATTATAAAATTTTTCAACTTATTTTTTTAAAATTAAAAGATTAATTTTAACATCAACTAACTTAAATATAAAATCAAAATATTAAAAACAATCAGTTTTATTTACGAAAAAATATTTAAAGTAATTTTAAATTTAAAATAATTTTAAATTTAAGTGATTTTTGAAAATTTAAAATTTAAAAAAAGTTACAGTAAAAAGATAAAATATGTAAAACATTTTTTTAAAAATTATTTAAACCAACTAGTTAAGAAAATTTATTGATAATTGTAATTAATATGTTAATGATATGAATATTTATTGATGCATATATGTAACCAAGAAAATGCATTGGTCTAGTGGTAAGAAGCGTTCACTGCAGACAGTATGTCCATGGTTCGATTCCTGTTGAAGGACAAAAAAATTTTAACTTTGAATTAACACTTAATTAATAAAATATTAATATAAATGCCATATGAAATTAAAAATTAAAAATTAATTAAAAATGACAACTAATCAAGCCATGTCATTAAAATAATAATAAAAATATAACAAAAATATAAGTCACATCAGCCTTTTAGGTGATATGGCATCCTCAAGGTAAAAACTGAAACTTTTAAAATTTGTCAAGGCAACAATTGGAACTTTTTTTTGGCAGGGGGGTTTTTCAAATACACCCCATATGTCAGGGGTAAAAATAGGTATTAACCCAAAAAATAAACATTTGCACACTTACACCTCTAGGGTTAACTCCACTTGTTGCCTTGAGAAAATGGTCATGATATGCAAGTGAGACATCTTAGCAAAAATAATAAAAAATACAAGATCATAGTCCCTCGATGACGCTAGAATGTTGTTTTATCAATGATCTTAGTACCTCAAGAGAAATGCTAAGATATCTCACAACATTTCTATTCATGACTATACGATGACCCACACCTGTCCCTTTACATCCAAAGATAAGGCTTCTTACCAATCAATGGTAAGATAGCAATATCAAAGGAAGGAAGAAATGAACAAAAGATTTTTCAGTAGGTAGAACGTTCTTAGTTGCTTGCTCACAATCCATCTTCAAAAAACAAACATCTTTTTAAACACACCAAACACTTTCAGAACATGAAATATTTTCAAAAAGTCCAACACTTTTTATGCATTCTTATAGAGACGAAAATCATTACAAAGTTTGCCTAAACGAAAGCGCTTTTCAAAAATACTTTCAAAACCCACCACAAACATATTTCAAACAAAGAAATTTCAAAAGTGATCTAGCAAGCAACTAAGAGCTCGTAGATAACTACGGATGAAAAGGGTGCTAACACCTTCCCTTTTCATAACCTACCCCCCGAACTCAAGAAAATATCTCAAAGGTCATTCCTGCAAGGAAGAGGGTTAGTTGCATGCAGATGTATGCATGGTATAATGATGTTCTCAAAATAAATGAGATTTTTCCATATGCATTTATTATGTATGTGATATGATGTATGAACGTGATATGTTTTAATGATGTGTGTTGTACCCCAAAATTTTCCCTCTCATTTATCAAAACTTTTCTCACAAGATCTCTTTGACTCAAGACTGGATTAGGGTTTGGTCAGCTCAAGACATCTCATCATGCACTGATGACCCAAAATTAGGGTTTGAGATTTCACAAGGATTTTTGGACTATCAATGCTTCATGTGATTTTCAAACATCATTATGGATCCCTAAGATCACTCATGACAAGTTTCAAGCCTTGAACCATATTTTTGATCAGTCAATTGGACAGTTGACCTAAAAACCAACTGTATTGGGGGAAAAGTCAATCATGGCCAATTTACAGTCAAAATTCATAATTTTTGATCCACATCAATATTCTAGACTCATATGTATCATTTGATCAAGTTTGGATTACAATCCCTCAAGAAATTTGATCAAATCATCAAAAGGGAAAAATGGTCAAAATTAGGGTTTTGATTGAGGAAGGGAAATTTCTGATCTTTGACCTAGCAAATGACCAATTGAGTTAAAGCATGATTTCAAGGGTTCATTTGTATCATCTTGACCTAATTACATGTTTCAAAACATTTCAATTTCATTGGATTGACAGATGAAATTTGCAGTCAACTGATCAAAAGTCAATCCAAGCCTTAGAGCCATTACCCAAGTTTTAATTCCATAAATGGCATAAAGTGGCCATTGCCATTTTGAAAAAGCTCCACTTTTGCAAACTTTACAAATATTAAGCATTGAACCTGTCTCCTTTGGACATACAAGTACCACAGACCTAAGGCAACTTGTATGGAACAAATACCAACCATAAGCAAGCCAGTACAAGCAGGTAAGGCCTTGTCCCTTCACTTTGCTTCAAAAGCAAGAAAGTGTGCCAAAAGGTGGGAACTTACAAATATGTGGGAGAGCTGACTTTAAATGGATTCCATACTAATATACAAACACATTGCAACATAACACACGATTATTAGAAGCCTGAAACACTCCCAAACTTCCTTTCACCAAAAAACTGTCAAGACTTGCAGTTTTTGCATAAGCATAACAATCTCTCATTTGGTTCGTGCATTTCAAGTCTTAACTCCTCATCCCTGTACTATAACTCCTTCTCCATCATCTGCCTTTTTTGTTTTTAAAGCTTGCAGGTTGACTTGGATAGCGAGTTCCAGGCACTTCCAGAGCAAGGCAAGGATTGGAACACACTCAGGGAGGTTCAAGCAAGCTCATGCAATCATCAGGCCTTCATAAAACTCACTCCAACTCCATCCATGATTTCAAATGAAAGAGGTAAAAATCTCAACTTCTATCTCTTCATACAAGCATCCATTGGCCACGATTTGTGAATAAACAATGTAGACCTCATTGCAACGAAGTTGTACATTTACATATCTTGCATTTATTTGGCCTGAGTTGAGAGAATTTTGAACTTGAAGTTCCTGAAAAAATTAGGTTTAAATTTAGGGCTTTTAAAATTTATTCTGATCTTTGATTGTTAGCATACATGATTTATATGGTTAGTTTCGTGAGACAAAATGCTACAACATTCATGTTATGAGTTTTCATTTTCATTGAGAGATGAGAAAGTTACAGAGCATCTGGCTGGCTAGAGGAAGAAGATGAAGTACAGGGCCATGGAAGTGTTCATGTTATATTATTTTTGTTTCACATTAATCAATGGATGTATAGCCACCCCAGTGGAAAGGTAGCGTGCTGGTGAGACCCATGTCCTGGGTTCGAACCTTGGCGCTACCTTTTGTTTTTTTCACATTTTTTCAGTTTTCATTTTTGGCTTGTTTTTGCAGGATGGGCTTGATTCTTTGGGCCTAGCGTTTTTAACTAACATACTGCTCCCAATTTCCTTGCAGCACCCCTGGCCCAAACTACTTTCACATATTTATTTATTTGTTTTCATTTTCATTTTTATTTTTAAAAATATTTCTTTAATACCTAAAAATCATAAAAAATATGAAATATGATATTTTTGCATTTGTTTATTTTATTTTTATTTTCACATTAAAAAATATATTTTATTAAACTATATATTAATTATTTTTCTTGAATAAACTTGTAAATATAAATAAAATAGATTTAGTTTAATTTGTTTTATTTCATATTTGTAAATATTTATTTTTACATGTAAAAAAGTAAACACTTCCTTACAATATTATTTATTATTTTTAGATACAAAAATACACAATAATAATATATACAAGAACTTTATTTTCTTTCAAAATAGAAATTAGGGTTAAACCTTTTTTAAGAATTAATTTCTTTTCCTTATATTTTTAGGATTAGATTAAGTTTTTCTTTTCACACTAAAAACAAAACAAAATCTTTTTCTTGCAAGTACATAATATTGCATATTTAAATATTGTATATTGTTTATTCTAATATTCGTACAAATTCGATTTGGTTGTAATAATTTATTTAGATTTACATTCTTACAAATTCCCATTCAAATTTGTATTCCCCCCTCCCATAAATTTTTGTAATAGCTTAGTAATCTTTACATTACGCAATTTACCGCTTTTACATGCCATGCTAGTAATTAGGGTTTGAATGGCAAAATAAAAACAAAACAAATAGAAAACCCTAACACAAGATGAACAAAGCATGAAAATAACACACTTGCACATAAGCATCCTTGGGGTTTCTCCACTTGGTTGCCTTATACAAAAATGGCCATATTACGCATGCAAAGTATCTTGGCAAAACAAACAAATATAAGATCATAGTCCCTCGATGACGCTATTCAAGGTTGCCTTAGAAAATGATCTTGGTCCCTCAAAAATGCCAAGATACTTTGCAAACATTGCTAATCATGGTTATACGATGACCCAGGCCTATCCCGTTTACATCCAAAGATAGGGTTGCTTACCAAATCAATGGTAAGACAACAATGTCAAAGGAATAGAAAATGCATAAGAGAGACATTTTGAGTAGGTAGATTACTTCTAGTTACTTGCTCTATTTCCAAACAATTATCCTTGCTATTTTCAAAACAAACACACACATTTCAAAAACATCTTACAAACATTGAAAACATTTTCAAAAGACAAAAATCTTTGTATACATTCTTACGAACGAGAATCATTACAAAGGTTTCCTAAACAATGGCCTCTTTTACAAAATACTTTCAAAAACCGCAAAAAGCACAATTTCAAAACAAAAAGAAAGTGATCTAGCAAGTAACTAAGAGCCCATGGAAAACCCTGGATGAAAAGGGTGCTAATACCTTCCCTTTTCATAATCTACCCCCCGAACTCAAGAAACAATCTCAAAGGTCTTTCCTGTGCTTTTTCACCTTTCCTTTTGGATAAAATAAAAGTTGGTGGTGACTCTTGCTAACCGCAACATTTGCGATAAAACGCAAAACCCTCAAGTCAGTTCTCCCACTGTATCACAGAACTGGCGACTCTGCTGGGGAAATTTATAAAAGTGGGGTTACCTTAGGGCTAGATCACATTTATTTGATTGCATTGTTTGACTTGCTTGCTTTACATTTTGGTTCTTTGTTTGGGTTTGAATCCTCCACCCGGATTTGGGAAACATTATAGGTAAATAGAAATACGTTGTGGAAACTGTGCGGGGTATACCGACATGGTCTAAGCAATAGCTATGTTAGTGTGACATATTTGTGGGTACCGGTAGCCTTTGAGTCAATCAAAGAGAATATGGGGCCGTTGAGCGATGTCATGAAGCACTAATGAACTTCTAGAACGCTTTACTTGACCAACTTGGCCTTTAGGATGTATTGAGATGACCGACTTTGGTGCAGTCCGAAGTTGGTAGATACTCGACACTACACTCATTGAGGGTTGGTTTCTTGGGATATTTCGGTCGCCATTAAAGAGGCTTAAGCTGAAACAATGACCAAGGAAATAATCCGGTGATATTGAGCTCCTTAGAACCCGGTTACTATTACTAAGACAAGTTTAAGCCAACTAAACTTCAAGAGGGTACTTACCTATAAAAACCCATGCAAGCCTAAACTAAGACCTTGTTTGTTTTGCTTGTATATGCATACTTGTACATAACATCATGGACATCATGAACATCATATGCATTCATTAACCATTTCAACGATTTTGGAGATTCATCTTTGTTCTTGTTTTGTAGGATATGGATTCACTTCGCAAGAAAACTATCCAAATCAACCTTGTAAGAATTCCTCCACAACTCAAGGAGCTAGATTCAAGGATCCCTAAGAACTCTCGATTCACCGAGAGGCATAGACGTCTACTCAACTTGGTCACCTCCAACACAGAGGAGGATATGATGAAGGTTCTCTTCCAGTTCTTTGATCCTTTGCACCACTGCTTCACATTTCCTAACTATCAGCTTGTGCCTACTTTGGAAGAATTCTCTCAAATCTTGAGGATTGCCATTCTCAATCAACTACCTTTCAATGGTACGAAAATAGACCCAAAGCCAGAAGAGATTGCTCAAGCTCTACACTTGCACTCATCTGATGTCACAACCCATTGGGAAACTAGAAGTGGTGTCAAAGGCTTCTTAGCAAAGTTTCTGTTTGAGAAGGCCCAAAGCTGTTGGAATTCCTTAAACCTGCAAGCTTTTGAGGAAATTGTGGCTCTCCTTATCTATGGGATGGTCTTGTTCCCCAATCCTGACCAACTCATAGATGTGAGTGCCGTCAAAATCTTCATGTCACGCAATCCGGTGCCTACATTACTAGGGGATATCTTGCATTCTTTTCACACTCGCACAATGAGGAAAAGAGGTGTCCTTATATGTTGCACTCCTCTCCTGGCAAGATGGTTTATTTCTCATCTTCCCCAATCAGTCTTAAAGAATGAGCAAGGATTGAGGTGGTCACAAAGGTTAATGATGCTCAAACATTCAGATATTCATTGGTGCTCTCGATCCAAAGAGAATGTTATCATTGTTGACCGTTGTGGGGAATTCCCTAATGTCTCTCTACTTGGCATTAGAGGAGGCATCACCTACGACCCATGCTTATCTCTAAGACAGTTTGGTTATGCCCGAAGGGATGGCCCACATGAGATGCTGATTCAAGGCTTGGTATTCGACTACAACAACGACGATCAAGGTCTTCGCCAGAGATTCATATGAGCTTGGAGGATGCTAAACAAGGTGGATGGCAAGACTTTGGGACACAAGAATTCCATACCTCTTGAGCCTTACCTCAAGTGGGTATGAACCCGCGCTCAAAGTCTTATGATTCCTTATCCTTCAATTCTCCCGGTGATCATCGATCCTGTTAAGGAAGGAGAAGTTCCATACACTATCCTACATCGTGACATGGCCACATCTCTTGAAGACCTACAAAGGGATTGGATACAACTCAAAGGAGAGCGAGATACTTTTCAAGCCCAATTCTACGCAAGCGAGAAGAACGTTTTAGAACTCACTAGACTACTTCATGAGGAGCAGACTCTAAATGCCTACATAGCACCAAAGAGGATGCACACTACTTTTTTATCTTAGAGTTTTGCATTATTTAGCCCAAGGGGCATTGATGTACTTAAAATCTATTTTATTAATATAATGTGTGTTTCTTTTTGTCTAAAACGAACTTGAATTTTTTAAAATCCTTGAAAGCATTGCATGTGTACATATCATTCATCATAACATAAGCTGGTCTTTTGCAATGAGTTTCCTCATCTCTCTACTGTTTATTTCAGCAAGATGGATCTCAAACAGACAATCAAAGATCTTCAAGTTCAAAACACGCAATTTTAACAGTTACTCATGACCCTGGCCAAGGGGCAAGAGGAGTTGAAGACTCTGTTAGCCAAAGAGAAGAAGAAGAACGAGAAGAAACCAACTGGTGTTGTAATCACGGGGAGAAGGTTTCAAGGATAAACTAGAAGAACCTTGAATTTCGCAGCAACATCTGATGAAAGAGAAGGGAAAGGAAAAGAAACAGCAGTTCTGTCAGAATCTGAAGAGGAGGAAGAAGAGGAAGACTATTCCAAGGAACAGTATCCTCCAGCGAATGATAAGTACAGACATCTTGAAGAGCGTTTGAACATTATGGAAATACAAAGGGTACCAGGTCTAGACTTTGAAGAATTGGGGCTAGTGTCGGGAATTGTGATCCCACCGAAGTTCAAAGTGTCGTTGTTTGCAAAATATGATGGGGTGTCATGTCCTAAGATGAACCTCCGATCATATGTGAGAAAGATCCAGCCGCACTCCGCTGATAAAGACCTATGGGTGCATTTTTTCCAAGATAGCTTATCTGGAACACAACTCGATTGGTTTTACCAATTGTAAAGGGCCGACGTCCACAATTGGGAAGATCTTGCCGCAGCTTTCTATAAGCAATACCCGTATAATGCAGATTTGGCGCCTACCCGTACTCAACTTCAGAGTATGACCATGGCTTCAAATGAGGGTTACAAGGATTACGCACATAAATGGAGAGATCTAGCTGGGAGAGTGCAACCCCCTATGTCTGAAAGGGAGTTGGTGGATATGTTCTTAGGCACTCTATCGGGCCCTTTCTTCAACCATTTGATTGGGAGCTCATCTGCTGGATTTACTGAGTTAATACTAACCGGAGAGAGGGTGGAAGCTGGCATAAAAAATGGAAAGATTCAGAAGGATTCATCTGCCTCTACAACTGTGAGAAAAACTTTCACTAGGAAGAAGGAGGTATCTGTTGTTTATCCACAAAGGAACCAAGGGAGAGCTGAACGCCGACCAATGGTAGGGGCTGTTATGATCCCAAAGCCTGTATCTGATCAACCAAGAAGTAACCAACCGAGGGTGGAAAGGCCAGTCCAACAATACACCAGAATTAATATGACTCTAGCCCAGGTTTTACCACATCTTATGAAATCTAATTTGGCAACCTTAAAGGAAGCTCCAAAGAACCCCAACACTGCGTCCCCTCATTATCACCCAAATGCCAGATGCGCGTATCATTCCGAAAGTCCGGGTCAGGACACTAACAATTGTTGGGCCCTGAAAAAAAAAATTCAAGACCTTATAGATGCAAAAGAGATTGAGTTTGATGCGCCCGAGAAACCAAACGTCATTTCCGCTCCTATGCCTAGGCATGGTCACAACACCAATGCTATCAAAGAAGATTTGTTTTTTTCCACAGTTGATGAACTATTGACTCCGCTCCCAATCATTAAGATAAACTTGTTGAAAGCTGGTGTATTCCCGGGTTGTAATGAAGACTGCCATCTTTGCTTATCCTCACCAACTGTTTGCCCTTTGTTGAAGACAAGCATTCAACGCTTGATAGACAACCAAGAGATTCTGCTTGAAAGTGCTCCTGTTGCACCTGTTCCTATTGAAGATGTATCAATCATAACCATCTATGCCAATCCTTCCAGGGTCCCCAAAAGACCCGTTAGGATTACATCGGTTCCAAAAACTACTCCTCTTATAATCACAATGCCCTGGCCGGTCCCGTATGAATCAGACAAAACAGTGTCGTGGAATTACGGCGGAGACATCTATTACCATGGTATCAAACAAGATGGGCTGGCCGCCGAAGAGATAAGCTCCAAAGAAGAAGACTCTGACATTAGCAATATTGCCAGAACCAATAAGATTACCTGTAGTGGTAGAATCTTCTCTCCAGAAATTTCCCCTCCAAAGGAAGTTTTTGGACCTGTGGTTGTTCCAAAGGTTACCTCCGTACCAATAATAATATCTGCAAGTGCTCTTGTTAACAAAGACAACACAACCTCTGCTGTTATCCCTACCAACACTCTTACTGCTGAAACTCGAGGAAAAAGTATTCAAGAAGAGCCTGTCCGGACAAAGGCTCAACCATTAACTATCCTTGAAACCTCCAAGAAGAAAATGGAGGAGATCCTGAGAATAATAAAGAAGAGCGACTACGACGTAGTTGAACAGTTGGGGCAAACTCCCTCCAAAATATCCATGGTAGCATTGTTGTTGTGTTCTGAGGCACATGCGAAAGCTTTGGTGAAGTTTCTAAAGACATCCCATGTGCCTCAAGAAACGTCTGCTGACCAATTTCAAGATTGTGTGGCCAGCTTGACAGTTGATAACTGCCTAGGCTTCTCTGATGCTGATTTGACACCAAGAGGGAGAAAGCACAACGAGGAATTACATGTCTCCGTGGAATGTAGAGGAACAACTTTGGCGCATGTCTTGGTGGACATCGGCTCATCTTTGAATGTTTTACTGAAGAAAGCTCTCGACATATTGGATTGCGAAGGACTGACGTTGAAACCCAGTAACATAGTTGTAAGAGCATTTGATGGTTCAAAGAGGATGGTCCACGTGGAGGTGGACATCCCCATAAAGGTTGGGACTCATACTTTCAACTCAACCTTCTATATAATGGACATCCGCCCCTCTTACTCCTGTCTTCTAGGATGGCCATGGATCCATAATGCTGGTGCTGTCACCTCTACACTACACCAGATGCTGAAATACCCGGTGTTATACCCCAAAATTTGCCCTCCCATATTTCTCAAAACATTGCAAGTAAAATCTCCGAGTGGCTCAAGGTAGCTCAAGAGTTGGTCAGACAAGCTCTCTCCTAAGGCAGTCTACCCCAAATTTGGGTTTTGTGTTGCACCAAGATCCTTGAGTCCAAATGACCTCAAGTGCTCCTCAATGTTCTAATATTTTCTCAATATCATCCATGTCATGTTTCAAGCCTTGCAGAGGAAGTTTTCTCAGTCAATTGCTCAAAGGTCCAAAAATCGACTATGCTAGGGCAAAAGTCAACTGTGACCCAAATACAGTCAAACTTCAAGATTTTTTGTCAAAATTCTCATTTTTAAGTATATTTCATCATTTGATCAAGGGTTGATCATGATTCATCAAGGATTGCTCAAAATTCATCAAGATTCAAAAGTTGCTAAATTAGGGTTTTGTAGGAAAAGTCAACTCAACTTTGACCAAGCATAACTTTCTCATACTTTATGAGAAATGACCTATCCAAATATCGTTTTAAAGAGGATGTAATTCCATATAATCCATATTCACACCCCAAGTTCAAAATATGCACTCACAAGAAGTTATGAATTTGGACATTATAGGTTATTTAGAAAAGTCAACAAAAACACCTTTTTTGTCAAAGATTCTAACTTGAGCATGGAATATCAAAATGAGATGAGACAAAAAGGGTTGATTATAGGACATCTCAAGCTTTCTAAAAAGTCAAAGAACACCTCCAAAAGTTCAAAATTGAAGAAGTTATGCATTGTTGAAGTTGGACTTGTTTGCAAAATTGCCAAAAGTCAACTATCCCCAAAACTTCCAATTTTGCCAAATGGGCCCATTCTTTTTCACTTGTTTTGAGTTTGACCTATTGCCCACGTGCTCTAGATTTGGCCATGTATCCATATCTCATTTTTACTATTTAATTTGATTTTTATTTGAATTAATTTATTTTAAATCAAATAAAATCACATAAAATCTAAGACATTGATAACACATGATTTTTTGGTTATTTCAGGCTCCAAATACAGCTATCATGGCAATTGAATTCATATCAAGGTTTTTATGCACAAGAATATTTGATTTGAATCAAGTTTGGAAAGGTTTTAATGGAAGATCAAATCAAATATGCAATCATCAATATATAGAGATTTGGACCAAGTTTTTCACCCTAATCCAATGCACAATACATAAGCAAGCTACAGGCACGAAAAATAGGGTTGAACATCACTTGTAGAAGCAGAACAAAAACTTGCAAAATCACAAAAAAGTGGGAGATCAAAATCAAGGTTAGAGACGTTTTCAGGGCTCGAGACTTGTCCCAATCGATTTCTAGCAACGCACACAAGCTATCCCAATCCAAACCAAGCATTCTCAGGCCCTTATACGCACTGTAAGTCTCACGCAAGTTAACCCTGTTCTTGATTTCATATCTCAGAAATTAGACATTGTTTTCATGAAATAATTGCATATTTTTAACCCTCACATCATTTGCAAGCTTTTCATAATAATCAATTGCATTTATCTGGCTTGTATAAAAAACCACCATTGTTAGGGTTTGGTTCGCGTTTTTGGGAGTTTTCGTTTCAGGTGAAATTGAGACACATGTTAGTCATGGTTGCATCCAGGAGGGTGAGACGAACACAACCCTAGCCTTAGAACTCATTTTCATGGCCTGAGAAGGATTTTGGAATAAGGCTACGACTTTAGCTACGGATGAAAATCTGCAGGTAAAAATTGCAGGAATTATAGGACAGGGATGAACTCGTGTCATCCGTTCATTGGGCCATTCAAATCTTGGCCCTTTTTTTTTATTTTCTGACCATTTGACTTTGTTTTATTATATTATTATTAATACATATTATATTAACAAGAAAAGCAACATGGTGTGGTGGCAAGCGAACTGTGTATTCTCCTTCAGGACCTGGGTTCGAATCCCAGGTCCCCCTATTTCTCAATATTATATATTTTCAGGTGTTCCAGTGCATGCGCCTATCTGCAATCCACCATACTCCCTCGCTATCCAAGCGCCAGATGGCCAAAGGGCCAGATCTGGTGGTCCATGTTGGAGGTCCACCAAAAGCCAAGTCAACACGCCCACACTGGATCCCAAAGGGTCAAACGTGCTAGCTTAATGGGCCTACAAAAAATGCTCCTTGCACCTCCTAATCAGGCCCATTCCTTCTACTTTTTATTTATTTATTTTGCTTATTTAATTTAATTGCTTTATTTTAATTACTTACTAACCAATCATATTTTTTTTCTTTTTATCAAAAAATCATCAAAAAATATTTTTATCCCATAAATTTCAGAATTCTTTTTTAATAAATACTAATTAATTAATTTAGGTTTTTAATTCTAGAATAACTTTAACCTATTTTGTAAATAAATAAAATTAATTAGACTTAATTAGGTTTTAACTACTAATTTAATTATTCTACTTTTTGTCTTAAATTAACAAAAACACAAAAATATGTCATTAATTATTTTTCATTTAATTAATTTAATTTAGTAATTAATTTAGGATTTAATTTCCTTTCTTAAATAAAAATAACCAAAAAAGGACATTTTCTTTAAAAAGGGTCAAAACCCTAATCTTGCATCAGATTTAATTTCGCGTCGCGCTTTATTTTTCTTTATCCAATTATGTATCTGCTCACGGATTGTAATAGATAATTAGGACATTTTATTTATTTACCGCTTTATTTTTATTTTATTTTCAAAGGGTTGCTTTTGGTGATGTAAATACCCGACGCCTTGTAATTTAATTTCCGCACCTTTAATTTCTGCAAATTATAACTGCTAGATGTTTGTTAATAGGGTATGCATGACAAGACTGAATGCTTAATCTTAAAATCAAATTAGATCACCCTTAACATATGCAAAGATAAAAAATAACTGAAAACGACACACTCGCACATGCGCACTCCTAGGGTGCACCCCACTTGGTTGCCTTCGTACACGGTCATTGAGTATATGTTGTTTTAGAGGTCGCCCTCTTGTCTAAAAGATCATAGTTGCCTCGAAACGGTTGCCTCGGATATTGTTGCCTCGAACAAATGATCTAAGACATTAGGGTTACCGCTAAGGTGTCCTAACATTGCTTTAGTGACAGTATGTCCCTCATTCGAATTGACCCTCAAACTCCAACGATGGTGCTACCTACTCACTAATAGTGGGATAGCATTGTTTAAAGGAAATTAGCATAGAATGATTCCTTTTTCGAGTAGGTAGGTTAGCTCTTAGATACTTGCTCTTTCAAAACAAAACTTTTTTACACTTACACTTTTACAAACAAGTTTTCAAAAACACTTCATTACACTCTTGAG
This sequence comes from Vicia faba, assembly GCA_948472305.1. Classification (NCBI taxonomy): domain Eukaryota; kingdom Viridiplantae; phylum Streptophyta; class Magnoliopsida; order Fabales; family Fabaceae; genus Vicia; species Vicia faba. The sequence goes on from OX451735.1 coordinate 1,100,281,646, forward strand.
GACAGAAGCAAGAGTTAAATCGAAGTTAAAACAAAAACTTTTTAAACCCACAAGCACAAAGAAAACAATTTTGAAAATGATGAGCAAGTACCTAAGAGCTCGTGGATAACTACAGATAGAAAGGGTGATAATACCTTCCCTTTCTATAATCTACCCCCCGTACTCAGAAATATCTCGAAAAAGGAATTTTTCTGTGCTTTTTTTCCTTTCCTTGTTGGATAAAATAAAAGTCGGTGGCGACTCTTTCTTACCGCGACATTTTGCAAAAAACAAACGCAAAACGCGAACCAGCATTCCAAAAACAGTCAGTTCTTCCCACCGTATCACAGAACTGGTGACTCTGCTAGGGAGCTTATAAGTGGGGTGTACCTTAGGATTAGTTCATCATAATGTTTTCAATTGCTTGATTTGCATGCTTTATCTTTGTTGGTTCGAATCAGAGTTACTATAGATCCTAACCCGGATCTGGGGGATACCCTTTAGGTAAGTAGCAATAAACTGTGAGGGAACTGTACGACGTAGACCGATACGGTTGAAGTAGTAGCTACGTTGGTGTGGCACTTTAGTTTGTACCGATATCCCTTGTGGCGCGAGGAGAATATGGGTCTTCCAAGGGGTTATTAAGCACCAACTGACCTTAGCACCTATAATTGACCAACTTGGCCATAGAACAATAGCAGTATGCTACACTCATTGAGACCAAACTCTCGCGATGATTCTGGCTGCAAGAAAAGGTTGCCAAACTGGAATTATGACCGATCGAGGGTGGTCAGTGATATTGAGATCCTCTAGAACCCGATTATTATTTTTAGGACAGGTTTGAAGCAACTAAACTGAAAGAGGGTAATACCTAAACTCCTTGCCAGCCTGAAATCTAAGGGCTATCTGTGTGACTTGTGTGCCCTTACCATGTTTGCTATTTGTGGATACTTGTGATGTGTTTTCTATCATGACATCATGCATCATGACATTGCATGCATCTTGCATTAGACTAACCCATTTCAAAGACAGAGGGGATTCATCTTTGTTCTGTTTTGTAGGTCATGGCACCCATGCGTAGAAACACTATTCGGATCAACTTTGTCCAGATTCCCACTCAGCTTAAGAAATTGGTTGCAAAGGTTCCAAATACTTCCTCCTTTATCATAAGACATGGTCACCTCCTAGGTTTGGTCACTTCCAGATTAGATGAATAGATGATGAGTGTTTTGTGCCAGTTCTTTGATCCACTATACCACTGCTTTACTTTTCCGGACTACCAGTTGGTCCCTACCTTGGAAGAGTTCTCTGATCTACTTGGTATCTCTATTCTGGAGCAGACCTCGTTCATAGGTTTGGAAAAAGTCCTTAGGCCGGAAGATATTTCTTCAGCCCTCTATCTGACAAAGGCTGGGGTAATGTCTAACTGGGAGACTCGAAGTGGGACAAAAGGCTTCTTGGCTAAATTCTTCGTTGATCGGGCTAATCAGTTCTGGGACAGTCTAGACTTTCAGGAATTTGAAGACATTCCGGGTCTTCTTATATATGGTTTGGTGTTGTTTCCTAACCCAGATTCTTTCGTCGACGTGAATGCAGTGAAGATTTTCATGTTCGGTAATCCTGTGCCCACTCTCTTGGGTGACATTTTGCACACTCTTTATGCTCGTACTGCTCGGAAACGGGGAACCCTTATGTGTTGTGCACCATTGCTGGCGAGGTGGTTTATTTCTCACTTCCCTAAATCAGTTTTGAAGAACAAGGAAGGCATGGGTTGGGCCTACAGGATTATGTCTCTGTCTTATAATGACATCGTCTGGAGTATAAAGGACATGGAAGAAGTGGCTATTATTGATCGTTGTGGGGAATACCCCAATGTTCCACTACTTGGAGTTAGAGGAGGGATTGCCTATAACCCTTGTTTGACCTTACGTCAGTTTGGGCGAGCTAGGAGGCAAGGACCTCATGAGTTGTTAATGCCAAGTATTGTCTTTGACTTCCAAGGGGATAGTGACGAGCATCGCCTCAGGTTCATACGAGCTTGGGACAGGGTACACAGGTATGATCCGCACGAGTTAGGGATGAAGACCTCTCTTATGATGGAGCCATATCTCTGATGGGTTCGAATCCGTGCCCAAAAGCTGGGAATTCCGTACAAAGCTGTCTTACCTGTGATTGTTGAGGTTGCTGATGAAGAAGGGGTTCCACCTACTATCCTCCACCCATACATGCTTACTAACATTGGGGCATTAAAGAGGTCTTGGATGCAGCTAAGAGAGGAACGGGATACTTACAGAGAAAAGTATCATGAACAAGAGCGGAAGATCCTGAAGTTGACAAGGCAATTGGAGAATGAGCAGATCCTCAACGACAATGTCAGCACCAAAGGCAAACGACCATGGGAGCGCTGATGTCTTTTGTTATTTTTTAGTTTTGATTTACTTTTCAGTATTTCCTTTTGTAATGCCTTAAAGGCATTTGTCAAACATTGTTTCAAATTTATCTAATAAAAGTGTGTTTCATTTTGGTTTACAAATTTGAATCTCTCGACGTCTTTGAAATCATATGACACGCATTTCATTCCATGCACCTCATCACAAGTACCCTGATAGGTTTCTCATATTCTTCGCTGTTTATTTCAGCACATCATCTCTGCTGAAACATCAACTGATCAAGCTATCAAGGCTCTGCAAGCTCAGAACGCCCAGTTTCAGGAAATGTTTATGAACTTAGCTAAGGGTCAGCAAGATTTGAAGACTCTTATCTTGAAGGATAAGAAGAAGAAGAAGAAGACGGTCCTACTGAACATGGGTCGCAGATTCAGAAACAATTTGCAAGATGAAGTCAATTTATCCCACTCATCTGGAGGGGGAGAAAACCAAGAAGAATGGAGGGTTCCTAGCCCTGTAGTATCTGATCATGAGACTGACTTTGACGAAGACCAGTATCCTCCGGCTGAGGATAGGTATAAACAGCTTGAAGACCGGTTAAGTGCGATGGAGGTCCAAAAAGTCCCTGGTCTAGACTTTGGCGATTTGGGTTTTTCATCTGGGGTGGTGATTCCCCACAAGTTTAAAGCACCAATATTTGCTAAATACGACGGGATCTCCTGCCCAAAGCTACACCTCCGTTCGTATGTTAGAAAGATCCAGCCATACACCGCTGACAAGAACCTCTGGATCCACTTCTTTCAAGACAGTCTCTCATGGACTCAGCTTGAATAGTTTTACCAGCTGGAGGGAGCTGGTGTCCGTAATTGGGAGGACTTGGCTGCTGCTTTCTACAAGCAGTACCAATACAATGCCGACCTTGCTCCCACACGTACCCAACTTCAGGGTATGTCTATGGGTGCGAGCGAAGGTTTCAAAGACTACGCTCAGAAATGGAGGGACCTTGCTGGAAGAGTATAACCCCCGCTGGCTGACAGGGAGTTAGTGGATATGTTTCTGGGGACCTTGTCTTGTCCGTATTTCAACCATCTGATTGGAAGTTCATCGTCAGGTTTTACTGAGTTAATTATGACCGGGGAAAGAGTTGAAGCCGGTATTAAGAGCGGTAAAATACAGAAGGGTGCTTCGTCAAGCACGGAGAAGAAGCCTTTTAAGAAGGAATCTGTTGTACCCAAAAATTTTCCCTCCCATAATTCTTCAAGATTTGTCAAGATCAAGCTTCAAAATCTCTCAAGGGTTGTACAGTCCAATTGCCTCCTAACACAGTCAAAATTAGGGTTTTGGTTATGGCAAGGAAATTGAGGTTTCCAAGGGTCCAATCAAGTCCCATATTCCTATAAATATTGTCAAGCATCCATATGTCAAGTTTCAAGACTCACAGCATCAAATTGCACAGTCAAAAACCCTAATTGCTTCACAATCAACTGCAGGGGTAAAATGGTCATTTGACAGTCAAAAGTCAAAATTTTTGGTCAATATCTTATTTTGAAGCAACAATCATCATTTGATCAATTCTTGATCATGATTCTCAAAGCATGGCTCAAAAAGTCTCAAGATGCAAAAGTTTCTATTTTTGGACAGCTGAAAAGTCAACTGCAAATTGACCAAGGCATAACTTCTTCATGGTTCATCAGAAAAATCCCATCTAAAGCTCATTTTTAAGGGTATGAGATTTCCTACAACTCATCTTCACACTCCAAGTCCAAAAAATTCTCTCACAAAAAGTTATCAATTTCAACATTATAGGTCATTTTCAAAAGTCAACAAAAAGGCACTTTAAGTCAAAGACCATAACTTGAGATTGGTAAATCAAAATGACATGGGACCAAAGGAATTGGTTAGAGGACTTCAATACCTTTCCAAAATGTTCAAGAACATGATCATAGCTTCAAAATTGAGCAAGATATACATTGGAGAAGTTGGGAAATTTTTGGGAATTTTCAAAAGTCAACTTTGCCTAAAACACTTCAAATTTGCTAATGGGCCTCAAATTCTTCCTTGAATCATTACCCAAAGCCTATGCACGACCCATTGAGCTTAAAAGGATTTATTTTCTTATTTTTAATTAATTAATAGAATTTTTATTCTTATTAATTCATTTAATTAGTTTTAATTGTAGAAAAAAAATCAAATAATGCTTTTTCAAATCTTTTTGTGCAGCAAATCAAACTAGGGAAAGTTGGCAAAGTCTTTTCACATCCAAGGGGACAAGATCTCCCATAATTGGCAAGGTTTCATTGAAAAAAAAGATTGAAATTTCATGATTGAAAATCAAATATTCAAATCATAAATTCATGGATCCATGGACTTGTTTTTGACCTAATTCTGATCACATACTTATGCATAACCTAACCCTATTCCACAATACACGAAGAAGCTGCAAAAAGCTCATAACCAATTTGCAAAAATTCCAAGAAATGCTTGAAACTGATTTCATGCTTGCAGTACATTCCAAAGCCTAAAAAAGATTCCAATACGTTGCTTAAGTCTCCAGGAAGCGTTTGCAATCAAGAACGAGTCAAAACGTGCAAAGAATTGAAAAACACAGGCCATACGGTTTGCCATATTTTCTTGAATTCCATATCATGATTCATGCGCATTTGATACATATTATTGGTTGTTTTGTATTCACAGGGACCTTCTGAAGCTAATGATATGATTCAATTGCATTATAAGGCTCTGTATCGTGTTTTTCCATTAACATGTTTTAGGGTTTCAGAGCTCAAAAATTGGGGCTTTGCATATGCTGTAAAATTGGACTATCAAACCAGTATAGACAAATTCCTTGCAACGAGACGAAGCGATTGAAACCCTCATGCTCAATTTATTTAACCTATGGGCGTAATCGCTATTTTCCACACTTTCAATTTGTGGGGGTTTAAAACCCCCGCTACTTGTTTCATATAATTGCAGGCAAACGAAGAAGAAGCATGCGTGGCAAGGTGTGATAGGGGCATTCAAATATCTGGCGCGTTTTCTTGTTTTATATTATTAACCATTGTTTTTCTATATAACATTTGTTTTCCATTATATGTACAAGCGCGTTGCCTGGTTCAGTTGGTTGATGAGGTGTATTACAAGCATTGGGACCTGGGTTCGATTCCCAGGTCCCCCCCACATAATTCATGATTTTTGTTATAATGCTTTCCTATGCAGCGCTCACTAAAGGGCTCACCATACACGCTCACGCTTCGGCCTGCCAAGTGGACATGAGATCAATCTGAAGGCGACAGAAGGAGGTCTATCATACGCCTGGGTCAACCAACGTGCACATGATTGGGAAAGTCAAACAAGGCTTTGTTCTAATGGGCCAGAATTGCACAATTAACCTCCATATGGGCCTGACACCCCCCTTTGGTTTGCATATTTTTCAATTTTATTTTCTTTTCTCTTCTAATTCTTTTTAATTATTTTTATTAATTCACCATAAAATTAATTTTCATAATAAAAAATCAGAAACCAAAAAAAGTTTTATATTTAATTATTATTAATTTCATCACTAACCTATTTTTTATAAATAAATAACTAACAATTAATCTAGTTTAAATTAGGTTTTAATTCAAAATTTTCTTAATAAATAAAATACATAGAATTAGGTTTTTTGACATTTTATCTGTTTCTTAATTATTTTTCCTCATTATTTAGTATTATTATTAATTACTATTTATTTTTGTACATAAATATATAAATTAACTAATTATCTAGTAAATTAGGTCAACTTTGATGTTTTTATTAATAATTAAAATAATTTAGAACTAGGGTTTCATTAACTTTAATTTTAATTCCTTTTTTTCCTTATTTCATTAAAAATCCAAAAACATCAAAAATTACTTTCCTTTCTTCAATTAAATAATAATTAGACTTTAATTTAATTTAATTTCAAGCAAGGGGTCAAAACCCTCGGACGTTCAATTTTAATTTCTATTTCGCGCATTATTTTCTTTTTGAATATTATGTAACTGCTCAAGGATGTAATAGTAATTAGGTTTACCGCATTTATTTACTTTCCGCATCTTTTATCAAAAACGGGTCTTTGTACTTTGGCGATGTATAGACCTGCGCCTTGTAATAGCGTAGCTATATATTTCCGTCTTTTAATTTTCTGCACTCTTAAATTCTAACTTTGTATGAAAGAATGTATGCTAATTAAAAACAAGCGTAGCTCACAATGCCATGATCAAAGATAACTGTTAAACTGAAAACAGCACACAAATACACACACCACTTCTAGGGTACGCCTCACTTGTTGCCTTCGAAACGTGGTCGTCAAGTATAGGACGTTTTAGTAAGTCCTTATGTCCATGATCCAGTTGCCTCGAAACAGTTGCCTCGAAACAGTTGCCTCGGAATAGTTGCCTCGAAACGGTTGCCTCGGATTAAAAAAGGATCAAGGACATAAGGGTAGCTTCTAAGGTGTCCTAATTGTTGCTTCGGTGACCACACTGTCCCTAAACTCGAATTGACCCGAACACCTCCAATGGTGGTGCTACCTACCTCTCAATGGTGGGATGGCACTATCTTAAGGACTTCTACACAGCTTAATTCCTTAGGGTAGGTAGATGAATCATAGATACTTGCTCTCTAAAAAACAAAACAAAAACCTTTTCACACCTACACTTTCAAAAAGCTTTCAAAACAATTTTTCAAACACTCTTGAGGACTGATACAAGAGTTATTCAGGAATCTTTCAAAGAAACTTTTTTTCAAAAAAACCACACACACTTGAAAAGCAAACATCTTTTGAAAACATAAGAGCAAGTATCTAAGAGCCCATGGATAACCATGGATAGAAATGGTGCTAACACCTTCCCTTTCTATAAATCTACCTCCCAAACCGAGAAACGTTCTCATAAGGAATTTTGCTGTGCTTTTGTCCTGTCCATGTTGGAGAAAATAAAAGACGATGGCGACTCTTGCTTCCGCGACATTTCGCGAACCAGCTTAAAAAACAGTCAGTTCTATTTCCACCGATCACAGAACTGGCGACTCTGCTGGGGACACTTTAAAAGTGAGGTGTACCTTAGGACTAAGATCACTTGTGTCTTCAATTGTCTGAATTGTTTGCTTTATTATTGTGGGTACTGTCTTGGGAGTTCTATAGATCCTAACCAGGATCTGGGGAATACCTTCTTAGAAAGTAGCAACAAGATTGTGAGGGAACTGTGCGGGGTATACCGACACGGTTGAAGCAGTCTGCTATGTTGATGTGGCACTTTGGTGAGTACCGGTAACCCTTGAGTCAAGTCAAGGAGAGTATGGGGCCGTCGCGTGGTGTCGTGAAGTATCAACTGACCTTAGGAACCTTAATTGAACCATCTTGTCCTCTTTAGGGTAGTGAGATAACTGACTTTGGTGCAGTCCGAGGTTGGTTGATACTCGATACTACACTCAATTGAGGGTTGTTTTCTTGGAATATTTCGGTCGCCAGTTCAGTGGCTAAATCGAAACGATGAACACAGAAAGCAATCGAATGATATGGAGACCCTTAGAACCCAGTTACTTCTGATAGGACAGGTTTGAGCCCACCAACCTCAAGAGGGTAATACCTAGACCCCATGCTGGCCTAAACTCTAAGGGCTGTCTTGTGTGACTTGTGTTCCTTACCATGTTTGCTTTTTGTGAATACTTGTGGTGTGTTTTTATCATAGCATCATAACATCATACAGCATCATATGCATTGACTAACCATTTCAGGGGTTCGAATCTTCATCTTTGTTCTTGTTTTGTAGGACATGGAAACTATCCGCAGAAAGACAATTCAGATCAGCCTTGTAAGGATCCCTCCTCAGCTTAAGGAACTTATATCCAGGATTCCCGAGAGTTCTTCTTTCAGTGAGAAACATGGAAGACTCATCATCTTGGTCAACACCAACATTGAGGAAGATATGATAAAGGTCCTCTTCCAGTTCTTTGACCCTCTGCACCACTGCTTTACTTTCCTGGATTATCAACTGGTGCCTACATTGGAAGATTTCTCCCGGCTTCTGAAGATCCCTATCCTTAGTCAACTACCCTACAACGGTACGGAAAGGGAACCCAAACTTGAAGAGATTGCTAAAGCATTACGCCTACAACCATCTGACATTAAGGGACATTGGGAAGTTAGAAGTGGTATCAAAGGGTTCTTGGCCAAGTTTCTGTTTGAGAAGGCCCAAGAATGTTGGAATTCCCTTGACCTACAAGCCTTTGAAGAAGTTGTGGCTCTCCTTGTCTATGGGTTGGTGTTGTTCCCGAATCCCGATCAGCTTATAGATATCAATGCTGTCAAGATCTTCATGTCCAGGAATCCTATACCTACGTTGCTTGGGGACATTCTTCACTCATGTTACACTCGAACCATGAAGAAAAGAGGTGTTCTCATGTGCTGCACTCCTCTCCTGGGAAGGTGGTTTATTTCTCACCTTCTGCAATCAGTTTTGAAGAATGAGCGGGGTTTGAGATGGTCATAATGATTAATGACTCTTACACATGCTGATATACATTGGTGTTCTCGGTCCAGAGAAGACGTCACTATCATTGATCGTTGCGGGGAGTTTCCTAATGTTCCTTTACTTGGAATCAGAGGAGGTATTACTTACAACCTGTGTCTGGCTTGGAGACAGTTTGGATATGCTCGGAGGGATGGCCCTCATGACATGTTAATTCCTGACATAGTTTTTGACTTCGACAACGATGCACAAGGACTTCGCCAGAGATTTATCAGAGCTTGGAGGATGCCCAGCAAGGTAGACAGCAAGACACTGGGGCACATGAACTCCATCCCGTTGGAACCTTATCTCAAGTGGGTACGAGCCCGCTCCCAGAAGTTAGTGATGCCATATCCTCATGTTCTCCCTGTGATCAAAGAGCCAGTTTTGGAAGGAGAGGTGCCCTACACCATTCAACATCCTGACATGCCTACATCCTGGGAAGAAATGCAGAAGAGCTGGATCCAGCTTAAGGAAGAACGGAATTCTCTTGAGTCCAGTCTACATGCTAGTGAGAAGAAGGTCTTGGAGCTTACCCGCCTACTGCACGAGGAAAAGACTCTCAACACTTACATAGCCCCAAAGAGGATACGCAGTGTCTTTTGGGATTGATTTGCTTTGTAATGTTTGCCCATAAGGCCTTGATGTACTGAACAATTATTTCTTAATGATAACGTGTGTTCCTTTTTGTCTACAACGAATTTGAACTTTCGAACCCTTGAATGCATTGCATAAACACATATCATGCATCATGTGCATAGCAGGTACTCTTTTTACAGGTGGTTTAATCTTCTTCGCTGTTTATTTCAGCTCGCCATCATGAATCCTGAATCATCTACTGAGCAATCCATCAAGGCCCTCCAGGCTCAAAACGCCCAGTTCCAAGAACTGATCATGAGTTTGGCCCAAGGTCAAGAGGAATTGAAGGCTTTGCTGGTCAAGAAGAAGAAGAAGAGAACTGTACTATTCAACACTGGCCGGAGGTTTGGTAACACACTGCAAAATGAGGTTGATCAAGCTGGTTCTTCTGTAGGGAAAGGCAGTCCCCAGGGAGGAAAGGTTCCTAGTCCGGTGGTCTCTGACAACGAGACTGATTTCAATGAGGAGCAGTATCCTCCAACTGAAGACAAGTACAAGCAGTTAGAGGATCGTCTGAATGCCATGGAAATTCAACAAGTGCCTGGGTTGGAATTCGGAGACCTGGGTCTATCTTCTGGTGTGGTAATCCCACACAAGTTCAAAGCACCATCTTTCGCAAAGTATGACGGGGCGTCCTGCCCTAAGCTACATCTCAGATCTTATGTGCGGAAGATCCAGCCGTATACTGTGGACAAGAACTTATGGATCCATTTCTTCCAGGAGAGTCTTGTAGGGACTTATCTCGAATGGTTCTATCAGCTGGATGGAACCAAGGTTCGTAACTGGGAGGACTTGGCTACTGCTTTTTACAAGCAGTATCAGTACAATGCCGACCTCGCTCCTACACGTACCCAACTCCAGGGTATGTCGCTAGGATCGGGAGAAGGTTTTAAAGAGTATGCGCAGAAGTGGAGGGACCTGGCTGGCAGGGTGCAACCACCATTAACCGACCGTGAACTAGTGGACATGTTCTTGGGTACCCTATTCGGGCCGTTCTTCAATCATCTCATTGGTAATTCGTCTGCAGGGTTTACAGACCTCATTCTGACTGGGGAAAGGATAGAAGCTTGGATGAAATCAGGGAAGATACATAAAGGTGTGTCGTCAAGTTCTGAGAAGAAGCCTTTCAAAAAGGAAGCCAGTGCTTTGTATGGGCCTAGAAGGCAAAATAAACCAGAACGCCGCCAAGCTGTCAACGCGGTGGTAATTGCAAAGCCTGCTGCCGCTCCTCGGCAACCTAACCAACCAAGGGGTGAGACACCCAGAAGAGAATATACTCGGCGTAGTATGACCTTGTCACAGATCTTGCCGCAACTGCTATCGACCAACTTGGTAACCGTCAGAGAAGCTCCGAAGGTGGTAAACACAACCTCTCCGAAGTATAATCCCAACGCCCGCTGTGCTTATCACTCTGATAGCCCGGGGCATTCTACTGATGATTGCTGGGCCCTAAGAAATAAGGTGCAGGACCTTATCGATGCTAAAGAGGTTCAGTTCGAGGCGCCCGAGAAGCCTAATGTGGTGACAGCTCCCTTGCCCGACCATGGGGTGAATGCTATCAGAGATGGCGACGAAGTGGAAGAATCTGAGTTCAACAGCTGGATCTGCCTGACGACCGACGGTGGACTGAACAATTGGACTGCAAAAGACTACATACCTGTTACTTTTGTTACGCAGTAATGAATTCCTTTGTTTTTTTAATTTGTAATGAATAATAAATTGAAACTTTCTGGCCCGGTGTCTTACCCGGGGCACCGTTGGTTTCATTTGTGAGGGCTTATTACTTGTCATTTCCATATATCATGAATAAAGACATTGGACGTTTTTCGCATTTCAAATCTTGTGCTCCCTTTCTTTCTTTCTTTATATATTGCAAAACAGCTATATTTACACACACTCACTCATACAGGTTTCAATCCACTCTGGATCTCACTGGTAACGACTCTGCTACTGCCAGTTATGACTTCGAAAATCCGATCAACTTAGCTGAAGACGAAGGGGAAGATGATTGCGAAGTGCCTGGTGAACTTGCAAGACTGCTACTCCAGGAAGAGAGGGCCATTCAGCCACATGAAGAGCCAGTGGAAACGGTAAATCTGGGTACTGAGGCAGACAGAAGGGAAGTTAAGTTGGTGCCAATCTAGAGCTCAGCGTGAAACAGCGGTTGGTTTAGATGTTGCATGATTATGTGGAAATCTTTGCCTGGTCCTACGAAGACATGCCTGGGTTGGATACCGACATTGTGGTCCATCACCTGCCTACCAAGGAAAACTGCCCTCCGGTTAAACAGAAGGTCCGCCGTATGCATCCAAAGATGTCCGAAAATATCAAAGCTGAGGTTATGAAGCAATTTGACGTCGGGTTTCTAGCAGTGACTTCTTACCCTCAGTGGGTTGCCAACGTGGTTCCGGTGCCAAAGAAAGATGGTAAGGTCAGAATGTGTGTCGATTACAGGGATCTGAACAGGGCCAGCCCCAAGGATGACTTCCCTCTACCTCACATCGACGTTCTGGTTGACAATACTGCTCAGCATAAGGTGTTCTCCTTCATGGATGGTTTCTCAGGTTATAATCAGATCAAGATGGCTCCTGAAGATATGGAAAAGACTACCTTTGTTACTCAGTGGGGCACCTTCTGCTACAAGGTCATGCCATTCGGGTTGAAAAATGTTGGGGAAACCTACCAACGTGCCATGGTTGCCTTATTTCATGACATGATCCATCATGAGATAGAAGTGTATGTCGAAGATATGATTGCAAGGTCCCAAACTGAGGAGGAACACCTTGACCATCTGCAGAAATTGTTTGACCGTCTGAAGTTGTACAAGCTGAGGTTGAATCCAAACAAGTGTACATTTGGGGTAAGATCTGGAAGGTTGCTAGGCTTCGTCGTGAGCGACAAAGGTATTCAAGTGGACCCTGCCAAGGTTAAAGCCATACAAGAGATGCCAGTTCCCAAGACAGAGAAAGAAGTCAGAGGCTTTCTAGGACGTATGAATTACATTGCCCGATTCATCTCGCACCTAACTGCTACCTGTGAACCAATCTTCAAGCTACTGAAGAAAGATCAGGTAGTACATTGGAACGATGAATGTCAGGCCGCTTTCGACAAAATCAAAGAGTATCTCCAAGAACCACACATTCTTATGCCACCAGTTGAAGGGAGACCTCTAATACTATACTTGACAGCTCAATGGGGTGTGTGCTGGGGCAGCATGACGAGTCTGGCCGAAAAGAGCATGCCATTTATTACCTTAGCAAAAAGTTTGCCGACTGTGAGACCCGATACTCACTGCTCGAGAAAACTTGTTGCGCTTTGGTATGGGCTGCTCGCCGGTTGAGACAGTATATGCTGACTCACACTACTCTATTGATTTTAAAAATGGATCCAATAAAGTACATACTCGAAAAGCCTGCTCTGTCTGGAAGAATAGCAAGATGGCAGATGATCTTGACAGAATACGACATCTAGTATACAACTCAGAAAGCTATCAAAGGAAGTGTATTGGCAGACCACTTGGCACACCAGGCAGTAGACGACTACCAGTCAATGAACTTTGAATTTCCTGACGAGAACATCATGGTAGTGACTGATTGTGAAGTACCTGGACCAGATGAAGGACCTGAGGAATGATCCCGATGGTCTATTCACTTTGACGGAGCCTCCAACGCTTTGGGTAACGGCATCGGCGCTGTGATCATATCCCCCAAAGGCACTCATACTCCACTTACTGCCCGGCTATGTTTCAACTGCACCAACAACATGGCGGAGTATGAGGCATGCATCATGGGTCTTCAAGCTGCGATTGACTTAAGGATCAAGTTTCTGAGTGTCTTCGGAGATTACGCTCTCGTGATCAATCAGATCAAAGGCGAGTGGGATACGAAACACCCAAACCTTATTCCTTACAAAGAGTGTGTGTTGACATTGATCCCCCATTTCACAGAGATAACTTTTGAACACTTCCCAAGAGAGGAGAATCAGCTGGCGGACGCGTTAGCTACGATGTCTTCTATGTTCAAAGTCAAATGGGACAACGAGGCTCCCCGGATCATCATCTGGAAATTGGACGAACCTGCATATTGTTGTGATCTTGAGGCTAAGATAGTAACTGAAAAACCTTAGTATCATGAAGTGAAGAGGTGCTTGGAAGCTCAAGAATACCCTGAAGGTGCATCCATCAACGACAAAAAGTTTTTGAGAAGGTTCGCTGCGAAGTTCTTCCTCAGCAACGGCATTCTGTACAAGCGAAACCATGATTCAACCTTACTGCGTTGTGTGGATAAGACTGAAGCAGAAAAGATCATGGCAGAGCTGCATGAAGGTACCTTTGGAACACATTCCTGTGGACATACCATGGCAAAGAAAATCCTTCGGGAAGGATATTTCTTGTCCACAATGGAAGCCGACTGTTACCAGCATTCTCGGACATGTCATAAATGCCAGATATATGCAGATAAGGTGCACGTTCCTCCAGTTCCTCTGAATGTCTTCACTGCACCTTGGCCTTTTGCAATGTGGGGCATTGTTATGATCGACGAGATTAAACCTACAACATCCAATGGGCATCGCTTCATCCTGGTGGCGATCGATTACTTTACAAAGTGGGTTGAAGCAGCTTCCTACGCCACTGTAACCAAGAATGTCGTGGCACGGTTTATTCGGCACAACTTGATCCGTCGATACGGCGTCCCAGAAAGGATCATTACGGACAACGGTACCAATCTTAACAATAAGATGATCACTGAGCTCTGCGAGCAATTCAAGATACAGCACCACAACTCTTCTCCTTACCGACCGAAGATGAATGGGGCTGTAGAAGCAGCTAATAAGAATATCAAAAAGATTGTGCAGAAGATGACAGTGACCTATAAAGATTTGCACGAGATGTTACCATTTACTCTTCATGGGTACCGTACCTCAGCAAGGACGTCAACCGGGGCAACTCCTTTCTCCTTGGTCTATGGCATGGAGGCAGTCTTGCCGATTGAAGTTCAGATACCCTCTCTTCGGATAATGAAGGATGCAGGCTTGAGCGAAGATGACTGGATCCAGACCCGACTTGATCAATTAAATCTAATTGACGGAAAGAGACTCACTGCTATTTGTCACGGTCAAACGTATCAAAAACGGATGATCAGGGTATTTAACAAGAAAGTCAGACCACAAGAGTATCAAGTTGGGGACCTGGTAATCAAACGCATCATTCTTCCTCAAAGTGATCCCAGGGGAAAATGGACCCCCACATACGAAGGGCCATTTGTGGTTAAACATGTGTTCTCAGGAGGAGCCATGATTCTAACCACCATGGATGGTGACGACCTTCCTCACCCCGCCAATGCAGACATAGTAAAAAGATACTACACATGATAAAAGACCCGCTAGGTTGACATACCTAGGCAAAAATTAGGGCTTCCCGGCGAACCAAAAGGGTTCGGGCAAAAATAAGGGATGAAATAAAAAAAAATCTGTACACCCGGAAAGTCGAAAAACTGAAAAGGCGGCTTGGGCAAAAATGGGTATCCCGGTGGACTGAAAACCCGAAAGGGCAGTCCAGGCAAAAGTTAGGGATAAGCGTAATACTATGTCTCATTGGATCACCTTGCATCCAGAATCTGGTATCAAACATCAGGTTCAGACGGCATCAACCAGTCAGCTTCATCTTCAACTAAGCAGCCAAGTGATGAGACGCTTGAAGATATAAAGGCGATAGCAGAGTTGGAACCCAGTGGGATTGTTCTTTTCACATAGCTGTTTTGTTTTCCATTTTCACAAAATTGTATAAACTCTGTTGTTCGGCGGCGTTCTCTTACTAGGACGTCAGTCTCTTGTACATAAACGCCTATTTACAGGCAAATTCAAAAATCAATACAAATTCACTTTTCAGACCAATTGCCAATTGTTTTGCCTTTTTCTGTTTTGCCTTGCGAAGAACGTCCAATGTTCAATTGTGATATATGCATTTGACACTAATTGCTAACTCATAAATATTTGCATGCGAAACAAAGGATTAATTACAAGTAACATCAGAAACAGGGGCAATAATGAGTTGTCTAAGTGATCTAATTGCTCTGTCCACCAAGGTACCGAGGTAAGTTCGGCTGGAGAACGTAACCAGGATACCTTCACTCCCCGCCGAGTAGGACAAGATTCAACAATACTCCCCCAAGGAATTGGTCTCCCATAAGCCCTAACAAGGCACAGTATCTCCAGCAAGTCAGCGACACTCTCCCCAAGCAGAGTTAGCCTACAGTCAGCCTTATGGAAGTTGGGTTATCCCCCGAAGATCTCAACATTCCCCAACGGAGTATACAGACATTCCTAACAAGCATCCCCGGCAGTCTTGATCTAAGATTGTTCCCCGACGGTATACCGGACATCTAGTGGAGCCACTCCCCAGTGCAATCTCAAAAGTTTCCCCAAGAGAGTTGAATCAATCTCCCCAGTAGGAAGCTTATCCCCAGTAGATTCTGGAAGCTTGTCACCCGCATAGTACGAACGCTCTCCCCCGGCTTTATTCAAAGGTTATTTCCCCACCAGGATATAACTGGGTTATCCTCAGCCAATTGCCACGGAAAGATCGTCCCCGGCGAAGTCTTCCTATCCCCAGCGGAGTTCATCAAAACTTATCAACGGAATCCCCAGAGGAGTTATCATCAGCATCTCAGCAAAGTACCTCTCTTCCCACAGAGTAATTCCCCGCAGAGTAATCTCTTCAACAAGTTTATTCCCCAACGGAGTCATCTTCTCCTACCGGTTTATTCTTGCAATTATCATCCCCAGCGGAAACGAAGAACTCTACTCTTCAAACGTCATCCCAGGAGTTAACTTCCCGGCGTTCGTCAAGGATTTATTTTCCCAGACGAAAACACATTCATAAACATATCACATTTCATACATCCTGCTTTTATACATTATAGCATGCATACGCATCATAACACACTATCTCATTTATTTTAAGCATCATGACATCGTGCATTTCATACATCATGACATTGCATACAACTGATGTTTTGCCTTTTCAGGAAAAAGGTCAATCCAAAGATGATTACTATCAACTGTCGCAATTCCATATTCGATACCTGTATCTAGCCAGGGCATATCTGTGAGTGATTTGATTGTAGATTCGATACCTGTATCCAGCCAGGGCATATCTGCATGAAGAGTTTAGAGATTTGATACCTGTATCCAGCCAGGGCATATCTGTAGACGACTTGTTCCAGATTCGATTCCTGTATCTAGCCAGGCATATCTGTGAGTAACTGATTGTAGATTCGACGCCTGTATCCAGCCAGGGCATGTCTGCATGAAGAGTTTAGAGATTCGATACTTGTATCAAACCAGGGCATATCTGTAGACGACTAATTCCAGACTCGATTCCTGTATCCCGCCAGGGCACGTCTGAAGAGTTTGAAGATCCGATTCCTGTATCTTGCCAGGGTGTATCTGATGACGACTAATTCCATACTCGATTCCTGTATCCTGCCAGGGCACGTCTGAAGAGTTTGAAGATCCGATTCCTGTATCTTGCCAGGGTGTATCTGTTGACGACTATTCTCCGGACTCGATTCCTGTATCCTACCAGGGCACGTCTGAAGAGTTCGAAGATCCGATTCCTGTATCTTGCCAGGGTGTATCTGTTGACGACTAATTCCAGACTCGATTCTTGTATCTTGCCAGGGCACGTCTGAAGAGTTCGAAGATCCGATTCCTGTATCTTGCCAGGGTGTATCTGTTGACGACTAATTCTAGACTCGATTCCTGTATCTTGCCAGGGCACGTCTGAAGAGTTCGAATATCCGATTCCTGTATCTTGCCAGGGTGTATCTATTGACGACTGATTCCAGACTCGATTCCTGTATCTTTCCAGGGTACGTCTGAAGAGTTTGAAGATCTGATTCCTGTATCTTGCCAGGGTGTATCTGTTAACGACTATTTCCATATTCGATTCCTGTATCTAGCCAGGGCACATCTGTGAATAACTGATTGAAGATTCGACACCTGTATCCAGCCAGGGCACATCTACATAAAGAGTTCGAAGATCAACTCATGTAACAGGCCAGGTAATTATCTTTCTTTCTCAGGTACGCAAGTTCTCGCTAAGGAATCTCTTACGCGATCGACACCTAGATGGCATCTGTAAGCCCATCCACATACCAACAGTCTCCAAATGGCGTCTATAAGCCCATTCCCAATAAAGTTGTCACACTTCTAGATGGCATCTATAAGCCCATCCTCCTATCCATCAGTCTCCAAATGGCATATGTAAGCCCATTCCCGCCATCACATTGCTAACATGTGAGCGCAAATTTCTGGGCACTTTAGTGTTCAATCATCTTCCACCTTCGGATCACGAAAGGCACGCCAGCCAATCTACATCCTCAGGTCTAAGAAGATTGAACAGGGGCAACTGTTGTACCCCAAAATTTGCCCTCCCATAATTCTTCAAGATTTGTCAAGATCAAGCTTCAAAATCTCTCAAGGGTTGCACAGTCCAATTGCCTCACAACACAGTCAAAATTAGGGTTTTGGTTCTGGCAAGGAAACTGAGGTTTCCAAGGGTCCAATCAAGTCCCATATGCCTATAAATATTGTCAAGCATCCATATGTCAAGTTTCAAGACTCACATCATCAAATTGCACAGTCAAAAACCCTAATTGCTTCACAGTCAACTGCATGGGTAAAATGGTCATTTGACAGTCAAAAGTCAAAAATTTTGGTCAATATCTTATTTTGAAGCCACAATCATCATTTTATCAATTCTTGATCATGATTCTCAAAGCATGGCTCAAAAAGTCTCAAGATGCAAAAGTTTCTATTTTTGGACAGCTGAAAAGTCAACTGCAAATTGACCAAGGCATAACTTCTTCATGGTTCATCAGAAAAATCCCATCCAAAGCTCATTTTTAAGGGGATGAGATTTCCTACAACTCATCTTCACACTCCAAGTCCAAGAAATGCTCTCACAAGAAGTTATCAATTTCAACATTATAGGTCATTTTCAAAAGTCAACAAAAAGGAACTTTAAGTCAAAGAACATAACTTGAGATTGGTAAATCAAAATGACATGGGACCAAAGGCATTGGTTAGAGGACTTCAAGACCTTTCCAAAATGTCCAAGAACATGATCATAGCTTTAAAATTGAGCAAGATATGCATTGGAGAAGTTGGGAAATTTTTGGGAATTTTCAAAAGTCAACTTTGCCTAAAACACTTCAAATTTGCTAATGGGCCTCAAATTCTTCCTTGAATCATTACCCAAAGCCTATGCACGACCCATTGAGCTTAAAAGGATTTATTTTCTTATTTTTAATTAATTAATTTAATTTTTATTCTTATTAATTCATTTAATTAGTTTTAATTGTAGAAAAAAAATCAAATAATGCTTTTTCAAATCTTTTTGTGCAGCAAATCAAACTAGGGCAAGTTGGCAAAGTCGTTTCACATCCAAAGGGACAAGATCTCCCATAATTGGCAAGGTTTCATTCAAAAAAAAGATTGAAATTTCATGATTGAAAATTAAATATTCAAATCATAAATTCATGGATCCATGGGCTTGTTTTTGACCTAATTCTGATCACATACTTATGCATAACCTAACCCTATTCCACAATACACGAAGAAGCTTCAAAAAGCTCATAACCAATTTGCAAAAATTCTAAGAAAAGCTTGAAACTGATTTCATGCTTGCAGTACATTCCAAAGCCTAAAAAAGATTCCAATACGTTGCTTAAGTCTCCAGGAAGCGTTTGCAATCAAGAACGAGTCAAAACGTGCAAAGAATTGAAAAACACAGGCCATACGGTTTGCCACATTTTCTTGAATTCCATATCATGATTCATGTGCATTTGATACATATTATTGGTTGTTTTGTATTCACAGGGACCTTCTGAAGCTAATGATATGATTCAATTGCATTATAAGGCTATGTATCGTGTTTTGCCATTAACATGTTTTAGGGTTTCAGAGCTCAAAAATTGGGGCTTTGCATATGCTGTAAAATTGGACTATCAAACCAGTATAGACAAATTCCTTGCAACGAGACGAAGCGATTGAAACCCTCGCGCTCAATTTATTTAACCTATGGGCGTAATCGCTATTTTCCACACTTTCAATTTGTGGGGGTTTAAAACCCCCGCTACTTGTTTCATATAATTGCAGGCAAACGAAGAAGAAGCATGCGTGGCAAGGTGTGATAGGGGCATTCAAATATCTGGCGCGTTTTCTTGTTTTATATTATTAACCATTGTTTTTCTATATAACATTTGTTTTCCATTATATGTACAAGCATGTTGCCTGGTTCAGTTGGTTGATGAGGTGTATTGCAAGCATTGGGACCTGGGTTCGATTCCCAGGTCCCCCCATATAATTCATGATTTTTGTTATAATGCTTTACTATGCAGCGCTCACTCAAGGGCTCACCATACACGCTCGCGCTTCGGCCTGCCAAGTGGACATGAGATCAATCTGAAGGCCACAGAAGGAGGTCTATCATACGCCTGGGTCAACCAACGTGCACATGATTGGGAAAGTCAAACAAAGCTTTATTCTAATGGGCCAGAATTGCACAATTAACCTCCATATGGGCCTGACACCCCCCTTTAGTTTGCATATTTTTCAATTTTATTTTATTTTCTCTTCTAATTCTTTTTAATTATTTTTATTAATTCACCATAAAATTAATTTTCATAATAAAAAATCAGAAACCAAAAAAATGTTTTATATTTAATTATTATTAATTTCATCACTAACCTATTTTTTATAAATAAATAACTAACAATTAATCTAGTTTAAATTAGGTTTTAATTCAATATTTTCTTAATAAATAAAATACATAGAATTAGGTTTTTTGACATTTTATCTTTTTCTTAATTATTTTTCCTCATTATTTAGTATTATTATTAATTACTATTTATTTTTGTACATAAATATATAAATTAACTAATTAACTAGTAAATTAGGTCAACTTTGACATTTTTATTAATAATTAAAATAATTTAGAACTAGGGTTTCATTAACTTTAATTTTAATTCCTTTTTTTACTTATTTCATTAAAAATCCAAAAACATCAAAAATTACTTTCCTTTCTTCAATTAAATAATAATTAGACTTTAATTTAATTTAATTTCAAGCAAGGGGTCAAAACCCTCGGACGTTCAATTTTAATTTCTATTTCGCGCAATTTTTTCTTTTTGAATATTATGTAACTGCTCAAGGATGTAATAGTAATTAGGTTTACCGCATTTATTTACTTTCCGCGTCTTTTATCAAAAACGGGTCTTTGTACTTTGGCGATGTATAGACCTGCGCCTTGTAATAGCGTAGCTTTATATTTCCGTCTTTTAATTTTCCGCACTCTTAAATTCTAACTTTGTATGAAAGAATGTATGCTAATTAAAAACAAGCGTAGCTCACAATGCCATGATCAAAGATAACTGTTAAACTGAAAACAGCACACAAATACACACACCACTTCTAGGGTACGCCTCACTTGTTGCCTTCGAAACGTGGTCGTCAAGTATAGGACGTTTTAGTAAGTCCTTATGACCATGATCCAGTTGCCTCGAAACAGTTGCCTCGAAACAGTTGCCTCGGAATAGTTGCCTCGAAACGGTTACCTCGGATTAAAAAAGGATCAAGGACATAAGGGTAGCTTCTAAGGTGTCCTAACTGTTGCTTCGGTGACCACACTGTCCCTAAACTCGAATTGACCCGAACACCTCCAACGGTGGTGCTACCTACCTCTCAATGGTGGGATGGCACTACCTTAAGGACTTCTACACAGCTTAATTCCTTAGGGTAGGTAGATGACTCATAGATACTTGCTCTCTAAAAAACAAAACAAAAACCTTTTCACACCTACACTTTCAAAAAGCTTTCAAAACAATTTTTCAAACACTTTTGAGGACTGATACAAGAGTTATTCAGGAATCTTTCAAATAAACTTTTTTTCAAAAAAACCACACACACTTGAAAAGAAAACATCTTTTGAAAACATAAGAGCAAGTATCTAAGAGCCCATGGATAACCATGGATAGAAAGGGTGCTAACACCTTCCCTTTCTATAAATCTACCTCCCGAACCGAGAAACATTCTCATAAGGAATTTTGTTGTGCTTTTGTCCTGTCCATGTTGGAGAAAATAAAAGACGTTGGCGACTGTTGCTTCCGTGACATTTCGCGAACCAGCTTAAAAAACAGTCAGTTCTATTTCCACCGATCACAGAATCCAACGCAGTTTACAGCGCGAAGAGCCATAATAGACCTGAACGCCGCCAAGCTGTTAATGCGGTTGTTATATCAAGACCTGCTGTTGCTCCTCAATGCAACAATCATCCAAAGGCCGAGAGACCGCGAAGACAATTCACTCAGCTCAACATGACTTTATCCCAAATTCTGCCGCAGTTATTAAATACCAACTTGGTGATTCCGAAGGAGGCCCCGAAGAATCCAAATACAACATCACCCATGTACAATCCAAACGCCCGATGTGCTTTTCACTCCGATAGCCCGGGGTACGATTCGAATGACTGGTGGGTTTTGAAGAATAAGGTACATGACTTGATTGATGCTAAGGAGATTGAGTTCGAAGCGCCTGAAACGCCTAATGTTATGACTGCTCCTATGCCCAAGCATGGAGTGAATGCTGTAGATGAAGACTCGTTTGTGGTTTTTGTGAAAGACATTGTTACTCCATTGATGACTGTGAAGAAGAACCTTCTATTAGCCGGTTTATTTCTGGGCTGTGGCGAAGGTTTCCGTCTGTGTTCCGTCCTAACTAATGGTTGCCATCTTCTGAAGTCAGGTGTGCAATGCCTGATGGATAATAAAGAAATTCTGTTTGAGAAGACTTTTGTTCCTTTGGTTCCTACTGAAGAAGTTGCTATAATCACCATTTTCGACAATTCTTCCAAGGCTTCCTCGAGAAAACCTTTTAGAATTACATCTGTTCCAAGAATCGCTCCCTTGATCATTACTGTTCCTGGGCCTATCCCCTATACATCTGATAAAGCTGTCCCATGGCATTACGGGGCTGACGTGTATTATCACAGAGTTAAACAAGATTTGAGTGCTGAAGAGGCTGATACTGACGTCAGCAATATCGTTGGATCTAGTAAAGTCACCAGCAGCGGAAGGCTTTTCTCCCCTGAGATCTCTCCACTAGTTGTTCGGAAGCCTGTTGTTATTACACCTGCCAGTACACCTGCTATTGTCCCTGTTCATGTTCCAATTCTTACTCCTATTGCCGAGTCATCTGACACTCAGGGCAAAGGGACCACTGATGAGCCTGCCCAGACGGAAGCACCGAAGAGGATTACTGTTGAAGCCTCTAGACAAGAGATGGAAGAAATTTTGAAGATCATCAAAAAGAGCGACTACAACGTAGTCGAGCAGCTGGGACAAACCCTGTCCAAAATCTCTATGTTGTCTCTGTTGCTATGCTCAGAAGCCCATGCCAAGGCTCTGATTACTTTCCTGAAAACTGCACACGTACCCCAGGAAACGTCTACTGACCAGTTCAAAGACTGTGTGGCGAGTTTAACTGCTGATAACGGTATGGGTTTCTCCGATGCCGACTTGACTGCCAAGGGGAAGAATCATAATGACGCTTTGCATGTCTCTATTGAGTGCAGGGGCACTACTCTAGCTCATGTATTGGTGGATATTGGGTCTTCATTTAATGTTTTACCCAAGAAGGCACTAGACCGGTTAGACTGTGAAGAGTTGGAGCTGAAGCCGAGTAACATCGTTGTTAGGGCCTTTGACGGGTCCAAAAGGATGGTACATGGAGAAGTGAATATTCTGATTAAGGTTGGTTCTCAGATCTTCGCATCTACATTCTATGTGATGGACATTCGGCCATCATATTCTTGTTTGCTGGGTCGCCCGTGGATCCACAAAGCTAGGGCAGTGACTTCAACGCTCCACCAGATGCTAAAATACCCGGTGAAGGGGAAAATTGTTACGGTGCAAGGAGAAGAGGAGTATATGGTAAGCCACCTCAATTCATTCCGATATGTAGAGATGGATGGGGAGTTCATTGAGACCCCATTTTCACATTTTGAAGAGGTTTCCCAGACGCTGGTGTGATCGGTGGATTTAGAACTGACTGTTTAAAGCTGGATCGCGTATGTCGCGGAAGCAAGAGTCGCCACCGTCTTTTATGTTCTCCAACATGGAAAGGACAAAAGCACAACAAAATTCCTTATGAGATAGTTTCTCAGTTCGGGAGGTAGATTTATAGAAAGGGAAGGTATTAACACCCTTTCTATCCATGGTTATCCATGGGCTCTTAGATACTTGCTCTTATGTTTTCAAAATGTTTGCTTTTCAAAATGTAAGTGGGTTTGAAAAAGTTTCGTTTTAAAGATTTCTGAATAACTATTGTATCTGTCCTCAAGAGTGTTTGAAAAATTGTTTTAAAAGCTTTTTGAAAGTGTCGGTGTGAAAAGATTTTTGATTTGTTTTTTTTTAATAGAGCAAGTATCCATGAGTCATCTACCTACCCTAAGGAATTAGGCTGTGTAAATGTCCTAAAGGTAGTGCCATCCCACCATTAAGAGGTAGGTAGCACCACCGTTGGAGGTGTTCGGGTCAATTCGAGTGTAGGGACAGTGTTGTCACCGAAGCAACAGTAGGACACCTTAGAAGCTACCCTTATGTCCTTGATCCTTTTTCTTAATCCGAGGCAACCGTTTCGAGGCAACTAATCCGAGGCAACCGGATCATGGACATAAGGACTTACTAAAACGTCCTATACTTGACGACCACGTTTCGAAGGCAACTGGTGAGGCGTACCCTAGAAGTGGTATGTGTATTTGTGTGTTGTTTTCAGTTTAACAGTTATCTTTGATCATGGCATTGTGAGCTACGCTTGTTTTTAATTAACCATACATTCTTTCATGCAATTTAGAATTTAAGAGTGCGGAAATTTAAATGCAGAAAGATAAAGCTACGCTATTACAAGGCGCGGGTCTATACATCGCCAAATTACAAAGACCCATTTTGATAAATGATGCGGAAAGTAAATAAATGCGGTAAACCTAATTACTATTACAATCCTTGAGCAGTTACATAATATTCAAAAGAAAATAATGCGCGAAAAGAAATTAAAATTGAACGTCCGAGGGTTTTGACCCTTTTGCTTGAAATTAAATTAAATTAAAGACTAATTATTATTTAATTAAAGAAAAGAAATTGTTTTTTTTATGTTTTTGGTATTTATGAAAATAAGGAAAAGAATTAAAATTAAAGTTAGTGAAACCCTAGTTCTAAATTATTTTTAGTTATTAAAGAAAATGTCAAAATTAGGCTAATTAACTAATTAATTAATTTACATGTTTATTTACAAAAATAAATAGTAATTATAATAATAAATAATGAGAAAAATAATTAATTAAGAAAAGGATGAAAAATGTCAAAAAACCCTAATTCTAGATATTTTTTATTTATCAAGAAAAAGATTAAAGTTTAAAACCTAAATTAACTAAATTAGTTATTGAAATTTATTTGCAAAAATATTTAAATGGTGAAATTAATAATAATTAAACATATTTGTATTTTGATTTTTCTGTTTTTATTATAGAAAATTAATTTATGGTAAAAAATAAAAATAATTAAAGCAATTAAAAATAATTAGAAAGAAAAGAAATTGAAATAAATATACAAACAAGGGGGGGTGTCTGGCCCATTATGGAGGTAAAACTGCAGCAATTCAGGCCCATTGACAAAGCCTTTGTTTGACTTTCCAGGATTGTGTGCACGCTTGTTTGACTGGACCACCATGGATCTCATTCAGTGGCCCTTGGATTGATCATCAGGAGCGCGTGGCAAGCCTGAGCGTGAGTGTGTATGGTGAGCCCTTGAGTGAGCGCTGCATAGGAAAGCATTATAACAAAAATCATGAATTAAGTGGGGGGACCTGGGAATCGAACCCAGGTCCCATCGTTTACCAAGCGTGTCCCTTGCCAATTGAGTTGTTGTGCGCGTTTGTATACATAATGAATAGAAAATATAATATACAAAAAACAATGGTTAGTGGTATGAGACAAAAAATTACGCGCCAGATTTGAATGCTTCTATCATGCCTGGACACCTCAGCTTCTTCTTCATCTTTTTCCTGCAATTATAAAGCAAGTAGCAGGGGTTTTAAACCCCCACTAAGTGGAAGTGTGGAAAATAGTGATTACGCTTACAGGTAACATAAATTGAGCGCGAGGTGTTGGTTTGCTTCGTCTTGAGCTTCTGAATTCATCTGTATAGGTCTAAAGGTCCAATTTTTCCATACATGGAAAGCCCTAATTGGAAGCTTCCTGAAAACCTAATTTTCGTCCATGGTGAATCTTGATTCAGGCAATATTAATTCAATTCAGTTATACCAGTCGCTTCAGAAGGTTAATATTAGTGTAAATCAAACAAGAAAAATGGTTAAAAGTGCATGAATCATTAGATGTATTTCTGGAAATAATGGAAAACCGTATGGCTTCGTGGTGATGATTCTTTGCGCGTTTGGACCAGTCCTTGATTGCAAATGCTTCCTGGATGCTTAGGCAACGTGTTGGAATCCTTCAGAAGCTTTGAATTATGCTCTAACTATGAAATCAGTTTTCAAGTTTTTGGTGAAAAGTTGCAATTTTGTTATGGAGCATGGGCAGCTTTTTCGTGTTTTTCTGAATTAGGTTTCCTTGTGCATATGTATGTGAAGCATTCTAGGTAAAAAACAAGCCCATAAGTCCATTGAATTTATGATTCATATATTTGATTTTCAATTATGTAAATCCAATCATTTTTTCATGAAAATCTTGCCAAATGTGGATGATCTTGTCCCCTTGGATGATGCACGAAATCTTTAGCATATAATGAGTATATTTGCTGCATAAAAAGATTTGAAAAGCATTATTTGATATTTTTCTCATAATTAAATCTAATTAAATGAATTAATAAGAATAAAAATTCAATTAATTAATAAAAAATAAGAAAATAAATCCCTTTGAGCTCAATGGGTCGTGCATAGGCTTTGGGTAATGATTCAAGGAAGAATTTGAGGCCCATTAGCAATTTTGAAGTTTTTTAGGCAAAGTTGACTTTTGAAAATTCCCAAAAATTTCCCAACTTCTCCAATGCATATCTTGCTCAATTTTGAAGCTATGATCATGTTCTTGGACATTTTGGAAAGGTCGTGAAGTCCTCTAACCAATGCCTTTGGTCCCATGTCATTTTGATTTACCAATCTCAAGTTATGGTCTTTGACTTAAAGTGCCTTTTTGTTGACTTTTGAAAATGACCTATAATGTTGAAATTAATAACTTTTTGTGAGAGCATTTCTTGGACTTGAAGTGTGAAGATGAGTTGTAGGAAATGTCATCCTCTTAAAAATGAGCATTGGATGGAATTTTTCTGATAAACCATGAGGAAGTTATGCCTTGGTCAATTTACAGTTGACTTTTCAGCTGTCCAAAAATAGAAACTTTTGCATCTTGAGACTTTTTGGAGCCATGCTTTGAGAATCATGATCAAGAATTGATCAAATAATGTTTGTGGCTTCAAAATAAGATGTTGACCAAAAATTTTGATTTTTGACTGTCAAATAACCATTTTACCCCTACAGTTGACTGTGAAGCAATTAGGGTTTTTGACTGTGCAACTTGATGCTGTGAGTCTTGAAACTTGACATATGGATGCTAGACAATGTATATAGGCATATGGGACTTGATTGGACCCTTGGAAACCTCAATTTCTTTGCAAGAACCAAAACCCTAATTTTGACTGTATTAGGAGGCAATTGGGTTGTGCAACCCTCGAGAGATTTTGAAGCTTGATCTTGGTAAATCTTGAAGAATATGGGAGGGCAAATTTTGGGGTACAACAGTTGCCCCTGTTCAATCTTCTTAGACCTGAGGATGTAGATTGGCTGACGTGCCTTTCGTAATTCGAAGGTGGAAGATGATTGAACACTAGAGTGCCCAGAAATTTGCGCTCACATAGAGTGTGTTAGTAGTGCGATGGCGGGAATGGGCTTACGGATGCCATTTGGAAAATGATGGATGGGAGGATGGGCTTATAGATGCCATCTGGAGCTGTGATAGAACCTTGTGGGGAATGGGCTTATGGACGCCATTTGGAGACTGTTGGTATGTGGATGGGCTTATAAATGCCATCTGGAGGTTGTCTGTTGAATTTGTAATTTTTGTAAGTTGAAAGAAGGAACCTGTGTAGGGTTGCCTGATGATGAGCTCGTGTAAAACTGCATCTTTGAAGGAAGGAAACCTGTGTAGTACTGATAATGAGTCCGTATAAGACTGCATATGAAGTGGAGAAGGAGCCTGTGTAGGGTTACTTTGATGACGAGTCAGTGTAAAACCGCATCTAGAGCTGAGAAGGAAACCTGTGTAGGGTTTACTGATGACGAGTCCGTGTAAAACTGTATCCTGGAAGAAGTAAAACCTGGGTA
The DNA here is from genome assembly GCA_948472305.1 of Vicia faba. NCBI lineage: Eukaryota > Viridiplantae > Streptophyta > Magnoliopsida > Fabales > Fabaceae > Vicia > Vicia faba. The sequence goes on from OX451735.1 coordinate 1,100,309,628, forward strand.
GGGTTTCTGATGACGAGTCCGTGTAAAACTGCATCTTTTGAAAGAGAGAACCTGTGTAGGGTTCCTTTGACGACGAGCCCGTGTAAAACAACGTCTGGAGAGAGAGAACCTGTGTAAGGTTACTTCGGGATAAGTCCGTGTGAGACTTCTGGAGGAATCGGGGTAAGGTTACTGCAGGATAAGTTCGTGTAAAACTTCTTGATGAACCGGGGTAAGGTCATCTTGAGATAAGTCCGTGTAAGACTTCTGGAAGAACCGGGGTAAGGTTACTGCAGGATAAGTTCGTGTAAAACTTCTTGATGAACCGGGGTAAGGTCATCTTGAGATAAGCCCGTGTAAGACTTCTTGATGAAAGAAAAGGAAGGAACCGGTGTAGGGTTGCCTGATGGTGAGTTCGTGTAAAACTACATCTGAGGTTGAGGAGGAACCAGTGTAGGGTTTCCTGTTGATGAGCTTGTGTAAGACTTCTTCTGAAGGAACCGGTGTAGGGTTGCCTTAGGATGATCAAGTAGATAATTGTCCTGTTTGGTTTCGGATATTAACCCACGATCAGTCGTCTACAGAATTTTCCTGGCTTGTTACCAGTATTGATCTGGAACTTGTAAAGGTAGATGGTAATCATCTTTGTATTGATCTTGGTCCTGAAAAGACAAAACGTTAGTTGTATGCAATGTCATGATGTATAACATGCGTGATGTTCTCAGAACAAATGAGATTGTATGTCCATGATGCGTATATGCATGCTATAATCTATGAAGATGTGATGTTTATGACTGTATTTTTGTCTAGGAAAGTAAATCCTTGACGGGCGCCGGGAGGTCAAATCCTGGACTGATGTGGAAGAGTAGAGCTTTTGTTTCCACTGGGGAGTGATGGTTGCAAGAATACCGGTAGGAGAAGATGACTCCGTTGGGGAATAAACTTGGCGAATAGATTACTCTGCGGGGAATGCTCTGTGGGGAGAGAAATACTTTGCTGAGATGCTGATGATAACTCCGCTGGGGATACCATTGTTGAGCTATGTTGGAAGATTGGGTGAACTCCGCTGGGGATAGGAAGACTTCGCCGGGGACGGTCTTTCCGTGGTTTTCAGCTGAGGATAACCCAGTTATATCCTGGTGGGGAAATAACCTTTAAATAAAACCGGGGAGAAGCTTTCGTACTCTGCAGGTGAGAAGCTTCCAGAATCTACTGGGGATAAGCTTCAAGACCTGCTGGGGATATGGATTCCACTTTTCCTGGGGAAACTTCTTGAACTGGATTGGGGACTGGCTCCACTGGACATTCGGTATTCCACCGGGGAACAATCTTAGATCAAGACTGCCGGGAATGCTTGTTAGGAATGTCTACATACTCCGCTGGGGAATATTGAGATCTTATGGGGATACCCAACTTCCTTAAGGTTGACAGTGGTCTAACTCTGCTTGGGGGAGAGCGTTGCTGACTTGCTGGAGAATACTGTGCCTTGTTAGGACTGACGGGAGATCAACTTGGCTTGGGGAGAATCGTTGAATCTTGTCTTACTCAACGGGGAGTGAAGATATCCTGGTTACGTTCTTCAGCCGAACCTATCTTGGTACCTTGGTGGACAGAGAAACTAGATTGCCTAGACAACTCATTATTGCCCCTGTTTCTGTGGGAGAAGATACCTGTGGAGGCCTTGATTGACAAATCTTCTTCTGGTAGGCGAGTGACGGGATGACGGGACATAGTCGTACGCTTTGATCCCTAACTTCTTCCTGGACCGCCCTTTCGGGTTTTCAATCCATCGGGATACCCATTTTTTGCCCAAGCCTCCTTTTCAGGTTTTCGACTTGCCGGGTGTACAGATTTTTTCATTTTCATCCCTTATTTTGCCCGAACCCTTTTGGTTCGCCGGGAAGCCCTTATTTTTGCCTAGGCCAGTCGACCTAGCGGGTCTTTTATCATGCGTAGTATCTTTTCGACTATGCCCACGCTCTCAGAATGTAGGGAAGTGCCCTTTTCAGTAATGTTGAGTTGCTTTACTACCAGAAGATCTTCGTTTGATCGTTCGATGCCCCTAGTGACTCAGATGGAGATCTGCCCCTGCTGGTTGGCCTTTTGAGAGATTCTCCAAATCTTGACTTAACTGCCCCAGATGATGGACAATGATCATGCCATGCCCCTTGATTGGAGGTGCTTTTGTTCATTAGACATTCGTCGCGCGAACTTCTATGATGTTCAAACAAATAGTCATACGCAAACAATGTTATATCAGGAATGCAAAGCTTATGTCTGTCTTGACGTTTTTAAAAATGCATTTTTTCATGAAAACAAGTGAATTTTTTTGTAAACTGTGATGTCAACTCGTTATTTTACCGCAAGCCTTAAGGAGTCAGGATACCTTTCGTAACAGTATGCTTTCGAACTAACCCATGCTTCAGCTAGGACTTTTAAGGGTTATAACATGGCCTGGTTCACGGTTTAAGAAACAAATGATAAGGCTCAAAATATATTTGTACCCATCCGCTCTTCGTGATGTTCTTCAAAACCTAAACTCAGCTAATCGTGCGTTAGACCTTGTTTGAGTCTTTGCCTTGATGTACCAGTGATGGTTCGGATACTGACAATTTATTCTGAATAGGCAGTCATTTTTTTGTTGAGGGTTTGTAGGACCTCTTTCTTTTTTGATTTCATTATCCCTGTTTTTTGCCTGAACTGTTTCTTTTTGAATTTACAGTCAGCGGGACGCCCCAGTTTTGTAAGTCTCCTTCATAGGTTTTGACTTAATGGGTTTTTATTTTTAGAAGTAATGACTGCCTGTCTTTATGATTGTTCGGAACCATCACTGTTTTTTGTTTTGGAAAGACTTCCTTTGGTGCCATTCGTTGTGCACTTGGATCAACTGAGAAAACTACCCTGCCCCAGGTTATAATTAAGGGTTTTAATTTGTGAAAAGAAAAAAACTCCAACTTCTTTGGCTCAAAGGGGTTGACAAGGGATTATCTTCCTTATAACTCCACTGTTTAGGATTTGAAACAATGCCTGTACTTCATCAGCGGGGTCTGTTCAAAAGCATACTGTAAAGATCGTGGTATCGTTTTCGTCATCCTCCCTCAAGAGGCTTAGAATTATTAACCGAGCGTTGATCATCACAAAAAAATATGAAAGCAATTTGAATATAGTGAATATAATGGGATTAATTCAAAACAGACATATGCGATGCATTAATGGAATAAAAGAGTTTGCTATGACATTAATTGTTTGTGTAAGCAAAGAAAAATACAACTCAGAAATTCAAATAAAACAAAAGCCTTCAGTGATTTGGCAAAGGAGTAGTGATTATGTTTGGAGTCTCGGCAGGCTCGAATTCGATCTCTTTAGCATCAATCATATTCTGGATCTTGTATTTTAACGCCCAACAATCCTCAGTATCGTGCCCCGGGCTATCAGAATGATAAGCACACCTCGCTTCTGGGTTGTAATTTGGAGACGAGGTCTTGGGATTTGCAGGAGGGTTGATCACCACAATCAGATTCATTTTCAACATGTGTTGCAGTGCTTGTGACAACGACATATTGATGTTGGTGAATTGTCTTTTAGGCTCGTCCGACCTTCGCTGATTTCCCTTTTGTGGTTGTCGGTGTGGTGCAGAACCAGAGATCATGACTGCCCCTGCATGTTGGTCACGATGACTCTTTTGACTGTATGCAGCATTAGACTCTTTCTTCCCCATGTAAGGCTTTTTGAGAGTATCAGAAGGTGCGGCCTCTTGAATCTTCCCACTCTTGATACCAGCTTCAATTCTTTCCCCAGTCAAGATCAAATCTGTAAACCCAACAGAAGAATTCCCAATCAGATGGTTGAAGAAAGGTCCAGACAGGGTCCCCAAGAACATGTCCACAAGCTCACGGTCAGTTAGAGGTGGCTGCACCCTTCCAGCAAGGTCTCTCCACTTTTGCGCATATTCTTTAAAACCTTCGCCTGCACCCATAGACATTCCCTGAAGCTGAGTGCGCGTGGGAGCAAGGTCGGTGTTGTACTGGTACTGCTTGTAGAATGCAGTGGCCAAGTCCTCTCAGCTGCGGATGTTGGCTCCATTCAGTTGATAGAACCAGTCGAGTTGAGTTTCGGACAGACTATCCTGAAAGAAGTGAATCCACAAATTCTTGTCAGCCGTGTAGGGCTGGATCCTCCTTGTGTATGACCTGAGATGCAGCTTAGGACAGGAGGCCCCGTCATATTTCGCAAAAGTAGGTGCCTTGAATTTGTGTGGGATCACTACCCCAGAAGACAGACCTAGATCTTCGAAGTCCAGGCCGGGCACTTTTTGTATCTCCATAGCACTCAACCGGTCTTCGAGCTGTTTATATCTGTTCTCAGCTGGAGGGTATTGTTCATCATTGAACTCTGTCTCGTTGTCGGAGACCACTGGACTAGGAACCTCTCTCTCATGGGGGCTGTCCTTTCCAACAGATGGGGTAGTCTGCTCAACCTCATTTAGTGATCCATTCCCAGATTTGCGTCTCGGGTTGAACAACAATGTTCTCTTCTTCTTCTTCTTCGAGAGCAGAGTCTTCAAATCCTGTTGACCTTGGGCTAGACTCTTAATCAACTCCTGGAACTGGGCGTTCTGAGCCTGGAGGGCCTTGATGGATTGCTCAGTAGATGATTCAGGATTCATAATGAGACTGCTGAAATAAACAGCAAAGAAGGTAAGTGACCTGTAAACAATGGTACCTGTACTACAATGATATGTATGATATACATGCAATATTTTCAAGGATCTCGCGGGGTAAACAGAGAAACTGTTAGAATTTGAATTTTGTAGCTTGATTGAAGGAACTGCATATTGTTGAGAGTCCTTCTTCAAGAGTCAAGGCTCACCATATCGAGTGGGTCATAGCCCCTGACAACCTTGGCTAGAGGAAAATAAATCCCCTTTGCCCCTTGCTGGACAGTTGGTTCATCATGACCTACATCACAGACCCTTGAGATCCTTGAAATGGATTAGTCCTTATGTAGGATGTATGCAATCGTATGATGGTATGATGTCATGCTATGCATGGGGTGATATAAGTAACCCTGTTATGAGTCCAGTTTAAGGACTGTGAACAAAACCTGCAAGAAGCTCATGTGTTAGATAACAAGCATGCAAGTAGTCAAGTTTGAAAGCACATAAGTCACACAAGACAACCCTTAGAGTTTAGGCCAGCGTGGGGTCTAGGTATTACCCTCTTGAAGTTGGTGGGCTCAAACCTGTCCTATCAGAAGTAACGAGGTTCTAAGGATCTCAATATCATTGGATTGTTTTCTGTGTTCATCGTTTCAATTTAGCCACTGAACTGGCGACCGAAATATTCCAAGAAAACAACCCTCAACTGAGTGTAGTATCGAGTATCAACCAACCTCGGACTGCACCAAAGTCAGTTATCTCACTACCCTAAAGAGGCCAAGGTGGTTCAATTAAGGTTCCTAAGGTCAGTTGATGCTTCACGACACCACACAGCGGCCCCGTACTCTCCTTGACTTGACTCAAGGGTTATCAGTACTCACCAAAGTGCCACATCAACGTAGTAGACTGCTTCAACCATGTCGGTATACCCCACACAGTTCCCTCACTGTCTTGTTGCTACTTTCTAAGAAGATATCCCCCAGATCCGGGTTAGGATCTATAGAACTCCCAAGACAGTACCCACAATAATAAAGCAAACAATTCAGACAATTGAAAACATAAGTGATCTTAGTCCTAAGGTACACCTCACTTTTATATTACCCCCAGCAGAGTCGCCAGTTTTGTGATCGGTGGATTTAGAACTGACTGTTTAAAGCTGGATCGCGTATGTCGCGGAAGCAAGAGTCGCCACCGTCTTTTATGTTCTCCAACATGGAAAGGACAAAAGCACAGCAAAATTCCTTATGAGATAGTTTCTCGGTTCGGGAGGTAGATTTATAGAAAGGGAAGGTGTTAGCACCCTTTCTATCCATGGTTATCCATGGGCTCTTAGATACTTGTTCTTATGTTGTCAAAATGTTTGCTTTTCAAAATGTGAGTGGGTTTGAAAAAGTTTCGTTTTAAAGATTTCTGAATAACTCTTGTATCTGTCCTCAAGAGTGTTTGAAAAATTGTTTTGAAAGCTTTTTGAAAGTGTCGGTGTGAAAAGATTTTTGATTTGTTTTTTTTTAATAGAGCAAGTATCCATGAGTCATCTACCTACCCTAAGGAATTAGGCTGTGTAAATGTCCTTAAGGTAGTGCCATCCCACCATTAAGAGGTAGGTAGCACCACCGTTGGAGGTGTTCGGGTCAATTCGAGTGTAGGGACAGTGTGGTCACCGAAGCAACAGTAACACCTTAGAAGCTACCCTTATATCCTTGATCCTTTTTCTTAATCCGAGGCAACCGTTTCGAGGCAACTAATTCGAGGCAACTGTTCTGAGGCAACTGTTTCGAGGCAACCAGATCATAGGCATAAGGACTTACTAAAACGTCCTATACTTGACGACCACGTTTCGAAGGCAACGGGTGAGGCGTACCCTAGAAGTGGTGTGTGTATTTGTGTGTTGTTTTCAGTTTAACAGTTATCTTTGATCATGGCATTGTGAGCTACGCTTGTTTTTAATTAACCATACATTCTTTCATGCAATTTAGAATTTAAGAGTGCGGAAATTTAAATGCGGAAAGATAAAGCTACGCTATTACAAGGCGCGGGTCTATACATCGCCAAAGTACAAAGACCCGTTTTGATAAATGATGCGGAAAGTAAATAAATGCGGTAAACCTAATTACTATTACAATCCTTGAGCAGTTACATAATATTCAAAAGAAAATAATGCGCGAAAAGAAATTAAAATTGAACGTCCGAGGGTTTTGACCCTTTTGCTTGAAATTAAATTAAATTAAAGACTAATTATTATTTAATTAAAGAAAAGAAATTGTTTTTTTTATGTTTTTGGTATTTATGAAAATAAGGAAAAGAATTAAAATTAAAGTTAGTGAAACCCTAGTTCTAAATTATTTTTAGTTATTAAAGAAAATGTCAAAATTAGGCTAATTAACTAATTAATTAATTTACATGTTTATTTACAAAAATAAATAGTAATTATAATAATAAATAATGAGAAAAATAATTAATTAAGAAAAGGATGAAAAATGTCAAAAAACCCTAATTCTAGATATTTTTTATTTATCAAGAAAAAGATTAAAGTTTAAAACCTAAATTAACTAAATTAGTTATTGAAATTTATTTACAAAAATATTTAAATGGTGAAATTAATAATAATTAAACATATTTGTATTTTGATTTTTCTGTTTTTATTATAGAAAATTAATTTATGGTAAAAAATAAAAAAAATTAAAGCAATTAAAAAGAATTAGAAAGAAAAGAAATTGAAATAAATATACAAACAAGGGGGGGTGTCTGGCCCATTATGGAGGTAAAACTGCAGCAATTCAGGCCCATTGACAAAGCCTTTGTTTGACTTTCCAGGATTGTGTGCACGCTTGTTTGACTGGACCACCATGGATCTCATTCAGTGGCCCTTGGATTGATCATCAGGAGCGCGTGGCAAGCCTGAGCGTGAGTGTGTATGGTGAGCCCTTGAGTGAGCGCTGCATAGGAAAGCATTATACCAAAAATCATGAATTAAGTGGGGGGACCTGGGAATCGAACCCAGGTCCCAGCGTTTACCAAGCGTGTCCCCTGCCAATTGAGCTGTTGTGCGCGTTTGTATACATAATGAATAGAAAATATAATATACAAAAAACAATGGTTAGTGTTATGAGACAAAAAATTACGCGCCAGATTTGAATGCTCCTATCATGCCTGGACACCTCAGCTTCTTCTTCATCTTTTTCCTGCAATTATAAAGCAAGTAGCGGGGGTTTTAAACCCCCACTAAGTGGAAGTGTGGAAAATAGCGATTACGCCTACAGGTAACATAAATTGAGCGCGAGGTGTTGGTTTGCTTCGTCTTGAGCTTCTGAATTCATCTGTATAGGTCTAAAGGTCCAATTTTTCCATACATGGAAAGCCCTAATTGGAAGCTTCCTGAAAACCTAATTTTCGTCCATGGTGAATCTTGATTCAGGCAATATTCATTCAATTCAGTTATACCAGTCGCTTCAGAAGGTTAATATTAGTGTAAATCAAACAAGAAAAATGGTTAAAAGTGCATGAATCATAAGATGTATTTCTGGAAAATATGGCAAACCGTATGGCTTCGTGGTGATGATTCTTTGCGCGTTTGGACCAGTCCTTGATTGCAAATGCTTCCTGGATGCTTAGGCAACGTGTTGGAATCCTTCAGAAGCTTTGAATTATGCTCTAACTATGAAATCAATTTTCAAGTTTTTGGTGAAAAGTTGCAATTTTGTTATGGAGCATGGGCAACTTTTTCGTGTTTTTCTGAATTAGGTTTCCTTGTGCATATGTATGTGAAGCATTCTAGGTCAAAAACAAGCCCATAAGTCCATTGAATTTATGATTCATATATTTGATTTTCAATTATGTAAATCCAATCTTTTTTTCATGAAAATCTTGTCAAATGTGGATGATCTTGTCCCCTTGGATGATGCACGAAATCTTTAGCATATAATGAGTATATTTGCTGCATAAAAAGATTTGAAAAGCATTATTTGATATTTTTCTCATAATTAAATCTAATTAAATGAATTAATAAGAATAAAAATTCAATTAATTAATAAAAAATAAGAAAATAAATCCCTTTGAGCTCAATGGGTCGTGCATAGGCTTTGGGTAATGATTCAAGGAAGAATTTGAGGCCCATTAGCAATTTTGATGTTTTTTAGGCAAAGTTGACTTTTGAAAATTCCCAAAAATTTCCCAACTTCTCCAATGCATATCTTGCTCAATTTTGAAGCTATGATCATGTTCTTAGACATTTTGGAAAGGTCTTGAAGTCCTCTAACCAATGCCTTTAGTTCCATGTCATTTTGATTTACCAATCTCAAGTTATGGTCTTTGACTTAAAGTGCCTTTTTGTTGACTTTTGAAAATGACCTATAATGTTGAAATTGATAACTTTTTGTGAGAGCATTTCTTGGACTTGAAGTGTGACGATGAGTTGTAGGAAATGTCATCCTCTTAAAAATGAGCATTGGATGGAATTTTTCTGATAAACCATGAGGAAGTTATGCCTTGGTCAATTTACAGTTGACTTTTCAGCTGTCCAAAAATAGAAACTTTTGCATCTTGAGACTTTTTGGAGCCATGCTTTGAGAATCATGATCAAGAATTGATCAAATGATGTTTGTGGCTTCAAAATAAGATGTTGACCAAAAATTTTGATTTTTGACTATCAAATGACCATTTTACCCCTGCAGTTGACTGTGAAGCAATTAGGGTTTTTGACTGTGCAACTTAATGCTGTGAGCCTTGAAACTTGACATATGGATGCTTGATAATGTATATAGGCATATGGGACTTGATTGGACCCTTGGAAACCTCAATTTCTTTGCAAGAACCAAAACCCTAATTTTGACTGTGTTAGGAGGCAATTGGGCTGTGCAACCCTCGAGAGATTTTGAAGCTTGATCTTGGTAAATCTTGAAGAATATGGGAGGGAAAATTTTGGGGTACAACAGCTGGCATCAACTGAAACTGTTACTGAAGATCCTCCAATGAAGATGGCCTCCCTCAAGGATGCCCGGGATGTTGTTGAGAAAGGTGGGTGTGCAAATTGGGGCCAACTCCCTGATTTTGCACATAAGACTAACAAGTTTGGTTTGGGTTTCACTGTAGAAGCTCAAAGGGCTATTCGGAGTGCACGGATCGGAAGACCTCTCCTATTTATCAGCAATTCAGGAGTGAATGCCATTAAAGATGATGTTGAAGAGTCTGAGTTTGACAGTTGGATCTACCCAACTACTGATGGTGGACTCAGAAATTGGACGGTAAAGGAATTCATCCCAATTTCTTTTATTACCCAGTAATGAGACTTTTGTTTTGAATTAATAACTAACAATTTTTAAACTTTATGGCCCGATGTCTTACCTGGGGCACAGTGGCTTTGTTTGTGAGGGCTTTATGTGTGTCATTTCCATATATCATTAATAAAAGCATTGGACGTTTCTTGCATTTAAAATTTTGCGCTCCTTGTTTTTCTTTTTATATATTGCAAAAACAGCTATTTTACACACACTCACATATACAGGTCTACATCCACTCTGGATCCCACTGATAACGACTCTACTACTGCCGGTTATGACTTCGAAAGTCTGATTAAGTTAGCCGAAGACGAAGGCGAAGATGATTGCGAAGTGCCTGGTGAACTTGCTAGACTGTTACTTCAGGAAGAGAGGGTTATTCAGCCGCATGAAGAGCCAGTCGAAACAATAAATCTGGGTACATAGGTAGACAAGAAAGAGGTCAAAATTGGTGCAAATTTGAAAGCTAGTGTTAAGCAATAGTGGATTCAGATGCTGCGAGACTATGTTGAGATCTTTGCCTGGTCTTATGAAGATATGCCTGGGTTGGATACCGATATTATGGTTCACCGCCTGCCTACCAAGGAAGACTTTCCTCCAGTGAAACAGAAAGTCTGCCGAATGCGCCCAAAGATGTCCGAGAAAATCAAGGCTGAAGTAATGAAGCAGTTTGACGCCGGCTTTCTAGCAGTTACTTCATACCCACAGTGGGTGGCCAACGTGGTTCTTGTGCCGAAGAAGGATGGTAAGGTTCGAATGTGTGTTGGCTATAGGGATCTGAACAGGGCGAGCCCCAAGGATGATTTCCCTCTGCCTCATATCGACGTTCTGGTTGACAACACCGCACAACATAAGGTCTTCTCCTTCATGGATGGTTTCCCCGGTCATAATCAGATTAAGATGGCTCCCGAAGACATGGAGAAGACAACCTTCGTCACTCAATAGGGTACCTTTTTCTACAAGGTCATGCCTTTTGGATTGAAAAATGTTGGGGCAACGTATCAGCGCGTCATGGTTGCTTTGTTTCATGACATGATCCATCATGAGATTGAGGTATCCTTCAATGACATGATTGCAAGGTCCCAGACTGAAGAGGAGCATCTTGACAACCTCCAGAAGTTATTTGATAGGTTGAAGTTGTACAAGCTAAGGTTAAACCCGAACAAGTGCACCTTCGGGGTGAGATCTGGTAAACTGTTGGGTTTCGTCGTTAGAAATAAAGGTATTCAGGTGGATCCTGCAAAGGTGAAAGCTATACAAGAAATGCCCACTCCCCGAACAAAAAAAGAAGTCAGAGGCTTTCTGGGACATTTGAACTATATTGCTCGATTCATCTCGCACCTGACTGCTACTTGTGAGCCAATCTTCAAATTACTGAAGAAAGATCAAGTGGTAAGATGGAATGATGAATGTCAGGCCACTTTCGAAAGGATCAAAGAGTATCTCCAAGAGCCACCTATTCTGATGCCTCCAGTTGAAGGGAGACCTTTGATCTTATACTTGATAGTACTCGACAATTCAATGGGGTGCGTGTTGGGTCAACATGAAGAGTCTGGACGAAAAGAGCATGCTATTTACTACCTTAGCAAAAAGTTTACCAACTGCGAGACCCGATACTCGTTGCTTGAGAAAACTTGCTGCACTTTGGCATGGGCTGCTCGCCGGCTGAGACAGTATATGCTGACTCACACTACTCTGTTGATATCAAAGATGGATCCAATCAAGTATATCTTCGAAAAGCCTTCCTTGTCCTGAAGAATAGCAAGGTGGCAGATGATTTGACTGAGTATGACATCCAATACACGACTCAAAAGGCAATCAAGGGAAGTGTGTTGGCAGACCATTTGGCACATCAGGCAATGGATGATTACCAGTCTATGAACTTTGAATTTTCGGATGAGAATATCATGATAGTGACTGAATGTGAAGAACCTGGACAGGATGAAGGACCTGAGGAAGGATCCCGATGGTCTATGTACTTTGATGGAGCTTCAAACGCTTTGGGTAATGGCATTGGCGCCGTGATCATATCTCCTAAAGGCTCTCATACTCCGTTCACCGCCTGACTATGTTTCAACTGCACCAACAACATGGCAGAGTATGAAGCGTGCATTATGGGTCTTCGAGCAGCAATTGACCTAAGGATTAAGTTCTTGAGTGTTTTCGGAGATTCCGCTCTCGTGATCAGCCACATCAAAGGCGAGTGGGATACGAAACACCCAAATCTTATTGCTTACAAGGAGTATGTGTTGACGTTGCTTCCGCACTTCGAGGAGATAACCTTTGAACACTTCCCCAGAGAGGAGAATCAGTTGCCGGAAGCGCTAGCTACGATGTCTTCTATGTTCAAAGTCAATTGGGACAACGAGGCTCCTCGGATTACCATTGAGAGGTTGGACAAACCTGCACATTGCTGTGATATTGAGACTGAAGAGGCAACGGATAAACCCTGGTTTCATGAGGTGAAGAGGTATCTTAAAGCTCAAGAATACCCCGAGGGTGCATCTGTTAATGACAAGAAGTTTCTAAGAAGGTTCGCGGCAAAGTTCTTCATCAGCAATGGCATCCTTTACAAGCGTAACCATGATTCAACCTTACTGCGATGTGTGGATAAGAATGAAGCAGAAAGGATTATAGAAGATTTACATGAAGGTACTTTCGGAACTTATTCCAGTGGACACACCATGGCAAAGAGAATGCTATGGGCAGGATATTTTTGGTCCACAATGGAAGTCGACTGTTATCAGCATTCTCGGACCTGTCATAAGTGCCAAGTCTATGCTGATAAGGTGCACATACCTCCAGTACCTCTGAACGTCTTAACAGCTCTGTGGCCTTTTGCAATGTGGGGCATTGATATGATCAGAGAGATCATACCTACGACATCTAACATGCATCATTTCATCTTGGTAGCAATTGATTACTTTACAAAGTGGGTCGAAGCAGCTTCCTTTTCTACTGTAACCAAGAACGTCGTGGCACGGTTTATTCGGCACAATCTGATCTGTCGATATGGTGTACCAGAGAGGATCATTACAGACAATGGTACAAATCTCAACAATAAGATGATCACCGAACTCTGCAAGCAGTTCAAGATACAGCATCACAACTCTTCTCCCTACCGGCCGAAGATGAATGGGGCTGTAGAAGCGGCTAATAAAAACATTAAGAAGATTGTGCAGAAAATGACAGTGACATACAAAGATTGGCACAAGATGTTACCATTTGCTCTTCATCGGTACCGTACCTCAGCGCGGACGTCAACAGGGGCAACATCCTATTCCTTGGTATATGGCATGGAGACCGTCTTGCTCATTGAAGTTCAGATACCCTCTCTTCGGATTATGAAAGATGCAGGTTTGAGCGAAGATGACTGGATCCAGACCCGGCTTGATCAGCTGAACTTAATCAACAAAAAGAGACTTACTGCTATTTGTCATGGTCAGACGTACCAAAAATAGATGATCAAGGTATTTAACAAGAAAGTCAGATGACAAGAGTATCAAGTTGGGGATCTGGTGATCAAGAGTATCATCTTACCTCAAGGTGATCCCACAGGCAAATGGACCCATACTTACGAAGGGCCATTTATGGTTAAGAACATTTTCTCAAGAGGAGCTATGATTCTAACCACCATGGATGGTGACGGCCTCCCTCACCCTTTCAATGCAGACATAGTGAAAAAGATACTACGCATAAACCAAAGACCCGCTAGGTCGACTGGCCTAGGCAAAAATAAGGGCTTCCCGGCGAACCAAAAGAGTTCGGGCAAAAATAAGGGATGAAAATGAAAAAAATTGTAAACTCTGCAAGTCAAAAACCTGAAAAGGCGGCTTGGGCAAAAAAGGGTATCTCGGTGGATTGAAAACCCGAAAGGGCGGTCCAGGCAAAAATTAGGGATTAAAGCGTAACACTATGGATCACCTTGCAACCAGACTTCGGTATCGACTATCAAGCTCAGACGAAACTAATCAATCTGATCTACCTTCAACCAAGCAGCAAAGTGATGAGATACTCGAGGACATAAAGGCAATAGCAGAGTTGGAACCCAGTGGGATTATTCACGTAGCTGTTTTGTTTAGTTTTACACAAATTGTATAAACTCTATTGTTCGGCGACGTTCTCTTACTAGGACGTCAACCTCTTGTACAAAAACGCCTATTTACAGGCCAAACTTCAAAATCAATACAATTCATCTTCAAAGAAATTTCAAACTGTTTTTCCTTTATCTATTTTGGTTTTGCAAAGAACGTCCAATGTTAATTTTTGATATATGCATTTGACATTAATTGCTGCTCATGAATATTTACATGCGAAACAAAATACCATTATGTGTAATATCAGAAACAGGGGCAAATAAGAATTGTCCAAACTGTACAGGTACTCTGTCCACCAGGTACAAGGTAGATTCAGCTGAAGAATATGACTGAGTTACTTTCACTCCCCGCGAAGTAAGAAAATGCAGTAATGTTAGCTCTCCCCAGCTGAGACTTGTAACTGTGAATGAATCGGTAATATCCTCCCAAGTAGAGTTTATCTATCATCAGCACTGTAAAGTCTTATCATCCCTGGCGGAGTATAAAATATCCCCAGTGGAGTTTGAAAATTCTCCCCAGCGCAGTCTGAAAAAGCTCCCCAGTAGAGTTTGGAGAATCATCCCCAGTAGATCCTAAAGGGTTATCCCCAGTGAAGTCGCAACTGAAGATCATCCCCAGCGGAGTACTTTCCTTTCACAAACAAGAATTCAATCCCCAACCGGATTCAGTATCACCAGCAACGGTAATTCATCCCAGCTGAATTTATCATCGGGATCCTCTATAGAGCATCTCTTCCCCACAGAGTAATCTCCTCATCAGTTTATTCCCCAACGGAATCATCCTCTCCTGCAAGTTTATTCGCACAATCATCTTCGTTCGCCATCCCCAGCGGAAACTAAGAATTCAGCTCTTTTCTCCAACAGCTATCCGGGATTTATTTTCCCCAGCTAAAAGCCTTACATTTCCATACATCATGACGCATGCATATACGCATCATACAATACAATCTCATTTATTTTGAGAACATCATTGCTTGATACATATCATGCATTACATACAACTAACCTTTACCTTTCAGGAAGGATACAGTTAAATTCTCATAAAATTCAAAGCTATGAAGCTTTTGCCAAATTCGAATTTCTGACAAGTTCTTAAATCTCAACAGAGTTTTTCTCAGTTGAATTACAGACAAGGTCCTAAATCTCGACAAAGTTCCTCCGTCAAATTATAGACGAGTTCCTAAATCTCAGCAGAGTTTTCTCAGTTGAATTATGGGCGAGTTCTTAAATCTCGATGAAGATGTTTCCCTCCAGTCGAATTACTGACAAGTTCTTAAATCTCAACAGAGTTTTTCTCAGTTGAATTACAGACAAGGTCCTAAATCTCGACAAAGTTCCTCCGTCGAATTATAGACGAGTTCCTAAATCTCAACAGAGTTTTCTCAGTTGAATTACGGGCGGGTTCTTAAATCTCGATGAAGATGTTTCCCAACAGTCGAATTACTGACAAGTTCTTAAATCTCAACCGAATTATCCTCAGTTGAATTACAAACAAGGTCCTAAATCTCGACAAAGTTCCTCCGTCGAATTACATACGAGTTCCTAAATCTCAGCAGAGTTTTCTCAATTGAATTACGGGCAAGTTCTTAAATCTCGATGAAGATGTTTACCTACAGTCGGATTACTGACAAGTTCTTAAATCTCAACAGAGTTTTCCTCAGTTGAATTGCAGACAAGGTCCTAAATCTCGACAAAGTTCCTCCGTCGAATTATAGACAGGTTCCTAAATCTCAGCAGAGTTTTCTCAGTTGAATTACGGGTGAGTTCTTAAATCTCGATGAAGATGTTTCCCTAAGTCAAATTACCGACAAGTTCTTAAATCTCAACATAATTATCCTCAGTTGAATTACAGACAAGGTCCCAAATCTCGACAAAGTTCCTCCGTCGAATTACATACGAGTTCCTAAATCTCAGTAGAGAAGTTTTCTCAGTTGAATTACGGGCGAGTTCTTAAATCTCGATGAAGATGTTTTCCCCTCAGTTGAATTACGGACAAGTTCTTAAAACTCAACAGAGATGTTCTCTCATTTGAAGTACATGCAAGTTCCTAAATCTCAACAAAGATCAGACTTCCCCAGCGGAATCTTCCACAACAACAGGTATATAGACTCTCGCTAAGGAATCTCTTATGCGATCGACACTCCTTCAGATGGCATCTTTAAGCCCATTCCCTCGTCAGCAATCTCCATATGGCATCTGTAAGCCCATTCTCGACATCACAAGGATGATACCACTTCATGTGAGTGCAAATTTCCGGGCACTCTAGTGTTCAATCATCTTCCACCTTTGGATCACGAAAGGAATGAAAGCCAATCTACGTCCTCAGGTTTAAGAAGATTGAACAGGGGCAGCTGTTGTACCCCAAAATTTGCCCTCCCATATTTCTCAAAACATTGTAAGGAAAATTTCCAAGTGGTTCAAGGTAGCTCAAGAGTTGGTCAGACAAGCTCTCTCCTAAGGCAGTCTACCCCAAATTAGGGTTTTGTGTTGCACCAAGATCCTTGAATCTAAATGACCTCAAGTTCTCCCAAATTTCCTAATACGTTCTCAATATTATCCATGTCAAGTTTCAAGCCTTGCAGAGGAAGTTTGCTCAGTCAATTGCTCAAAGGTCCAAAAATCGACTGTGCTAGGGTAAAGGTCAACTGTGACCCAAATACAGTCAAACATCATGATTTTTTGTCAACATTCTCATTTTGAAGGATATTTCATCATTTGATCAAGGTTTGATCATGATTCATCAAGGATTGCTCAAAATTCATCAAGATTCAAAAGTTGCTAAATTAGGGTTTTGTAGGAAAAGTAAACTCAACTTTGACCAAGATAAACTTTCTCATACTTTATGAGAAGTTTCCAATCCAAAGCTCATTTTAAAGAGGATGTAATTACCTACAATCCATCTTCACACCCTAAGTTCAAAAAATTCACTCACAAGAAGTTATGAATTTGGACATTATAGGTCATTTTGAAAATTCAACAAACACACTTTTTTTGTCGAAGCTTCTAACTTGAGCATGGAATATAAAAATGAGATGAGACCAAAAGTGTTGATTAGAGGACACCTCAAGCTTTTTAAAAAGTCAAAGAACACCTCCAAAAGTTCAAAATTGAAGATGTTAAGCATTGTTGAAGTTGGACTTTTTTGCAAAATTGCCAAAAGTCAACTATCCCCAAAACTTCAAATTTTGACAAATGGGCCCATTATTTTTCACTTGTTTTGAGTTTGCCCTATTGCCCACGTGCTCTAGCTTTGGCCATGTGTCCATATCTAATTTTTACTATTTAATTTTATTTTTATTTGAATTAATTTATTTTAAATCAAATAAAATCACATAAAATCTAAGGCATTGATAACACATGATTTTTTGGTTATTTCAGGCTCCAAATATAGCTATCATGGCAATTGAATTCGCATCAAGGTTTTTATGCACAAGAATATTTGATTTGGATCAAGTTTGGAAAGGTTTTAATGGAAGATCAAATCAAATATGCAATCATCAATATGGAGAGATTTGGACTAAGTTTTTCACCCAAATCCAATGCACAATACATAAGCAAGCTACAAGCACGAAAAATAGGGTTGGACATCACTTGTAGAAGCAGAACAAAAACTTGCAAAATCACAAAAAAGTGGGAGATCAAAATCAAGGTTAGAGACGTTTTTAGGGCTCGAGACTTGTCCCAATCGATTTCTGGCAATGCACACAAGCTATCCCAATCCAAACCAAGCATTCTCAGGCCCTTATATGCACTGTAAGTCTCACGCAAGTTACCCCTGTTCTTGATTTCATATCTCAGAAATTAGACATTGTTTTCATGAAATAATTGCATATTTTTAACCCTCACATCATTTGCAAGCTTTTCATAATAATCAATTACATTTATCTGGCTTGTATAGAAAACCACCATTGTTAGGGTTTGGTTCACGTTTTTGGGAGTTTTCGTTTCAGGTGAAATTGAGACACATGTTGGACATGGTTGCATCCGGGAGGGTGAGACGACCACAACCCTAGCCTTAGAACTCATTTTCATGGCCTGAGAAGGATTTTGGAATAAGGCTACGACTTTAGCTGCGAATGAAAATCCGCAGGTAAAAATTGCGAGAATTATAGGACAGGGGTGAACTCGTGTTATCCGTTCATTGGGCCATTCAAATCTTGGCGCTTTTTTTATTTATTTTTCTGACCATTTGACTTTGTTTTATTATATTATTATTAATACATATTATATTAACAAGAAAAGCAACATGGTGTGGTGGCAAGCGAACGGTGTATTCTCCTTCAAGACCTGGGTTCGAATCCCAGGTCCCCCTCTTTCTCAATATTATTTATTTTCAGGTGTTCCAGTGCACACACCCATCTGCAATCCACCATACTCCCTCGCTATCCAAGCGCCAGATGGCCAAAGGGCCAGATCTGGTGGTCCATGTTGGAGGTCCACCAAAAGCCAAGTCAACACGCCCACACTGGATCCCAAAGGGTCAAACGTGCTAGCTTAATGGGCCTACAAAAAATGTTCCTTGCACCTCCTAATCAGGCCCGTTCCTTCTACTTTTATTTATTTATTTTGCTTATTTAATTTAATTGCTTTATTTTAATTACTTACTAACCAATCATATTTTTTTTCTTTTTATCAAAAAATCATCAAAAAATATTTTTATCCCATAAATTTCAGAATTCTTTTTTAATAAATACTAATTAATTAATTTAGGTTTTTAATTCTAGAATAACTTTAACCTATTTTGTAAATAAATAAAATTAATTAGACTTAATTAGGTTTTAACTACTAATTTAATTATTTTATTTTCTTTCTTAAATTAACAAAAACCCAAAAATATGTCATTAATTATTTTTCATTTAGTTAATTTAATTTAGTAATTAATTTAGGATTTAATTTCCTTTCTTAAATAAAAATAACCAAAAAAGGACATTTTCTTTAAAAAGGGTCAAAACCCTAATCTTGCATCCGATTTAATTTTGGGTCGTGCTTTATTTTTCTTTATCCAATTATGTATCTGCTCACGGATTGTAATAGATAATTAGGACATTTTATTTATTTACCGCTTTATTTTTATTTTATTTTCAAAGGGTTGCTTTTGGTGATGTAAATACCCGACACCTTGTAATTTAATTTCCGCACCTTTAATTTCTGCAAATTATAACTGCTAGATGTTTGTTAATAGGGTATGCATGACAAGACTGAATGCTTAATCTTAAAATCAAATTAGATCACCCTTAACATGTGCAAAGATAAAAAATAACTGAAAACGACACACTCGCACATGCGCACTCCTAGGGTGCACCCCACTTGGTTGCCTTCGTACACGGTCATTGAGTATAGGTTGTTTTAGAGGTCGCCCTCTTGTCTAAAAGATCATAGTTGCCTCGAAATGGTTTCCTCGAATATTGTTACCTCGAATAAATGATCTAAGACATTAGGGTTACCGCTAAGGCGTCCTAACATTGCTTTAGTGACTGTATGTCCCTCATTCGAATTGACCCTCAAACTCTAATGACGCTGCTACTTACTCACTAATAGTGGGATAACATTGTTTAAAGGAAATTAGCATAGAACGATTCCTTTTTCGAGTAGGTAGGTTAGCTCATAGATACTTGCTCTTTCAAAACAAAACTTTTTTACACTTACAATTTTACAAACAAGTTTTCAAAAACACTTCATTACAATCTTGAGGACAGAAGCAAGAGTTAAATTGAAGTTAAAACAAAAACTTTTTAAACCCACAAGCACAAAGAAAACAATTTTGAAAATGATGAGCAAGTACCTAAGAGCTCGTAGATAACTACGGATATAAAGGGTGCTAATACCTTCCCTTTCTATAATCTACACCCCGTACTCAAAAATATCTCGAAAAAGGAATTTTTTGTGCTTTTTTTCCTTTCCTTATTGGATAAAATAAAAGTCGGTGGCGAATCTTGCTTACCGCGACATTTTGCAAAAAACAAACGCAAAACGTGAACCAGCATTCCAAAAACAGTCAGTTCTTCCCACCGTATCACAGAACTAGCGACTCTGCTAGGGAGCTTATAAGTGGGGTGTACCTTAGGATTAGTTCATCATAATGTTTTCAATTGCTTCATTTGCATGCTTTATCTTTGTGCGTTCGAATCGGAGTTACTATAGATCCTAACCCGGATCTGGGAGATACCCTTTAGGTAAGTAGCAATAAACAGTGAGGGAACTGTACGACGTAGACCAATACGGTTGAAGAAGTAGCTACATTGGTGTGGCACTTTAGTTTGTACCGATATCCCTTGTGGCGCAACGAGTAGAATATGGGTCTTCTAAGGGGTCATTAAGCACCAACTGACCTTAACACCTATAATTGACCAACTTGGCCATAGAACAGTAGCAGTATGCTACACTCATTGAGACTAAACTCTCGCGATGATTCCGGCCGTAAGAAAAGGTTACCAAACTGGAATTATTACTGATCGAGGATGGTCAGTGATATTGAGATCCTCTAGAACCCGGTTACTATTTTTAGGACAGGTTTGAAGCAACTAAACTGAAAGAGGGTAATATCTAAACTCCTTGCCAGCCTGAAATCTAAGGGCTATCTGTGTGACTTGTATGCCCTTACCATGTTTGCTATTTATGGATACTTGTGGTGTGTTTTCTATCATGACATCATGCATCATGACATTTCATGCATCTTGCATTGGACTAACCCATTTCAAAGACAGAGGGGATTCATCTTTGTTCTGTTTTGTAGGTCATGGCACCCATGCGTAGAAACACTATTCGGATCAACTTTGTCCAGATTCCCACTCAGTTTAAGGAATTGGTTGCAAAGGTTCCAGATACTTCCTCCTTTATCAAAAGACATGGTCACCTCCTGGGTTCGGTCACTTCCAAATTAGATGAACATATGATGAGTGTTTTGTGCCAGTTCTTTTATCCACTGTACCACTGCTTTACTTTTCCGGACTACCAGTTGGTCCCTACCTTGGAAGAGTTCTTTGATCTACTTGGTATCTCTATTCTGGAGCAGACCTCGTTCACAGGTTGGGAAAAAGTCCTTAGGCCGGAAGAGATTGCTTCAGCCCTCCATCTGACAAAGGCTTGGGTAATGTCTAACTGGGAGACTCGAAGTGGGACAAAAGGCTTCTTGGCTAAATTCTTGGTTGATCGGGCTAATCAGTTCTGGGACAGTCTAGACTTTCAGGCATTTGAAGACATTCTGGCTCTTCTTATATATGGTTTGGTGTTGTTTCCTAACCCAAATTCTTTCGTCGACGTGAATGCAGTGAAGATTTTCATGTCCGGTAATGTTGTGCCCACTCTCTTGGGTGACATTTTGCACTCTCTTTATGCCTGTACTGCTCGGAAACGGGGAACCCTTATATGTTGTGCATCATTGCTGGCGAGGTGGTTTATTTCTCACCTCCCTAAATCAGTTTTGAAGAACAAGGAAGGCATGGGTTGGGCCTACAGGATTATGTCTCTCTCTCTCTCTCATAATGACATCGTCTGGAATACTAAGGACATGGAAGAAGTGGCTATTATTGATCGCTGTGGGGAATACCCCAATGTTCCACTACTTGGAGTTCGAGGAGGGATTACCTATAACCCTTGTTGGGCCTTACGTCAGTTTAGCCGAGCTAGGAGGAAAGGACCTCATGAGTTGCTGATGCCAAGTATTGTCTTTGACTTCCAAGGGCATAGTGACGAGCATCGCCGCAGGTTCATACTAGCTCGGGACAGGGTACACATGTCTGATCCGCACGAGTTAGGGATGAAGACCTCTCTTCCGATGGAGCCATATCTCTGATGGGTTCGAATCCGTGCCCAAAAGCTGGGAATGCCGTACGAAGCTGTCTTACCTGTGATTGTGGAGGTTCCTGATGAAGAAGGGGTTCCACCTACTATCCTCCTCCCATACATGCCTACTGACATTAGGGCATTAAAGAGGTCTTGGATGCAGCTAAGAGAGGAACGGGATACTTACAGAGAAAAGTATCACGAACAAGAGCGGAAGATTGTGAAGTTGACAAGGCAATTGGAGAATGAGAAGATCCTTAACGACTATGTCAGCACCAAAGGCAAACGACCATGGGAGCGCTGATGTCTTTTGTTATTTTTTAGTTTTGATTTAATTTTCAGTATTTCCTTTTGTAACGCCTTAAAGGCATTTGGCAAACATTGTTTCAAATTTATCTAATAAAAGTGAGTTTCATTTAGGTTTACGAATTTGAATCTCTCGACGTCTTTGAAATCATATCATACGCATTTCATTCCATGCACCTCATCATAGGTACCCTTACAGGTTTCTCATCTTCTTCGCTGTTTATTTCAGCACATCATGTCTGCTGAAACATCAACTGATCAAGCTATCAAGGCTCTGCAAGCTCAGAACGCCCAGTTTCAGGAAATGTTTATGAACTTAGCTAAGGGTCAGCAAGATCTGAAGACTCTTATCTTGAAGGATAAGAAGAAGAAGAAGAAGACGGTCCTACTGAACAAGGGTCGCAGATTCGGAAACAATTTGCGAGATGAAGTCAATTTATCCCACTCATCTGAAGGGGGAGAAAACCAAGAAGAAAGGAGGGTTCCTAGCCCTGTAGTATCTGATCATGAGACTGACTTTGACGAAGACCAGTATCCTCTGGCTGAGGATAGGTATAAACAACTTGAAGACCGGTTAAGTGCGATGGAGATCCAGAAAGTCCCTGGTCTAGACTTTGGTGATTTGGGTTTGTCATCTGGGGTGGTGATTCCCCACAAGTTTAAAGCACTGATCTTTTCTAAATACGACGGGATCTCCTGCCCAAAGCTACACCTCTGTTTGTATGTTAGAAAGATCCAGCCATACACCGCTGACAAGAACCTCTGGATCCACTTCTTTCAAGACACTCTCTTAGGGTCTCAGCTTGAATGGTTTTACCATCTGGAGGGAGCTAGTGTCTGTAATTGGGAGGACTTGGCTGCTGCTTTGTACAAGCAGTACCAATATAATGCCGACCTTGCTCTCATGCGTACCCAACTTCAGGGTATGTCTATGGGTGCGAGCGAAGGTTTCAAAGACTATGCTCAGAAATGGAGAGACCTTGCTTGAAGAGTACAACCCCCGCTGGCTAACAGGGAGTTAGTGGATATGTTTCTGGGGACCTTGTCTGGTCCGTATTTCAACCATCTGATTGGAAGTTAATCGTCAGGTTTTATTGAGTTAATTATGACCGAGGAAAGAGTTGAAGCCGGTATTAAGAGCGGTAAAATACAGAAGGGTGCTTCGTCAAGCACGGAGAAGAAGCCTTTTAAGAAGGAATCCAGCGCAGTTTACAGCGCGAAGAGCCATAATAGACCTGAACATCGCCAAGCTGTTAATGCGGTTGTTATATGAAGACCTGTTGTTGCTCCTCAACGCAATAATCAGCCGAAGGCCGAGAGACCGTGCAGACAATTCACTCAGCTCAACATGACTTTATCCCAAATTCTGCCACAGTTATTAAAGACCAACTTGGTGATTCCGAAGGAGGCCCCGAAGAATCCAAATACAACATCACCCATGTACAATCCGAACGCCCGCTGTGCTTTTCACTCCGATATCCCGGGGCACGATACGAATGACTGCTGGGTTTTGAAGAACAAGGTACAAGACTTGATTGATGCTAAGGAGATTGAGTTTGAAGCGCCTGAAAGGCCTAATATTATGACTGCTCCTATGCCCAAGAATGGAGTGAATGCTGTAGATGAAGACTCGTTTGTGGTTTTTGTGAAAGACATTGTTACTCCATTGATGACCGTGAAGAAGAACCTTCTATTAACCGGTTTATTTCTGGGCTCGGGCGAAGGTTTTTGTCTGTGTTCCGTCCTACCTACTGGTTGCCATCTTTTAAAGTCAGGTGTCCAACGCCTGATGGATAATAAAGAAATTCTGTTTGAGAAGACTTTTGTTCCTTTGGTTCCTACTAAAGAAGTTGCTATAATCACCATTTTCGAAAATTCTTCCAAGGCTTCTATGAGAAAGCCTGTTAGAATTACATATGTTCCAAGAATCGCTCCCTTGATCATTACTATTACTAGGCCTATCCCCTATCCATCCGATAAAGTTGTCCCATGGCATTACGCGGTTGACGTGTATTATCACGGAGTTAAACAAGATTTGAGTGCTGAAGAGTCTGATACCGACGTCAGCAATATCGTTGGATCTAGTAAAGTCACCCGTAGCGGAAGGCTTTTCTCCCCTGAGATCTCTCCACCAGTTGTTCGGAAGCCTGTTGTTATTACACCTACCAGTACACCTGCTACTGTCCCTGTTCATGTTCCAATTCTTATCCCTGTTGCCGAGTCATCTGACACTCGGGGCAAAGGGACCACTGATGAGCCTGCCCAGACGGAAGCACCGAAGAGGATTACTGTTGAAGCCTCTAGACAAGAGATGGAAGAAATTTTGAAGATCATCAAAAAGAGCGACTACAACATAGTCGAGCAGCTGGGACAAACCCCGTCCAAAATCTCTATGTTGTCTCTATTGCTATGCTCAGAAGCCCATGCCAAGGCTCTGATTGCTTTCCTGAAAACTGCACACGTACCCCAGGAAACGTCTGTTGACCAGTTCAAAGACAGTGTGGCGAGTTTAACTGCTGATAACGGTCTGGGTTTCTCCGACACCGACTTGACTGCCAAGGGGAAGAATCATAATGACGCTCTACATGTCTCTATTGAGTGCAGAGGCACTACTCTAGCTCATGTATTGGTGGATACTGGGTCTTCGTTGAATGTTTTACCCAAGAAGGCACTAGACCGATTAGAGTGTGAAGGGTTGGAGCTGAAGTCGAGTAACATCATTGTTATGGCCTTTGACGGGTCCAAAAGGATGGTACATGGAGAAGTGAATATTCCGATTAAGGGTTGTTCTCAGATCTTCGCATCTACATTCTATATGATGGACATTCGGCCATCGTATTCTTGTTTGTTGGGTCGCCCGTGGATCCACAAAGTTAGGACAGTGACTTCAACGCTCCACCAGATGATAAAATACCATGTGAAGGGGAAAATTGTTACGGTGCAAGGAGAAGAGGAGTATATGGTAAGCCACCTCAACTCATTCCGGTATGTAGAGATGGATGGGGAGTTCATTGAGACCCTGTTTTCACATTTTGAAGAGGTTCCCCAGATGTTGGCATCAACTGAAACGGTTACTGAAGATCCTCCAATGAAGATGGCCTCCCTCAAGGATGCCCGGGCTGTTGTTGAGAAAGGTGGGTGTGCAAATTGGGGCCAACTCCCTAATTTTGCACATAAGACTAACAAGTTTGGTTTGGGTTTCACTGCAGAAGCTCAAAGGGCTGTTCGGAGTGCACGAATCGGAAGACCTCCCCTATTTATCAGCAATTCATGAGTGAATGCCATTAAAGATGATGTTGAAGACTCTGAGTTTGACAGTTGGATCTACCCAACTACTGATGGTGGACTAAGCAATAAGACGGCAAAGGACTTCATCCTAATTTCTTTTATAACCCAATAATGAGACTTTTGTTTTGAATTTATAACAAACAATTTTTAAACTTTACGGCCCGGTGTCTTACCCGGGGCACCGTGGCTTTGTTTGTGAGGGCTTTATGTGTGTCATTTCCATATATCATTAATAAAAGCATTGGACGTTTCTTGCATTTCAAATTTTGCGCTCCTTGTTTTTCTTTTTATATTTTGCAAAAACAGCTATTTTACACACACTTACATATACAGGTCTACATACACTCTGGATCCCACTGATAACGACTCTGCTACTGCCGGTTATGACTTCGAAAGTCCGATCAACTTAGCCAAAGACGAAGGTGAAGATGATTGCGAAGTTCCTGGTGAACTCGCTAGACTGTTACTTCAGGAAGAGAGGGTTATTCAACCACATGAAGAGCAAGTGGAAACAATAAAGCTGGGTACAGAGGTAGACAAGAAAGAGATCAAAATTGGTGCAAATCTGGAAGCTAGTGTTAGGCAACGGTTGATTCAGATGCTGCGAGACTACGTTGAGATCATTGCCTGGTCTTATGAAGATATGCCTGGGTTGGATACCGATATTGTGATTCACCGCCTGCCTACCAAGGAAGACTGTCCTCCAGTGAAACAGAAAGTCTGCCGAATGCGCCCAAAGATGTCCAAGAAAATCAAGGCTGAAGTAATGAAGCAGTTTGACGTCGGCTTTCTAGCAGTTACTTCATACCCACAGTGGGTGGCCAACGTGGTTCCTGTGCCGAAGAAGGATGGTAAGGTTCGAATGTGTGTTGACTATAGGGATCTGAACAGGGCGAGCCCCAAGGATGATTTCCCTCTGCCTCATATCGATGTTCTGGTTGACAACACCGCACAACATAAGGTCTTCTCCTTCATGGATGGTTTCTCCAATTATAATCAGATTAAGATGGCTTCTGAAGCCATGGAGAAGATAACCTTCGTCACTCAATGGGGTACCTTTTGCTACAAGGTCATTTCTTTTGGATTGAAAAATGTTGGGGCAACGTATCGGCGCGCCATGGTTACTTTGTTTCATGACATGATCCATCATGAGATTGAGGTATACGTCGACGACATGATTGCAAGGTCCCAGACTGAAGAGGAGCATCTTGACCACCTTCAGAAGTTATTTGACAGGTTGAAGTTGTACAAGCTGAGGTTAAACCCGAACAAGTGCACCTTCGGGGTGAGATCTGGTAAACTGATGGGTTTCGTCGTTAGCGATAAAGGTATTCAGGTGGATCCTGCAAAGGTGAAAGCTATATAGGAAATGCTCGCTCCCCAAATAGAAAAAGAAGTCAGAGGCTTTCTGGGACATTTGAACTATATTGCTCGATTCATCTCGCACCTGACTGCTACTTGTGAGCCAATCTTCAAATTACTGAAGAAAGATCAAGTGGTAAGATGGAATGATGAATGTCAGGCCGCTTTCGAAAGGATCAAAGAGTATCTCTAAGAGCCACCTATTCTGATGCCTCCAGTTGAAGGGAGACCTTTGATCTTATACTTGACAGTACTCGACAATTCAATGGGGTGCGTGCTGGATCAACATGACGAGTCTGGCCGAAAAGAGCATTCTATTTACTACCTTAATAAAAAGTTTACCGACTGCGAGACCCGATACTCGTTGCTTGAGATAACTTGCTGCACTTTGGCATGGGCTGCTCACCGGCTGAGACAGTATATGCTGACTCACACTACTCTGTTGATATCAAAGATGGATCCAATCAAGTATATCTTCGAAAAGTATGCCTTGTCCGGAAGAATAGAACCGTGGCAGATGATTTTGACTGAGTATGACATCCAATACACGACTCAAAAGGCAATCAAGGGAAGTGTGTTGGCAGACCATTTGGAACATCAGGCAATGGATGATTACCAGTCTATGAACTTTGAATTTCCGGATGAGAATATCATGATAGTGACTGACTGTGAAGAACCTGGACCAGATGAAGGACCTGAGGAAGGATCCTGATGGTCTATGTACTTTGATGGAGCTTCAAACGCTTTAGGTAATGGAATTGGCGCCGTGATCATATCTCCTAAAGGCTCTCATACTCCGTTCACCGCCCGACTATGTTTCAACTGCACCAACAACATGGCGGAGTATGAAGCGTGCATTATGGGTCTTCGAGCAGAAATTGACCTAAGGATTAAGTTCTTGAGTGTTTTCGGAGATTCCGCTCTCGTCATCAGCCACATCAAAGGCGAGTGGGATATGAAACACCCAAATCTTATTGCTTACAAGGAGTATGTGTTGACGTTGCTTCCGCACTTCGAGGAGATAACCTTTGAACACTTCCCCAGAGAGGAGAATCAGTTGGCGGACGCGCTAGCTATGATGTCTTCTATGTTCAAAGTCAATTGGGACAACGAGGCTCCCCGGATTACCATTGAGAGGTTGGACAAACCTGCACATTGCTGTGACATTGAGACTTAAGAGGCAACGGATAAACCCTGGTTTCATGAGGTGAAGAGGTATCTTGAAGCTCAAGAATACCCCGAGCGTGCATCTGTTAATGACAAGAAGTTTCTAAGAAGGTTCGCGGAAAAGTTCTTCATCAGCAATGGCATCCTTTACAAGCGTAACCATGATTCAACCTTACTGCGATGTGTGGATAAGAATGAAGCAGAAAGGATTATGGAAGATTTACATGAAGGTACTTTCAGAACTTATTCCAGTGGACACACCATGGCAAAGAGAATGCTATGGGCAGGATATTTTTGGTCCACAATGGAAGCCGACTGTTATCAGCATTCTCGGACCTATCATAAGTGCCAAGTCTATGCTGATATGGTGCACATACCTCCAGTACCTCTGAACGTCTTGACAGCTCCGTGGCCTTTTGCAATGTGGGGAATTGATATGATCAGAGAGATCAGACCTATGACATCTAACGGGCATCGTTTCATCTTGGTAGCAATTGATTACTTTACAAAGTGGGTTGAAGCAACTTCCTTTGTTACTGTAACCAAGAACACTGTGACACGGTTTATTCGGCACAATCTGATCTGTCGATATGGTGTACCAGAGAGGATCATTACAGACAATGGTACAAATCTCAAAAATAAGATGATCACCGAACTCTGCAAGCAGTTCAAGATACATCATCACAACTCTTCTTCCTACCGGCCGAAGATGAATGGGGCTGTAGAAGCGGCTAATAAAAACATTAAGAAGATTGTGCAGAAAATGACGGTGACATACAAAGATTGGCACGAGATGTTACCATTTGCTCTTCATCGGTACCGTACCTTAGCGCGGACGTCAAGAGGGGCAACACCCTATTCCTTGGTATATGGCATGGAGCCCGTCTTGCCCGTTGAAGTTCAGATACCCTCTCTTTGGATTATGAAAGATGCAGTTTTGAGCGAAGATGACTCGATCTAGACCCGGCTTGATCAGCTGAACTTAATCGACGAAAAGAGACTTACTGCTATTTGTCATGGTCAGACGTACCAAAAACGGATGAACAAGGCATTTAACAAGAAAGTCAGACGACAAGAGTATCAAGTTGGGGATCTGGTGATCAAGCGCATCATCTTACCTCAAGGTGATCCCAGGGGAAAATGGACCCCTACTTACAAAGGGCCATTTGTGGTTAAGAACATTTTCTCAGGAGGAGCTATGATTCTAACCACCATGGATGGTGACGACCTCCCTCACCCTGTCAATGCAGACATAGTGAAAAGATACTACGCATAAACCAAAGACCCGCTAGGTCGACTGGCCTAGGCAAAAATAAGGGCTTCCCGGCGAACCAAAAGGGTTCGGGAAAAAATAAGGGATGAAAATGAAAAAAACTGTACACCTGGAAAGTCGAAGACCTGAAAAGGCGGCTTGGGAAAAAAAGGGTATCTCGGTGGACTAAAAACCCGAAAGGGCGGTCCAAGAAAAAATTAGGGATTAAAGTGTAACACTATGGATCACCTTGCAACCAGATTTCGGTATCGACTATCAAGCTCGGACGACACTAATCAATCTGATCTACCTTCAATCAAGCAGCAAAGTGATGAAATGCTCGAGGACATAAAGGCAATAGCAGAGTTGGAACCCAGTGGGATTATTCACGTAGCTGTTTTGTTTAGTTTTACACAAATTGTATAAACTCTATTGTTCGGCGGCGTTCTCTTACTAGGACGTCAGCCTCTTGTACAAAAACGCTTATTTACAGGCCAAACTTCAAAATCAATACAATTCATCTTCAAAGAAATTCCAAACTGTTTTTCCTTTATCTGTTTTGGTTTTGCAAAGAACGTCCAATGTTCATTTTTGATATATGCATTTGACATTAATTACTGCTTATGAATATTTACATGCGAAACAAAAGACCATTATATGTAATATCAGAAACAAGGGAAAATAAGAATTGTTGAAACTGTACAGTTGCTCTGTCCACCAGGTACAAGGTAGATTCAGCTGAAGAATATGACCGAGTTACTTTCACTCCCCGCAGAGTAAGAAAAGGCAGTAATGTTAGCTCTCCCAAGCTGAGACTTGCAACTGTGAATGAATCGGTAATATCCTCCCCAAGCAGAGTTTATCTATCATCAACACTGAAAAGTCTTATCATCCCCGGCGGAGTATAAAATATCCCCAGTGGAGTTTGAAAATTATCCCCAGAGCAGTCTGAAAAAGATCCCCAATAGAGTTTGGAGAATCATCCCCAGTAGAGCCTAAAGGGTTATCCCCAGTGAAGTCGCAACTGAAGATCATCCCCAGTAGAGTAATTTCCTTTCACAAACAAGAATTCAATCCCCAACAGGATTCAGTATCAACAGCAACGGTAATTCATCCCAGCTGAATTTATCATCGGGATCCTCTACAGAGCATCTCTTCCCCACAGAGTAATCTCCTCATCAGTTTATTCCCCAACGGAGTCATCCACTCCTATAGGTTTATTCGCACAGTCATCTTCGTTCGCCATCCCCAGCAGAAACAAAGAATTCAACTCTTTTCTCCAGCAGCTATCCGGGATTTATTTTCCCCAGCTAAAAGCCTTACATTTCCATACATCATGACGCATGCATATACGCATCATACAATACAATCTCATTTATTTTGAGAACGTCATTGCTTGATATATATCATGCATTACATACAACTAACCTTTACCTTTCAGGAAGGATACGGTTAAATTCTCATAAAATTCAAAGTTATGAAGCTTTCGCCAAATTCGAATTACTGACAAGTTCTTAAATCTCAACAGAGTTTTTCTCAGTTGAATTACAGACAAGGTCCTAAATCTCGAAAAAGTTCCACCGTCGAATTACAGACGAGTTCCTAAATCTCAGCAGAGTTTTCTCAGTTGAATTACGGGCGAGTTCTTAAATCTCGATGAAGATGTTTCCCTCTAGTCGAATTACTGACAAGTTCTTAAATCTCAACAGATTTTTTCTCAGTTGAATTATAGATAAGGTCCTAAATCTCGACAAAGTTCCTCCGTCGAATTACAGACGAGTTCCTAAATCTCAGCAGAGTTTTCTCAGTTGAATTACAGGCGAGTTCTTAAATCTCGATGAAGATGTTTCCCTACAGTCGAATTACTGACAAGTTCTTAAATCTCAACCGAATTATCCTCAGTTGAATTACATACAAGGTCCTAAATCTCGACAAAGTTCCTCCGTCGAATTACAGACGAGTTCCTAAATCTCAGCAGAGTTTTCTCAGTTGAATTACGGGCAAGTTCTTAAATCTCGATGAAGATGTTTACCTACAGTCGAATTACTGACAAGTTCTTAAATCTCAACAAATTTTTCCTCAGTTGAATTACAGACAAGGTCCAAAATCTTGACAAAGTTCCTCCGTCGAATTACAGACAGGTTCCTAAATCTCAGCAGAGTTTTCTCAGTTGAATTACGAGCGAGTTCTTAAATCTCGATGAAGATGTTTCCCTAAGTCGAATTACTGACAAGTTCTTAAATCTCAACGGAATTATCCTCAATTGAATTACAGACAAGGTCCTAAATCTCGACAAAGTTCCTCCGTCGAATTACAGACGAGTTCCTAAATCTCAGCTGAGAAGTTTTCTCAGTTGAATTACGGGCGAGTTCTTAAATCTCGATGAAGATGTTTTCCCTTCAGTTGAATTATGGACAAGTTCTTAAAACTCATCAGAGATGTTCTCTCAGTTGAAGTACAAGTAAGTTCCTAAATCTCAACAAAGATCAGACTTCCCTAGTGGAATCTTCCACAACAACAGATATATAGACTCTCGCTAAGGAATCTCTTATGAGATCAACACTCCTTCAGATGGCATCTTTAAGCCCATTCCCTCGTCATCAATCTCCAGATGTAATCTGTAAGCCCATTCCCGACATCATAAGGCTGATACCACTTAATGCGAGTGCAAATTTCCGGGCACTCTAGTGTTCAATCATCTTCCACCTTCGTATCACGAAAGGCATGAAAGCCAATCTACATCCTCAGGTTTAAGAAGATTGAACATGGGAAGCTGTTGTACCCCAAAATTTGCCCTCCCATATTTCTTAAAACATTGCAAGGAAAATCTCCAAGTGGCTCAAGGTAGCTCAAGAGTTGGTCAGACAAGCTCTCTCCTAAGGCAGTCTACCCCAAATTAGGGTTTTGTGTTGCACCAATATCCTTGAGTCCAAATGACCTCAAGTGCTCCCCAATGTCCTAATATGCTCTCAAGATCATCCATGTCAAGTTTCAAGCCTTGCAGAGGAAGTTTGCTCAGTCAATTGCTCAAAGGTCCAAAAACCGACTGTGATAGGGCAAAAGTCAACTGTGACCCAAATACAGTCAAACTTCAAGATTTTTTGTCAAAATTCTCATTTTGAAGGATATTTCATCATTTGATCAAGGGTTGATCATGATTCATCAAGTATTGCTCAAAATTCATCAAGATTCAAAAGTTGCTAAATTAGGGTTTTGTAGGAAAAGTCAACTCAACTTTGACCAAGCATAACTTTCTCATACTTTATGATAAATGACCCATACAAATCTCATTTTTAAGAGGATGTAATTCCCTACAATCCATATTCACACCCCAAGTTTAAAAAATGCACTCACAAGAAGTTATGAATTTGGACATTATAGGTCATTTTGAAAAGTCAACAAAAACACCTTTTTGTCAAAGCTTATAACTTGAGCATGGAATATCAAAATTAGCTGAGTTAAAAAGGGTTGATTATAGGACATCTAAAGCTTTCTAAAAAGTCAAAGAACACCTCCAAAAGTTCAAAATTGAAGAAGTTATGCATTGTTGAAGTTGGACTTTTTTGCAAAATTGCCAAAAGTCAACTATCCCCAAAACTTCAAATTTTGCCAAATGGGCCCATTCTTTTTCACTTGTTTTGAGTTTGCCCTATTGCCCACGTGCTCTAGCTTTGGCCATGTGTCCATATCTCATTTTTACTATTTAATTTGTTTTAATTTATTTTAAATCAAATAAAATCACATAAAATCTAAGGCATTGATAACACGTGATTTTTTGGTTATTTCAGGCTCCAAATACAACTATCATGGCAATTAAATTCGTATCAAGGTTTTTATGCAAAAGAATATTTGATTTGGATCAAGTTTGGAAAGGTTTTAATGGAAGATCAAATCAAATATGCAATCATCAATATGGAGAGATTTGGACCAAGTTCTTCACCCTAATCCAATGCACAATACATAAGTAAGCTACAGGCACGAAAAATAGGGTTGGACATCACTTGTAGAAGCAGAACAAAAACTTGCAAAATCACAAAAAAGTGGGAGATCAAAATCAAGGTTAGAGACGTTTTTAGGGCTCGAGACTTGTCCCAATCGATTTCTGGCAACGCACACAAGCTATCCCAATCCAAACCAAGCATTCTCAAGCCCTTATACGCACTGTAAGTCTCACGCAAGTTACCCCTATTCTTGATTTCATATCTCAGAAATTAGACATTTTTTTCATGAAATAATTGCATATTTTTAACCCTCACATCATTTGTAAGCTTTTCATAATAATCAATTGCATTTATCTGGCTTGTATAGAAAACCACCATTGTTAGGGTTTAGTTCGCGTTTTTGGGAGTTTTCGTTTCAGGTGAAATTGAGACACATGTTGGACATGGTTGCATCCAGGAGGGTGAGACGAACACAACTCTAGCCTTAGAACCCATTTTCATGGCTTGAGAAGGATTTTGGAATAAGGCTACGACTTTAGCTGCGGATGAAAATACGCAGGTAAAAATTGCAGGAATTATAGGACAGGGATGAACTCGTGTCATCCATTCATTGGGCCATTCAAATCTTGGCGCTTTTTTTTGTTTTTCTGACCATTTGACTTTGTTTTATTATATTATTATTAATACATATTATATTAACAAGAAAAGCAACATGGTATGGTGGCAAGCAAACGGTGTATTCTCCTTCAGGACCTGGGTTCGAATCCCAGGTCCCCATCTTTCCCAATATTATTTATTTTCAAGTGTTCCAGTGCACGCGCCCATCTGCAATCCACCATACTCCATCGCTATCCAAGCGCCATATGGCTAAAGGGCCAGATCTGGTGGTCCATGTTGGAGGTCCACCAAAAGCCAAGTCAACACGCCCACACTGGATCCCAAAGGGTCAAACGTGCTAGCTTAATGGGCCTACAAAAATTTTTCCTTGCACCTCCTAATTAGGCCCATTCCTTCTACTTTTTTTTTATTTTGCTTATTTAATTTAATTGCTTTATTTTAATTAATTACTAACCAATCATATTTTTTTCTTTTTATCAAAAAATCATCAAAAAAATATTTTTATCCCATAAATTTCAGAATTCTTTTTTAATAAATACTAATTAATTAATTTAGGTTTTTAATTCTAGAATAACTTTAACCTATTTTGTAAATAAATAAAATTAATTAGACTTAATTAGGTTTTAACTACTAATTTAATTATTCTATTTTCTTTCTTAAATTAACAAAAACCCAAAAATATGTCATTAATTATTTTTCATTTAATTAATTAATTTAGTAATTAATT
Source organism: Vicia faba (assembly GCA_948472305.1). Lineage (NCBI taxonomy): Eukaryota > Viridiplantae > Streptophyta > Magnoliopsida > Fabales > Fabaceae > Vicia > Vicia faba. Next base: position 1,100,344,076 of record OX451735.1, read on the forward strand.
TAGGATTTAATTTCCTTTCTTAAATAAAAATAACCAAAAAAGGACATTTTCTTTAAAAAGGGTCAAAACCCTAATCTTGCATCCGATTTAATTTCGCGTCGCGCTTTATTTTTCTTTATCCAATTATGTATCTACTCACGGATTGTAATAGATAATTAAGAAATTTTATTTATTTACCGCTTTATTTTTATTTTATTTTCAAAGTGTTGCTTTTGGTGATGTAAATACCCGACGCCTTATAATTTAATTTTTGCACCTTTAATTTTTGCAATTTATAACTGCTAGATGTTTGTTAATAGGGTATGCATGACAAGACTGAATGCTTAATCTTAAAATCAAATTAGATCACCCTTAACATGTGCAAAGATAAAAAATAACTGAAAACGACACACTCGCACATGCACACTCCTAGGGTGCACCCCACTTGTTTGCCTTTGTACACGGTCATTGAGTATAGGTTGTTTTAGAGGTCGCCCTCTTGTCTAAAAGATCATAGTTGCCTCAAAGCGGTTGCCTCGGATATTGTTGCCTCGAACAAATGATCTAAGACATTAGGGTTACCGCTAAGGCGTCCTAACATTGCTTTAGTGACTGTATGTCTCTCATTCGAATTGACCCTCAAACTCCAACGACGGTGTTACCTACTAACTAATAGTGGGATAGCATTGTTTAAAGGAAATTATCATAGAACGATTCCTTTTTCGAGTAGGTAGGTTAGCTCTTAGATACTTGCTCTTTCAAAACAAAACTTTTTTACACTTACACTTTTACAAACAAGTTTTCAAAAACACTTCATTACACTCTTGAGGACAGAAGCAAGAGTTAAATCAAAGTTAAAACAAAAACTTTTTAAACCCACCAGAACAAAGAAAACAATTTTGAAAATGATGAGCAAGTACCTAAGAGCCCGTAGATAACTACGGATAGAAAGGGTGCTAATACCTTCCCTTTCTATAATCTACCCCCCGTACTCAGAAATATCTCGAAAAAGGAATTTTTCTGTGTTTTTTTTCCTTTCCTTGTTGGATAAAATAAAAGTCGGTGGCGACTCTTGCTTACCGCAACATTTTGAAAAAAACAAACGCAAAACGCGAACCAGCATTCCAAAAATAGTCAGTTCTTCCCACCGTATCACACCTGGTCCATGGAAAGATTATCACTGTCCACGGAGAGGAAGAGTATATGATTAGCCACCTGAATTCCTTCCGGTATGTGGAATTGGATAGCGAGTTCATTGAAACTCCTTTTCAACATTTCAAAGAAATCCCCCAAGAGGTAGCAGTAACAAAGACGGTGTCCCAGATTCCCCAGATTAAAAGACCTCCACCCCAGATGTCATCTCTTAAGGACGCCAAGGCAGTCGTATAGGAGCGAGGATGCACCATTTGGGGGAAACTTCCGGACATTCCGTATAAATCTGACAAGTTTGGCTTAAGGTTTACTTTAAGTGGTCATAAGGCTGTGCGTCGTACCCGTGCTGGAGGGCCACCTTTGAAGATTAGCAACCGAGAGGTCAATGTCGTGGAAGATGGTGAAGAAGATTGCAGCTTGGAGGATTGGATGTTTCCTACTGTCAACGGAGGACTTCGAAATTGGGAAGCCAGAGAATTTGTCCCAATAACTTTCATCTCTCGGTAATTTATCTTTTACATTTCTGTTGGACTTGTAATATTCACAAACAATTCGCACATTTAAAACCTTGTGTCTTACCCGAGGCGCAATGGTCCATTTGTAAGGGTTTTTATTTCATCTTCATATGACATTCAATGAATCATGGATGTTTTTCACATACAAACTTTTTGTGCTCATTGTTTTTCTTTTACCTTTTATTTTTAAAAATGGCTATACCCTTACACACATCCACACTTACAAATGCAGGTACCCCTCCGTTCCAGATCCCATGGGTAACAATACTGCTATGGCCTTTAGTGAGTCTGAAGATCTAATCTACCAAACTGAAGACGAAGGTGAGGAAGATTGTGAAGTACCAGGGGAATTGGCCAGACTACTACAACAAGAGGAAAGAGCTATTCATCCTCATGAGGGACCGTTGGATACAATCAACTTGGGTACCGAGGAGGATAAAAAGGAAATCAAGGTGGGTGCCAATCTAGAGCCGAGTGTCAAGGAGCGTCTAATTCAGCTATTGCATGATTATGTGGAGATCTTTTCCTGGTCATACGAAGACATGCCAGGACTTAATACAGACATCGTGGTACATCGTCTATCCACAAGAGAAGATTGTCCACCAGTAAAACAAAAAGTCCGCCGCATGAGACCTAACATGTCAGAGAAGATCAAATCGGAAGTCATGAAACAATTTAACGCTGGATTTTTGGCTGTCACTTCCTATCCCCAATGGGTTGCCAACATTGTTCTCGTGCCAAAAAAGGACGGCAAAGTAAGAATGTGCGTGGACTATAGAGATTTGAATAGGGCCAGCCCTAAAGATGATTTTCAACTTCCTCACATCGATATCATGGTTGACAATACGGCCCAACACAAAGTATTTTCCTTCATGGACAGATTCTCAGGTTATAACCAAATAAAAATGGCACCTGAGGACATGGAGAAAACTACATTTGTCACACAGTGGGGCACATTCTGCTACAAACTAATGCCATTCAAACTGAAGAATGTTGGGGCCACCTATCAGCGCGCCATGGTAGCTTTATTTCATGACATGATACATCATGAAATAGAGGTCTACGTAGACGATATGATAGCCCGATCACAAACTGGAGAGGAGCACCTTGATCACTTGCAAAAGTTGTTTGAGAGACTGAAGGAGTACAAGTTAAGGTTGAACCCAAACAAGTGCACATTCGGAGTATGGTCCGGTAAACTTTTAGGTTTTGTTGTCAGTAACAAAGGCATCGAGGTTGATCCTGCCAAGGTTAAAGCGATACAAGAAATGCTTTCTCCTCGTACTGAGAAGGAAGTCAGAGGATTCTTGGGACGCCTGAACTATATTTCCAGATTCATTTCTCACCTAACAGCTACTTGTGAGCCAATCTTCAAACTATTAAAGAAAGATCAAGTAGTCAAATGGAATGATGAATTCCGAACTGCTTTCGACAAAATCAAAGAGTACTTGCAAGATCCTCCTGTTTTGATGCCACCAGTCGAGGGAAGACCAATGATCATGTATCTGACCGTTTTAGAGAACTCAATGGGGTGTGTATTGGGGCAGCATGACGAGTCTGGCCGAAAAGAGCACGCTATTTACTACCTGAGCAAAAAGTTTACCGACTGTGAAACCAGATATTCACTGCTCGAGAAAACTTGCTACGCTCTGGCATAGGCTGTTCGCCGGCTAAGACAGTATATGCTAACTCATACTACCTTGTTGATATCTAAGATGGATCCGATAAAATACATCTTCGAAAAGCCTGCTCTGTCTGGGAGGATAGCTAGATGGTAAATGATCCTAATAGAATATGACATACAGTATACTACCAAAAAATCTATAAAGGGTAGTGTGCTAGCTGATCATCTTGCTCATCAAGCTGTAGAAGATTATCAGTCCATGAAGTTTGAATTCCCAGATGAAGACATCATGACATTAGACAACTGTGAAGAAATCAGACCATATGACGGACCTGAACAAGGATCCCGATGGACCCTATTCTTTGATGGGGCCTCCAACGCACTTGGTAATGGTATCGACGTTGTACTCATATCTCCGGAAGGGTGTCATACGCCCTTTACTACCAGACTTTGCTTCAACTATACGAACAACATGGCGGAATATGAAGCATGCATCTTTGGTCTCAAGGCTGCCACAGATTTGGGAATCAAGTCTTTAGATGTGTTTAGAGATTCAGATTTCGTCATCAGTCATATCAAAGGAGAATGGGACACTAAATATCCAAATCTTATCCCTTACAAAGAACGTGTTTTGACATTACTATCACGTTTTGAGAAGATTACCTTCGAGCATTTCCCGCGAGAAGAAAATCAGCTAGCAGACACTCTAGCCACAATGTCATCCATGTTTAAACTTAATTGGGATAACGAGGCTCCCCAGATCACCATCGAACGAATGGATGAACCAGCACATTGTCACGAGATTAATACTGTAGAGGTAGTGGACCAGCCTTGGTTTCATGAAGTCAAGAGGTATCTCGAGGCTCAAGAATATCCGAAAGGAGCTTCAATCAATGATAAGAAGTTCTTAAGGAGATTCTCTACTAAGTTTTTCCTTAGTAATGGAATCCTGTACAAACGCAATCATGAATCCGTTCTGCTTCGGTGTGTGGGTAAGATTGAGGCGAAAAGGATCATGGTTGAATTACATGAAGGTACTTTTGGCACTCACTCCAGTGGGAATACGATGGCGAAGAAAATCCTACGGGCAGGCTATTATTGGTCTACCATGGAAGCAGATTGCTATCAACACTCTCGGACCTGTCATAAGTGTCAAATTTATGCTGACAAGGTGCACGTTCCTTCGGTTCCTCTGAATGTCTTGACAGCTCCTTGGCCCTTTTCTATGTGGGGAATTGATATGATTGGGGAGATCAAGCCTACAGCCTCCAATGGACACCGCTTCATCCTAGTGGCCATTGACTATTTTACCAAATGGGTTGAAGCAAATTCCTTCGCATTCGTTACTAAGAATGTTGTTTCCCGCTTCATCAAGCAAAATCTAATTTACTGGTACAGTATTCTAGAAAGGATCATCACTGATAATGGTACAAATCTTAACAACACTATGATCACCGCTTTGTGCGAGCAATTTAAGATTCAACATCACAATTTGTCCCCCTATCGGCCAAAGATGAATGGTGTTGTCGAAGCTGCAAATAAAAACATTAAAAAGATCATACAGAAAATGACAGTCACCTACAAGGACTGGCATGAGATGCTACCATTTTCTCTCCACGGGTATCGTACCACGGCCCGCACATCAACTAGGGCAACACCTTATTCTTTGGTTTATGGCATGGAGGTTTTCTTGCCTATTGAGGTTCATCCCCTCTTTGAGGATTATGAAGGATGCAGGTTTGAATGAGGACGATTCGATCCAGACTCGACTTGATCAACTGAACTTAATTGATGAAAAGAGACTTACTGCTGTTTTCCATGGTCAGATGTATCAAAAACAGATGATCAAGACTTTCAACAAGAAATTCAGACGCCAAGTATATCAAGTTGGAGATCTAGTGATCAAACGCATCATCTTGCCACAAAGTGATCCCAGGGGCAAATAGACTCCTACCTATGAAGGACCATTTGCAATCAAAAGCATATTCTCCGGTGGGGCAATGATCTTGACCACGATGGACGGTGACAACCTGCCACACCCTGCAAACGCGGATATAGTCAAAAGATACTACGCATAAGAGACCCACTAGGTTGACACACCTAAGAAAAACAAGGGCATCTCGGCGAACCAAAAAGGTTCGGGCAAAAATTAGGGATAAAATAAAAAAATCTGTACACCCGACAAGTTGAAAACCCGAAAGGGCGACTTGGGAAAAAAAGGGTTTCCCGGTGGACTAAAAACCCGAAAGGGCGGTCCAGGCAAAAGTTAGGGAATTAAAGCGTATGACTATGTCCCGTCGGATCACTTTGCGGACAACCTCTCGACTTCCACTGACAAACTCGAAGTTTCTGATCAATTCAATTATCTTTGGACGAAACAACAAATAGACAAGGTGCTCAAAGATACGAAGGCTATAGTAGAATGGGAACCCCATGGGATTATTACACGTAGCTATCTTTCTTTGTATAAATTCTTTTTTCTTTATGGCACCATTCTCTTACTAGGATGTTTGTCTCTTTTGTACAAAATACTTATTCAAAGTTAAATACAAAGATATCTCTTTGAAAGTACAGAAAACTATTTGTCTTTTTTATTTCTTTTTTTTTTACACTTTTGTTTTATTTGCAAAAACGTCCAATGATTCATTAATGAGCGTATGCATTTGAACATAATTACTGTTTACAAATAAACAAAATGAGAAAGATAATTACTGATAGGTTGAAAGGATAGGAAAACGTCTTTAGGCTATTCCATAAGCAATCCCCACGGTGCGTCATTTAAATCCCCAGCGGAACTAAAACTTCAAACTATTAATCCCCAGTAGAAATCATCAAAATTCTCAAGATTCCCCAGGCAAATTTTACAAGCAGTACATGGCATTACCCTCGCAACAGAATTTACTTCTCTCAACAAGAGTTCATCAGTACTTCAACACCGAGACGTTGGAAATTCAATATATCCTCATCAGCGTTCAAGGATTCATTTTCCTCAATCAAACAGCAATACAGCAAATCAGCTTACATGCGCATACATTACATCTACATATCATAAACATTGATGAAGCAAATATGTTGCATCATACATTTCATGCAACATAAATTTGTGTTTGATCTAACACTTTACCCTTTTCAGGATAAGATTAAACAGATACCATTAACAATGTTCAATCAGATACAGTACGGATACGCTCCAAATACGGATGCCATTCTGATACTCATCCAGATTCGAATTTCAGATACAATACAGATACGCTATAGACACGGATGCCATTCTGATACTCATTCAGATTCAAGTTCAGATGCAATACGGATACGCTCTAGACACGGATGCCATTCTGTTGCTCATTCAGATTCGACTTTCAGATACAGTACGGATACGCTCCTGACACAGATGCCATTCTGATAATCATTCAGATTTTAAGGTCAGATACAGTTCGGATACGCTCCAGACACGGATGCCATTCTGGTACTCATTCAGATACAACCTTCCAGATACAATACAGTAAAGATACGCTCCAGACACGGAGGCCATTCTGTTACTCATTCAGATTCCAAGTTCAAATACAGCTCAGATACGCTCCAGACGCGGATGCCATTCTGATACTCATTCTTTCAGCTTACAACATAAAATTTAACAAACATTTTTTTGGATGGCATCTACAAGCCCATCTCCAACAAGATTCTATCACTTCTCCAAATGGCATCTTTAAGCCCATTCCCTCAACTACACATCATCGAGTGCAAATTTATGGGCACTCTAGTGTCCAATCATCTTTCACCTTCGAGTCACGAATGGTAAAGCTTTCCAATCTAACTCTTCAGGTCTAAGAAGATTGAACAGGGGCAGCTGTTATACCCCAAAATTTTCCCTCTCATTTATCAAAACTTTTCTCACAAGATCTCTTTGACTCAAGACTGGATTAGGGTTTGGTCAGCTCAAGACATCTCATCATGCACTGATGACCCAAAATTAGGGTTTGAGATTTCACAAGGATTTTTGGACTATCAATGCTTCATGTGATTTTCAAACATCATTATGGATCCCTAAGATCACTCATGACAAGTTTCAAGCATTGAACCACATTTTTTATCAGTCAATTGGACAGTTGACCTAAAAATCAACTATATTGGGGAAAAAGTAAATCATGGCCAATTTACAGTAAAACTTCATAATTTTTTATCCACATCAACATTATAGACTCATATGTATCATTTGATCATGTTTGTATTACAATCCCTCAAGAAATTTGATCAAATCATCAAAAGGGAAAAATGGTCAAAATTAGGGTTGTGACTGAGGAAGGGCAATTTCTGATCTTTGACCTAGCAAATGACCAATTGAGTTAAATCATGATTTCAAGGGTTCATTTGTATCATTTTGACCTAATTACATGTTTCAAAACATTTCAATTTCATTGGATTGACAGATGAAATTTGCAGTCAACTGATCAAAAGTCAACTGTACACTGAAAAGTCAAACTTTGACTTTTTGGTCAAAATCAAGTACCAAGGGTCACAATTCATCAAGACATGTAAAAATGTGAAGCTTGGTCATCAAGAAATCAAGGATTGAAGATTAGGGTTTAAAATTGAAAATTTTCGTAACTTAGAAATTTTTCTAAGCATAGAAAATTTCTTATTTTTTCTTAACTTTAGGCCATGTTTTCACCATGATACAAGATGATTCAAAGGAAGTTCCCAACATGAAAGTTATAGACCTCCATGAAATCTACAACTTTTCTTCACACACTTTTCCCTAAAGATGCTTTGATCTAAAGATATAAATTTATTAATACATGCTCGTGAACTAAATAACTTAGTGAATTTTCCCCCCTAATTTAGGCAGGTTTTGGACCCAACTTCATGGCAATTTTTCACCTAGTTCTAAGAGGATTCTTGAAATGAATTTCAAATATGAATTATAGAGCACATTGAAATATTTCCAAAATGTCCAAGAACTCCTCAAGATCATTTTTTAGTAGAGAGAATCGAAGAGATGAAGTTGGCAATTTCTCACTTTTGATTCAAGCCATTTCATGAAGAACAAAGTTCCAATCAGTACCTATGCTGCCTAATCCATGCTTTACATGTATGAAACTTGTTTCTTACTCCATAATTTAATGCTTACTCAGTTGACAAAGCTTTAATCCAAGCCTTAGAGCCATTACCCAAGTTGTAATTCCATAAATGGCATAAAGTGGCCATTGCCATTTTGAAAAAGCTCCACTTTTACAAACTTTACAAATCTTGAGCATTGAACTTGTCTCCTTTGCACATACAAGTACCACAGACCTAAGGAAACTTGTATTGAACAAATACCAACCCTAAGCAAGCCAGTACAAGCAGGTAAGGCCTTGTCCCTTCACTTTGCTTCAAAAGCAAGAAAGTGTGCCAAAAGGTGGGAACTTACAAATCTGTGGGAGAGATGACTTTAAACGGATTCCATACTAATATACAAACACATTTCAACATAACACACGATTACTAGAAGCCTGAAACACTCCCAAACTTCCTTTCACCAAAAAAATGTCAAGACTTGCAGTTTTTGCATAAGCATAGCAATCTCTCATTTGGCTCGTGCGTTTCAAGTCTTAACCATCAAAACACCTTACCTACTTGATATCTAACTGATCCAGACCCTCACTCCTGTAATGTAACTCCTTCTCCATCATATGCCATTTTTGTTTTCAAAGCTTGCAGGTTGACTTGGATAGAGAGTTCTAGGCACTTCCAGAGCAAGGCAAGGATTGGAACACACTCAGGGAGGTTCAAGCAAGCTCAAGTAATCATCAGGCCTTCATAAAACTCACTCCAACTCCATCCATGATTTCAACTGAAAGAGGTAAAAATCTCAACTTCTATCTCTTCATACAGGCATCCATTGGCCACGATTTATGAATAAACAATGTAGACCTCATTGCAACGAAGCTGTATATATACATATCTTGCATTTATTTGGCCTGAGTTGAGAGAATTTTGAACTTTAAGTTCCTGAAAAAATTAGGTTTAAATTTAGGGCTTTTAAAATTCATTCTGATCTTTGATTGTTAGCTTACATGATTTATATGGTTAGAATTGTGAGACAAAATGCTACAACATTCATGTTATGAGTTCTCTTTTTCATTGAGAGATGAGAAAGTTACAGAGCATCTGGCTGACTAGAGGAAGAAGATGAAGTATAGGGCCATAGAAGTGTTCCATGTTATGTTATTTTTGTTTCACATTAATCAACGGATGTATAGCCACCCCAGTGGCAACGTAGCGCGCTGGTGAGACCATGTCCTGGGTTCGAACCTTGGCGCTACCTTTTATTTTTTTCACATTTTTTCAGTTTTCATTTTTGGCTTGTTTTTGCAGGATGGGCTTGATTCTTTGGGCCTAGCGTTTTTTACTAACATACTGCTCCCAATTTCCTTGCAGCACCCCTGGCCCAAACTACTTTCATATATTTATTTATTTGTTTTCATTTTCATTTTTATTTTTAAAAATATTTCTTTAATACCTAAAAATCATAAAAAATATGAAATATGATATTTTTGCATTTGTTTATTTTATTTTTATTTTCACATTAAAAAATATATTTTATTAAACTATATATTAATTCTTTTTCTTGAATAAACTTGTAAATATAAATAAAATGGATTTAGTTTAATTTGTTTTATTTCATATTTGTAAATATTTATTTTTACATGTAAAAAACTAAACACTTCCTTACAATATTATTTATTATTTTTAGATACAAAAATACACAATAATAATATATACAAGAACTTTATTTTCTTTCAAAATAGAAATTAGGGTTAAACCTTTTTTAAGAATTAATTTCTTTTCTTATATTTTTAGGATTAGATTAAATTTTTCTTTTCACACAAAAAAAATAACAAAATCTTTTTCTTGCATGTACATAATATTGCATATTTAAATATTGTATATTGTTTATTCTAATATTCGTACAAATTCGATTTGGTCGTAATAATTTATTTAGATTTACATTCTTGCAAATTCCCATTCAAATTTGTATTCCCCCCTCCCATTAATTGTTGTAATAGCTTAGTAATATTTACATTATGCAATTTACCACTTTTACATGCCATGCTAGTAATTAGGGTTTGAATGGCAAGATAAAATCAAAACAAATAGAAAACCCTAACACAAGATGAACAAAGGATGAAAATAACACACTTGCACACAAGCATCCTTAGGGTTTATCCACTTGGTTGCCTTATACAAAAATGGCCATATTACGCATGCGAAGTATCTTGGCAAAACAAACAAATATAAGATCATAGTCCCTCGATGACGCTATTCAAGGTTGCCTTAGAAAATGATCTTGGTCCCGCAAAAATACCAAGATACTTTGCAAACATTGCTAATCATGGTTATACGATGACCCACGCCCGTCCCGTTTACATCCAAAGATAGGGTTGCTTACCAAATCAATGGTAAGACAACAACGTCAAAGGAATAGAAAATGCATAAGAAAGACATTTTGAGTAGGTAGATTACTTATAGTTACTTGCTCTATTTCCAAACAATTATCCTTGCTATTTTCAAAACAAACACACACATTTTGAAAACATCTTACAAACATTGAAAATATTTTCAAAAGACAAACATCTTTGTATACATTCTTACGAACGAGAATCATTACAAAGGTTGCCTAAACAATGGCCTCTTTTAAAAAATACTTTAAAAAACCGCACAAAGCACAATTTCAAAACAAAATGCAAGTGATCTAGCAAGTAACTAAGAGCCCATGGAAAACCATGGATGAAAAGGTTGCTAATACCTTCCCTTTTCATAATCTACCCCCCGAACTCAAGAAAAAATCTCAAAGGTCTTTCCTGTGCTTTTTCACCTTTCCTTTTGGATAAAATAAAAGTCAGTGGAGACTCTTGCTAACCGCAACATTTGCGATAAAATGCAAAACCCTCAAGTCAGTTCTCTCACCGTATCACAATGTGTATATTTAACAAATGTTGGGGAGCTTTGGGAAGTTAAATCCCAAACTGTTTGAAGATGAAGAGTATGTGTATCTTTGAACTTTGTTTTAGAATGCCTCTGCTGGGGATTCTTGTTTTATTGAGGAGAACTCCTCTGGGTAATATTGACTTTGGCTCTTTACTTCAGGGGATTCTGCGAGGAATGTTGATATTTGCTTGGGGAATAGAGTTCAGGAGCTTTAGTTGTCCATTTATCTACTGGGGAATTATCTCTCGACTAGAAGAATGAAAGTCAGTTGTTATCTGGTCAGGATCCAGGCTTGGCAGAAACTTGCTAGGGATAATAAGGTTAACTGTTATCTGGTCGGATTCCAGGCTTCGCAGCAACTCATTGGGGAAGAAAAAATTAACTGTTATCTGGTCGGATTCCAGGCTTTGCAGAAAATTGAAGTTAATTATTATTTGGTCGGGTCTAGGGTTCAGCAACTTGAACTTGAGGTTAACTGTTATCTGGTCGGGTCCAGGGTTCAACAACTTGAACTGTTATCTGGTCGGGTCTAGGTTTCAGCAATTGGAGAAGTTGAACTATTATCTGGTCGGGTCCAGGCTTTAGTAACTTAAAATTGAGATTAATTATTATCTGGTCGGGTCCATGTTTCACAATAAATTGAGGATAGGATGAAGTTAAACTAACATATGGTCGGGTCCAGGTTTTAGTAACTTGAAGTTGAGATTAACTGTTATCTAGTCGGGTCCAGGATTCAGTAATGATTTGAGAAGTTGAACTATTATCTGGTTGGGTCCAGGCTTTAGTAACTTACAAATGAGATTAACTATTATCTGGTTGGATTCAGGCTTTAGTAGCAACTTAAATTATTCTCTGGTTGGGCCCAGTCTTCACAATAAATTGAGGGTAGGATGAAGTTGAACTAACATCTGGTCGGGTCCAGGCTTCATAGTAAATTGTTTGGATATGAATGAAATTAAACTATTATCTGGTCGGATCCAGGCTTTAGCAACTAAAAATTGAGATTTACTGTTATCTGGTCGGGTCCAGGTTTCAGCAACTCAAACTATTTTCTGGTCGGGTCCAAGCTTTGCAGTAATTTGAACTTGATGGAGTTGAACTAGTATCTGATCGGGTCTAGGCTTCGTAGTAACTTGCTTGAAGTTTACTGTTATCTGGTCGGGCCCAGGTTTTACAACAACTTTCGGGGATAACAATGACTCTTTTGGCGACTTCAACTAGGGATTAGGGGTTATGGTCCCTCGATTTGTAATAGCCTGACAGGCAAACTCAAGATGGGGAATTTTTCCATTTGTTGGGGAAATAAACCCTATTGAAGAGAATATTTGACGAACTGCTGGGGAGGTGTCTCTTTAGGAAGAAACCCAAAAGGATTCTGTGATACGGTGGAAGAACCGACTGTTAATACTAGTTTGCGTTTTGCGTTTTTTGTTCGCAAAATGTCTCGGTAAGGAAGAGTCGCCACCGACTTTTATTTTATCCAATCAGGAAAAGGAAAAAGAACAGAAATAACCTTTTTCGAGAATGTTTCTGAGTACGGGGGGTAGATTATAGAAAGGGAAGGTGTTAGCACCCTTTCTATCTGTGGTTTTCCACGGGCTCTTAGGTACTTGCTCATTTTGAAATTGGTTGTGTGTGATTGTTTTGAAAAAAAAGTTTACTTCGTGATAACCCTTGTATCAGTCCTCAAGGATGTGAAGAAGTTGTTTTTGAAAATTGTTTTGAAAGGTGTCGGTGTGAAAAGTTTTGTTTGTTTGAGCAAGTACTTAAAAGTTAATCTACCTACTCGAAAAAGACTGATCATCTTCCTATAGACAACGTTATCCCATTATTAAGGAATAGGTATCATCGTCATTGGAGTTTTAAGGGACGTTCAAAGGGACAGATACAATCACAAAAGCAATGTTAGGAGGTGTTAGTAATCATCCTAGAGCCTTAAAGATCTATTTCTTAGGCAACATCTGAATGAGTCATTTGAGATCTTTCGGGGCTAGAGGACGACCACTAACAAACCCTATACTTCATGACCGCTTAACCGAAGGCAACCGAAGTGGAGTAAACCCTAGGAGTGAGCATGTGCGAGTGAGATTTTTTCAGTTAATTTGTCTTTGCACATTTAGGTTATCTACCGTTTTAATTTTCAAATATTCTTGCCATACAACCCAATTAGTATACATCTAACAGTTTATAATTGTGGAAATTAAAGTGCGGAAATAGAAACCCTAACCATTACACGACTTTCGCAGATACATAATTATTTAACTGAAAATAAAATGCAGAAATTTAAAATCCTAATTAAAATCTATTACAACCTCGAAGTAGTTACATAAATAATAATAAAAAAGGTAACTAAAATACGCGCGACGGATTAAATGCGAAGACGATTAAAAAACCTAAAAAATCTAATTTGAGAAAAAGGAATATTTAAGTTATTTTTGAAGAAAAATTAATTCTTTACAATCCTAATTTCTAATTAGTTTTAATTATGAAAAGGAATTAAATTAACCTAATTTAAACTTAATTAATTAATTAAAGAAAATAAATATTTTATGAAAAAATGATTTTTGGGTGTTTTTTGTGATTTGTTGATTTTTTGTAGTTAATAAAAAAATAGAATTAATTTGTGAAATTAAATAATTAAACAAATAAAATAAATAAAAGAAATAGAGAAAATTAGATTGTGCCTGTATAGCAATTGGAGGGGGTGCGTTGCTGAAAATGTCAAGGCCCACCAAGTTGAAGCCCAGCTAGCGCATGATCCAGTGGGGAGGCTTCCTGATGGAACACCATGGTCCCTGGAAGGTGGAGACGTTGGATCTGGTTGATCATGAACGCGCTTAGATCTTGTGGCTGGATGATAGAGGTACATGATGGACGTTGGAGATAGTGATGTACATGATCTATTAAAGGAAAATAAAATAAGTGAATTTGTTGGGACCTGTGATCGAACCCAGGTCCTCCGACTCAAATCATGTACGCCTTGCCCAAGTGAGCTGCGTGAATTCTTTGTTAATTAAATAACAATAATCAATAATATATGTTAAAACGTGGGTTAGTAGAAGAAACAAGAAAAGCGCGCGCCAATTTGAATGGCCCAGTGGTTGGCTGCCACGTTATCATCTCCTTCCTCCTGCCATCGTATTAGCTTAGGGACTTTTACCTACAGTCAGCATCCGTATCTACAAACCTGCAAATTTCCAAAATCTTCCACAAGCAATATAAATCAATTCCAAGCATACAGATCAACTCGTTTTGATCTCACGAGTATGATGGCATCCTGCTTTTGGCCTAATTGTACCTGTATTAAGACAACCTAAAATACGACCTCAAACCCTAGCAATGGCAACTATCAATATATGCGCTAAAACATCAATTAAACCAATCCAATACGTTGCAAACATGATAACAAACCCATACATATCATTAAAACATGTTTATGATGCAAGAATTATAGTAATCGAATTTTGAAAGAGAAGCAAATCGTGACGGTCGTGTAGCGCATTTCTGGGCATGTGGAGGCTTGGTGATGCTTGTAATCACTTCAGAGGATGTCCAGGAGTGGATTGGTGGCTTTGAATCACCTTGAATCGTCCTCTAAATTGAAATCCGACCCACACTTTTTCTTCAAAAATTTGAGTTTGTTTGATGACTTTCACGACCTCAAAATCCTTGTTCCCTTGCCTTGGTTGCGTTATGTATTTGTACTAGAGTGAATTAGGGTTGTAAAAACCACTAGTATCTTTGCAAATTTTGAAGATTTGATTTTTTTTCATGTGGTATGATATCCTTCCAAATTTCGCCTAATCATGTCATTCTTGTGCCAATCATCTTTGATATGATTTGATTCTGATATGCCAGCATAATGAGCTTGTGATTCTGTCCAAAAATCCAATCAAAACAAATCTTTGCTATTATTTACCAATTATTTGATTTAATTCAATTTTTAATAAATATAAAATCAAAACAAAATAAATAATGAAGCAAATAACATGTGAGTGAACATTTAGGTCGTGGACCATGTCATGAGTGAGGTGCAAGCATAAAAAGTTAGGCCCATTTGGCAAAACAAATGCATTTTTGAGCACATTTGACTTTTGGCAATTTTGCAAAAAAGGTTAACTTTGACAAGGCATATCTCTTCCAATTTTAACCCTAGAGAGGTGTTCTTTGAGTTTTTAGAAAGCTTAGGATGTCCCCTAATAAAAACTTTTGGTCTCATCTCAATTGAGTCTTCCATGTTCATGTAAGAAGCTTTGACCCACAAAGTGTTTTTGTTGACTTTTCAAAAGGATCTATAATGTGGAAATCCATATCTTTTTGTGAGTGCATATTTTGAACTTGAGAGATGAAGATGAATTGTAGGGAATTTCATCCTCTTCAAAATTATTTTTGGATGGAAAATTCATGATAAAGTATGAGGATGTTATGCTTGGTCAAAGTTTGGTTAACTTTTCCTAAGAAACCCTAATTTAGCAACTTTTGGGTTTTGATGAATTTGGGGCATTCCTTGAGGAATCATGATCAACTATTGATAAAATGATGGATATAACTTCAAAATGTTTATGTTGACCAAAAATCTTGAAGTTTGGCTGCATATGGGCCATAGTTGACTTTTGACCTAATACAGTCGATTCTCAAGCATCTGAGCAGTTGACTGAGCAAACTTCTTGTGCAAGGCTTGAAATTTGACATCGAGGGTCTTGAGAACATATTAGGACCATGGAGAACATATGAGGTCTTTGGAGTTCACCTATCTTGTTGAAAATGGAAACCCTAATTTGAGACACATTGCCTTAGGAGAGAGTTTGTCTAGTCAACTCTTGGGCAACCTTGAGCAAATTGAGGATCTCTAGGAGTATGTTTTGAGTAAAATGAGAGGGAAAATTTTGGGGTACAACAACTTCCTTTTAAGACTAGCTCAGCTTGGGGAGAGGATCTTCCGGAGATTGAAATTCTGGCTAGGGATTTTATGAATCCAAATATGTGGAGATAATGTTATTGAAATAACTTTGTGGGGATATCTCAAATGCATTTAAGGAGATGCTTGTCACAGTTTTTAAGAATACATTTGCTAAAAGTTTAATCATGTTCATATGCATATGTTCATTCAATTTTATTCATTGGACACCTTTGCACTCAAAACAGAAAAAACAAAAAGTTTGTACTTCAAAGTATATTTGTATTGATGTTTTTCCCTTGAATAGGCGTTTTTGTACAATGAGACAGAGATCCTAGTAAGAGGAAATTGTCGAAAGAATGAAAGGATTACAAAACAAAATAACAGCCACGTGGAAGTGATATCATTGTGTTTCAACTCCACTATTGCCCCCTATGTCCTCGAACATCATCCCTTACCGTTGAAAGAAGTTGATTGGATTGATCTTGGACCATTTAAACTTCAGACTTGGGTAATAAAGTTATTTGTAGAGATCTCATGGGACATATTCATACGCTTTAATCCTTAAATTTTTCCTAGATCGCCCTTTCGGGTGTTCAGTTCACCAGGATACCCTTTTTTTTGCCCAAATCGCCCTTTCAGGTTTTCGACTCGCCGAGTGTATAATATTTTTCATATATCCTTAACTTTTGCACGAACCAATTTGGTTCGCAGGGATGCCCTTATTTTTGCTTAGGTATGTCAACCTAGCGGGTCATTTTATGCATAGTATTTTTTAACTATGTCCGCGTTCACAGGATGTGGGAAATCTTTGCCATCCATAGTAGTCAGCATCATGGCACCACCAGAGAAAACTTTGTTTACAACAAATGGTCCTTCGTAGTGGGAGTCCATTTTCCCCTGGGATCGCCTTGTGGAAGAATGATGCGCTTTATTACCAAGTCGCCAGTCTGATATACTCGAGGCTTGATCTTTTTGTTGAAATCCTTGATCATACGTTTTTGGTACATCTGACCATGACAAACAAAAGCCAGTCTCTTCTCATTAATCAAGTTCAACTGATCCAACCTAGTCTGAATCCATTCGACTTAGCCTAAGTCTTCTTCCTTCATTATCCTTAGAGAAGGAATCTAAACCTCGACAGGTAGGACAACTTCTATGCAATAGACCAAGGAGAACGGAGTTGCCCCAGTTGACGCTCGAGCTAAAGTATGGTAGCCATGGAGAGCACATGGTAACATCTCATGTCAGTCTTTTTAGGTTATTATTGTACCCCAAAATTTTCCCTCTCATTTTACTCAAGACATGTCCATTGATATCCCTAACTTGCCCTAGGATGACTAAGAATTGACCAGATAAATTCTCCTCCTAAGGCAATAAATCTCTAACTAGGATTTCAGTTTTCATCAAGATATGTGAGCTCCAAGGGTCCAAAATATTTTCCATGGCACTAATATTTCCTCAAGATCATCCATGCCAAATTTCATGCCTTGCACAACAAGTTTGCTCAGTCAACTGCTCAAATGCCTGAAATTCAACTATACTAGGTCAAAAGTCAATTGTGGCCTATATACAGTAAAACTTCAAGATTTTTGGTCAACATCAACTTTTTGAAGTGATATCCATCATTTTATCAAGGGTCGGTCATGATTCCTCAAGAAATGCTCCTAACTCATCAAAAGTCAAAAATGACAAATTAGCGTTTATATAGGAAAAGTCAACCAAACTTTGACTAGGTATAAATTTCTCATACTTTATCATAAATATTTCCACAAAAGCTCATTTTGAAGAGAATCCAATTCCCTACAACTTCTCTTCATCCCTCAAGATCAAGAAATGCCCCAATTAAAAGATACAAGCTCATACATTATATGTCCTTTCAAAAGGTCAACAAAAACACCTTTTGGGTCAAAGCTCCTTACATGAACATGGAAGATCCAATTGAAATGAAACAAAAATGGTTGTTTAGAGGACATCCTAAGCTCTCTAAAAATTCCAATAAAACCCTCTTAGGGTTAAAAATGAGAGAGATATGCATTGCTAAAGTTGACCACCTTTTGGAAAAAATGCCTGAAGCCAATATTGACCAAACATGAATTTTTTTTCCAAATGGACCCATCTTCTCATGCTTGAAACTTGTTTCTAACACGGCCCATGACTTTTGAGCTCATTCATATATTATTTTATTATTTATACTATTTATTTTTT
Organism: Vicia faba; assembly: GCA_948472305.1. Lineage (NCBI taxonomy): Eukaryota > Viridiplantae > Streptophyta > Magnoliopsida > Fabales > Fabaceae > Vicia > Vicia faba. The sequence goes on from OX451735.1 coordinate 1,100,362,422, forward strand.
ATATTTTATCCATTAAAATGCAAAATTAAATAAATAAATAAAAGAAATAATGGAAGATATGATTTGGAATATTTTCTCATCAAATAATGGGCAAGATATGCTGGCATATCAAGGTAAAAACACACAAGGCAAGAGGAGGGAAAAATTTTCTTGTTTTAGAAATTTTGGATCAAATTTTCATGACATTAAAAACATGATTATATTTGATCTTATGGATGTTTTTGTTACCCTAATTTGGTCCCATATATATGCACAACAATTCCAGACCTAAGGGATATGCGCAGCTGGTCTCAAAAGAACCCTAATATTTCTCAAAAATATTTCAAAGAGTGGTGCCATTTTATATTCATATTTGCAGTCAGTTTCAAAGCCTTCTAACCATTCCTTGGTGTTCTTGAGGTAGGCATAGGTAAGTTGGATCATCATCCATAGCCATAGCACGCTGAAACTCAACATGCATGACTCATATTTTCAATTTTTTCTGTTTTTCGTATTTTTAATTATAGCTTCTTTCAATTTGTTCTAACTCCATTAACATGATCAAAAGATGATAAGGAACATGTCTGGGAAATCGTTGATAAGCTTTGATGGATAAATAGCCATCTACCATTGTTAGGGCGTAGAGAACGACAAGCTTTGTATCTCCCTATACAAGGACTTTTAGACCAAACGGACACCACCACAGGATTTGCAACCCTTGAATTAGGGTGGAGGGATCCTTCTTTTGCATTTAATATGGCTATTTTGCAGGTTTCGTGATTGAGTCCCATCGAAGAAGACGACCAGAGTGTTGACTTCGGCGTCTCTAGGGTTCTTGACTAAGGCGACACATGTGTGGCATTTCCCACCTCTCTCATTGGCTGAGTCAAAACACAATTCTTCTCTCTCCATTTTAATTGGTTTATTCAAATTTCCAGGGGCCCATTAAAGGGCGCGCGTGGACAAGTCAATATTTGTCCTGATTTTCATATTATTTTGTATTCTTTCACTTACGTTCACGAATGAGAAGGATGGCTGGGTGGTAAGGAAGAACGTGTGTGAAGTGAAAGACCTGGGTTCGATACCCAGGTCAAGTGTTTTATTTTTCTAACATTTATATTACAGATCCATCGCTTCAAGCTCTAGCTTGCACACCATGTGTCCTCACACCATCACAATCAGAACCCAGTGGCTAGGATCCAGAACCTCCAAGCATGCAGCCCCATGGTGGACCTCCCAGATGCAACACTACTGGATCATACACTATAATGGGCCAACAAATTTGGGCCCTAACAAAAATTCAGTGATGCACCCCCCAATTTGGTTTCTCACCCCAGGCCCATCTCTTTTTTTTAATTCTCTTTATTTTCTTTTTTAATTAGTTTATATTTTCTTAAATTCATTTTCTTTAATCATAAAATCAACAAAAATCACAAAAAATAGATTTAGGTTTTTTTTATTATTAAAATTAATTCTTGCAAATTAATTTAATTAAATTTTAACTTGTTTTCTTTAATTTAAAATTAGTTAGAAATTAGGTTAAATCTCAAAAAAATTTCATAAAATATTAAAAAATATTTTTAATAAGCAATTAGGTTTTTTGGGTTTCAAACTTATTCCCGTTTTAATTTTTGCACTTATTATTTTCCGTTTTATCATTTTTAATTTATTGAAACGGTTTCCCATATTGTAATAGCCTAATTAGGGTTTTTAGTTTCAACACTCTACTTTTTTCAGTTAGATATAATTGTAATTGCCCTGAAGCCTTGTAATAGCTGTAGGTTTTACTTTCTACACTATATTGTATGCATGTATATAAACTGCTAGTAAATTAGGCGTGTATGGCAAGAATTAATCAATCAATCTTAGATCACTAACATCAAGATAAAAATACCTGAAAAAAGCACACTATTGCACACTCTCACCCTTAGGGTATTTCCCACTTTGGTTTCCTTCGGAAATGGTCATGTCCCTCAAACATAGGGATACCTTAGCAAAGACCCTTCAATTTAAATTCATCATAAAGATCATAGTCCCTTAATGTGTCTCGAGTTGCCTACGAGAAATGATCTTGTCCTTCAATGTTGCCTACAAATATATGATGATAGTCCCTTCGAACTGCTAAGGTATCTCTACATGTTTCCTTCAATGACCATAAACGTCCCTTACGATAGTCCCTCAACATCCAACAATAGGGCTACCTACTCACTAATAGTAGGATAGCACTATCTAAAGAAAGGGAGGAAAAGAATGCCTTTTTCGAGTAGGTAGTTAGCTGTTAAGTACTTGCTCAAATATAATTCATTTTCACACCACACTTTCAAAACTCCTTTCAAAAACGCTTTATCACACTCTTGAGGACTGGTACAAGAGTTATCATAAAGCAAACAAAACCTTTCAAAACACAAACACGAAAACTGTTTTCGAAAATGAGCAAGTACCTAAGAGCCCGTGGAAAACCACTGATGGAAAGGGTGCTAACACATTCCCTTTCAATAATCTACCCCCTTACTCAGAAACTCTTGAAAAGGTCTTTTTCTGTTCTTTTCACCCTTTCCTTTGTCGGTTAAAAAGAAAAGTCGAAAGTGACTTTTACTTACCACAACATTTGCGAATACAAAATGCAAACCAGTATAGCAGTCGGTTCTTCCATCGTATCACAGAACTGGCGACTCTGCTGGGGACTAATTATAAATTGGGGTTTACCTTAGGGTCTAGATCATTTTGAAATTGTTTTCTTTGTTTGCTTTGACTGCTTTATCTTTGAGGGTTTGTAAGGGTATTCTTGTAAAGATCCTATACTCGGATCTGGGGTATCTTTTTAGGTAAACAACAATAGATCGTGGAGACTGTACGGTGTAGACCGATATGGTTGAAGTGATAGATGTGTTGGTGTGACACTTTGGTTGGTACTAGTATCCCTTGTGTCAAATCGAGGAGAATACAGGGCCGCCGCATGGTGTCGTGAAGCACTAATAAACCTTAGAACCTTAGTTGAACAAACTTGGCCATTAGAAAGTAGTGAGATAGTCGATCTTGGTGTAAAGTTAGGAATCAGTTGATACTCGATACTACACTTATTGAGATCGGACTTTCGGGATGTTTTGGCCGCAAGAAAAGATTGCTAAGTTGAAATAATACTAATAAAGAAAGATCAGTGATATTGAGACTCCTTAGAACCCGGTTAATATTTCTAGGACAAGTTTAAAACCTACTAAACTCCAATAGGGTACTTACCTTAAACCTCATGCAAGTCCTTGAACCTAAGTCTATTGTGTGCTTTGCTTGTGCGTGATTAATTTTATTAAACATGACATCACGCATTCATTCTTCATTACACTAACAATTTCAAGGATTAGGGGAATTTATCTTTGTTTTGTTTTGCAGATCATGGCTTCCGCTCGTAGAAATACCATCTGAATCATCTTTTTGAGAATACCTCTTCAACTCAAAGAGCTAGTATCAAGGGTGTCTGAGACTTCTTCATTCACCAACTATGGTCGACTTCTCAATCTGGTTACCTCAGGTTTTGATGAGAAGATGATGAGTGTGCTCTTTCAATTCTTTTACCCTAAGCACCATTGCTTCACCTTTCCAGACTATCAGTTGGTACCCACCATGGAAGAGTTCTCTCAGATATTGGGTATACCTATTTTGGATCAGTTGCCTTTCACCGGTTTGAAAGAAGCTCCAAAGCCAGAGATCATTGCAGCAACTTTGCACCTGAAACGGTCCGACATTGTATCCAACTTGGAAACAACAAGCGGAGTTAAGGGTTTTCTATCTAAGTTCCTAATAGAGAAGACGCGTCTGTTTTGGGATGATTTGTACTTCCAGGCTTTTGAGGAGGTCTTGGCCCTTCTAATCTATGGGTTATTACTGTTCCCTAATCCAGACTTACTTATAGATTTGAATGCTATCAAGGTTTTCCTCTCTCGCAACCCTGTGTCCACTTTACTCGGAGACATCTTGCATACCTTCCATACTCGTACAACGAATAAAAGAGGGATTCTTATGTGTTTTGTGCCATTACTTTCGAGGTGGTTTATTTCTCACGTCCCTAAAACAGTACTGAAGAATGAATAAGGTTTGGGCTGGTCACAAAGGATAATGTCACTTTCTCACGCGGATATTCTCTAGTATTCCCGATCTATGGGAGATATTTCTATTATTGACTGCTGCGGGGAGTTCCCTAATGTCCCACTACTCGGAATTAAGGGAGGGATAACCTATAATCCTTATCTACCTCTACGACAATTAGGTTACGCTCGAAGGGATGGTCCTCACGAGATGCTTGTCCAGGGCATTATGTTTAACTATGAGGATGGTATTCAAGGGTATCATCAGAGGTTCATAGGAGCTTGGGGTATGGTAAACAAATTTGACACCAAGACTTTGGGGCCGAAGACTTCGATCCCTATGGAACCTTATCTCCAATGGGTACGAGCTCGTGCTTAAAACCTTATGATGCCATATATAGCCATCTTACCAGTGATTGTGGAACCCATTACTGAAGGGGATGTTCCCTATACAGTTCTTCATCCTGATATGCCCACTGATCTTAAAGAACTGCAGTGATCCTGGATTCAGCTGAAGAAAGAGCGGGATACCTATAAATATACTTTCTATGCGGATGAGAGGAAATTTTTGGAGCTCACGAAGCAACTTCACGAGGAAAGAGGTCTTAATGTCTATCTCGGCACAAAGAGGAAGCACCCAGGGGAAACCTGATTTCTTAGTTTTTAGAATTTTCAATTGAACGCCTAAAAGGCAATTGTATTTTGAATTCTACTATTAAAATCTTTGTTTCATTTTGGTTCACAAATTTAAATTTCCCGAAATCCTTGAAATCATTTCATACACATATCATACATATCATTCCATAAACGAGTTTCATAGCAGGTTTCTCATCTTCCTCACTGTTTATTTCAACAGTAAAGAAATGGCTCTCGAACAAACAATGAAGGATCTACAAACTCAAAATGCTCAGTTTTAACAAATGATCATGGCTCTGGCCAAGGGGCAAGAGGAACTAAAATCCTTGATTTTTAAAGAGAAGACCAAGAAACCCAAGAAGCCAGCTAGTGTGGTGAATTTGGGAAGGAGGTTCAGAGGACCGTTAAGGCAAGTTGTAGAGCTAACATCTTCGTCAAAGGAAAGAGACAATAAAGAAGGGGAAACAAGAGAGGAAGACCCCAGTCCAAGGGAACCTGATAATGAGACTGACTATAATGAGGAGAAGTATCTTCAGGCCGACAAAAAATACAAAAAGCTAGAGGATCTTCTGAATGCAATGGAAATCTAGAAGGTACCTGGGCTGGATTTTGAAGAGTTGGGTTTAGTTTCTAGGGTTGTCATCCCACAGAAGTTCAAGGTTGCGGTATTCTCTAAATATGATGGGGTATCATGTCCCAAGATGCACTTATGATCTTATGTGATGAAGGTTCATCCTCACACTACTGACAAGGACTTATAGGTCCACTTCTTTCAAGACAGCCTATCTGGGACTCAAATAGAGTGGTTCTACCAGCTGGAAGGGACCAATATTCGTAATTGGGAAGACCTGGATGCTGATTTCTACAAGCAGTATCAGTATAATGTAGACCTTGCTCCCACCCATACACAACTCCAAAGTATGTCTATGGGTTTGAGCGAGGGTTTTAAAGACTATGCTCAGAAGTGGAGGGACTTAGCAGGAAGAGTCCAACCCCCCTGTCTGATAGGGAGTTAGTGGATATGTTTTTGGGTACCCTATCTGGTCCGTTTTTCAAGCATCTGATTGGAAGCTCCTCAGTTGGCTTTGCTGAGTTAATTTTGACAGGAGAAAGAGTGGAAGATGGGATTAGAAGTGGCAAGATTCAGAAGGATGCCTCTTCAAGTGAGGGAAAGAGACCTTTCGTAGGGAAAAAAGAGGTTAGTGATGTTTATAATCAACGAAACCAAGGCAGAACCGAGCGCCGTCCTATGGTAGGGGCTGTTATGATATCCAAGCCTGCAGCTACTCAACAACGAAATAATCATCCTAGAGCAGAAAGAACTGTAAGGCAATTCACCCGGATAAATATGACATTGCCTCAAGTTTTTCCTCATCTACTGAAATACAATCTGGTTACCTTGAGGGAAGCTCCCAGGAATCCCAACACCGCATATCCTTGCTACAACCCAAATGCTCGATGTGCTTATCATTCCGAAATTCCAGGCCATGACACAAACAATTGTTGGGCTTTGAAGAACAAGGTGCAAGACCTTATTGATGCAAAGTAGGTTGACTTTGATCCCCTTGAGACTCCCAGTGTCATAACTACACCCATGCCCAAGCATGGCCCGGGAATCAATGTTATTAATGTTGTCTCCACCACAGAAGATGCTCACATTAGCTATGACATGGATAGCTGGATCTTCCCTACTACCAACGGTGGACCCAGTAACTGGATGACTAAAGACTTTGTACCGATTACTTTTGTTCAGAAGTAATTGTCTTTCTTATTTTTGGATATGTAATAATTAAATAATATAAACTCTATGGCCATGTGTCTTACCCGGGGCACAATGGTTTATTTGTGAGGGTTATCATGTTTCAATCTAATTTGTCATTAATAAAGCATTGGACGTTTTGCATAACAAATTTTGTGCCCTCTGTTTTTCTTTTCTGCTTTTTTACTTTGTCTATATAGCTACGCTCTTACACACACTCACGTGTCAAACTGCAGATCCATATCCACTCTGGATCCCATTGATAACAGTTCTGCTATTTCCGGTTATGACTTTTAAAATCCGATTAACCAAGCCAAGGACGAAGGTGAGAAAGATTGTGAGGTACCCGGAGAACTTGCTAGACTGTTACAGCAGGAAGAAAGGGCTATACAGCCTCATGAATATCCAGTTGAGATAATAAACTTGGGCACAAAAGAGGACAGAAAAGAAGTCAAGATAGGCACAAATTTGGAGCTTAGTGTCAAAAAGTAGTTGATACAGATGTTGCATGATTATGTCGAGATCTTTGCCTGGTCATATGAAGACATGCCAGGACTAGACACGGATATTGTGGTTCATCGTCTGCCAACTAAAGAAGATTTCCCTCTAGTAAAGCAGAAGGTCCGTCGTTTTCTCCCTGAAATGTCGGAGAAAATCAAAGCAGAGGTTATGAAACAGTTCAACGCTGGGTTCTTAGTTGTCACCTCCTATCCGCAATGGGTTGCTAACGTAGTCCCGATGCCTAAGAAGGACGGTAAGGTACAGATGTGTGTGGACTACAGATATTTGAATAGGGCAAGCCCCAAGGATGACTGTGATCGGTGGATTTAGAACTGACTGTTTAACGCTGGTTCGCGAAATGTCGCGGAAGCAAGAGTCGCCACCGTCTTTTATTTTCTCCAACATGGACAGGACAAAAGAACAGCAAAATTCCTTATGAGATAGTTTCTCGGTTTGGGAGGTAGATTTATAGAAAGGGAAGGTGTTAGCACCCTTTATATCAATGGTTATCCATGGGCTCTTAGATACTTGCTCATTGTGTTTTCAAAAGTGTTTGCTTTTCAAGTGTGAGTGGGTTTGAAAAAGTTTCGTTTAAAGATTTCAGAATGACTCTTGTATCTGTCCTCAAGAGTGTTTGAAAAATTGTTTTGAAAGCTTTTTGAAAGTGTCGGTGTGAAAAGAGTTTTTGATTTGTTTTTTTAGAGCAAGTATCTATGAGTCATCTACCTACCCTAAGGAATTAGGTTGTGTAAATGTCCTTAAGGTAGTGCCATCCCACCATTGAGAGGTAGGTAGCACCACCGTTGGAGGTGTTCGGGTCAATTCGTTTGTAGGGACAGTGTGGTCACCAGAGCAACAGTAGGATACCTTAGAAGCTACCCTTATGCCATTGATCCTTTTTAATTCGAGGCAACTTTTCCGAGGCAACTGGATCATGGACATAAGGACTTACTAAAACGTCCTATACTCGACGACCACGTTTCGAAGGTAAGGCAACAGGTGAGGCGTACCCTAGGAGTGGTGTGTGAATTTGTGTGTTATTTTCAGTTTACCATTCATCTTTGATCATAGTATTGTGAGCTACGAGTTATTTTTAGTTAGCCATACATTCTTTCATACCAAGTTAGCAGTTTAAGAGTGCGGAAATTTAAATGCGGAAGGATAAATCCTACGCTATTACAAGGCGCGGGTCTATACATCGCCAAATTACAAAGACCCGTTTGAATAAAAATGCGGAAAGTAAAACCTAGTTACTATTACATGGCTTGAGCAGTTACATAATATTCACAAGAAAATAAAATAACGTGCGAAAAGAATAAAATAGAACGTTCGAGGGCGTTGGACCCTTTTGAAATTAAATTGAATTAAAAGTTAATTAATTATTTAATAAAAGGAAAACAATGTTTTTTATGTTTTTGGTATTTAATGAGAATAAAGAAAATTAATTAAAATTAGAAGTTAAATGAAACCCTAGTTCTAAATTATTTTTAATTGTTAAAGAAAATATTAAAGTTTAACCTAATTTATGCTAATTAATTAATTTACATATTTATTTACAAAAGTAATAATTAATAATAATAATAATGAGAAAATGATTTATTTAAGAAAAAGATGAGAATGTTAAAAAACCCTAATTTCTACATATTTTAATTTATTAAGAAAAAGATTAAAGTTTTAAAACCTAATTTACTAAATTAATTATTTAACATTTATTTACAAAAATATTTAGTGAATTAAATATTATTAAATATATTACAATTTTTGATTTTTCTGTATTTTATATTATGAAAAGTTATTTTATGGAATTAAAAGAAATAATTAAACACTAAAAAGAATTAAAAGAAAATCAAATAAAAATAAACAATAATGCAAACCATGGGGGGTATCAGGCCCATTTAGGAGGTTTTTGTGAAGCAATTTGGCCCATCAGAATCCAAGACTTTTTTGACTTTCTGTGCTTGCGTGTGGAGTGGTTGACTAGTGTGTACCATGGACTGCACGTTCTGGCCTTCAGATTGGTCTTGAAGCCACTTGTCAGGCCTTAGCATATGCGTGTATGGTGAACCTTGTGATGAACACTGCATGGAAGCACATTAGGAAGAAAAATATGAAATATGTGGGGGACCTGGGAATCGAACCCAGGTCCCAGTACCTGCAGGACACCTCACCCACCAACTGAGCTATTGTGTGCATCTGTTAATATAATGAAGTGTAATTATTATAAAAGAAAAACAAGCGTTAGTGGTACAAAGCAAAAAACGCGCTGAATTATTTGAATTGTCCAACCACATGAAGACACGCATGCGTCTTCTTCCTTTTCGTATCTGTAATATAAACAAATAGCGGGGGTTTTAAACCCCCACTAAGTGAAGCCTGCAAAAATAGCAAATAAGATCTGGATAAATATAAAAAGGGCGCGAGGTCATGGTTCGTTTCGTTTGGATGTCACGATTTCAATGGCATAGGTTTTAAGGTCTGATTTTACAGCATGTGTAAAGCCCCAATTTAGAGCTTCTGAAACCCTAGGTTTCAACAATGGTGGATCCTGATACACGCATCGTTAGTTCAATCAAATATTGCCAATAGCTTCAGAACATCATTGTTAGTGTAAAGCAACAAATAAAACATGTGAATAATGCATGAAAATCAGAAAACGATTGTGGACATGTTCATGAAGAAGACGATTCTGTTCTACCAATTCTTGGAGTATGGGGACTCGTTTTTGATTACAATCGATTCCTAGCAATGTCAGGAACGTATTGGAATGCTTGTTGTGCTTTGAAACGCCCTCTTCCTATGATTTCAGATTTCAAGTTTTTATGGAAAAAATGCAATTTGATTATGCCTCTCTAGAAGCTCTTTTGTGTGTCTCTGGATTCCATTAGGTCTTTCATATGTAAGTGAACAAAATTAGGTTAAAAAACCAAGCCCAATGTCCATGAATTTATGGTTCCAATATTTGATTTTGTTCATATCTTTTCCAATCTTTTTCCATGCCATTCTTGCCAAATTTGGATGATATGGTCCCCTTGAGATGGTGCACGGAATCTCTTGCATGTATGGAAGATATTTGCTGCACAAAAAAGATTTAAAAACATGATTTGATATTTTTCTCATATTTTAAACTAATTAAATGAAAAAATAAGAGTAAAAATTCAATTAATTAATTAAAAATAAGAAAATAAATCCCTTTGAGCTTAATGGGTCGTGCATATGCTTTGGGTAATGATTCATGAAAGAATTTGTGGCCCATTAGCAATTTTGAAGCTTTTGAAGCAAAGTTGACTTTTCAAAGTTCCCAAAAATTTCCCAACTTCTCCAAGGCATATCTTGCTCAATTTTGAAGCTATGATCATGTTCTTGGACATTTTGGAAAGGTCTTGAAGTCCTCTAACCAATGTCTTTGGTCCCATGTCATTTTGATTTACCAATCTCAAGTTATGGTCTTTGACTTAAAGTGCCTTTTTGTTGACTTTTGAAAATGACCTATAATGTTGAAATTGATAACTTTTTGTGAGAGCATTTCTTGGACTTGAAGTGTGAAGATGAGTTGTAGGAAATGTCATCCTCTTCAAAATGAGCTTTGGATGGGATTTTTCTGATAAACCATGAGGAAGTTATGCCTTGGTCAATTTGCAGTTGACTTTTCAGCTGTCCAAAAATAGAAACTTTTGCATCTTGAGACTTTTTGAGCCATGCTTTGAGAATCGTGATCAAGAATGATCAAATGATGTTTGTGGCTTCAAAATGAGATGTTGACCAAAAATTTTGACTTTTGACTGTATAATGACCATTTTGCCCCTGCAGTTGACTGTGAAGCATTTAGGGTTTTTGACTGTGCAATCTGATAATGTGAGTCTTGAAACTTGGCATATGAATGCTTGACAATATATGTGGGAATATGGGACTTGATTGGACCCTTGGAAACCTCAATTTCTTTGCCAGAAACAAAACCCTAATTTTGACTGTGTTAGGAGGTAGTTGGACTGTGCAACCCTTGAGGGATTTTGAAGCTTGATCTTGGCAAATCTTGAAGAATATGGGAGCTAAAATTTTGGGGTACAACAGTTGCCCCTGTTCAATCTTCTTAGACCTGAGGATGTAGATTGGCTGGCGTGCCTTTCGTAATCCGAAGGTGGAAGATGATTGAACACTAGAGTGCCTAGAAATTTGCACTCACATAATAGAGTATCAGCAGTGTGATAGCGGGAATGGGCTTATAGATGCCATTTGGAGATGATGGATAGGAGGACGGGCTTATAGATGCCATCTGAAAGTGTGACAGTGCCTTGTCGGGAATGGGCTTATAGATGTCATTTGGAGATTGTTGGTATGTGGATGGGCTTACAGATGCCATCAGGAGGTTGTCGATCGCGTAAGAGATTATTTAGCGAGAACTTGTGTACCTAAGAAAGAAAAATAATTACCTGTCCTGTTATAGGAGTTGATCTTCAAACCCTTTATGTAGATGTGCCCTGGCTGGATACAGGAATCGAATCTTTAAACTCTTCAGACGTGCCCTGGCAGGATACAGGAATCGAGTCTGGAATTAGTCGTCAACAGGTACACCCTGGCAAGATACAGGAATCGGATCTTTGAACTCTTCAGACGTGCCCTGGCAGGATACAGGAATCGAGTCTGGTAATGTAGTCGTCAACAGATACACCCTAGCAAGATACAGGAATCAGATCTTCGAACTCTTCAGACGTGCCCTGGAAGGATACAGGAATCGAGTCTGGTAATGTTAGTCGTCAACAAATACACCCTGGCAAGATACAGGAATCGGATCTTCGAACTCTTCAGACGTGCCCTGGGCAGGATACAGGAATAGAGTCTGGTAATGTTAGTCGTCAACAGATACACCCTGGCGAGATACAGGAATCAGATCTTCGAACTCTTCAGACGTGCCCTGGCCGGATACAGGAATCGAGTCTGGAATTAGTCGTCAACAGATACACCCTGGCAAGATACAGGAATCGGATCTTCGAACTCTTCAGACGTGCCCTGGCCGGATACAGGAATCGAGTCTGGAATATAGTCGTCAACAGATACACCCTGGCAAGATACAGGAATCGGATCTTTAGTTGCGACAGTCGATAGCAATTATCTTTGTATTGACTTTTGTCCTGAAAAGACAAAACGTTAGTCGTATGCGATGTCATGATGTATGACATGCGTGATGTTCTCAGAATAAATGAGATTGTATGTTCATGATGCGTATATGCATGCTATAATGTATGAAGATGTGTTTATGAATTGTATTTTCGTCTAGGAAAATAAATCCTTGACGGGTGCCAGGAAGTTAACTCCTGTACCGATGTTGAAGAATAGTGCTTCTTGTTTTCGCTGGGGATGGTAGTTGCAAGAATACTGGTAGGAGACGATGACTCCGTTGGGGAATAAACTTGGCGAATAGATTACTCTGCGGGGAGTGAACTCTATGGGGAGTGAACTCTGTGGGGAAAGAGAGGTACTTTGCTGAGATGTTAATGATAACTCCGCTGGGGATACCGTTGTTGAGTTATGTTGAAGGAATTGATGAACTCCACTGGGGGATAGGAAGACTTCGTCGGGGACGATATTTCCGTGGTTTTTGGCTGGGGATAACCCAGTTATATCCTGGTGGGGAAATAACCTTTGAATAAAGACGGGGGAGCGTTCGTGCTATGCGAGGGATAAGCTTCCAGAATCTACTGGGGATAAGCTTCCTGCTGGGGAGATGGATTCCACTATCCTGGGGAAACTTTTGAGATTGGACTGGGGAATGGCTCCATTGAACGTCTGGTATACCACCGGGGAACAGTCTTAGATCAAGACTGACAGGGATGCTTGTTAAGAATGTTTGTATACTCCGCTGAGGAATGTTGAGATCTGGTGGGGATACCCAACTTCCTTAAGGCTGATTGTGGTCTAACTCTGCTTGGGGAGAGTATCGTTGACTTGCTGGCTCACTCTCTGGGGAATCAAAGCATCTTGGTTATGTTCTTCAGATGAACTTACCTTGGTACCTTGGTGGACAGAGCAATTAGATCGCTTAGACAACTCATTATTGCCCCTGTTTCTAATGTTACCTGTAATTAATCCTTTGTTTCGCATGCAAATATTTATGAGTTAGCAGTTATTGTTAAATGCATATATCACAAATTGAACATTGGACGTTCTTCGCAAAACAAAACAGGAAAAGGAAACGCAATTGGCAATTTGTCTGAAAAGTGAGTTTATATTGATTTTTTGAATTTTCCTGTAAATAGGCGTTTATGTACAAGAGGATGACGTCCTAGTAAGAGAACGCCGCCGAACAACAGAGTTTATACAATTTGTACAAAAAGGGAAAACAAAACAGCTATGTGAAAAGAATAATCCCACTGGGTTCCAACTTTGTTATCGCCTTTATATCTTCGAGCGTCTCATCACTTGGCTGCTCGGTTGAAGATGAAGCTGATTGATCGATGTCGTTTGAACTTGATAGTTGATACCGGATTCTGGATGCAAGGTGATCCAATGAGACATAGTATTACGCTTTAATCCCTAACTTTTGCCTGGACCGCCCTTTCGGGTTTTCGGTCCACCGGGATACCCATTTTTGCCCAAGCCGCCTTTTCAGGTTTTCGACTTGCCGGGTGTACAGATTTTTTTCATTTCATCCCTCATTTTGCCCGAACCCTTTTGGTTCGCCGGGAAGCCCTAATTTTTACCTAGGTATGTCAACCTAGCGGGTCTTTTATCATGCGTAGTATCTTTTTACTATGTCTGCATTGGCGGGGTGAGGAAGGTCGTCACCATCCATGGTGGTTAGGATCATGGCTCCTCCTGAGAACACATGTTTAACCACAAATGGCCCTTCGTACGTAGGGGTCCATTTTCCCCTGGGATCACTTTGAGGAAGAATGATGCGCTTGATTACCAGGTCCCCAACTTGATACTCTTGTGGTCTGACCTTCTTGTTAAATGCCCTGATCATCCGTTTTTGGTACGTCTGACCATGACAAATAGCAACGAGTCTCTTTTCGTCAATTAGGTTTAACTGATCAAGTCGGGTCTGGATCCAGTCATCTTCTCTCAAATCTGCATCCTTCATTATCCGGAGAGAGGGTATCTGCACTTCAATCGGCAAGACTGCCTCCATGCCGTAGACCAAGGAAAAGGGAGTTGCCCCGGTTGACGTTCTTGCTGAGGTACGGTACCCATGAAGAGTAAACGGTAACATCTCATGCCAATCCTTATAGGTCATTGTCATCTTCTGCACAATTTTCTTGATATTCTTATTAGCTGCTTCTACAGCCCCATTCATCTTCGGCCGGTAAGGAGAAGAGTTGTGGTGCTGTATCTTGAATTGCTCGCAGAGCTCAGTGATCATCTTGTTATTGAGATTGGTACCGTTGTCTGTAATGATCCTTTATGGGACACCGTATCGACAGATCAGATTATGCTGAATGAACCGTGCCACAACGTTCTTGGTTACGGTGGCGTAGGAAGCTGCTTCAACCCACTTTGTAAAGTAATCAATCGCCACCAGGATGAAGCGATGCCCGTTGGATGCCGTAGGTTTAATCTCGCCGATCATATCAATGCCCCACATTGCAAAAGGCCAAGGTGCAGTCAGGACATTCAGAGGAACTGGAGGAACGTGCACCTTATCTGCATATATCTGGCATTTGTGACATGTCCGAGAATGTTGGTAGCAATCAGCTTCCATTGTGGACCAGAAATATCCTGCCCGAAGGATTTTCTTTGCCATGGTGTGTCCACTGGAATGTGTTCCAAAGGTACCTTCATGCAGCTCTGCCATGATTCTTTCTGCTTCAGTCTTATCCATACAACGCAGTAAGGTCGAATCATGGTTTCGCTTGTACAAAATGTCGTTGCTAAGGAAGAACTTTGCTGCGAACCTTCTCAAAAACTTCTTCTCGTTGACAGATGCACCTTCAGGGTATTCTTGAGCTTCCAAATACCTCTTCACCTCATGGTACCAAGGTTTCTCAGTTACTGTCTCAGCCTCAAGGTCACAACAATATGCAGGTTCGTCCAGTTTCCAAATGATGATCCGGGGAGCCTCATTGTCCCACTTGACCTTGAACATAGAAGACATCGTAGCCAGCGCGTCCGCCGATTGATTCTCCTCTCGTGGGAAATGTTCAAAAGTTATCTCTGTGAAATGGGGGATCAATGTCAACACACATTCTCTGTAAGGAATAAGATTAGGATGTTTCGTATCCCAATCGCCTTTGATATGATTGATCACGAGAGCGGAATCTCCGAAGACACTCAGAAACTTGATCCTTAAGTCAATCGCAGCTTGAAGACCCATGATGCATGCCTCATACTCCGCCATGTTGTTGGTGCAGTTGAAACATAGCCGGGTAGTAAGTGGAGTATGAGTGCCTTGAGAGGATATGATCACAGCGCCGATACCGTTACCCAAAGCGTTGGAGGCTCCGTCAAAGTGCATAGACCATCGGGATCCTTCCTCAGGTCCTTCATCCGGTCCAGGTACTTCACAATCAGTCACTATCATGATGCTCTCGTCGGGAAACTCAAAGTTCATTGACTGGTAGTCGTCCACTGCTTGGTGTGCCAAGTGGTCTGCCAATACACTTCCTTTGATAGCTTTCTGAGTCGTGTATTGGATGTCGTATTCTGTCAAGATCATTTGCCATCTTGCTATTCTTCCCGACAGAGCAGGCTTTTCAAATATGTACTTGATCGGATCCATTTTTGATATCAACAGCGTAGTGTGAGTCAGCATATACTGTCTCAGCCGGCGAGCAGCCCATACCAAAGCGCAGCAAGTTTTCTCGAGCAGTGAGTATCGGGTCTCACAGTCGGTAAACTTTTTGCTAAGGTAATAAATGGCGTGCTCTTTTCGGCCAGACTCGTCATGCTGCCCCAGCACACACCCCATTGAGTTATCGAGCACTGTCAAGTATAATATCAAAGGTCTCCCTTCAACTGGTGGCATCTGAATAGGTGGCTCTTGAAGATACTCTTTGATTCTGTCAAAAGCGGCCTGACATTCATCATTCCAACGTACTACCTGATCTTTCTTCAGCAGCTTGAAGATTGGCTCACAGGTAGCAGTTAGGTGCGAGATAAATCGAGCAATGTAATTCAGACGTCCTAGAAAGCCTCTGACCTCTTTCTCTGTCTTGGGAACTGGCATCTCTTGTATGGCTTTTACCTTGGCAGGGTCCACTTGAATACCCTTGTCACTTACAACGAAGCCTAGCAACTTTCCAGATCTTACCCCGAAGGTGCACTTGTTCGGGTTCAACCTCAGCTTGTATAACTTCAGACGGTCAAACAACTTCTGTAAATGGTCAAGGTGTTCCTCCTCAGTTTGGGACCTTGCAATCATGTCGTCGACATACACTTCAATCTCATGATGGATCATGTCATGAAATAAAGCAACCATGGCACGTTGGTAGGTTGCCCCAGCATTCTTCAACCCGAATGGCATGACCTTGTAGCAAAAGGTGCCCCACTGAGTAACAAAGGTAGTCTTTTCCATATCTTTAGGAGCCATCTTGATCTGATTATAACCTGAAAAACCATCCATGAAGGAGAACACCTTGTGCTGAGCAGTATTGTCAACCAGGACGTCGATGTGAGGTAGAGGGAAATCATCCTTGGGGCTGGCCCTGTTCAGATCCCTGTAATCAACACACATTCTGACCTTACCATCTTTCTTTGGCACCGGAACCACGTTCGCAACCCACTGAGGGTAAGAAGTCACTGCTAGAAACCTGGCATCAAATTGCTTCATAACCTCAGCTTTGATCTTCTCGGACATCTATGAACACATACGGAGGACCTTTTGCTTAACCGGTGGGCATTCTTCTTTGGTAGGCAAGTGATGGACCACAATGTCAGTATCCAACCCAGGCATGTTTTCGTAGGACCAGGCAAAGATTTCCACATAATCATGTAACATCTGAATCAACCGTTGTTTTACGCTGAGCTCCAGATTGGCACCAATCTTAACCTCCTTTCTATCTGTCTCAGTACCCAGATTTACCGTTTCCACTAGCTCTTCATGTGGCTGAATGGCCCTCTCTTCCTGGAGTAACAGTCTTGCAAGTTCACCAGGCACTTCGCAATCATCTTCACCTTCGTCTTCGGCTAAGTTGATCGGATTTTCGAAGTCATAACTGGCAGTAGCAGAGTTGTTACCAGTGAGATCCAGAGTGGATTGAAACCTGTACGGGTGAGTGTGTGTAAATTTAGATGTTTTGCAATATATAAAGAAAGAAAGAAAGAAAGGGAGCACAAGATTTGAAATGCGAAAAATGTCCAATGTCTTTATTCATGATATATGGAAATGACAAGTAATAAGCCCTCACAAATGAAGCCAACGGTGCCCCGGGTAAGACATCGGGCCATAAAGTTTCAATTTATTGTTTATTACAAATTAAAAAACAAAGGAATTCATTACTGCGTAACAAAAGTAACAGGTATGTGGTCTTTTGCGGTCCAATTGTTCAGTCCACCGTCGGCCGTCGGGTAAATCCAGCTGTCAAACTCTGACTCCTCCGCATCGCCTTCAATAGCATTCACCCCCGGGTTGGTGATGAACATGGGAGGTCTTCCGATCATAGCTTTGCGTACAGTCCTCTGAGCCTCTGCAGTGAAACCCAGCCCAAACTTGTCAGTCTTAGGAGTAAAATCAGGGAGCCTGCCCCAGTTAGCACATTCACCTTTCTCAATTACAGCCCGGGCGTCCTTCAAGGAAGCCATCTTCAAAGGAAAGTCTTCTTCAATCACTGTCTCAGCTTACGCCAATGTTGGAGGTACCTCCTCAAAATGTTGAAAGGGGTTTCAATGAACTCCCTGTCCATCTCAATATACCGGAATGAATTCAGATGACTAACCATGTATTCTTCCTCCCCCTGCACAGTAACAATCTTCCCACTGACAGGGTATTTGAGCTTCTGGTGTAGAGTGGAGGTCACTGCCCCAGCTTTGTGAATCCAGGGTCGACCCAGCAAACAGGAATAAGATGGACGAATGTCCATCACATAGAACATTGAATTGAAGACTTGAGAACCAACCCGAACCGGAATGTCCACTTCACCATGCACCATCCTCTTCGACCCGTCAAAGGCTCGGACAATGATGTTACTAGGCTTCAACTCCAGGCCCTCACAATCCAACCGGTCTAAGGCCTTCTTGGGCAATACATTCAGGGAAGAACTGGTGTCCACCAACACGTGAGCAAGAGTAGTGCCCCTGTATTCAATGGAGACATGCAGGGCATCATTGTGGTTCTTTCCCTTGGCGGTAAGATCGGCATCCGAGAAACCCAAACCATTGTGAGCTGTCAAATTGGCCACACAGTCAGTGAATTGATCTGCAGATGTCTCTTGTGGCACATGGGCCGTCTTCAGAAATGAAATCAGGGCCTTGGCATGGGCCTCTGAGCATAGCAGCAATGATAGCATAGAGATCTTGGAGGGGGTATGCCCCAGCTGTTCAACGACGTTGAACTCGCTCTTCTTGATTATATTAAGAATTTCCTCCATCTCTTGTTGGGAGGCTTCAACATTAACAGTCTTCGGTGCCTCCGTCCGGGCAGGCACATCAGCACTCCCTTTGCCCCGAGCGTCAGATGACTCGGCAGCAGGGGAAGCAACTTGATCAGAAGGGGGAACAGGCGCACTTGTAGGTGTTATTATAAGAGGTCTTCGGATAACTGGTGGCGCAATGTCAGGCGAGAAGAGCCTGCCACTGCGAGTAACTTTGGCGGGACCAGTGATGTTGCTGATACTGGTACCGGTGTTGAACTCCTGCTTCACTCCAAGCACATACACATCTGCCCCATAGTGCCATGGGACAGCCTTGTCAGATTCATAGGGGAGGGGCCCCGGAACAGTAATAATAATGGGTGCAACAGACATGATTTTGACTGGCTTCCTCGGGGGAGCCTTGGTAGGATTATTGAAAATTGTGACGACAGATACTTCTTCAATAGGAACAAAAGGAACAGCGTTCATCTTGAACAGAATCTCTTTGCTGTCCATTAGGCTTTGGATGCCTGACTTCAGCAACGGGCAACCAGTAGGGGAAACGGCACACAGAAGACAACCCTTGCTACAACCCGGAAAGAAACCGGCTAGCAACAAGTTCCTCTTAACAGTCAACAAAGGGGTAGCAACATCATCCACAGAAACGGCATACAAGTCTTCCTCAATGGAATTTACTCCATGCTGAGGCATAGGAGCAGTCACAATGTTTGGCCTCTCGGGCGCCTCAAACTGTATTTCCTTCGCATCAATAAGGTCTTGAACCTTATTTCTTAGGGCCCAACAATCATCAGTAGAATGCCCCGGGCTATCAGAGTGATAAGCACAGTGGGCATTTGGATTATACTTCGGAGATGTAGTGTTTACAACCTTCGGAGCTTCTCTGACGGTCACCAAGTTGGTCGATAGCAATTGCGGCAAGATTTGTGACAAGGTCATACTTAGCCGAGTGTATTCTCTTCTGGGTCTCTCACCCCTTGGTTGGTTAGGTTGTCGAGGAGCGGCAGCAGGCTTTGCAATAACCACCGCGTTGACAGCTTGGCGGCGCTCTGGTTTATTCTGCCTTCTAGGCCCATACACAGCATTGGCCTCCTTTTTGAAAGGCTTCTTCTCAGAGTTCGAAGACGCACCTTTCTGAATTTTCCCTGATTTCATACCAGCCTCTATCCTTTCCCCAGTCAGAATAAGATCTGTGAACCCTGCAGACAAATTGCCAATGAGATAATTAAAGAATGGCCCGGATAGGGTCCCCAAGAACATGTCTACAAGCTCACGGTCGGTTAATGGTGGCTGCACCCTGCCAGCCAGGTCCCTCCACTTCTACGCATACTCCTTAAAACCTTCTCCCGATCCTAGCGACATACCCTGGAGTTGGGTACGCGTAGGAGCGAGGTCGGCATTATATTGATACTGCTTGTAAAAAGCAGTAGCCAACTCCTCCCAGTTACGAACCTTGGTTTCATCCAGCTGATAGAACCAATCGAGATGAGTCCCTGAAAGACTCTCCTGGAAGAAGTGGATCCACAAGTTCTTGTCCACAGTGTATGGTTGAATCTTCCGCACGTAAGATCTGAGATGTAGCTTAGGGCAGGACGCCCCGTCATACTTTGCGAAAGATGGTGCTTTGAATTTATGTGGGATGACCACACCAGAAGATAGACCCAAGTCTCCGAAATCCAAACCAGGCACTTGTTGAATTTCCATGGCATTTAGACGGTCTTCCAACTGCTTGTACTTGTCTTCAGCTGGAGGATACTGCTCCTCATTAAAATCAGTCTCGTTGTCAGAGACCACCGGACTAAGAACCCTTCCCCCCTGGGGACTGCCTTTCCCCACAGAAGAACCGGCTTGATCAACCTCATTCTGTAGTGCATTACCAAACCTCCGGCCAGTGTTGAATAGTACAGTTCTCTTCTTCTTTTTCTTGACCATCAGGGCCTTCAGTTCCTCCTGACCTTGGGCCAAACTCATAATCAGCTCTTGAAATTGGGCGTTCTGAGCCAGAAGGGCCTTGATGGACTGCTCGGTAGATGATTCAGGGTTCATGATGCTGAAATAAACAGCGAAGAACATTAAGCAACCTGAAAAGAAGAGTACCTGTGATGCATATGATGAATGGAATGCGTATGATTTATGTTTTCAAAGACAATCGGGAATCAACTTTGTAAACAAAAAGGAACACACTTCATTAGATTCAACTTTGAAATTTAAATTATTCAACAGATTGCCCTTAGGCGTTACATAAAATGAAAATACTGAAAAGGGAAAGAAAAGCTGTAAAAGAATATCCAAAGTTCATCAGTGATCCCATGGTCTCCTCTTCTCAGTACGGATGTAGTCATTCAAGGCTCGCTCGTTCTCCAACTGCTTTGTCAGCTTCTGGATCTTCAATTCCTGCTCGTTAAACTTTTCCCGATAAGAATCCCGTTCTTCTCGCAGTTGCGCCCAAGACCTCTTTAGTGTATCAAGATCAGTAGGTATCTGAGGAGGGAGAACAGTTGGAGGAACCCCATATCTATCAGGATATTCAAGAATGATGGGTCTGACAGCTTCATATGGCATACCTAACTTCTGAGCACAGATGCGGACCCATTTGTAGTAGGCTTCCATAGGTAGAGAAGTCTTCGGTCCCAACTCTTGTGGGTCAGCTTTGTGAATTCTGTCCCAAGCCTTGATGAACCTACGACGCAGCTCGTCACTGTCTACTTGAAACTCAAAACTGATGTGAGGCACCAACATCTCATGAGGCCCTTCTCTTCTGGCTCTTCCAAACTGTCGGAGAGCTATACATGGATTATAAGAGATTCCTCCTTGAATACCAATCAAGGGAACATTAGGATATTCTCCGCAACGATCAATAACAGCTACCTCATCCAAACCTCTGAAAGTCCAAATGATGTCCTTATCAGTGAGAGACATTAACCTATGAGCTCAGCCTCTTCCTTCTTTGTTCTTCAGCACGAACTTAGGGAGGTGCGAAATAAACCACCTCACTAACAAGGGAATACAGCACCACAGAGTTCCTCGTCTTCGGGCAGTACGAGCATAAAGTTGTTGCAGAATATCGCCCAAGAGAGTGGGCACAGGGTTCCGAGACATGAAGATCCTTATGGCAGTGACGTTAACGAAGTTATCAGGATTAGGAAACAAAACTAGACCATAGATTAAGAGAGCCAAAATGTCTTCATACGCCCTAAAGTCCAGGTCATTCCAGAAACTGTTAGCCTTTCCAATCAGAAACTTGGCCAAGAAACCCTTAACCTTGCTTCTAGTCACCCAATTGTCCATTACCTCCTTGTGGGTCAAGGGAAGAGCTGCATCAATCTCCTCAAGCCTAAGAGTCTTTTCCCAACCAGTGTAGGGAGTTTGATCCAAGATAGGGATACCAAGCAAATCAGAGAACTCTTCCAGGGTAGGGACCAGCTGGAAGTCTTGGAAGGTGAAGCACTGGTACAGAGGGTCATAAAACTGGGTCAGGACACTCATCAGTTGTTGGTCCCACTTTGCCGTGACTAAACTGAGAAGAGAACCATGCCTCTGGATGAAGGAAGTAGTATTTGGAATTCTGCTAACCAATTCTTCAAGCAACTCAGGTGGGTGAACAAAGTTGAACCGGATAGTATTCCTTCGCATAGGCATCATGATGTCCTACAAAACAGAGCAAAGGTGAAACCCTCTTGTCTTTGAAATGGTCAGTCCTTATGCAGGATGCATGCAATGTTTATGATGGCATGATGTTATGATAAAGTACACCACAAGTATTCACAAAGGCAAACATGATAAGGCACACAAGTCACACAAGACAAGCCCTTAGAGTTTAGGCCAGCATGGGGTCTGGGTATTACCCTCTTTCAGTTTGTTGGTTAAGACCTGTCCTATCAGAAGTAATCGGGTTCTAGAGGATCCCAATATCACTGACTACCCTCAATCGGTCATAACTCCAGCATCACAATCTTTTCTTGTGGCCAGAACCATCACGAGAGTTTAGCCTCAATGGGCGTAGCATACTGCTACTGTTCTATTGGCCAAGTTGGGTCATTTAAGGTTCTAAGGTCGGTTGGGGCTTAATGACTCCTCTGAAGACCCATATTCTCCTCGTTGCGACACAAGGGATATCAGTACAGACCAAGGTGCCACACCAACGTAGCCACTGCTTCACCCATGTCGGTCTACGCCGGACAGGTCCCTCACAGCTTATGCTACCTAACAGGGTATCCCCAGATCCGGGTTAGGATCTATGTAACTCCGATGCAGCCCACAATAATAAAGCAAACAAACACGGCAATTGAAAACACAAGTGATCTTAGTCCTAAGGTACACCTCACTTTAAAAGGGTCCCCAGCAGAGTCGCCAGTTCTGTGATCGGTGGATTTAGAACTGACTGTTTAATGCTGGTTCGCGAAATGTCGCGGAAGCAAGAGTCACCACCGTCTTTTATTTTCTCCAACATGGACAGGACAAAAGCACAACAAAATTCCTTATGATATATTTTCTCGGTTTGGGAGGTAGATTTATAGAAAGGGAAGGTGTTAGCACCCTTTCTATCCATGGTTATCCATGGGCTCTTAGATACTTGCTCATTGTGTTTTCAAAAGTGTTTGCTTTTCAAATGTGAGTGGGTTTAAAAAAGTTTCGTTTAAAGATTTCAGAATGGCTCATGTATATGTCCTCAAGAGTGTTTGAAAAATTGTTTTGAAAGCTTTTTGAAAGTGTCGGTGTGAAAAGAGTTTTTGATTTGTTTTTTTAGAGAAAGTATCTATGAGTCATCTACCTACCCTAAGGAATTAGGCTGTGTAAATGTCCTTAAGGTAGTGCCATCCCACCATTGAGAGGTAGGTAGCACCACCGTTGGAGGTGTTCGGGTCAATTCGTTTGTAGGGACAGTGTGGTCACCAGAGTAACAGTAGGATACCTTAGAAGCTACCCTTATGCCATTGATCCTTTTTAATTCGAGGCAACTTTTCCGAGGCAACTGGATCATGGACATAAGGACTTACTAAAACGTCCTATACTCGAGGACCACGTTTCGAAGGTAAGGCAACAGGTGAGGCGTACCCTAGGAGTGGTGTGTGAATTTGTGTGTTATTTTCAGTTTAACATTCATCTTTGATCATAGTATTGTGAGCTACGAGTTATTTTTAGTTAGCTACATTCTTTCATACCAAGTTAGCAGTTTAAGAGTGCGGAAATTTGAATGCGGAAGGATAAATCCTACGCTATTACAAGGCGCGGGTCTATACATCGCCAAATTACAAAGACCCGTTTGAATAAAAATGCGGAAAGTAAAACCTAGTTACTATTACATGGCTTGAGCAGTTACATAATATTCACAAGAAAATAAAATAACGTGCGAAAAGAATAAAATAGAACGTTCGAGGGCGTTGGACCCTTTTGAAATTAAATTGAATTAAAAGTTAATTAATTATTTAATAAAAGGAAAGAAATGTTTTTTATGTTTTTGGTATTTAATGAGAATAAAGAAAATTAATTAAAATTAGAAGTTAAATGAAACCCTAGTTCTAAATTATTTTTAATTGTTAAAGAAAATATTAAAGTTTAACCTAATTTATGCTAATTAATTAATTTACATATTTATTTACAAAAGTAATAATTAATAATAATAATAATGAGAAAATGATTTATTTAAGAAAAAGATGAGAATGTTAAAAAACCCTAATTTCTACATATTTTAATTTATTAAGAAAAAGATTAAAGTTTTAAAACCTAATTTACTAAATTAATTATTTAACATTTATTTACAAAAAATATTTACTGAATTAAATATTATTAAATATATTACAATTTTTGATTTTTCTGTATTTTATATTATGAAAAGTTATTTTATGGAATTAAAAGAAATAATTAAACACTAAAAAGAATTAAAAGAAAATCAAATAAAAATAAACAATAATGCAAACCATGGGGGGTATCAGGCCCATTTAGGAGGTTTTTGTGAAGCAATTTGGCCCATCAGAATCCAAGCCTTTTTTGACTTTCTGTGCTTGCGTGTGGAGTGGTTGAGTAGTGTGTACCATGGACTGCACGTTCTGGCCTTCAGATTGGTCTTGAAGCCACTTGTCAGGCCTTAGCATATGCGTGTATGGTGAACCTTGTGATGAACACTGCATGGAAGCACATTAGGAAGAAAAATATGAAATATGTGGGGGACCTGGGAATCGAACCCAGGTCCCAGTACCTGCAGGACACCTCACCCACCAACTGAGTTGTTGTGTGCATCTATTAATATAATGAAGCGTAATTATTATAAAAGAAAAACAAGCGTTAGTGGTACAAAGCAAAAAGCGCACTGAATTATTTGAATTGTCCAACCACATGAAGACACGCATGCGTCTTCTTCCTTTTCGTATCTGTAATATAAACAAATAGCGGGGGTTTTAAACCCCCACTAAGTGAAGCCTGCAAAAATAGCGAATAGGATCTGGATAAATATAAAAAGGGCGCGAGGTCATGGTCCGTTTTGTTTGGATGTCACGATTTCAATGGCATAGGTTTTAAGGTCTAATTTTACAGCATGTGTAAAGCCCCAATTTAGAGCTTCTGAAACCCTAGGTTTCAACAATGGTGGATCCTAATACACGCATCGTTAGTTCAATCAAATATTGCCAATAGCTTCAGAACATCATTGTTATTGTAAAGAAACAAATAAAACATGTGAATAATGCATGAAAATCAGAAAACGATTGTGGACATGTTCATGAAGAAGACGATTCTGTTCTACCAATTCTTGGAGTATGGGGACTCGTTTTTGATTGCAATTGATTCCTAGCAATGTCAGGAACGTATTGGAATGCTTGTTGTGCTTTGAAACGCCCTCTTCCTATGATTTCAGATTTCAAGTTTTTATGGAAAAAATGCAATTTGATTATGCCTCTCTAGCAGCTCTTTCGTGTGTCTCTTGATTCCATTAGGTCTTGCATATGTAAGTGAACGATATTAGGTTAAAAAACCAAGCCCAATGTCCATGAATTTATGGTTCCAATATTTGATTTTGTTCATATCTTTTCCAATCTTTTTCCATGCCATTCTTGCCAAATTTGGATGATATGGTCCCCTTGAGATGGTGCACGAAATCTCTTGCATATATGGAAGATATTTGCTGCACAAAAAAGATTTAAAAACATGATTTGATATTTTTCTCATATTTAAAACTAATTAAATGAATAAATAAGAGTAAAAATTCAATTAATTAATTAAAAATAAGAAAATCAATACCTTTGAGCTTAATGGGTCGTGCATATGCTTTGGGTAATGATTCATGGAAGAATTTGTGGCCCATTAGCAATTTTGAAGCTTTTGAAGCAAAGTTGACTTTTCAAAGTTCCCAAAAATTTCCCAACTTCTCCAAGGCATATCTTGCTCAATTTTGAAGCTATGATCATGTTCTTGGACATTTTGGAAAGGTCTTGAAGTCCTCTAACCAATGTCTTTGGTCCCATGTCATTTTGATTTACCAATCTCAAGTTATGGTCTTTGACTTAAAGTGCCTTTTTGTTGTCTTTTGAAAATGACCTATAATGTTGAAATTGATAACTTTTTGTGAGAGCATTTCTTGGACTTGAAGTGTGAGGATGAGTTGTAGGAAATGTCATCCTCTTAAAAATGAGCTTTGGATGGGATTTTTCTGATAAAACATGAGGAAGTTATGCCTTGGTCAATTTGCAGTTGACTTTTCAGCTGTCCAAAAATAGAAACTTTTGCATCTTGAGACTTTTTGAGCCATGCTTTGAGAATCATGATCAAGAATTGATCAAATGATGTTTGTGGCTTCAAAATGAGATGTTGACCAAAAATTTTGACTTTTGACTGTCAAATGACCATTTTGCCCCTGTAGTTGACTGTGAAGCATTTAGGGTTTTTGACTGTGCAATCTGATGTTGTGAGTCTTGAAACTTGGCATATGAATGCTTGACAATATATGTGGGCATATGGGACTTGATTGGAACCTTGGAAACCTCAATTTCTTTGCCAGAAACAAAACCCTAATTTTGACTGTGTTAGGAGGTAGTTGGACTGTGCAACCCTTGAGGGATTTTGAAGCTTGATCTTGGCAAATCTTGAAGAATATGGGAGGGAAAATTTTGGGGTACAATAATGACTTCCTGCTTCCCCACATTGACATTCTGGTCGACAACACCATACATCATAAGATCTTTTCCTTCATGGACGGTGTGATACGGTGGAAGAACTGACTGTTATACTAGTTTGCATTTTTTTTGTTCGCAAATGTCGCGGTAAGTAAGCGTCTCCATCGACTTTTCTTTTATCCAACAAAGGAAAAGGTGAAAAGAACATAAAAAGACCTTTTTTGAGATTTTCTGAGTAAAGGGGGTAGATTATGGAAAGGGAAGGTGTTAGCACCCTTTCCATCCGTTGTTTTCCATGGAATCTTAGGTACTTGCTCATTTTAAAAATTGTTTTCATGTTTGTGTATTTTGAAAGATTTTTGTTTGCTTTATGGTAACTCTTGTATCATCCCTCAAGAGTGGGATAAAGCGTTTTTGAAAATAGTTTTTGGAAAGTGTGTAAGTGTGAAAAATTAGGTTTGAGCAAGTACTTAAGAACCATCTACCTACTCGAAAAAAAGGATGTTCTTTTCCTCCTTTCCTTTAGATAGTGCTATCCTACTATTAGTGAGTAGGTAGCCCTATCATTGAATGTTGAGGGATTATTGAAAGGGACACTATGGTCATTGAAGGCAACATGTAAGGATACCTTAGCATTTCGAAGGGACTGTCATCATATAGGCAACATCGAGGGACAAGATCATTTCTCATAGGCAACTCGAGGTACGTTAAGGGACCATGATCTTTATGATGACTTTTAGATTGAGGTTCATTGCTAAGATATCCCTACGTTCAAGGGATATGACCATTGTTTTCTGAGGCAACCAAGTGAGGAATACCCTAAGGGGAAAGTGTGCAACAGTGTCTTTTTTTAGTTATATTTATCTTGCAATTAGAGATCTAATGGTTAATTGATTAATCTTGTCATGCACGCCTAAATTACTAACAATTATATACAAGCATATAAGAATATAAAGAGCAAGAAATAAAAGTTCCTACGCTATTACAGGGCTTTGGTGTAGATACATAAGTAATGGACTGAAAAGTAGAAACCATAATTTAGCTATTACAAACCGGGCGCAGTTACATAAATGATAAAAAATAATCCTATGAAAAAAATAATAGCGTGCAAAATTAAGACGGGAAAAATTTCTAAACCCTAAAAATCTAATGGCTCATTAAAAAATATTTTTTGTATTTAATGAAAAAATTTTAATTTTAACCTAATTCTCTAAATAATTTTAAATTAAGAAAAAAAAAGGTCAAAGTTTAATTAAATTAGTTAATTTGCAAAAATTAATTTATTAAGAAAAAACTAAGTCCTAATTTTTTTATGACGATTTTCTGATTTTATGATTAAAAAAAAAGAATGAATAAACAAAAATAATATAAAAATAAAAAGAATAAATAAATAAAAATGAGAAATGGGCCTAAAGGGTGTGTGAAACCCAGACTGGGGGGCGATGCTGGAATTTGCGCTATGGGCCCAGATCTGTTGGCCCACAGCGCACGTTGGATCCAGTGTTGTTGTGGAAGGCAGATCCACCATGGGGAAACATTTCTGGGCATTATATCTGGATGGTGGTTAATCTGATGGTGATGATGATAGAGCCTATAATGCACGCCTGGGGATGTAACATACTAGATTTGTAAGTACAAATTAGAAAAATAATATGCAGGAGGAAAGGGTCGAACCCCTAACCTCCCACACATACAATGCCTTAAACCCTTCACTCTTGCCATCTGCGCTGCCTGCTCATTCGTTAATACAAATGGGAAACACACATAATAAAATGAACTAAGGCACATCCAGGTCATCAAAAAGAATTGCATGCGTCAGCAACTGAAGGGACCAATCATATCATGCTAAATTGCCACTCCTGCAGTCAATATAACCCTTATTTTTGACTCACCAGAGGGGCTCCGGAGCCCTAGCTCCGGTCACCTTCTTCGGCAGCCTCTTCCCCTGAAACATGCTTAACCTGTAAATTCAAACGTTTTGCTAGACCCTTCCCCCCTAATTCAAGGGTTGCGGATCCAATGGCATGGTCCTTTTGACTTGAAATGCCCTGCAAACGATGCTATGAGAAAAAACGCACAACAATGGTCAATAATGGCAAATGACTATTCGTACGTCCCAGCTCACATGTAAGGGTATCAACCTGTTCTAAATGATCACACTAGAAGATTCAAGTCATTAGAATTCCTCAACAATGCATATAATTCAGAATACGATTGAAAAAAAAGTAGGCAAACTGGTCATGATGCATGCGATGGTTTCAAGCATAAACAAGCATGGGAGTCCAATCAATCTTACCCTGGAGATGTCCTGGAGATGATTTATGGTGATGGTTTGCTTGAAAAGAGGAAGAATGCTGCAGAATGACTTTGCACTTTATTGTGGAAATTCTTGTACTTTTTTCTCTTGGTTTTGGAGGTAGCTTTCGTGTTTTTTGACCTAGGGTTCTTGTGTTTATGTAGTGAATCAGAATAGAGTTACAAACGGAGCAAAAATATCCATGCCTTGATGAGAAATATTTTCTTTCCAAATATTTGATTTTTGGACTTTTTAGAACAAATCCAATCTTGCCTTTCAGTCACCATTTATCTTTTATTTTCCAACATGCTTTGTCCCTCATTTGGATAGAAAAAGATTCACCATTATATCTTTTCTTATTTTGATTATTTACTTTATTTAATTTTGCATTTTAATGGAAAAATAGCAAAATAAATGGTATAAATAATAAAATAATGTATGACTGAGCTCAAGGGTCGTGGGCCATGCCAAGGACAAGTTTCAATCATGAAAACATGGGCCCATTTGGAAAAAATTCAAGTTAGGTCAATGTTGGCTTCATGCACTTTTCCAAAAATTGGTCAACTTTAGCAAGGCATATCTTTCTCAAGTTTAACCCTAAAAGGGTGTTATTTGACTTTTTATAGAGCTTAGGATGTCCTCTAAACAACCTTTTTGGTTTCATCTCAATTGGATCTTCCATGTTCATGTAAGGAGCTTTGACCCAAAATGTGTTTTTGTTGACTTTTTGAAAGGACCTATAATGTATGAGCTTGTATTTTTTGATTGAGGCATTTCTTGAACTTGGGGGTTGAAGAGAAGTTGTAGGGAATTTTATTATGTTCAAAATGAGCCTTTTTGGAAAATTTTCTGATAAAGTATGAGAAAGTTATGCCTGGTCAAAGTTTGGTGGACTTTTCCTATAGAAACCCTAATTTGCCATTTTTGACTTTTGATGAGTTAGGAACATTTATTGAGGAATCATGATCAACCCTTGATCAAATGATAGATATTACTTCAAAATGTTGATGTTGACCAAAAATCTTGAAGTTTGACTGTATTTTGGCCACATTTGACTTTTGATCTAACATAGTTGATTTTCAGGCCTTTGAACAGTTGACTGAGCAAACTTGTTATTCAAAGCATGAAATTTGGCATGGATGATCTTGAGGACATATTAGGACAATGGAGAACATTTGGGATCCTTGGGACTCACACATATTTCTTAAAATTGAAACCCTAGTTTGGGTTCATTGCTTTAGGAGGAGAATTTTTCTAGTCAATTCTTAGTCAACCTTGAGCAATTGAGGACCTCTAGAAGTATGTCTTGTGTGAAAATGGGAGGGAAAATTTTGGGGTACAAAAGCTGCCACTGTTCAATCTTCTTAAACCTGAGGATGTAGATTGGCAAGTCTGCCTTTCGTAAGCTGAAGGTGGAAGATGATTGAACACTAGAGTGCCCAGAAATTTGCACTCGTCTGAAATGATACTTGACTGTGTAGATAATATTGGGAATGGGCTTATAGATGCCATTTGGAGAAGTTAATGGAAGATCTTCAGATATGGGCTTAAAGATGCCATCCATAGAATGTAACGGAGAGTCGTCGGAGATGGGCTTAGAGATGCCATCTAGAACATTGCTGATTTCATGAGATATTCCTTTGTGGGAATTCTAATGCATGTCGTTGAGGAGGACTCTATTGGGGAATGTTGGTCTTTATCTTAGGAAATAGAGTTTAGAAGCTTTAGTTGTCCGTTAATCTACTGGGGAATCATCTCTTGATTAAAGAGACGGAGGTGAACTGCTATCTGGTCAGGATCCAGGCTTCACAGTGGATTGCTGAGGATAATAAGGTTGACTGCTATTTGGTTGTATTCCAGGCTTCATAGTGACTTACTGGGGGTATGAGATTAAACTGTTATCTGGTCATGCTCCAGGCTTTACAGTTTCTTAAACTGGAATAGAAATTAGAAAAATCTTAATGTCGATTTAACTGAACTAAAGAAAGGTCTTTAATTAACTTTGACTGGAATGGAAATCAGAAGAATCTTAGTATCGACTCAACTGAACCAGACAAAAGTCTTGGAATATCTTCAACTGGAATAGAAATTAGAGAGATCTTAGTGTCGACCTGACCGAACCAGAGAAGGTCTTGGATTAAATTTGACTGGAATGGAAATCAGAAGAATCTTAGGGTCGATTCAACTGAACCAGACAAACGTATTGGAATATCTTCAACTGGAATAGAAATTAGAAAAATCTTAATGTCGATTTAACTGAACTAAAGAAAGGTCTTTAATTAACTTTGACTGGAATGGAAATCAGAAGAATCTTAGTATCGACTCAACTAAACCAGACAAAAGTCTTGGGAACATCTTCAACCGGAATAGAAATCAGAGAGATCATAGTGTCGATCTGACTTAACCAGAGAAGGTATTGGATCAACTTTTACTGGAATGGAAATCAGAAGAATCTTAGGGTCGATTCAACTGAACCAGACAAAAGTCTTGGAACATCTTCAACTGCAATAGAAATCAGAGAGATATTAGTGTCGATCTGACTGAACCAAAGAAGGTCTTGGATCAACTTTGACTGGAATGGAAATCAGAAGAATCTTAGGGTCGATTCAACTGAACCAGACAAAAGTCTTGGAATATCTTCAACTGGAATAGAAATCAGAGAGATCTTAGTGTCGATCCGACTGAACCAGAGAAGGTCTTGTGAGGGCATCTTTCAGAGGGAAATCCTGAAATAACCCTTCGTTAGACGTAACTTTGTGAAGACTACCAGGTCACATAAGTAGTCAACGGTGTTTATTGATTTTATCTTTTCTGAAAATGGTAAAGAGTTAGTCATATGCAATGTCATGATGTATGAAATGCATTGTGATGATGTTCTCAAAATAAATGAGATTGTGTTGTATGTGATATGTATGCGCATGCCGTGATGTATGAGTATGGGATGCTATTGGGATATGTCTTAGTCTGGGAAAGTAGATCTCGGACTGCTGCGGAAGAGTATTGGGAAACTGAGTTCTTCATTTCCACTGAGGATGATGAATGTGCATGATTTTCCGGGGATTGACTCGGCTTGAGAATAAGTTTGTAGAGGGAGGATGCTTTGTTGGAATACTTTGTCGATGTAGAGAAATAAACTCTATTGGGGAATGAGGTTCTATGGTTTGAGAAATAAACTCTACCCAGGAGGAGGTTTTATAAACTGTTTTCAATTATGAAACTTGGCTGGGGAAAACAGATTGCAGACGGAGAAGGTAATTCCTGCTTGGGTAAGAAGGATATCACAACTTTGGTTGTTTCTGCTCTGTGGGGAACATAGATGTTACAGGGTCGTATGTAATGGCGACTTTGTCTCGATCTTTCTTTGCCCCTATACCTGCTGGAAGGAGTAACTGTCAGGACTACAAATTATTTTTTAGACTTCGCCCCGCTTCTTAAAGTCATTAGCAACTGACTTTCTGTTTTTTGATGCAAGTATTTGTGAACAGTAATCATATTCAAATGCATATGTCAAAAATAATCACTGGACATTTTTGTAAAATAAAACAGAAAAATGGAAGACAAAAAGTTTTGTACTTTCAAATAAGTGATTTTCATTGATTTTGAAGTTTGCCTATAACAGGCATTTTTGTACAAAGAGACTGACGTTCTAGTAGGAGAACACCGCCATGAAAAATGAAATCTATACAAAATAGTGTACAAAGAGAAAATAGCTATGTGTAATAATTCCATCGAGTTTCAATTCTGCTATTGCCCCCATATCCTTGAGCGTCTCATCACTTTTCTACTTGTTCGAAGCTGACTGGATTGGTCAGTACCGTTTGAGCTTGATAGTTGATACTGAAGTCTAGTAGCAAGGTGATCTAATGGGATGTATTTATACGCTTTAAATCCCTCACTTTTTCCTAGACCACCCTTTCGG
This sequence comes from Vicia faba, assembly GCA_948472305.1. Classification (NCBI taxonomy): domain Eukaryota; kingdom Viridiplantae; phylum Streptophyta; class Magnoliopsida; order Fabales; family Fabaceae; genus Vicia; species Vicia faba. The sequence continues at coordinate 1,100,395,215 of OX451735.1, forward strand.
GTTTTCAGTCCACCGGGATACCCTTTTTTGCCCAAGCCGCATTTTCAAGTTTTCGAGTTGCCGGGTGTACAGTTTTTTTTTGTATTCATCTCTAATTTTTGCCCGAACCCTTTTGGTTTACTGGGATGCCCTTATTTTTTCCTAGGCCAGTAAACCTAGCGGGTCTTTATTTACGCGTAGTATCTTTTCACTATGTCTGCATTAACAGGGTGAGGAAGGTCGTCCCCATCCATGGTGGTTAGAATCATGGCTCCACAGGAAAATATGCTTTTGATTACAAATGTCCCTTCGTATGTGGGAGTCTACTTGCCCCTGGGATCATCTTGTGGCACTATGATGTGCTTGATTACCAGATCACCCACTTGATACACTTGACGTCTGACCTTTTTGTTGAAAGCCTTGATTATCCATTTTTGATACATTTGACCATGATAGACAGCAGTAAGCCTTTTCCCATCAATCAGATTCAATTGATCAAGTCGAGTCTGGATCCAATCATCTTCGTTCAAACCTGCATCCTTCATTATCCTTAAAGAAGGGATCTAGATCTCAATAGGCAGGACAACCTCCATACCATATACCAGAGAATAAGGTGTTTCCCCTGTTGACGTACGCGCTGAGGTGTGGTAGCCATGAAGAGCAAATGGTCACATCTCGTGCCAGTCTTTATACGTCACCGTCATCTTCTGTGTGATTTTGCTAATGTTCTTATTAGCGGCCTCCACAACGCCATTCATCTTCGGGCGATAAGGGGAAGAATTATGATGCTGGATCTTGAATTGTTTATAGAGTTCAATGATCATTGTATTGTTTAAATTTGTACCATTGTCTGTGATGATTCTCTCTGGCACACCATTCCGCAAATCAGGTTATGCTTGATAAACCGCGCAACAACATTCTTGGTAATAGTAGTGAAAGAAGCAGCCTCGACCCACTTCGTGAAGTAATCAATGGCCACTAGGATGAAGCGATCTCCATTGGAAACGGTAGGTCTAATCTCTCTGATCATGTCGATGCCCCACATTATAAAGGGCCAGGGAGACGATAAGACGTTCAAGAAAACCAGAGGTACATGTACTTTATCAGCATAGATCTGGTACTTGTGACAAGTTCGGGAATGCTGATAATAATCTGCTTCCATAGTGGACCAATAGTATCCTGCCCGTAGGATCTTTTTAGCCATGGTTTGTCCACTAGAGTGGGTGCCAAAAGTACATTCGTGTAAATTTATCATAATCCTCTCTGCTTCTCTCTTGTCTACACACCGAAGTAAATTAGAGTCATGGTTGCGCTTGTAAAGGTTTCCATTACTGAGGAAGAATTTTGCGGAGAACCTTCTCAGAAATTTCTTATCATTGACAGGTGCCCCCTTAGGATATTCTTTAGCCTCGAGATACCTTTTCACTTCATGGAACCAGGGTTTGTCTGCTACTTCTTCAGTGTCAATCTCATAGCAGTATGCTGGTTCATCTAACCTCTCAATAGTGATCCTAGGAGGCTCATTGTCCAACTTGACCTTGAACATAGACGGCATAGTAGCTAGCGCGTCCGCTAAATGATTCTCTTCTCGTGGAAACTATTCAAAGGTGACCTCTTCAAAGTGTGGAAGCAATGTCATCACATATTCTCTGTAGGGGATGAGATTCAGGTGCTTTGTGTCCCACTCGCCTTTGATTTGACTTATTACCAAGGCTGAATCCCCGAAAATGCTCAAGAACTTGATCCTTAGGTCAATAGCAGCTTTGAGACCCATGATGCATGCTTCATACTCTGCCATATTGTTGGTACAGTTGAAACATAATTTGGAGATAAAAGGAGTATGACAGCCCTCAGGGGATATGATTACAGCGCCGATGGCATTGCCGAGTGCGTTGGAGGCTCCATTAAAAACCATGGTCCATCGGGATCCTTCCTTGGGTCCTTTATCCAGTCCAGGTTCTTCATAGTCAGTCACTAGCATAATATTCTCGTCCGGGAACTCAAAGATCATGGACTGGTAGTCATCCACAGCCTGATGATCCAAATGATCAGAAATTACACTTCCCTTGATTGCTTTCTGGGTCGTGTACTGGATATCGTATTCAATCAAGATCATATGCCATCTCACGATTCTTCTGGAGAGAGTGGGCTTCTCGAAGATGTACTTGATCAGATCCATCTTATATATCAACAAAGTAGTGTGGGTCAACATATACTGTCTTAGTCGGTGAGCAGCCCATGCCAAAGCGCAACAAGTTTTCTCGAGTAGTGAGTATCTTATTTCACAGTCGGTAAACTTTTTGCTAAGGTAGTATATTGCATGCTCTTTTCAACCAGACTCGTCATGCTGCCCCAACACACACCCCCATTGAATTATCTAATACTGTTAAGTACATTATCAAAGGTCTTCCTTCAATCGGAGGCATCCGAATTGGAGGCTCTTGAAGGTATTCCTTGATTCTCTCGAAGGAGGTATGGCATTCGTCATTACATTTTACCACTTGATATTTCTTCAGGAGTTTGAAGATTGGCTCACAAGTAGTAGTTAAATGGGAAATTAATCTGGCAATATAATTCAGGTGTCCAAGAAGCCTCTAACCTCCTTCTCAGTGCGGGGAGCTGGCATCTCTTATATGTCCTTCACCTTTGCAGGGTCTACTTGAATACCCTTGTCACTAACAATGAAACCTAGCAGTTTACCAGACCTTACCCCGAAGTTGCACTTGTTTGGATTTAACCTCAACTTGTACGTCTTCAACCTATCAAACAACTTTTGTAGATGATCAAGGTGCTCCTCCTCAGTTTGAGACCTGGCTATCATGTCATCAACATAGACCTCTATCTCATGGTGAATCATGTCATGAAACAAAGTTACCATAGCTTGTTTATATGTTTCCCCAACATTCTTCAATCCAAACGGCATCACTTTGTAACAGAAAGTTCCCCATTGTGTGATGAAGGTTGTCTTCTCCTTGTCTTCGGGTGCCATCTTGATCTGATTGTAGCCAGAGAAACCGTCCATGAAGGAAGAGATCTTATGTTGTGCGGTGTTGTCAACCAGAACGTCAATATGGGGAAGCGGAATGTCATCCTTGGGGCTTGCCCTGTTCAAATCTCGGTAATCCACACACATTCGTACCTTGCGGTCCTTTTTAGGCACAGGGACTACGTTAGCAACCCATTGGGGATAAGAGGTGACAACTAAGAACCCAACGTTGAACTGTTTCATAACCTCTGCTTTGATCTTCTTTAACATTTTAGGGCGCATACGAAAGACCTTATGCTTTACCAGAGGGAAATCTTCTTTAGTTGGCAGACGATGAACCACAATATCCGTGTCTAGTCCTGGCATGTCTTCATATGACCAGGAAAAGATCTTGACATAATCATGCAACATTTGTATCAACCGTTGTTTGACACTAAGCTCCAAATTTGAACCTATCTTGACCTCTTTTCTGTCCTCCTCTGTGCCCAAGTTTATTGTCTCAACTGGCTCTTCATGGGGCTGTACTGCCCTTTCTTCTTGCTGTAACAGTCTAGCAAGTTCTCCGGGTACCTCACAATCTTCCTCACCTTCCTCCTCGGCTTGGTTGATCGGATTTTCAAAGTCATAATTGGAAATAGAAGAACAGTTATCAATGGGATCCAGAGTGGATATGGATCTGTAGTTGATACGTGAGTGTGTGTAAGAGCATAGCTGTATAGACAAAGTAAAATTAGAAAAGAAAAACAGAGAGTGCAAAATTTGTATGCATAAACGCCCAATACTTTATTAATTCCATATGAAATTGAAACATGATAACCCTCACAAATAAACCATTGTGCCTCGGGTAAGACACATGGCCATAAAGTTTATATTGTTTATTACATATCCAAAACAAGAAATACAATTACTTCTAAATAAAAGTAATTGGTACAAAGTCTTTTGTCGTCCACTTACTGGGTCCACAGTTGGTAGTAGGGAAGATCTAGCTATCCATGTCGTCGTCACCATCATTGTCTTATAGAGCGTTGACCCCATGATTGCTGATGCGTAGGGGAGGTCTTCCAACACGAGCACGTCAAACAGCCCTTTGAGCCCTTGAAGAGAAACCCAAACCAAACTTATCAGATTTGTATGGAATATCAGGGAGCTGACCCCAGATGGTAGACCCACCTTATTCAATAACTACTTTTATATCCTTGAGAGAAGCCATCTTCAAGGGAGGTCTGGTGATATTTGGCAGATTGGTGACAGTTTCAGTTGCATATATAGTCTGAGGTACCTCTTCGAAATTCTGACACGGAGTATGGATGAACTCGCCATCCATTTCCATGTATCTGAAGGAATTCAGGTGACTGACCATGTATTCTTCTTCACCGCGTACTGTAACAATCCTTCCTTTCACCGGGTACTTTATCATCTGATGCAGAGTGGACGTGACAACTCTCTCCCCATGGATCCAAGGGCGACCTAATAAACAAGAATAAGATGGTCTGATATCCATCACGTAGAAGGTGGAGTAAAAGGTATGAGAACCAACTTTTATAAGGATGTCCACCTCCCTGTGCACCATTCTCTTTGATCTATCGAAAGCCCTCACTACAATGTTACTGGGCTTCAAGGTCAACCCTTCACAGTCTAGTCTATCTAGAGCCTTCTTGGACAACATGTTCAATGATGAACCAATATCTACCAGGACATGGGCCAAAGTAGTGCCCCTGCATTCGACGAAAAGATGTAGAGAGGGTGTCAGATTAGCATCAGAAAAACCCAAATCATTATCAGCTGTCAAACTGGCCACACAATCATCAAATTGGTCAGTGGAGGTTTCTTGTGGCACATGGTAAGTTTTAAGGAACTTCACCAAAGCCTTCGCATGAGCTTCAGAGCACAACAATAAGGTTAGCATAGAAATCATGGAAGGGGTTTCCCTAGCTATTCAACCATATTGTAGTCGCTCTTCTTTATAATCTTCAAAATTTCTTCCATTTCCTTCTTGGAAGCCTCTGGGATAGATACTGACTGCACCTTCATCTGGACAGGCTCAATCAATATGTCTTTGCCCCGAGTCTCGGCCGACTCGATAATAGGGGTGTCAACAAGGGTAATTATAGGAATTGCAGTAGCAGTATCAATAGGAACAAAAGTAGGAATGATCACAGGACTAGTAACAGCTTTTGGAGGAGAAATTTCAGGGGAGAATACTCTTCCACTTCTTGTTATTTTGTTGGTTCCAACAATGTTGCCAATGTCGGGATCAACATTTTCGGAAACCTGGTCTTCAACATTCAGTAGGTCTTTCTTGACACCATGGTAATAGACGTCACCCCATAGTTCCAGGGAATAGTTTTGTTCGAGGAGTATGGGATTGGCCCTGGCATAGTGATAATTAGTGGAGCCAACTTCGGAGCAGATGTAATCATGACGGGTCTTTTGGTGGAGACCCTAGGAGGATTGGCGGAAATGGTTATGATTGAAACATCCTTGCAAGAAACAGTCAGAACGAGAGTCTTCTCAAACAAAATCTCTCTATCATCCATCAGGCGCTGAACACCCGCCTTCAACAAATGACAACCATTCGGTAGAGATAAACATGAGTGGCAACCTTCGCCATATCCCAGAAATAAACTGGATTTCAATAAGTTCAACTTGACGTTCAGGAGAGGAGTAACAAGTTCCTCAACAGAAGTAACGAACATATAATCTTCAATGGCATTGATACCATAGTCGTGCTTAGGCATAAGAGCATTGATAACATTGGGAATTTAAAGGGCGTCAAATTCAATTTCCTTCGCCTCGAGAAGGTCTTGCACCTTGTTTTTCAAAGCCCAGCAGTCGTTGGTATCATGGCCCGGAATTTCTGAATGGTAAGCATAGCGAGCATTGGGATTGTAGCGAGGAGAGGCGGTGTTGGGATTCTTCGGAGCTTCCCGCAAAGTTACTAGATTAGATTTCAGCAAATGTGGAAAGACTTGAAACATCGTCATATTTATCTGGGTAAACTGTCTTACCGACCTTTCTGTTCTAGGCTGATTATTTCTTTGTTGAATAGGTGCAGGTTTAGAGATCATAACAGCCCCTATCGTTGGACGGTGTTCAGTTCTGTCCTGATTCCTTTGGCTATAGGTGGCACTGACTTCCTTCATCCCATAAAATGGCTTCCTTACTGCACTGGAGGATGCATCCTTTTGAATCATCCCACTCCTAATTCTGGCTTCCACTCTTTCTCCTGTCAAGATCAATTCAGTAAATCTGGCTGAGGAGCTTCCAATCAGGTGATTGAAAAATGGACCAGATAAGGTACCCAAAAACATATCCACTAGCTCCCTATCAAACATAGGGGTTAGAATCTTCCTGCTAAGTCCCTCCACTTCTGAGCATAGTCTTTAAATCCCTCGCTCGAACCCATAGACATACTTTGGAGTTGAGTACGGGTGGGAGCAAGGTCTGCATTGTACAGGTACTGCTTGTGGAAAGCAGTAGCCAGGTCTTCCCAATTACGAATGTTGGTCCTTTCCAGCTGGTAGAACCATTCTAATTGAGTTTCGGGTAGACTATCTTGAAAGAAATGAACCCACAAGTCCTTGTCAGCACTGTGAGGCTGGATCTTCCTCACATAATATCGGAGGTGCATTTTGGGACATGAAACCCCATCATATTTGGAGAACACCGGCACCTTGAACTTCTGTGGGATGACCACCCCAGACACCAAACCCAGCTTTCCAAAATCCATCCCAAGCACCTTCTGGATTTCCATTGCACTCAGACGCTCTTCCAGTTGTTTGTACTTTTCGTCGGCCAGAGGGTACTGCTCTTCATTGTAGTCAGTCTCATTATCAGACTCCCTTGGACTGGGGTCTTCCTCTCTTGTCTCCCCTTATTGATTTTCTCCTTCTCTTGATAAAGATGACAGCTCAACCACTTGCCTTAGCGGTCCTTTGAATCTCCTTCCCAGGTTTACCATACCAGTTGTCTTCCTAGGATTCTTAGTCTTTTCTTTAACAATCAAGGCTTTCAGTTCCTCTTGCCCTTTGGACAGAGCCATGATCATCTGTTGAAACTGTGCATTCTGAGTTTATAGAACCTTCACTGTTTGTTCTAGAGCCATTGATGAAATAAACAGCGCAGAAGATGAGAAACCTGTTTTGAAACCCGCTTATGCAATGATATGTATGATATATGTATGCAATGATTTCAAGGATTTCTAAGACTCAAATTTTCTTTAATAGAAAGATAGAAAACGTTAATTGTATTAAGATGTTTTATTGATCACAATAATGCCTCTTGGGCTCACAAGGGAACAAAGCAAAAATAAAACTCTCCAAGAAAAATAAGACTCAAGCTTCCCACAGGCGCATGCTCTTTGGTGCAATGTAGGCATTTATAATCCTCTCCTCGTGAAGTAACCGAGTGAGCTCTAGAACCTTCTTCTCGCTGGTGTAGAATTGGGTTTCGAAAGTATCATGTTCTTCTTTGAGTTGGATCCACGACTTCCGTAGCTCCTCAAGATCAGTTGGCATGTCAGGATGAAGAATAATATAAGGAGTGTCTCCCTCAGCAATTGGCTCCATAATCACAGGTAAGATGGCGGGGTAAGGCATCATAAGACATTGAGCACATGCTCGCACCCATTTGAGGTAAGTCTCAAGAGGGATGGAATTCTTGTGCCCCAATGTCTTGCTATCAAATCTGTTTATCATGCCTCAAGCTCGAATGAACCTCTTACGATAACCCTGAACATCATTCTCATAGTCAAATGTGATTCCTTGGACGAGTGTGTCATGAGGACCATCCCTTCTATCATAACCAAACTGCCGCAATGCCAAACAAGGATTATAAGTGATTCCTCCCCTAATGCCTAAGAGAGGGACATTATGGAATTCCCCACAGCGGTCAATAATGGTAACATTCTCCGAGGATCGCGAACACCAATGAATATCCGAATGTGTAAGAGACATCACTACAAGAAAATTAGTGTTTAACGACACAAAAATTGCGACAGTTATGTGATAACTGTCGTAATTGACATATAGAGACAGTGTTTACGACAGTTGACACCAACCGTCCCTAATATTTATTTTGCGACGGTATATTTAACCATCATAATATTATTATTACGACGGTAAAACAACCGTCGGCCCCCATTTAACACTTTTAACATTGATTTTTCACCAACAACTAGTCACGACGGTAAAATTAACCGTCCTAAAAGGCATATCACGACGGTAAAGCACCCGTCGCACTCTTAAACCTTTCACGACGGTAAAATTATCCGTCCTAAAATTCATTTCACGACGGTAAAACAACCGTCGCACCCAAAACCTTTAAAAAAATTTAAAATTAAAATATAATTTATTCTGATACAAAATTGTGATTGATCGATAGTATAAAATTAATTTACACAATCAGGGCAACACTATTTTTTCTGATTTTATAAAACCTCCAGCCCTCTCCATGGTTCACACAAATCCTCAACCTCCTCGACAATTCCCCAACCATGGAATCAAATCTCGACTCCTTCTGCCGCCAATTTCTCATCACTCTCTCCCCCTCCTTCGTCGCCCACGCTCTCCGTTCCCTCAACAACCACCACACCGCCCTCCGTTTCTTCACCTGGGCTTCCCACCAACGTAACTACTCACATTCCCTCGATTGCTACGCTTCACTAATCAACCTACTCCTATCCCCCTCAACCACCACCACCTCCGCCGCATTAAATGTTTTTGCAGAACTTCAACGTAGCCGCCTCCCCTTAACATCCCCATCCGCCAACTCCCTCATCAAAAGCTTCGGTAACGCCGGCCTGGTCAATGAACTTCTATTAGTTTTGCGTGGAATGAACGAACAAAACATCCACCCGACTCTTTTCACTTACAACTCCCTTCTTAACGGACTCGTTGGTTCCTCTTTTATCGAATCGGCCGAGCGTGTTTTTGTCGCCATGAAAGAAGGAAGAATAAAGCCTGATGTTGTAACCTACAATACTTTGATCAAAGGGTATTGTAAGATTGGGAAAACACGAAAGGCGACCGAGATGGTTCGCGAAATGGAGGTAATTAATTTGGAGCCTGATGTTGTTACTTATATGACAATAATGCAGGCTTGTTATTCTGAAGGGGATGTTGATTGTTGTTTGAGTCTTTACCATGAGATGGAGGATAAGGGATTTCAAGTTCCTTCTCATTGTTATACTTTTCTCATATGCGGGCTTTGTAAGACGGGGAAGGTTTTAGAAGCTTATGCTTTGTTTGAGAATATGCTTAGAAATGGTTGTAAGGGTAATAAGGCTGTTTACACTGCTTTGATTGATTGTTATGGGAAGAGTGGGAATTCTGATGGGGCTTTAAGGTTGTTTGAGAGGATGAAAATGGATGGGATTGAGCCTGATGAGGTTACTTATGGTGCTATTGTTAATGGGTTATGTAAGAGTGGGAGACTAGAGGAAGCTTTGGGTTATTTTCGGTTTTGTAATGAGAATGTTGTTGTTGTCAATGCTGTTTTTTATTCTAGTTTGATTGATGGACTTGGAAAGGAGGGAAGGGTGGATGAAGCTGAGAAGGTGTTTGATGAAATGGCTGAGAAGGGGTGTCTGCCGGATTCATATTGCTACAATGCGCTCATCGATGGACTTTGTAAGTGTGGGAGGATAGCCGATGCTTTAGTGCTGTTTAAGAGGATGGAGTGTGATGGTTGTGAGCATACTGTGTATACGTTTACTATACTTATCAGTGAGCTTTTCAGGGTGCATAGGAATGAAGAAGCCGTCAAGATGTGGGATTTGATGATTGACAAAGGGATAACGCCGAACGTTGCTTGTTTTAGGGCTCTTTCAATTGGAATGTGTCTTTCAGGAGTATTGCTAAATATCAAAATGATAAGGAGGTATTATGATACCTTCAATTTGTCTTTCTTGGAAGCATTTTTAGCCTCTTGTACATTGAATTTTACATTTCCGTCTTTCTCTTTACGTTTCAGGTCATGGATGTCTTCTATAAAAAATCTGAACTCTTCCCTGGAGTTTCAGGCCCCCCTTGATTTCAATTTGTTTGTTGGTCAAGATAAAATATTTGCCAAGTTATTCACGCCTTTCCGGATGACTGATGAGGATTTGTATTAGCTAGCTGTGTCTCACCATAAGGAGTTTGTGCTCATGATGGAAACATACTGCTTTGAATTATAACAAATTGTGAAGTGTGTCCATATAAATTTGCTGGAATTAAAATTTTCCTGATAAATATTTATTTATTGCAGCTTTTGTAGATGTGTCTCCAGAAGAAACTGTGCAGAAGAATGCTTTTGAAAGATTTAAAGATGTTGATGAATCAAGTTCATTCAAGGAAGCCCGTGCTCTAGCTGAAGTGAGTTTACAATTCTAGTTTTTTCTAAATATGTTTAGTGATTTGTCTTACCCTTAACATGTAATAACAATGGATATTATTGAAGGCTTCTCAAAATGGAATTCAAAAATTGATGAATTTCTTACTTTATTTCTTGCTTCACTTAGACTGCAATGCCTGCCAGACTCTATCCGATGGCGTATTCAAGCTGTATGAAGAAAGTTTTAGACAGTAACAAAAATGCTGCTGTGTTGGATAACAGAATGTTTTTGGTTTTTAGCCCAGCTGTAGAGAAGCTTGAAATTGTGGAATGTGATTTGGAGAAGCCAAATCAAATTGGATCAGCATTAGGGAATGCATCCACTGTGATATGTACCATTGGTGCTAGTGAGAAGGAAATTTTCGACATTACTGGACCTTGTCGAATCGATTACAAAGCCACCAAAAACCTAGTTGATGCTGGTAACAAGAGCTTTCCTTCCTTATGGTTTTGTTTCAATGCTATATATTTTGTTTTAGGCCTAAAGGTTGAAAACAATTTTTTGTTTGTTTATTCTGTCATGGTGCAGCAACTGTTGCCAAAGTAAATCACTTCATATTGGTTACTTCATTGGGAACAAACAAATTTGGTTTTCCTGCAGCTATTCTCAAGTGAGTCTGAATTCTGAAAACCTTTCTCAAGCAGTAGTTTAGTTATATTTTCATTTTCGCATCGTAAAGAAGTTGAACTGATTGATTAGTTCTATTTCTATAGTTTATTTTGGGGAGTTTTGATTTGGAAAAGGAAGGCTGAAGAAGCATTGCTAGCAAGTGGAATTCCGTATACAGTAAGTCATTGTAATTACTCCGAAGCGCAACGCATCGCAAATTCCTAATTATCTTAATATCATGTCATTGTTATGTTATGTCACTGTTTTCAGATAGTGAGACCCGGTGGCATGGAGAGGCCTACTGATGCATACAAGGAAAAACATAATGTAACTCTATCAACTGAAGATACTTTATTTGGGGGTCAAGTTTCAAACCTTCAGGTACGTGTAAAATGCATTATTCATGTATCATGTATGTGTAACTATCTAGTTAAGATATATAGTTATATGAAAGTTGATAACTCTCTCAATGCAGGTTGCTGAACTCATGGCAACCATGGCCAAGAATCCCGATCTTTCTTATTGTAAAATAGTAGAGGTCATTGCCGAGACAACTGCGCCATTGACACCTGCCGAAAAACTTCTTACCACAATACCTTCTCAACGCCCTTACGTTTCTCCGCCTAAGGTAAGTACCGCCTTATATAATACATTTTACGATGTATATTAGTACAAACCAGGCTTGTCAATTGATTAGTTGTTTTATTTGGACGATATAGAAACCAGATACGGCAACTGTCAGTAATCCAGGCCCCCCTGATAATGTTGTAGCAGAAGTACTCAGTATTGCCCCTGAAATAGAAACAGAACAACCAAAACCAGTGGCGAAAACGGAACAGCCACTTTCTCCTTATACCGCGTAAGCCAAGTTGCTAATTTTTGTTGACAGTAAATATTTTAATGCGGACCAGATGCAAAATAACTGATTTGGTATATACATTTTCAGTTATGATGATTTAAAGCCACCATCATCTCCTTCTCCAACTAAGCCTAGTGAGAAGAAACAGATAAACATCAGTGATGCAGTTCCAACACCTATTTCTTCGGATACTCCAGGTAGCATTCAAGAAATAGATGGCATTTCTCAGACAACATCTTCCTCAAAAGTGAAGGAGTCTCTATCTCCTTACGCAGCGTAAGCCGCCCTCTAGTTTTATGGTGATATCATGTATATTAGTACAACCATCCCATTTTAGATTTGAACTTTTTCTTGTGTTTATTATAGATATCCTGATTTAAAGCCTCCGAGTTCACCATCTCCGAGTGTACCAACTACATCAATATCCAAGATAGATACAGTAGTATCAAGCAATGGAGCAGCTCAACTTTCTGTGGAAGATACACCAAAGGATGATGGACAGCCCCTTCATGAACCAAAGTCAAGACCACTTTCACCTTATGCAATGTAAGTTGATTCTGATTCCATCTCGCCTTCGATTTTTCTTATTTATTCTCCAAAAGATTCTCGATTCCTTAATATAGAAGAAAGAAAGAAGGGACTCGGATTTTTCATTGAGATCTACCTGCAGTCACTATTTGATCGTAGTGACTATAGTAAGATTATGATATTATGCAAATGAACTTTTCAGGTATGAGGACTTGAAGCCTCCTGCATCACCATCACCTTCATTCAGAAAATCCTAGGAACTGCCTCCACATATGGAATCAGACAAGGTTAGAAATACAAAATATTATATGTAAAGTATACACTTGATTTTATATACACTATAGTGGACTCTTGATTGCGATATAACTGTTGGATCAAATAGGATTGTTTTATTGAAGAGTTTATGCAGCATCACATATGGAGGATTTTCACTCAAAGTATGAAGATTGGAAGCATTTAGTTGAATGGATACTTTCATGCCAATTATTTCTTGATAACCTTTTGAGGATAGTCACTCAAAAAGCACTGTTGTTTTTATATATATAGTTTACTTTTCTCATGTTGCAATTTAAATAAGGAAAAGGTATTACTTTTCAAGATCATTTTTCCATTTTATATTATTTTCCTTGTCATGTGGAATAAGTTGACACAATAAATAGATTAACACCTTAACTAACTTCTGTTTTCAGTTAGGAGTAATTACAAAGTAGTTACATTAAGATAGTTACTTAGAACTTAAGCAACAATATACTGTAGCTAGAACACTATAGCTCATGATGGAAGTTACCACACAAGTATAAATAGCACAGTGTATTTGATATTCATCAATGAGAATCAATTGCTCTATCATGTTCATCAATGAGAATCAATGTAATGCATCATTTTTTAACTTCAATTATGTGCTTATAATCCAAATAAAACTCTGCAGTTGAATGAAGGGGATGGTGCATTCTATGGACCAAAGATAGATATCAGTGTATCTGATGCATTGAGTAGGAAATTCCAGTGTGCAACTCTACAGGTTTACACTCTTTGGCTTGACTTGCATTCACATGGTTCAGTTGTTAATTATTTTTACTGATAATTGGATAAATTGGCTCCTTGCAGCTTGACTTCCAGCTTCCTGATCGTTTTAAGTTGGAATTCTCAGCTGAGGATGAAGCCAAAATTGAGAGGCCTGTTATGATACACAGAGCCATTCTAGGATCAGTTGAACGCATGTTTGCCATACTTTTAGAGCACTACAAGGGTAAATGGCCCTTCTGGCTCAGTCCTCGTCAAGCAATTTTGTGCCCTGTTTCTGAGAAATCACAAGCTTATGCTCTGAAGGTACACATCTCTGTTTCCTAACTTTAGTCTGTCTATATTTATCGAAGTCATATGATAACAGTTAGGATGGGGTGATGATGTGTACAATTGCATCAAATCCTTGAACCAATTTGTTTATTTTGAGTCGCAACAAGCCTTTTTAGATATACTTTTTATGTGGTAGCTTCTTCATGAAGTTTGAGCAATCTTCCTTGAATAATTCTATTACCTAACTTTGTTATTGTTCTAATTCTATTTTATGAGTATTATTTTAAAGATAATTATTTTAATACATTTTTTTAGGGATTGGAATCACCCGCTGATGGTAGACGTTCATCTGAGTCTAACTACCGTATTGGAGATAATGGAACTTCAAGGGGGACAAATTAAACTTTGCTATGATCGAGATAATTAGATTGTGAACTTTCTCATGTATTTTTGGCATAATGATACTTATTATTATAAAATTAGAAATTGATATATTTTGGGTTTTTTGTACTACTTGACATGATTATGGAACTCGCATTTTACATGATTATGGAACACACATTTTTTTGGATATTATAATGCTTATTTGATGTTAAATATTTTTTATTGAAATTATTTTTACTATATTACAAAGTGATAGAAAATAAAACAAAAAATAATACTATAAATAATTATATTAAAGAAGAAATAATTTAAAGAAAAAAATAACACAAAAAAAAACTATATTTAAAATTTTTTACATAGATAATAATTTAAATAAAAAATATATATAATAGAAAAATAAAAAAAAATCAAGACATAAACAAAAGTCATGGCGACAGTACCGAACCGTCGTAATCAACAAAAGTCATGACGGTATCGAACCGTCGCCATAAACAATTTAATCAATTTCAAAAGATATTCACGACAGTATCGAACCGTCGCCATCAATAATTAAAAGAAACTCAAAAGATAGTCACGACGGTATCAACCCGTCGTAAACTTGAACGACAGTTTTTGTAACCGTCGCGAAATAGGTTGGGGACACACACTTCTGCGACGGTAAAGCAACCGTCGTGGAAAGCAAATTGCGACGGTTTTAACCGTCGTGATCTACAAAAATACCTGTCGCAATCTGCCAATTTTCTTGTAGTGCATCAACCTATGAAACCATCTCCTACCCTGCTCATTTCTCAAGACAGACCGAGGTAGGTGAGAAATAAAATACCTAGACAATAGAGGAGTGCAACACAGAAGGGTCCCTCTTCCCTTTAGAGTGCGAGTATGCAGAGAGTGTAGAATATCCCCAAGCAAAGTAGGCACCAGATTATGTGACAAAAAAACCTTAACCGCATTGACATCTATGATTTGGTCCGTGTTAGGGAATAGTACCATCCCATAGATGAGAAGGACCAACACTTCTTCAAAATCCTGTAAATCCAGGGTATCCCAAAAATGGTGAGCTTTCTCAAATAGAAACTTAGCTAGAAATCCTTGGACACTTCTTCTGGTTTCCCAATTTTCCACTATATCAGACCGTTGTAAAGACAAAGCTTAAGGAATCTCTTCAGGATTTGGGTCTCTTTCCGTACTGTTGAATGGTAGTTGATTAAGGATAGGTACCCCCAATAACTGAGAAAACTCCTCCATAGTAGGCACTAACTAGTAATCAGGGAACGTGAAGCGGTGATGTAACGTGTCAAGGATATGAAAGAGAACCTTTAACATTTATTCATTAGGGTTTAAAGTGGCCAAGTTGAGAAGTCGACCATGTTTTTCAGTGAAGGGAGAGCTTTCAGGAATCCTTGATGCTAAGTCCTTGAGTTGAGGATGTACTTTCACAAGGTTGATTTGGATAGTGTTCCTGCGAGCGGATGTCATGTCCTACAAAACAAGACAAAGATACGCCCTAGAAAATCCTTGAAATGGTTAGTATGATATGCCATGTTATGATGTCATGATTATGCTAAGAAATCACAGATATAGCAAGCACATGAAAATCACACCAAGACCTTAGGTTTAAGGCTTGCATGAGTTTTAAGGTAATACCCTCTTGATGTTTGGATTGGTTCAACCTGTCCTATAAATAGTAACCGGGTTCTAAGGGATCTCAATATCACCAATCTTTCCCACAAGTTTCGTTCTGATAGGAAACTGACTTGCAACCAAACAAAACTCGGGAGTCAAATCTCAATGAGTGTAGCATCGAATATCTACCTACTTTTGGAATACACCAAAGACGGCCATCTCACTACGTCCTAATGGCCAAGTTGTTCATTTAAAGGTTCTACAATCAGTTGACGCTTCATGACACCATGCAGAGGCCTCATATTCTCCTTGATTAACTCAAGGGCTATCGGTACCAACCAAAGTGTCGCATCAACGTAGCCATCGCTTCAACCGTGTCGGTATACCACAGACAATTTCAACGATCTATTGCTACTTACCTAAAAGGTTTTCCCCAGATCCGGGCGTAGGATCTATAGTAACCCAAACAATACCCTTAAAAATAAAGCAATCAAACAGACAAAGAAGCAAGTTTAAAATGATATAGACCCTAAGGTAAACCCCACTTTTTATTATTATCCCCAGCAGAGTCGCCAGTTCTTTGATACGGTGGTAGAACCGACTGTTATACAGGTTTGCATTTTTCTTTGTTTGCAAATGTCGCGGTAAGCAAGAGTTGCCACCAACTTTTCTTTTATCCAACAATGGAAAGGGTGAAAAGAACAGAAAAAGATCTTTTTCGAGATTTTCTGAGTAAGGGGGTAGATTATGGAAAGGGAAGGTGTTAGCACCCTTTTCATCCGTGGTTTTCCACAGGCTCTTAGGTACTTGCTAATTTTGAAAATTGTTTTCGTGTTTGTGTGTTTTGAAAGATTTTTGTTTGCTTTATGGTAACTCTTGTATCAGTCCTTAAGTGTGTGATAAAGCGTTTTTGAAAATAGTTTTTGAAAAGTGTGTAAGTGTGAAAAATTAGGTTTGAGAAAGTACTTAAAAATTAGGTTTGTCTAGTCAATTCTTAGTCAACCTTGAGCAATTGAGGACCTCTAGGAGTATGTCTTGTGTGAAAATGGGATGGAAAATTTTGGGGTACAACAGACGGTTTCTTTGGTTACAATCAAATCAAGATGGCACCCGAAGACATGGAGAAGACAACCTTCGTCATGCAATGGGGCACTTTCTGTTACAAAGTGATGCCGTTTGGGTTGAAGAATGTTGCGGCAACCTATCAGTGAGCCATGGTAGCTTTGTTTCATGACATGATTCACCATGAGATATATGTCTATGTTGATGACATGATAGCCAGGTCTCAAACTGAGGAAGAGCACCTTGATCATCTAAAAAAGCTGTTTGATAGGTTGAAGACGTACAAGTTGAGGTTAAATCCAAACAAGTACATCTTCGGGGTAAGGTCTGGTAAACTTCTACGCTTCATTATCAGTGACAAGGGTATTCAGGTAGACCCTGCAAAGGTGAAGTCTATACAAGATATGTCAGCTCCTCGCACGGAGAAGGAAGTTAGAGGCTTCTTGGGACACCTAAATTACATTTCCAGGTTCATTTCCCATCTAACTGCTACTTGTGAGCCAATCTTCAAACTCTTGAAGAAAGATTAAGTGGTAAAATGGAATGACGAATGCCAGACTGCCTTTGAGAGAATCAAAGAATACCTTCAAGAGCCTCCAATTCTGATGTCTCCGATTGAAGGAAGGCATTTGATAATGCACTTAACATTGTTAGATAATTCAATGGGGTGTGTGCTGGGACAGCATGACGAGTCCGGTCGAAAAGAGCATGCAATATACTACCTTAGAAAAAAGTTTACCGACTGAAATAAGATACTCACTGCTCGAGAAAACTTGTTGCACTTTGGCATGGGCTTCTCGCCGACTAAGACAATATATGTTGACTGACACTACTTTGTTGATATCTAAGATGGATCCGATCAAGTACATCTTTGAGAAGCCCGCTCTCTCCGGAAGAATAGCAAGATGGAAAATGATCTTGACCGAATACGACATCTAATACACGACCCAGAAAGCAATCAAGGGAAGTGTATTAGTTGATCATTTAGCTCATCAGGCTGTGGATGACTACCAATCCATGAACTTCGAATTCCCAGATGAGAGTATCATGTTAGTGAACGACTATGAAGAACTTGGACTAGATGAAGGACCTGATGAAGGATCCTGATGGACTATGGTTTTTGATGAAGCTTCTAACGCACTCGGCAATGGCATCGGTGCTGTAATCATATCTCCCGAGGGCTGTCATACTCCTTTCACTACTAGATTATGTTTCAATTAGACCAACAATATGGTGGAGTATGAAGCATGCATCATGGGTCTCAAAGCTACTGTTGACCAAAGGATCAAGTTCTTAAGCATTTTCAGGGATTCAACCTTAGTAATAAGTCAAATCAAAAGGGAGTGGGACACGAAGCACCCTAATCTCATCCCTTACAAAGAACATGTGCTGAAATTGCTTCCACACTTTGAAGAAGTCACCTTTGAACATTTTCCACGAGAAGAGAATCAGTTAGCGGACACGCTAGCTACCATGTCATATATGATTAAGGTCTGATGGGACAACGAAGCTCCTCAGATCACTATTGAGAGATTGGATGAACCAGCACACTGCTATGAAATTGATACTGAAGAAGTAGCAGACAAACCTTGGTTCCATGAGGTGAAAAGGTATCTCGAGGCTTAAGAATATCCTGAGGGAGCAATTGTCAATGATAAAAAGTTTCTGAGAAGGTTCTCAGCAAAGTTCTTCCTTAGTAATGGAATCCTCTACAAGTGCAACCATGACTCTACTTTACTTCGGTGTGTAGACAAGAGCGAAGCAGAGAGGATTATGGAATATTTATACGAAGGTACCTTTGGCACCCACTCTAGTGGACACACCATGGCTAAAAAGATCCTACGGGAAGGATATTATTGGTCCGCTATGGAAGCAGACTGTTATCAGCATTCCCGAACTTGTCACAAATGCCAGATCTATACTGATAAAGTACATGTACCTCTGGTTCCCTTGAATGTCTTGACGGCTCCCTGGCCCTTTTCAATGTGGGGCATTGACATGATCGCAGAGATTAGACCTACCGCTTCCAATGGGCATCGCTTCAGCCCATTGGCCATTGATTACTTCACGAAGTGGGTTAAGGCTGCCTCTTTTGCTACTTTTACTAAGAATGTGGTGGCGCGGTTCATCAAGCATAACCTTGTCTGTCGGTATGGTGTTCCAGAAAGAATTATCACAGATAATGGTACAAATCTCAACAATACGATGATCACCAAACTCTGTAAGCAATTCAAGATCCAGCATCATAACTCTTCTCCCTACCGGCTGAAGATGAATGGCATTGTGGAGGCTGCTAACAATAACATTAAGAAAACCATACAGAAGATGACGGTGACATACAAAGACTGACATGAGATGTTACTAGTTGCTCTTCATGGTTACCGCACCTCAGCTCATACGTCAACAGGGGAAACGCCTTATTCTCTAGTGTATGGTATGGAGGTTGTCCTACCTATTGAGGTCCATATCCCTTCTTTGAGGATCATGAAGGATGCGGGTTTGAACGAAGATGATTGGATCCAGACTCGACTTGACCAACTGAATCTGATTGATGAGAAAAGGCTTGTTGTTGTCTGTCATGGTCAGATATACCAAAAGCGAATGATCAAGGCTTTCAATAAAAAGGTCAGACGTCAGGCATATCAAGTAGGTGATTTAGTAATCAAGCACATCATATTTCCACAAGGTGATCCCAGGGGAAAGTGGACTCCCACGTACGAAGGTCCATTTGTAATCAAAAGCATATTTTCCGGTGGAGCCATGATTTTGACAACCATGGATGGTGTCGACCTTCCTCACCTTGTTAATGCAGACATAGTGAAAAGATACTACGCATAAATAAAGACCCGCTAGGTTGAATGGCCTAGGTAAAAATAAGGGCATCCCAGCGAACCAAAATGGTTCGGGAAAAATTAGGGATAAATACAAAAACAATCTGTACACTCGGTAAGTCGAAAACCTGAAAAGACAGCTTGGGCAAAAAAGGGTATCCCGGTGGATTAAAAACACGAAAGGGGGGTTGTGATACGGTGGGAGAACTGACTAGGGTTTTGCGTTTGTTTTCGCAAATGTTTCGGTTGAGCAAGAGTCGCCACCAACTTTTTATTTTATCCTAAGGAAAGGTTTAAAAAGCACAGCAAAAACCTTTGAGATTTTTCTTGGGTTCGGGGAGTAGATTATAGAAAGGGAAGGTATTAGCACCCTTTCTATCCATGGTTATCCATGGGCTCTTAGGTACTTGCTTAGATCAACTTGCCTTAGTTTTCAATTGTTTGAAATGGTGCTTGATGTGTGGTTTTGAAAATGTTTTGAAAAGATGCCTTGTATAGGCTACCCTTGTAACAATTCTTTACTCGAATGTTTTACAAAAGGTGTTTGTCTTTTGAAAAGATGTTTCAAGGTTTTTGAAATTTTGTTTTGAAAGTGTTTGTGAAGTGGGGTTTGAAATTAGGCAAGTGTTTTCTTGGCAAATTGACAAGTACTCAAGAGTTATCTACCCTAAAGTTTTCTCAAAGATTTTTGTTATGTTTTAAACCTTTTGACAATTTTATTCCACCATTGCATTTGGTGGACAATCTTGTCTTAGGAGGTTGAAGGGACGGGCACGGGTCATCGTTTAGACCATAATTGCAATAGTGTTAAATGTCTTTGGGCAATTTTCTTTAAAAGGGACTTGATCATTCATTTAGGCAATATTTTGAGGGACTGTGATCATTTGATTGTTTGTTTTACCCAAAGAAATTCAACATGCAATATGGCCCAATTATTTGAAGGCAACAAAGTGGGATACCCTAGGGGTGCAAGTGTGAAATGTGTTGTCCATTTTCATGCTTATTTATCTTGAAGTTAGGTCCAACTATTTTGTTCGTTTTATTCGCATTCAAACCCTAATTCTAGCATGGTATGTTTAGAAAGCGTTAAGGTGCGAAATTTAAATTCCTACACTATTACAACACAATAATATGGGGAGGGGGGTACAATGTTTCAAATGGGGTATATTTAGACAAGAATTTAAACCTAACTATTACATCATTTTCTTTGAATATTTACAAGACAAATAATTAAATGGAAATTGAAATAAATATGCAAAATGTAAAAAGGGAATTTTTATATGTATGGGAAAAAAGATATTATTTATGTGAAATAAAAAGAGAAATAAAAAGGTATTATTTTTGGAGCATTTTCAAATTTAGGGAAAAACCCTAATTTTAATCAAAAGGGGATTAATTATTTAATATATATATAATATTTACTTATTTACATACAAAAATAAAATAAAATGTAGTATATTTATAAAAAATGTATTTTTTTAGTATTAAATATTAAAAATAAAATATGTACATTTTTTTGGTATTTATATCCTAAGTGTATTAATATATACCTATTTATTTATATTATTTACAAAATATGTATTATATATATTAATTAATAGTATTTAATATTAGAATAAAAAAGTATTTTTTTTCTATAAAATATTTTCAGGAAGTAACAATAAGATAAAAATGTGTAAAAATATATTTGTGCTATTTTAGTATTTCAAACAAAGAGTATATATTTATTTATTTATGTACAAACTAAGAGAAAAATCAACTAAATACCTAATAAATTCAAAAATGGTGAGAAAAAATATTTTTAAATTTTTAATATGCTGAGAAAAAACAAATGAGTTAATTAAAAAAAGAAAAAGTCAAAAAAACATCAAAAATGAAGCAAATGGGCTCAGGGGTGTAAAGCCAAAAAAGTGGTGTGAATAAGAAAAAAGCTCAGGCCCAGCCCAAGAAGACATTGTCTTCAACCTTCAGACAAACCAGTTCAAAAACGCGCGCCCTTCTTCTCAAACTTCTAACTCCTGATTCCTGGCTTATTAATGAAAACTCATAACATAAAAAATGTTCAGCATCAAGAGATGAATCCAACCATATGCAAAACTTGATCTAACTCTCTAAGATGAGGGAGAATTTCTTCTCCCCCAAATCCTAACCTAGATTTTCTACCATTTTCAAACCTCATATTCACACAGCTCAAGCAAAAGAAATGAAAAGTAAAAACATGTACATGTTCAGTGGCATGAGTAGAACATTATTTATTCACAAACTTAGAGCTAATGATGCTTAATAAGAGAGATAGAAGTTCACCAAAATACCTGTTCATCTGAAGTTCTATCTGGCAATGAGGAGGCTTTCAGTGCAAGGTGATGATTGGAAAAGCTTCCTTGAGGTCCAGGGATGCTATTCCAATGTTTACTTTGTCTTGAAAGCTTTTGAATCGTGCTAGAGCACCTCACCTGCAAAACAAGAAACTGAAAATGGTGGAACTGGTTAGAGGGATTACAGGTCGTGTTTCAAGGCATGGTTAGCTTGCATAGATGCTAGGGAATGTATGTGAACTGGTTTGGGCCAGAGAGCTTGAGGGAAATGGAAGATGGCACTCAAACTGCAGGCCTGGCCCTGTTTTTGCAGTTTGAAGATGATTCTGAGATTAGGAGTGTATGAGAGGTGTTAGGGTCGTGCAATAGCTTGGTTGAGATGTCTTGAGTGTGTTTCACAAGTTCACTTAAGTGTTTGCAAGCTGATATGAGAGTTGTTGTAAGTTATGATGTGTTTCTTACACTTTAAGCAAGCAATGGTTACTTTGTGCCTCTAGCCTGTACAGGCCCTCATACTATGCTGCATAATCCCTCCTTGATCGGTGTGATTAACTCATAAACTTGTGCCAATTAGATATGGACTGTACTTCTTGGATTTGTAATTGAACATAAAGCTACCTTTTGCAAAAATAGGAAGAATGTTTTATCTATTTTGGGATTAATCCTTTATGCAATGTTAGAACACAAAGAACATGGTCTTGGCACAAAGAATATGCATTAAATTTATGAGTGTTGGATGGTTTAAGGACCTTTAATCAAGATATGCAAGCTGAGATTGAAATGCATAGTGTTATGAACATGTACATGGCCAAGAACAAAAGTGACTTTTTCTCATTTTGCAAAATTCGATTCTCCATAACCATGAGGTTGTTTGAGAAGTTCTTGGACATTTTGGAAAGTTTGGAATGTGTACTACAATCCATCTTTGAAATGCAAATTGAAATTCCAAGTGGAAGTGTATGGAAAATGGCCTTGAAGTTGGGTAGAAAACCTTGTCAAAATAGGTTAAAATTTCACTAAGTTAAGAATGGTTTAGTGCCCTTATTCAAAAATTTGTAACTTGAGATACAAGCCTCAAATGGGAAAACTTTGTGAATCAAAGTTGTAGATTATGAAACAAGCTTCAACTTTCATGTTTGGACTTTTGTTTGAATCCAAATGGATCTTGGTGAAAAAGTGGGTCAAAGTTGGGGAAAAATTAGGGTTTTTTATAACTTAGAAAAATTCTAAGTTATGAAAAATTCTAATTTCTAACCCTAATTTGCATTTTGTGATTTCTTGGTGAACAAGTTTCATGATTTGGCATGTTTTGATGAAAAATGAATCTTGACTCTTGATTTTGACCAAAAAGTCAAAGTTTGACTTTTCAGTACACAGTCAAAATTGATCAATTGACTGGGAAATTCAATTGTCAATCTTGTGTACTTGGGATCTTTTGAGTTTGTTGAGCATGTCAAGATAATTCCATGGGGTCCTTGAGTCCATATATGAGCTTGGTTTTCCATTGGCTGGGTCAAACAGTCAAAAATTGCCTTTGTGCAGTCAAAACCCTAAAAATGACCATTTTGCCCTTTTGGTGATCTGATCAAATTTCTTATGGAATAGTGATCCAAACTTGATCAAATGGTCCCTATGAGTTCATAATGTTGATGTGGGTCAATTTTCACGAGGTTTGACTGTCAATTGGCCACAGTTGACTTTTTCTCCAATACAGCTGATTTCTAGGTCAACTGTCCAATTGACTGAGCAAAACTTGGAATCAAAGCTTGAAACATGGTATGGGTAAACTTGGGAGTCCAATATGAAGCATGAAAGTCATCTCAGGCAATTTAGGTCAAAACATCTTTGTGCAAACACAAACCCTAATTTGGGTCAACAGTGCAAGGAGAAGTCTTGAGCAGATGAAACCCTAACTGGATCTTGATCTCCAAGGGCTTGGTGATGAGAAATGTTGAGAAAATAGGAGGGAAAATTTTGGGGTACAACAGTTGCCCCTGTTCAATCTTCTTGAATCCGAAGAGTTAGATTGGCAAGCTTGCCTTTCGTGACTCGAGGGTAAAAGGAGATTGGACACTAGAGTGCCCTTAAATTTGCACTCGTCAAAGCAATGGATGCGGGAATGGGCTTAGAGATGCCATTTGGAGATGGGCTTAACGATGCCATCTGGAAGAATGACAGAAACTTGTCGGGGATGGGCTTAGAGATGCCATCTGGAATGAGTATCAGGAAGGTGTCCATGCTTTGGACCATCTCTGAACTGGGAGGTCTGAACAAGAAATAGATTGACATCCGTTGTTGGGAAGAATCCATGAACTGTTTTCAGAAGTTGCATTTGAACAAGCGATAGATTAACATCCGTTGTTGGGAAGAATCCATAAACTGTTTTCAGAAGTCTTGAAGTTGAATAAGCAATAGAGCAGCATCCGTTGTTGGGAAGCGTCCGTAAACTGTTTTCAAAAGTTGAGAAGAATCTGAACAAGCGATAGGTTAACACCCGTTACTGGAGAACCCGTGAACTGTTTTCAGAAGTCTTGAAGTTGAATAAGCAATAGAGCAGCATCCGTTGTTGGGAAGTGTCCGTAAACTGTTTTCAAAAGTTGAGAAGAATCCGAACAAGTGATAGGTTAACATCCGTTACTGGAGAACCCGTGAACTGTTTTCAGAAGTCTTGAAGTTGAATAAGCAATAGAGCAGCATCCGTTGTTGGGAAGCGTCCGTAAGCTGTTTTCAACGGTTGAGAAGAGTATGAACAAGTGATAGATTAACATCCGTTGTTGGGAAGAATCCGTAAACTATTTTCAGAAGTCTTGGATTTGGATAAGAACCAGTGTAGGGTTGCTTGATGATGAATCCGTGTAAAACTGCATCTGAACTGTTAAGGACAGCTTTTTATTCTTATCCTGAAAAGGACAAAATGTCAGCTGAACACAAAATTATGTTGCAAGAAATGTATGATGCAATATATGTTATATCAATGTTTATGATATGAATGTAATGAATGCGCATGTAAGCTGATGAACTGTCTTGCTAGGGATAGATGAATCCTGGATGGCTGAAGATAAAAGCATCCTGACTGCTGCCGGGAAGAATAATTCCTTGGCTGTGACTGGGGAATAAGGAGCTTGGGTTGTATACCAAACCTCTGGGGAATTCCTGATGACTTCTATTGGGGAGCACCAATCTAGCAGACTTATGCTGGGGACACAAGACCGGGGATCTTCAGTTTGGTGGGAAGTGTCTCTGGCGACTTCGCTGGGGAACTCAAGATTTATTCTCCTAAAACTCTGTAGGGAGAAGGTTCATTAGTCTGGCTCCGCTGGGGATTGATAAATTGAAGCTTTAGCTCGGCTGGGGACACTGAAACTTAAACTCTGAGGGGAATTGAATTCCAGAGGATTCTCTGGCTGGGGATTTGCAAAGATAAGTTACTGCTGGGGAATTTTGATGAACTCCGCTGGGGATAGGAAGAATTTTGGCGAGTGTGATCTTCCGTGGTTGTTAGCTGAGGATAACCCAGTTATAAGGCCTTGTGAGGAATAACTTTGAATAAAACTCGGGAGAGACGTCCGTACTCTGCAGGGAATAAGCTTCCAGAATCTACTGGGGGTGAGTTTCAAGATTTGCTAGGGATATGGATTCCAAATCTCCCGGGGGTTTCCTTTGAAGGGTATCAAGATATCCAACTGTACCTTCAACCTATTAGTAATCCTCTTTCTTGGTTCATAAGGAAATGATTATGTTTCAAATGCATATGCCTATTTAACAAAACATTGGACGTTTCTCAAAATAAACAAATAGTGCAAGAGCAAAGAAAAGGAAATGCCACAAACTTCTGAGAAAAGTATTTGTATTGATTTTCTATGAGTATATTTGTACAAAGGAGACAATCATCCTAGTAAGAGGATTTTGTCGTAAGTATTCGAAAGGTTTATACAAAATAAGGATGGTTATGTGCAATAATTCCATGGGATTCCACTCCGCTATAGCTTTCACAACCCTGAATATCTGTCCATTCAATGCTTCGTTTGACGATGACTGGATTGATCAGAAGCCTGGAACCGGTTGATGAAGAGATTGTCTTTGAAGTGATCTGACGAGACATAGTCATACGCTTTAATTCCCTAACTTTTGCCTGAATCGCCCTTTCGGGTTTTCGATCCACCGGGAAACCCCTTTTTGCCCAAGCCGCCCTTTCGGGTTTTCAACTTGCCGGGTGTACAAATTTTTTTTTGTTTTTATCCCTAATTTTTGCCTGAATCGCCCTTTCGGGTTTTCGATCCACCGAGATGCCCGTTTTTGCCCAAGCCGCCCTTTCGGGTTTTCGACTTGTCGGGTTATTTTATGTGTAGTATCTTTTGACTATGTCTGCGTTCGCAGGGTGCGGCAAATCGTCGCCGTCCATGGTGGTCAGAATCATTGCACCACCAGAAAATATGCTCTTGATCACAAATGGTCCTTCATATGTAGGAGTCCATTTGCCCCTGGGATCACTTTGCAGCAAGATAATCCGCTTGATTACGAGATCTCCGACTTGATACACTTGACGTCTGACTTTCTTATTGAAGGCCTTGATCATCCGCTTTTGATACGTCTGACCATGGCATATAGCAGCAAGTCGCTTCTCGTCGATCAGATTGAGTTGATCAAGTCGGGTCTGCATCCAATCATCTTCATTCAAACCTGCATCCTTCATAATCCTTAGAGAAGGGATCTGGACTTCCATAGGCAAAACAGCCTCCATGCCATAAACCAAAGAAAATGGGGTTGCCCCAGTTGAAGTACGTGTCGTCGTACGGTATCCATGCAGAGCAAACGGTAACATCTCATGCCAGTCTTTGTAAGTGACTGTCATTTTCTGAATGATCTTCTTAATGTTTTTGTTCGCAGCTTCAACAGCACCGTTCATCTTCGGCCGATAGGGAGATGAATTGTGATGATAAATCTTGAACTGTTCGCACAATGCAGTGATCATTGTGTTATTCAGATTTGTACCGTTGTCTGTGATGATCCTGTCTGGAACACCATACCGACATATGAGATTTTGCTTGATAAAGCGGGCAACCACATTTTTAGTAACAGAGGCGAAGGAAGCTGCTTCGACCCATTTAGTGAAATAGTCAATGGCAACCAGGATGAAGCGATGTCCGTTGGAAGCCGTGGGCTTGATCTCTCCAATCATATCAATCCCCCACATTGCAAAGGGCCATGGAGCAGTCAGGACGTTGAGAGGCACCGGAGGTATATGAACTTTGTCAGCATAGACTTGACACTTGTGGCAAGTACGGGAATGTTGATGGCAATCAGCCTCCATAGTAGACCAGTAATAGCCTGCCCTTAGGATCTTCTTAGCCATTGTATGCCCGCTCAAGTGAGTGCCAAATGTGCCGCTGTGTATATCAATCATGATCAACTCTGCTTCAGCTTTATCTACGCATCGGAGTAATACACAATCATGGCTTCGTTTGTAAAGGATGTCGTTGCTCAGGAAGAACTTAGCAGCAAATTTCCTTAAGAACTTCTTGTCATTCACGGAAGCTCCTTCAGGATAATCTCAGGTCTCGAGATACCTTTTGATTTCATGGAACCAAGGTTGTTCCACTACTTCTTCGGTATTAATCTCGTGGCAATGTGCTGGTTCATCCATTCGCTCGATGGTGATTTGGGGAGCCTCGTTATCCCAGTTGAGTTTAAACATGGAGGACATTGTGGCTAGAGCATCTGCTAGCTGGTTCTCTTCTCGCGGGAAATGCTCGAAGGTAATTTGCTCGAAATGCGGCAACAATGTCAGGACATGTTCTTTGTATGGGATAAGATTAGGATGCTTGGTATCCCACTCTCCTTTGATTTGACTGATAACCAAAGCCGAGTCCCCAAATACAATTAAAGATTTGATCCCCAAGTCTATAGCAGCCTTGAGACCAAAGATGCAGGCTTCATACTCAGCCATGTTGTTTGTGCAGCTGAAGCAAAGTCGGGCCGTGAAAGGTGTGTGACAACCTTCCGGAGAAATGAGTACTGCGCCAATACCGTTTCCAAGCGCATTTGAAGCACCATCAAAGTACAGGGTCCATCGGGATCCCTTTTCGGGTCCGTCATACGGTCCGTCACCTTCAACGTTGTCCAAATTCATGATGTCCTCGTCTGGGAAGTCAAATCTCATGGGTTGATAGTCTTCAATAGCCTGATGAGCCATATGGTCAGCTAATACACTCCCTTTTATAGCTTTTTGGGTGGTGTACTGGATGTCATACTCAGTTAAGATCATTTTCCATCTAGCTATCCTTCAAGATAAAGCGGGCTTTTCGAAGATATACTTGATAGGATCCATTTTGGAAATCAACAAGGTAGTATGAGTCAACATATACCGTCTTAGTCGGCGAGCAGCCCATACCAAAGCGCAGCAAGTTTTCTCGAGCAGCGAGTAGCGAGTCTCACAGTCGGTAAACTTTTTGCTAAGGTAATAAATAGCATGCTCTATTCGACCAGAGTCGTCATGCTGGCCCAAAACACACCCCATTGAGTTATCCAAGACGGTCAAATACATGATCAATGGTCTTCCTTCGACGGGTGGCATCAGAATAGGAGGTTCTAGCAAATACTCCTTGATTCTATCAAAAGCAGCTTGACAATCGTCGTTCCATTCGACTACCTGATCCTTTTTCAAGAGTTTGAAAATTGGCTCACAGGTAGAAGTCAGATGTGAGATGAATCTGGCAATATAGTTTAAGCGCCCCAAGAATCCTCTAACTTCCTTCTCAGTACTGGGAGCGGGCATCTCCTGTATTGCTTTTACTTTTGCCGGATCGACTTCAATGCCTTTGTTGCTTACAATGAATCCCAGGAGCTTACCAGACCTAACTCCAAAAATGCATTTACTTGGATTCAGCCTGAGCTTGTATTCTTTTAACCTGGCAACCAGCTTCTCCAGATGTTCAAGGTGCTCTTCCTCTGTTTGTGACCGAGCTATCATATCGTCTACGTAAACTTCAATCTCATGATGTATCATATCATGAAATAAAGCTACCATGGCGCGTTGATAGGTTGCCCCTGCGTTCTTCAGCCCGAACGGCATCACCTTATAACAGAAAGTGCCCCATTGTGTGACAAAAGTTGTTTTCTCCATATCCTCGGGGGCCATTTTGATTTGATTGTAGCCCGAGAATCCATCCATGAAGGAAAACAGTTTATGCTGAGCTGTATTGTCGATCAAGATGTCAATATGAGGTAGCGGGAAATCATCCTTAGGGCTAGCCCTATTCAAATCCCGGTAGTCCACACACATCCTGACTTTGCCATCTTTCTTAGGTACTGGCACAATGTTAGCGACCCATTGAGGATAGGACGTAACAACCAGAAAGCCAGCATCGAATTGTTTCATTACTTCTGCCTTGATCTTCTCAGACATGTCAGGCCTCATTCGGAGAACTTTTTGCTTGATCGGCGGACAATCCTCTCTTGTGGGGAGACGGTGAACCACGATGTCTGTGTCTAAACCCGGCATGTCTTCATAAGACCAAGCGAAGATTTCAACATACTCATTCAACAACTGTATCAGGCGTTCCTTGACACTCGGTTTCAGATTGGCACCCACTTGCACCTCCTTCCGGTCTTCCTCGGTTCCCAAGTTAACAGTTTCCAATGGCTCTTCATGCGGTAAGATGGCCCTTTCCTCTTGTTGCAGAAGTCTGGCTAGTTCCCCGGGTACTTCACAACCTTCGTCATCTTCAAACTCGGCTAGATTGACCAGATCTTCAGAGTTGTTGGAAGATATAGCAGAATAGTCACCCATGGAATCCGGAGCGGATGGGTACCTGCATTGGTGAGTGTGGGTGTGTGTAAGGGATAGCCATCCTTAAACAAAAAATGCAAAAGGAAAGAAAATGAACATAAGCAGTTTACCAAATGAAAAACGTCCAATGAATCATTAAACATGGCATATGAATATGAAAAATAATCAAAACCCTTACAAGTGGACCTACATGCCCCGGGCAAGGCAGGAGGTGAAAAGATAGTGTACGGATTGTTTGAAAGTAAATATTACAGACCAAATAAGAAATGTTTAACAGGTAAATTACTGATGAATAAAAGTGATAGGGACAAAGTCCTTAGCCTCCCAATTGCTCAATCCCCCTTTGACAGTTGGATAAATCCACTCTTCAATGTTGCTCTCCTTGTCTTCATCTTCCAGGGCGTTGATTCCGTAGGGAGAAATTTTGACTGGCGCCCTTTCAATCTTCGCACGGCGCATGGCTTTCTGGCCGGCGGCTGTGAACCCTAACCCACACTTGTCAGTCTTATGCGGAAAGTCGGGTAACTGCCCCCATGCTGAATTCTTCCCTTCTTTTATTGCGGCCCTTGCATCCTCCAAAGATGCCATCCTGGCCATCTGCCTCGGTGTCTCAGCTGTCAACTTTGCTACCGCTATTTCAGGAAGGACTTCTTCGAAATGTTGAAACGGTGTCTCAATGAATTCTCCTTCAACCTCCACATACCGGAAAGAATTTAAGTGGTGTTTACCTTGGGATTTGGTAAACAACCGCTGATCCTCCAAATGGTTACTTATTTGGTTACTCGCAGGATCGATCAGATTGATCCTAGGACATAGGTTGATTTTGAAGTTTTGATTAAATTGGATAAGGCTTTAAATAAAGAGGCTTTAAATGAAATAAAGAGGTTTCAAGTAAATTGCATGAAGAAAGGACTTGGTAAAATAAACAAGGCTTAAAGTAAAAGGCTTCGACAGGAATGTAAAGAGGAAAGCAAGTAAATTTCTGGAAAAGTAAATGACTTTGATTAATAAAATTGGTGTTTCACACATACATTTCTCAACAATTCTTTCTCACACGCTGGGTACTCGAATCTATATGAGTGACTTTGTATGGAATTGTGAACACACGCGAGAACTTACATGACTACTACTATTTATACTAAAACATCCCAAGTAACCGTCGGGCAGTTACACTGCTTCGAGATGATTCCACTTGGCACGTTCTCAACGTTCGACGCTCCAGATCTTTGCATGCTACACGTGGTAACTGCTGGAAACCGTTTTCCCTCCAAAAGCTTGAATTTCAAACTGCTCCACTCTGAACCATCGAACACTTTCGTCGAGAGACATCTTCGACGAGAAACTCCTTCGACGTCGAAGGCAACCAACTTCTCCCTTGGATGAAATCTTCTAAGTACTTTGCCATCTTTCGACGGGCATTTCGACAGACTTAGCCAGTCGAAAACATCCTTCAGCTTTAATGGCTGACATCAACAAAACAAAGGTGTCGAATTTAGGAGCCAACAAATTGCCCCCCAAGAATGCCTTATTTCGACTCTGAAAGAAAAAGGCATTATTTGAAACGCCATTCGACACCTGTCTTTTCACGCTTAGTCACAAATTAACTTGTGCACTTTTTGTTGTTTTCTACCAACTATTGGAAATCCCAAGAAAACCATCATTTATCCGTACCTAGGACGTCACTTTCAGTACGGCGTGCAGTACCAAACGTCATTTCGGAATTTGTCATTATGACAATTCCCAAAAACGAGGACGCACGCTGCGTCCCTCTATTTCTGCAGAACGGCTAAAACAACAGGGGGCTGCCACGCGTCCCACTAGCTCCTGCAATAATTAAATGGCATTTAATGTCCTCGGTTTTGGGGATTTTCCCCCACTACTATAAATAGCAGTAAGTACCCCATTGTGGGACTTTTTACGCCATCTAGCTTTCAAACTTCTCTGTTTTCATACAACTTGTCATCTTTGCAAAAACATTTCCTCCTTCACTTCGTCTTCAACCTCAACACTAACAATAACATCTGCTTCCAATGCTCCTGGCGCTACTGTACCATCTGAAAACGCTAAACCTAAGGTTTTCGTCACTGCTCCAGTAGTAACTTCTACAGGCAAACGAAGGGTTCTTGAACCCTTGGACATCGCCGTTCGCGATGCCTACTCACGCCACCTGATGATCCCGGTTGGATACTCCAACCAGATCTTTGCTATGTCTGGCCCCATGTATCCAAGTATCTCTGAGGCTATGAAGATCAAGAGCTATTTCCCGGTAGTTGAGAAACTCAAACCGGTTGCATGCGCCAAGAAAGACGCAGAAGACAATGAAGACCCTGCACATGAAAAAATCGACCTTCGCTTCTTCAACAGAGGTGTTAGGGCCTTCAGGTCTGGCCCTAGCCTTACTCCTGATTACGTTGCTTGGCTAGAAAAGATGGAGAAGCACCAAACTTCGATCTGGAAGGATATGGGGATTTTCGACCTGGTGATGCTGTCGAAGACAGGTTTGAACTATTCTCCGGAGATGCTGATAGCTTCTCTGCTGTTCTGGGACTACTCCCACTTTACTTTCCATCTTCCCTGTGGGATGCTAACCCCCACACTCTTCGATGTGGCCGCTATTACTGGCCTTCGACCCACCGGGGACTACTTCGATCCGGAGGAGATGTCGGAAGATCAAATTGGCTTCTCTGAAACCAAACCAACATACACCACTTTCATCAACCACTATCACGACAGGTCGACAGATGCTGTGTCGGATGTCGAACACATAGCGTTTCTAGCCCTATGGCTGACTCGCTTTGTATTTTGCTCGAAGTCTTTACAGGTGACCAAAAAGATGGTCACTCTCGCTACTCAACTGCATCATCGCCAAAATATCTGTTTGGCAGAACTGATTCTGGCTAGCCTCTATGATTCGATCAGCAATGGGGCAACTCTTCTAAAAATTATCGAGAACAGGGCCAGTTTGCTACTTGCTGGGCCTTTTTGGCTGCTCCAACTGTGGCTCAATGCCACTTTCGAATCTTTCTTGCCTAAGAAGGTTCAGATAAATGAGCAGGCTCCAGAGATAGCGAACAGACGCATCGAAGGAACCAGGCTGGCTCTGTTGACACCTATAGAAGATGGACTGGAGTTTCAGCAAACCTTCACCAACTTCGTTCTGATGTTTGCTCGAAGGAAAGAGTTTGTTTCAACTATGGCTCCATTTGCTCGACGGCAGGTAGGCCCAGCATGGTTCACAAGGCCACATCCAAGGACGTCGAGTGGTCCTAATGTTGACAAACATACAATACTGTGGGAGGCGTTCCTCACACCAAGGATCATGCCTCTTCGATTTAGGAGCTCTAAGACTCACTTGAGTCTGATTGCATACCAACCAAACCTGGTATCTCGCCAGTTTGGTATTATCCAAACCCTACCTTCTCCGATTTTTCCACGAGAGAAGTCAATGTTGTACTTCTGCAATGATTACACCGAAGAAGCTGCCATCAAGCATATCGGAAGATATGCTGGTCGAACAGTTCTCTCGTTGTTTGACTACCAGCTCAATTTTCTTTGCTCGCCATCCTTCGAGGAGTGGTGGAAAAGCTATTATGCTGAGGAGTTCTTCGACGAGAAGGACTTCATGGATGAGCTTCAGAAATCTTTTGTCCTTGTGTTGGACAAAATAAAGAAATGTAAGTTCATCCTTTTACATTACTTTGTCTTTTTTTCGACTGCTAGCCTGTTAACTTTTTTATTTGCTTTCAGTTGTTCGAAAGCCTGTAGCCAAGAAGGCTACAGAAGGCCAACAGGGAGGAGGCCCTTCAACAAAACCTCCACCGCCGGCGAAGACTACAGCGCCGGCGAAGACCACAAACAACCAACAGGGGGAAGGCTCTTCGAAGAAGCCTTCTATATCGGTAACCAGACTTTCATTATTTCCTCCTGGCTTTCGATTTTTGACTTTCGATGCAATTATTAAATCGAATTCCCATTGGTTTTCTAGGCACCTTCGCCCAAGAAACGACCAGCACTGGTGGTCGAATCTGGGAGCGATGAAGAAAGTGATTCTCCTCCTGCCCCTCTAAAAAGGCGAAAGTTGACGAAGGATGCTCCTGTTCCTGCTCCTGCTCCTGAAGGTCGAACCATCAGAATAAAGGTTGCTGGGAGAAAGCCTAGGCCACCTCCAGTGATCATTGAGGAGCCAACGGAGAAGGAACTAAACATTCTTCTTAACAAGCCTGTCGAAAGCGACAATTCCAGCCCTGGGGCTGAAGCTAATTTACAGGTAATCTCTTAGACCCTTTTATAACTTAGGTATAGATACCCATATTCGATTGTGTCTCTTTCGATCTCTGAAGATTTGTCTTATTTCCTTTTTCAGGACACCACTGAAAGTTCTCCGCCAAGGACCTCTGAAACGCTGGAATCTGCTGAACTCAGCAGGCCACAAGAAAAAGGCTTGGGAAATGACGAAGCCCATACTGAAAATGAGGCCAACGCTGAAACGGTAGAAAAACCAGCAGAGGAACCTCAAACGGAGGAACAACAGCCAGAAGCGGTTCAGGTGGTGGATCTGTCAGAAGAGAATCATGAAGAAAGGGACCGAGGCAATGCTGGCGAAGAAAATCAAGGTGCTGCTGGCGAAGAGAACCAAGGTGACACTGGCGAAGGGCACCAAGGTGACGCTAGCGAAGAGCACCAAGGTGACGCTGGTACTGCCCCAGTCCGAGTCGAAGAGCAACAAGTCGAGGCACCTAACACTCAACAGCCTCAAACCCAAGACAATGCTGTTGCAAGGGTTACCTCAACGAAGCACAGGTCAAAAGAGGACTTAGAACTCTTGAAACAAACTGACCCTGTTAGCTATCTCAACGCAATCATCGAGAGCAAGAGTTCGTCTGATGCTAGTCAGGAGATTCCTACCCTGTCAGGGAAGTCTACTGAAACCTCTCCTCTCGATGAAGCTTTGGCAAAGGTTAAGGCCCAGTTCTTCAAGAAGGACTTGATGAAGGCTTTAGAGGTGGACCCCACTGCTCTATCATACTTGAAGGATGTCTTGAATGCTGTCGACTTGTTAGCTGTAGCCCCAGAAGTTTCAGGCTTGATCATGGAGTTACACTCTATGATTGATCAAGTCTCAGCAGATTACAGGCGCCAAAGGGGGTTTAACAGTCAGCTTGAGGTGTTGTATGGCAAAAGCTCCTCTGCGTGGACTGCTGTCTCGGATACGACTTCTCGAATTGCGGAGTTGTCGAAGCAAAAAGCATCTACGCAGGAAGAAGTCGATGCCATCGATCGAGAGAATGCTTCCTTCCGGGCACAAATCGAAGAAATAGAGGCGAAGATAAATGCCAACACTATACGCAAGGAGGAACTTCTTTCGACCATCTCAGACACCGAGAGCAAAACTGAAATCAAACAAGGCCTGGAATTCGCTGAGAAGGCCCAAGGCTTCGACGCTCAGATTGCCAAACTAGTGCAGGAGAACGCCTGGTGCAAGAAAAGGTTGGAGCTGCAGCAAGCCAAGTACCTTCGACTCAAGGACTCTATTCCCTTTTGATTGATTCTCTTTTGTAACCATATTTTGTAATCTATATTCGACAACATTGCCATCTTGGCTGAAATTTATAAAATTTCCATTTTGGCATTTTTATGGTTAATTTAGTCTTGTTCTTTTATTATTTTATTTTTATCTCTTGAAGTGTAGGTTTGTATTTTTTCAAATATTTACCATTTACTCTCAAGAGCCTTTTATCTCCACCTAACTCTTCGACTTCATAGGCTCCACCAGAAAAATTTTGGATAACTCTGAAGGGTCCTTCCCATTTGGGTGACCATTTCCCCATGCTTCGATCCCTTCGATCCATGGGAAGAATTACCTTCCAAACTAGTTCTTCAGGAAAAAATACCTTAGGTTTTACCTTTTTATTATAAGAGTCTTCTACTCTTTTCTTCTGAAGCCTGAGTAGGTCGAGAGCGCGTAATCTCTCTTCGTCTAAATCCACCAGTTCGTCTAACATCATGTTCCAATAGACTTCAGAAGGAATATCATAATGCCTCTGAACCCTTGCAGATTGAAGACAAATTTCTGCTGGCAACACTGCATCATGGCCAAAAGTTAGCCTATACGGTGTTGTACCAGTGGCTTCTTTTGGGGACGTTCGACAAGCCCACAGAATCTGGTCTAACGTCTTATGCCAATTCTTTGGTTTCTTCCCAACATGTTTCTTTATCAAGCCAATCACCACTTTGTTAGCTGCTTCGACTTGACCATTCGCCTGTGCATAATAAGGCGTGGATGTTAGGAGTTTGAAACCTGTTTCCTGAGCAAATTCTTGCATCTTTCGACCAGTAAAAACTGATCCTTGATCAGTTGTTATTGTCTCAGGGATTCCATACCTAAAGATAATGTTCTTTTGAATAAATTCAATGACATTTTCCTGGTCTACATTGACTAAAGGGATAGCTTCGATCCACTTAGTAAAGTAATCAATGCCTACCAGTATGTATTTCTGACTCTTTGATGATGCTGGTCGAATCTCTCCAATGAGGTCCAACGCCCATCCTCTAAAAGGCCAAGGCTTCACTATCGAGTGAAGTTCGCTTGCTGGTACATGTTGGATGCCTGTATGGACTTGACATTCTTGACAACCCTTGGCGAACTCAACACAATCTTTCAGCATAGTGGGCCAATATAGTTCTTATCGAAACAACAACCATTTCATCTTATGACCTGCTTGGTGAGCCCCACATGCCCCAGCATGCGTAGTCGAAAGGGCTACGTATGCCTCAGTTTCACTTAAGCATTTTAGCAATACCCCTTCAGGCGTTTTCTTGAATAACTCATTACCCATGAGTGCATAACTCAACGCCCTGTACTTTGTTTTTCGTTCTGTCGAAGCTCCTGGATTTTGAAGATAGTCCACAATGGGTTTCCTCCAATCTTGCTCTGACAAATTATCAATGAACGAAATCTCGAAGTTACTGTGATCAGCATATCCTAGTCTTGTCGATTCCAAGTCTGATGGTGATAGACAAGTTGCTTTTATCTTTTCTCGAACTTCGATTGCTCTTTGTAATATCGTTTTTGAAATCTTATACCCAGATGCAATTTGTGCCAAGTCATTGGCTATTTGATTTTCGACTCTGGGTATGTGTCGAATATTGATCGTTTCAAATTTTTTCAATAAACGATTTGCTATCACAAAGTACATAATGAGATTCTCTCTTATGCATTTATATTCCTTTGTGACTTGCTTAATGACTAACTCTGAGTCTCCCATGATTTCGACTCGAGTTGCCCCCAATTCCAACAATATCTCAAGGCCAGTAATTAGAGCTTCATACTCAGCCTCATTGTTCGAACAAGAACCTGATATTTTGTACTTGAATGTTGTTGGAATTTTATCTGGAGAAATAATCAAGACTCCTACCCCTGTTCCATCTTTATGGCTGGAACCATCGAAGTAGAATTTCCAAGGCTCTATTTCCACATAATTAATATCCTCGACTTGAATTGAGTGGTCGACTATGAAGTCTGCAACCACTTGTCCTTTTACTGCCTTAAGAGGCATAAAGGTCAAGGAGTATTCAGTTAATGCTAATGCCCACTTGCCAATTCGACTGTGCAAGATAGGTTTCGACAACATATACTTGAAAACATCAAAATGAGACGAAACATACACATCAACTGGTTTTATATACTGCTTGAGTTTTGTACAAGAGAAATACAGACATAGACACAATTTTTCAACTTCACTATATCTATTTTCTGCATCGTTCAAAACTCTACTGAGATAATAAATGGGTCTTTCGACTCCATTCTCATCCTCTTGGGCTAACATGCTTCCCAGAGTTTTGTCGGATGCAGCTATGTACAATCTCATACTCCTATTGCTACAAGGAGGCACCAGAATAGGTGGCTTAGTGAGGTACCCTTTGATTTTGTCGAAGGCTTCTTGTTGCTCTTGCCCCCATTCGAACCCCTCTTTATTCAGTCGCAGTAAGGGTGAAAAGGCCTGAGCTTTCCCACTTAGATTAGATATAAACCTCCTTAAAAAATTTATCTTGCCTAAGAGAGATTGCAGTTCCTTCTTATTCGACGGCGCTTTCGCTTCCAAAATTGCCTTCGTCTTGTTCTGGTTGATTTCGATTCCTTTCTTGTGGACAACGAAGCCCAAGAAATCTCCAGCTTTCACACAGAACGCACACTTCAAAGGGTTCATCTTCAGACCATGTTCTCTCATTCTTTCGAATGATTGTCGAAGGTGGTCAATATGATTCTTCCTGGAAACAGATTTTATAACAATGTCATCAATATATACTTGCATAAAAGTGTTAATAAAATCATGGAAGATAGTATTCATTGCTCGCTGGTACGTTGCCCCAGCGTTTTTTAGGCCAAAAGGCATCACTACCCATTCGTAAGTGCCTAAGGCCCCAGGGCATCGAAAAGCTGTTTTCGACACATCCTCTTCAGCAATGAATATTTGATTATATCCTGAATAACCATCGAGCATACTCAGGTATTCATAGCCAGCGGCAGAATCGACTAGCATTTCCGCCACAGGCATAGGATATTCATCTTTGGGTGTAGCATCATTCAAATCTCTGAAATCTATGCATACCCTTAACGTAACATTTTTCTTAATTACTGGCACAATGTTTGCAATCCATTCGACATACCTTGTAACACGGATGAATTTGCATTTCAGAAGTCTTTCGACCTCCGTTTTGATCTTCGACAGTATTTCTGGAGCGAAGCGCCTTGGATTTTGCTTGATTGGCTTCTTCCCAGGTTTGATTGGCAACTGAAGTTCTACCAATCCTCTGTCGAGACCAGGCATTTCGTCATAATCCCATGCAAAACAGTCTTTAAACTCTTTCAGCAATTGGATTACTTCCAACCTAAGTTCTGGATCGATTTTGGCGCTGATGTAAGTTGGCCTTTTCTCTGATCCTTCGCCTAAGTTGATTTCTTCTAAAGGGTCTTGCGCTAACATTTTAATGTTGTTCGCCAAGGGGTCCTTTTCGAAGCCCAAAGGCTCATCGTCATAGATGTTGTCGAGCCTCTGTTCCTGCATTTCTTCTGGCATGATATCAGGAGGTTTTGGATCGAAATCCTTTCCTGGGCCTACAGCAGATAATTGTTGATCATTGGCCTGTGTGGCCATGTACTTTACTTCGGCTTCGAGAGCCGTTATCATCTTGGTTTCGACTACATAAGCCGAAATTCGCTTCAAAGATTGTGACTCAGTCATTATCACTGAATTCGCTTCCCCAACCAGTTGGTTGGATATCAGTTAACCCACTGAAGTCTATGTGGGACAAGTCTTCTCTGTCCCATTGGAAACCATGCTCAGGATGCAGGTATAGGGAACAAAAAGTGTTTGGCGCTGGCGCCATGTCGAAGTCAGGTGTTGGACATGGCCCTATGTGAGCCAAGTTCTTGTCAAAATCTGCCAAACCCAGGTGATTCACTTCGCCCAGGTAATAGCTTTGATCTGCCTCTATGTTTTCGACCATCCCATCTGGACGCCATAGCAGCAGCCTTTGGTGCATTGATGAAGGCACAGCGCCAACACCATGAATCCATTCACGGCTCAACAAAAGATTGTAGTTAGGTTTGGCCGATATGACCATAAACATCGTTGGTCGAAGGATCGACCCTACTTTGATATCTAGCTGGATCACTCCCATAGTGGTCCCTATGCCGCCCTCATAGTTCGACAGGACCATGTTGTGAGGCTTAATGTCCTCATCCCTTTTGCCAATTTTCCTTAGCATAGAGTGAGGAATAATGTTGATGGTTGCCCCACAATCCACCAATATTTTATTCACAGTAGTTTCTTCGAGTTTAGCCCTTATGAATAAAGGCTTGAGGTGATTTTTCATCGCCTATGTAGGTGGCTCGAAGAAGCCATTTTGTTCCTCAGTAGTGCCATTGTCCATGACAAAATAGCACACTGGCCTATGTTTGGCCATTTCTTGCTCCACTTCCCAGTCACTTGCTTCGACTTCTACCTGTCGATTGAATTCTCTGGGCAGCACTGAAACTATATTCACCATTATGTCCAAAGTATCATCAGACTCAGCATCGTCTTCGTCTTCGACTTCACTTTGGTTAGGCCAAACTAGCCTGTTGGTTACTGGCTCTCTTTCTAGAGGTTTCCTTTGCTTCCTTTGAGGAACGTTCGAACTGGTTTCTGCCTTTGGTTCGTTGGCAGCCTCCCTTTCAGCTTTTCGTCTCCTTTGATATCTCCTCCATTAAGATCGAGACATGGGATTTTTACCTTTGTAGTTGCTGGACACTTGTGCAACCTTAGGTGCAGCAACTTGAGGCTCTTTCTTTTGAGTCAAAGAGGAACCTCTTGGCACATCGAAAGAATGCCATTTCTCCTCACTTGGCCTTTTCCGACCAGAGGTTTTGTACCAAGTATCTATTGGCACATTTGTTGGAGGCCTAAAAGTCAATGGCCTCTTTTCTTGGTTAGAACCTCTTTGGGAGGCTCTTCTGGGATCATGTCGAAGGTCAACATTCTCCCTTCTCTTATTCACTGCTCTTACGCCTTGAATGTGCTCAGCAGCTTTTTTATCAAAGATCGAACTGCATCTTGGACACAGCATCACCTCTGATTTCTTTTTCTGGCATCTTTGTAGAAAATCTGCCAAGTTTTCATTTTCCCGAGGGAAAGCAGTCTTATTAGCTTGTTCTTGCCTCATGGCCTCTTCTGATGCTTTTGGGTCAGAAAGTTCGACCATGTTGATATTCATTGTATCTTTGTTAGCAAGAGCTAACTGCTTCATTTGTACCTCCAGATTCTCCGTCTGGCCTTGAACGGTGGCCAAGTGGGAACTGGGTTTTGATCCAGTTTTTTGTGCTTCAGCAGTCTCTGACTTCGGGTTTTCGACCGCTTTCTGGACAGCTTCAATTGTCTTCCTGGATAAATTTCCAGAAAAACTGCCAAAGATTGGCATGTTGATGTGGTCCTTTGAGACTTCGACCATGGTAATTCCTGGCTTCTTCGACTGGATCCTGGTTGCCTCTATCACGTTCACCTCAGAGGGTTCAGCATAGTGGGCTTCAGCCTGCAATGGATTTGAGTCGACAGCCATGGGGGATTTGTCAGCAAACTTCAATCTCCCTTCTTCGATAGCGTCTTGCACAAGATTCCTGAAAAGAAAACATTGAGAAGTTTTATGGCCCAAAAAATTATGATATTTGCAAAAACCTCTCTTCTTTCTTTGATCAAGAGGAGGCACTTTTACCCTTGGGGGTACTATCATTTGGCCATCTTTAACCAGCAAGTCGAATATTTCATCACATTTTGTGATGTCAAAACTATAAGTCTTTTTTGGGAACCTATCGTTGGTCCTTTCTGGACCAATGGGATTTTTCCCACTTGAGGGGACTAACAGTTTACAAGAGTATGGTGGCCCTTGTTTCAGTTCTGCTAAATCGACTTCTCCTTCTTCGACAGTTAAAGTATCGTCGAAGGATTCTAGATCTTCGTCATCCATCTCAACGTACGCTATCCTCTCTCTCTTGTGAGTTTTCGTTGCCTTAGCTTTTTCAGCTTTGAGGCGTTCTACCTGTCGAACTCTATCGGCCAGTTGGGCCATGTCTCTTAGGTACTGGGTGTCTAGCTTCTTCCTAATGGAATAATCTAAACCGCCTGCGGCTATTTCGACCAACTCATGTTCTGGCACTTGTGTAAAACATCTCGCCTTGAGCAACCTAAACCTATTTAGATATTCGTCTATAGGTTCAGTGAAACGTCTCTTCACACTGGCCAGTTCTTTCAGGCTTATCTTGGTTTGCCCCATGTAGAATTGTTCATGGAACAATCTTTCCAACTGGGTCCAATGATGGATCGAATTGGGGGGGAGAGTTGTAAACCAAGTAAAAGCGTTATTTGTTAAAGAACTTGGGAAGTACTTGATCCTTAGGTTTTCGTTATTCGAAATGTCACCCGCTTCGATCAAATATCTC
Source organism: Vicia faba (assembly GCA_948472305.1). Lineage (NCBI taxonomy): Eukaryota > Viridiplantae > Streptophyta > Magnoliopsida > Fabales > Fabaceae > Vicia > Vicia faba. Next base: position 1,100,436,825 of record OX451735.1, read on the forward strand.
GCCACATGCTCGACAGTAGATTCTGTCGTGTCCCCAGAGAACTTAGTAAATTTGGGGACTTTGCATCTAGGAGGTAAGTCCGTTTGTAACACGTATTCTGACAATGGAGATGTAAAGTTGGGCCTTCGAAAGCCCATGTTCATCCCATTCTGAGTCATGATCCTTTCAATCATGGTTGCCAGATTGTTTTCCAAACCCATGTTTTGGTATTGGATATGCTGAACCACTTCGTCAGCATTTTGGTTTATGTTAACTAACCTTACCTCTGGGGTTATTACCCTAGGTTCCTCGACAGGTTGTTCCAATCGTGCCCTAAGGTTTTCTTCGACAGGCTGTTGAGCCTGGTTAATGGTGGTTTCTTCCTCTAAAAATATCCCCTGGTTTCCCCTTATTTGCGCCCTTTGGGGCTGTCGAATCGGTTGGGGTACTCCAAAGAAATCAGCCAAGCGCGCCATTTGCGCTGTCATTTGCTGATTCGATTGAGTAGTGTTTTGTATTAGAGGGTTTAGCACTGTACTCAAAGTTTGTGCCAACATTTGCACCATATCATGGTTGCTTTCGTCCATTTGTTGCCTCAAGACTGCTGTCGAGGCATTTGTAAGGCCATGGGCTACTTGGGACGTTCCTTCTAAGAGTTGGGTCCTATTTCTATTCGCCATGCCTACTCCAGAGCCTTGGAGTGGCGAAGAGGCGCTCACTAAAGGGTCTGAAAAAGTGGACGCAGCATTCGTCAGGCTTGCCACTTCAGAAGTTGGCATACCATAGAATGGAATAAATCCTGGGGGAACCAAAGGCCTTGTGCCTAAATTTCCCCTTGGTGGGGGAGTTCCCAAAGGCATCCTGGGGCCTGTTAACGAAGGTATTGGCCCCGTGGTTGTGACCGATACTGCTGGTGTCGAACCAACATTTGTCGCTTCACTTACGGTCGTACTAACCGTTGCTCCCACATTCGTTTGTGGGATTTTGTTATTGTTTGGCGGATTCGCCATCTCTTCCCTTCTTCTGGCAGTATTGTTATCGTTAGTGTATATTCTACCACTTCTCAATAACATACAACTCGAAAAGATGAGATTATTTTCAACAATCAACACACAGTCCCATCAGGTGTGCCAATTTGTTTACCTTGGGATTTGGTAAACAACCGCTGATCCTCCAAATGGTTACTTATTTGGTTACTCGCAGGATCGATCAGATTGATCCTAGGACATAGGTTGATTTTGAAGTTTTGATTAAATTGGATAAGGCTTTAAATAAAGAGGCTTTAAATGAAATAAAGAGGTTTCAAGTAAATTGCATGAAGAAAGGACTTGGTAAAATAAACAAGGCTTAAAGTAAAAGGCTTCGACAGGAATGTAAAGAGGAAAGCAAGTAAATTTCTGGAAAAGTAAATGACTTTGATTAATAAAATTGGTGTTTCACACATACATTTCTCAACAATTCTTTCTCACACGCTGGGTACTCGAATCTATATGAGTGACTTTGTATGGAATTGTGAACACACGCGAGAACTTACATGACTACTACTATTTATACTAAAACATCCCAAGTAACCGTCGGGCAGTTACACTGCTTCGAGATGATTCCACTTGGCACGTTCTCAATGTTCGACGCTCCAGATCTTTGCACGCTACACGTGGTAACTGCTGGAAACCGTTTTCCCTCCAAAAGCTTGAATTTCAAACTGCTCCACTCTGAACCATCGAACACTTTCGTCGAGAGACATCTTCGACGAGAAACTCCTTCGACGTCGAAGGCAACCAACTTCTCCCTTGGAAGAAATCTTCTAAGTACTTTGCCATCTTTCGACGGGCATTTCGACAGACTTAGCCAGTCGAAAACATCCTTCAGCTTTAATGGCTGACATCAACAAAACAAAGGTGTCGAATTTAGGAGCCAACAAGTGGCTAATCATGTACTCTTCTTCGCCATGGACAGTGATGATCTTTCCCTTGACAGGATACTTCAACATCTGATGTAAGGAGGAGGTAACTGCCCCAGCATGGTGTATCCAAGGTCTACCCAGCAAGCAAGAGTATGATGGACGGATGTCCATCACATAGAAAGTGGATTTAAACACCTCGGCGCCTATCTTGATGGGAATTTCAACCTCTCCATGGACCATTCTCTTCGAACCATCGAAAGCTCTGACAACTATATCACTCGGCTTCAATTCCAACCCTTCACAATCTAGTCGGTCCAAGGCCTTCTTAGGCAAAACATTCAGCGACGAACCAGTATCAACCAAGACATGTGCGAGAGTAGTTCCTCGACACTCGACTGAAATGTGCAAAGCATCATTGTGATTTCTACCTTTAGGAGTTAGGTCGGCATCAGAAAAACCTAATCCATTGTCTGCAGTCAGGCTAGCCACGCAATTTTGAAATTGATCCGCAGAGGTTTCCTAGGGCACATGAGCTGCCTTCAGGAATTTTATCAGGGCTTTAGCGTGCGCTTCTGAGCAAAGTAGTTGTGCCAGCATGGAAATCTTGGAGGGGGTTTGCCCCAACTGTTCCACCACATTGTAATCACTTCTCTTGATTATCCTCAAAATCTCGTCCATTTCCTTCTTGGAGGTTTCCGGGATTACTAAGGGTTGAGCCCTCGTCCTGACGGGCTCATCTTGGATTCTCTTACCTTGGTCAGCAGCGGTAGGAGAGACAGCACTAGGAACAACGATATCTTCAATTAGAGGAGTTCTAGCAGAGAGCTTTATTGGTGCAGGGACGACCTTTTCGGCTGACGAGGGTCCAAAGATTGCTCTTGGAGGGGCAATCTCTGGAGAAAATATTCTCCCGCTCCTGGTGATTTTGCTGGTGCCCGCAATGTTACTAATGATGGCTTCTTCATCATCCGAACTTTCTTCAATTACCTCGATTTGCTTGATACCATGGTAGTAGATGTCACCGCCATAGTTCTAAGGTATCGACTTCTCAGAAACATAGGGAACCGGCCCTGGCATTGTTATCTTCAAAGGAACAGATTTCGTAGCTGGTGTAATCTTAACAGGCTTTTTGACGGCCTTGGAAAGATTGGCGTGAATGGTTATGATTAAGACATCTTCAGTATGAACTGGAACAACAGAAACTTTTTCGAACAAAATTTGTCGACTATCCATAAGGCCTTGGATGCCTTTCTTCAGTAGCGGACAATCAAATGGCAGAGAGTAACAACAGTAGCAGTCTTCTTTACATCCCGGGAAGATCCCGGCCCTCAACAGATTCAACTTAATGGTTAGCAGTGGAGTAGTCAGATCACTGACATCAGCAACATACAAATCTTCTTCCATGGCTTTGACATTTCGGCCGTGCTTCGGCATGGGTGCAGATATCACATTAGGCTTCTCTGGAGCGTCAAACTCTACCTCCTTAGCCTCTATCAGGTCTTGGATTTTATGCTTGAGTGCCCAACAATCATTGGTGTCGTGTCCAACACTGTCTGAATGGTAGGCGCATTTAGCATTGGCATGATAATGCGGAGAGGATGTATTCACATTCTTTGGTGCCTCCTTGATGGTGGTGAGGTTCAACTTCAATATATGGGGAAGCACTTGCGCTGGAGTCATATTAATACGGGTGAACTGCCGTTGTGGCCGTTCCAATCGTTGTTGATTTGGTCTGGACTGGTTATAGCGAGGCTGCTCGCTTGGAGTGTTTTGAATCATTACGGCCCCCACAGTTGGCCGACGCTCCATCTTCCCTGCTCTTCTCTGAGAATATACCATAGTTGTCTCCTTCTTAAAAGGCTTCTTCTCAACACTTGCAGCAACACCCTTCTGAATCTTTCCTGACTTGATGCCAGCTTCTATTCTTTCGCCTGTTAAGATCAAATCGGTAAACCCCACGGAAGAGTTACCAATTAGATGATTGAAAAATGGCCCAGATAAGGTCCCAAGAAACATATCAACGAGTTCACGGTCGGTTAAAGGAGGCTGCACCCTGCCAGCCAAATCCCTCCATTTTTGTGCATATTCTTTGAATCCCTCGCTTGTTCCTAGTGACATACCCTGAAGTTGGGTACGAGTAGGAGCAAGATCAGAATTATACTGGTATTGTTTGTAGAAAGCGGTGGCCAAATCTTCCCAATTTCTGACACTGGTTCCTTCTAACTGATAAAACCACTCCAACTGAGCTCCCGAAAGGCTGTCTTGAAAGAAATGAATCCAGAGATTTTTATCTGCCGTATAGGGTTGAATCTTTCTCACGTAGGACCTGAGATGCATTTTGGGACAGGACAGCCCATCATACCTCACAAACACTGGCACTTTGAATTTTGGGGGAATCACAATCCCGGCAACCAAACCCAAGTCTTCAAAGTCCAAACCCGGTACTCTTTGTAATTCCATGGCAGCCAATCTGTCTTCTAACCCTTTGTATTTATCATCAGCTGGAGGATATTGCTAATCAGAATAATCCTCATCCTCCTCAACCTCTTCTTCCTCCTCATCAGACTCGGAAGGCACCGCAACTCCATCTCTTTTACTAGTCCCTTCATCAGAAGTAGGAGGAAATTCAAGCACTCTCCGAGCTTCTCCGTCAAATCTTCTCCCCAAAGTAGCCACTCCAATCCTCTTTTTCTTCTTTTTTACTGGGTCCTTATTCCCCAACTGAGTCTTGATATCCTCCTAACCCTTAGCCAAGGTCATCAGGAGTTGCTGGAATTGTGCATTCTGAGCTTGTAGGTCTTTGACTGTTTGCTCGAGATCCATCCTACTGAAATAAACAGCAGACAGATAAGGAAACCTGGAGTGAGACCTGCTTATGAACATGATGAATGGTATGCTTATGTATGCAATGCATTCAAGGATTTAGAACATTCAAAATTGTTTCAGACAAAGAAGAACGCACGTCATATTAATAAGAAGAGATTTGTTAGTACATAAATGCCCCATGGGCCAAATATTACAAAAATAAACTTCTTAAGGCAGAAAGACATTGTGCATCCTCTTTGGTGCGATGTAGGTGTTGAGGGCCTCTTGCTCGTGGAGTCGGCGGGTAAGCTCTAGAACCTTCTTCTCACTGGCGTAGAAGCTAGCTTCAAAAGTATTTCGTTCTTCCTTGAGCTGAATCCAACTTTTCTGCATTTCCTCCCACGATGTAGGCATGTCTAGATGTAGGATAGTATAGGGGACCTCTCCTTCATTGAAAGGCTCTTTAATCACTGGGAGTACATGAGGATAAGGCATCATTAGACTTTGGGCTCGAGCTCGTACCCACTTAAGATAAGGCTCAAGAGGGATGAGTTCTTGTGTCCCAGAGTCTTGCTATCAACCTTGTTGAGTTTTGCCCAAGCTCTGATGAATCTTTGGCGAAGTCCTTGCGCATCGTTGTCGAAGTCAAAAACTAGGTTAGGAATCAACATGTCATGAGGGCCATCCCTCCGTGCATATCCAAATTGCCTCAAAGCTAGGCAAGGGTTGTAGGTGATACCTCCTCTGATTCCAAGTAAAGGAAAATTAGGAAATTCTCTGCAACGATCGACAATGATGACATTTTCTCTGGACCGAGAACACCAATGCACATCAGAATGAGTAAGAGTCATCAACCGTTGGGACCACCTTGTACCTTGGTCATTCTTCAAGACATATTGCGGAAGGTGCGAAATAAACCACCTTGCAAGGATAGGAGTACAGCACATGAGAACACCCCTCTTTCTCATTGTTCGTGTGTAAAATGAGTGAAGGATGTCCCCAAGAAATGTTGGTATTGGATTTCTGGACAAGAAGATTTTGACGGTGTTGACATCTACCAACTGGTCAGGATTTGGGAACAAGACCAACCCATAGATAAGGAGTGCCACAATCTCTTCAAAGGCTTGTAGGTCCAATGAGTTCCAAAATTCTTGTGCCTTCTCAAACAAGAACTTTGCTAAGAATCCTTTGACGCCACTTCTGGTTTCCCAATGCCCCTTGATGTCGGATGGTTGTAGATGTAATGCTCGAGCAACATCTTCCGGCTTTGGCTCATTTTCCGTACCGTTGAAGGGTAGTTGATTAAGGATAGGGATTCTTAGGAGTTGAGAAAACTCCTCCAAAGTGGGTACCAACTGATAATCAGGGAAAGTGAAACAGTGGTGAAGAGGGTCAAAGAACTGGAATAGCACTTTCATCATGTCTTCTTCAATGTTGGTGTTGACTAGGCTGAGCAGTCTACCATGTCTTTCACTGAAGGATGAACTTTCCGGAATTCTTGAGGTGAGCTCCTTGAGTTGAGGAGAGATTCTCACAAGGTTGACTTGAATGGTATTTCTGCGAGGAACTTCCATGACCTACAAAACAGGAACAAAGATGAAGATCCAAACCCTTGAAATGGTTAGTGAATGCATATGATGTCTTATGATGTTTATGATGCATGCACAAAACATGTGTACAAGCAAATCACACCAAACCCTAGTTTCAGGCTTGCATGGTGTTTCATAGGTAAGTACCCTCTTGAGTGTAGTTGGCTTAAAATCCTGACCTATAAATAGTAACCGGGTTCTAAGGAGCTCAATATCACTGGATTGTTTTCATTGCTCATTGTTTTGGTTTAGCCACTTAACTAGCGACCAAAATATTCCAAGAAAACAACCCTCAATGAGTGTAGTATCGAGTATCTACCAACTTCAGACTGCACCAAAGCCGGTCATCTCACTACCCCTAATAAAAGGCCAAGATGGTCAAGTAAGGTTCTAGGTCATTAGTGCTTAGTGACATCACTCAGCGGCCCCGTACTCTCCTTGATTGAACTCAAGGGTTACCGGTACTCACAAATATGTCGCACTAATATAGCTATTGCTTCGACCGTGTCGGTATACCCCGCACAGTTTCCATAACGTATTGCTATCTATGAATGTTTCCCAAAATCCGGGTGTAGGATTGCAAACCCAAACAATAGAGCCAAAGTATAAAGCAAACAAATCAAACAATTAGTCATGCAAGAGGGTGATCTAAGCCCTAAGGTTACTCCACTTTTAAGTATACTCCCCAGCAGAGTCGCCAGTTCTGTGATACGGTGGGAGAACTGACTAGGGTTTTGTGTTTGTTTTCGCAAATGTTTCGGTTGAGCAAGAGTCGCCACCGACTTTTTATTTTATCCTAAGGAAAGGTTTAAAAAGCACAGCAAAAACCTTTGAGATTTTTCTTGGGTTCGGGGAGTAGATTATAGAAAGGGAAGGTATTAGCACCCTTTCTATCCATGGTTATCCATGAGCTCTTAGGTACTTGCTTAGATCAACTTGCCTTAGTTTTCAATTGTTTGAAATGGTGCTTGATGTGTGGTTTCGAAAATGTTTTGAAAAGATGCCTTGTATAGGCTACCCTTGTAACAATTCTTTACTCGAATGTTTTACAAAAGGTGTTTGTCTTTTGAAAAGATGTTTCAAGGTTTTTGAAAGTTTGTTTTGAAAGTGTTTGTGAAGTGGGGTTTGAAATTAGGCAAGTGTTTTCTTGGCAAATTGACAAGTACTCAAGAGTTATCTACCCTAAAGTTTTCTCAAAGATTTTTGTTATGTTTTAAACCTTTTGACAATTTTATTCCACCATTGCATTTGGTGGACAATCTTGTCTTAGGAGGTTGAAGGGACGGGCACGGGTCATCGTTTAGACCATAATTGCAATAGTGTTAAATGTCTTTGGGCAATTTTCTTTAAAAGGGACTTGATCATTCATTTAGGCAATATTTTGAGGGAGTATGATCATTTGATTGTTTGTTTTACCCAAAGAAATTCAACATGCAATATGGCCCAATTATTTGAAGGCAACAAAGTGGGATACCCTAGGGGTGCAAGTGTGAAATGTGTTGTCCATTTTCATGCTTATTTATCTTGAAGTTAGGTCCAACTATTTTGTTCGTTTTATTCGCATTCAAACCCTAATTCTAGCATGGTATGTTTAGAAAGCGTTAAGGTGCGAAATTTAAATTCCTACACTATTACAACACAATAATATGGGGAGGGGGGTACAATGTTTCAAATGGGGTATATTTAGACAAGAATTTAAACCTAACTATTACATCATTTTCTTTGAATATTTACAAGACAAATAATTAAATGGAAATTGAAATAAATATGCAAAATGTAAAAAGGGAATTTTTATATGTATGGGAAAAAAGATATTATTTATGTGAAATAAAAAGAGAAATAAAAAGGTATTATTTTTGGAGCATTTTCAAATTTAGGGAAAAACCCTAATTTTAATCAAAAGGGGATTAATTATTTAATATATATATAATATTTACTTATTTACATACAAAAATAAAATAAAATGTAGTATATTTATAAAAAATGTATTTTTTTAGTATTAAATATTAAAAATAAAATATGTACATTTTTTTGGTATTTATATCCTAAGTGTATTAATATATACCTATTTATTTATATTATTTACAAAATATGTATTATATATATTAATTAATAGTATTTAATATTAGAATAAAAAAGTATTTTTTTTCTATAAAATATTTTCAGGAAGTAACAATAAGATAAAAATGTGTAAAAATATATTTGTGCTATTTTAGTATTTCAAACAAAGAGTATATATTTATTTATTTATGTACAAACTAAGAGAAAAATCAACTAAATACCTAATAAATTCAAAAATGGTGAGAAAAAATATTTTTAAATTTTTAATATGCTGAGAAAAAATAAATGAGTTAATTAAAAAAAGAAAAAGTCAAAAAAACATCAAAAATGAAGCAAATGGGCTCAGGGGTGTAAAGCCAAAAAAGTGGTGTGAATAAGAAAAAAGCTCAGGCCTAGCCCAAGAAGACATTGTCTTCAACCTTCAGACAAACCAGTTCAAAAACGCGCGCCCTTCTTCTCAAACTTCTAACTCCTGATTCCTGGCTTATTAATGAAAACTCATAACATAAAAAATGTTCAGCATCAAGAGACGAATCCAACCATATGCAGAACTTGATCTAACTCTCTAAGATGAGGGAGAATTTCTTCTCCCCCAAATCCTAACCTAGATTTTCTGCCATTTTCAAACCTCAAATTCTCACAGCTCAAGCAAAAGAAATGAAAAGTAAAAACATGTACATGTTCAGTGGCATGAGTAGAACATTGTTTATTCACAAACTTAGAGCTAATGATGCTTAATAAGAGAGATAGAAGTTCACCAAAATACCTGTTCAGCTGAATTTCTATCTGGCAATGAGGAGGCTTTCAGTGCAAGGTGATGATTGGAAAAGCTTCCTTGAGGTCCAGGGATGCTATTCCAATGTTTACTTTGTCTTGAAAGCTTTTGAATCGTGCTAGAGCACCTCACCTGCAAAACAAGAAACTAAAAATGGTGGAACTGGTTAGAGGGATTACAGGTCGTGTTTCAAGGCATGGTTAGCTTGCATAGATTCTAGGGAATGTATGTGAACTGGTTTGGGCAAGAGAGCTTGAGGGAAATGGAAGATGGCACTCAAACTGCAGGCATGGCCCTATTTTTGCAGTTTGAAGATGATTCTGAGATTAGGAGTGTATGAGAGGTGTTAGGGTCGTGCAATAGCTTGGTTGAGATGTCTTGAGTGTGTTTCACAAGTTCACTTCAGTGTTTGCAAGCTGATATGAGAGTTGTTGTAAGTTATGATGTGTTTCTTACACTTTAAGCAAGCAATGGTTACTTTGTGCCTCTAGCCTGTACAGGCCCTCATACTATACTGCATAATCCTTCCTTGATCAGTGTGATTAACTCATAAACTTGTGCCAATTAGATATGGACTGTACTTCTTGGATTTGTAATTGGGCATAAAGCTACCTTTTGCAAAAATAGGAAGAATGCTTTATCTATTTTGGGATTAATCCTTTATGCCATGTTAGAACACAAAGAACATGGTCTTGGCACAAAGAATATGCATTAAATTTATGAGTGTTAGATGGTTTAAGGACCTGTAATCAAGATATGCAAGCTGAGATTGAAATGCATAGTGTTATGAACATGTACATGGCCCAGAACAAAAGTGACTTTTTCTCATTTTGCAAAATTCGATTCTCCCTAACCATGAGGTTGTTTGAGAAGTTCTTGGATATTTTGGAAAGTTTGGAATGTGTACTACAATCCATCTTTGAAATGCAAATTGAAATTTCAAGTGGAAGTGTATGGAAAATGGCCTTGAAGTTGGGTAGAAAACCTTGTCAAAATAGGTTAAAATTTCACTAAGTTAAGAATGGTTTAGTGCCCTTATTCAAAAATTTGTAACTTGAGATACAAGCCTCAAATGGGAAAACTTTGTGAATCAAAGTTATAGATTATGCAACAAGCTACAACTTTCATGTTTGGACTTTTGTTTGAATCCAAATGGATCTTGGTGAAAAGGTGGGGCAAAGTTGGGAAAAAATTAGGGTTTTTTATAACTTAGAAAAATTCTAAGTTATGAAAAATTCTAATTTCTAACCCTAATTTGCATTTTGTGATTTCTTGGTGAACAAGTTTCATGATTTGGCATGTTTTGATGAAAAATGAATCTTGACTCTTGATTTTGACCAAAAAGTCAAAGTTTGACTTTTCAGTACACAGTCAAAATTGATCAATTGACTGGGAAATTCAACTGTCAATCTTGTGTACTTGGGATCTTTTGAGTTTGTTGAGCATGTCAAGATAATTCCATGGGGTCCTTGAGTCCATATATGAGCTTGGTTTGCCATTGGCTGGGTCAAACAGTCAAAAATTGCCTTTGTGCAGTCAAAACCCTAAAAATGACCATTTTGCCCTTTTGGTGATCTGATCAAATTTCTTATGGAATAGTGATCCAAACTTGATCAAATGGTCCCTATGAGTTCATAATGTTGATGTGGGTCAATTTTCATGAGGTTTGACTGTCAATTGGCCACAGTTGACTTTTTCCCCAATACAGCTGATTTCTAGGTCAACTGTCCAATTGACTGAGCAAAACTTGGAATCAAAGCTTGAAACTTGGTATGGGTAAACTTGGGAGTCCAATATGAAGCATGAAAGTCATCTCAGGCAATTTAGGTCAAAACATCTTTGTGCAAACACAAACCCTAATTTGGGTCAACAGTGCAAGGAGAAGTCTTGAGCAGATGAAATCCTAACTGGATCTTGATCTCCAAGGGCTTGGTGATGAGAAATGTTGAGAAAATGGGAGGGAAAATTTTGGGGTACAACAGGGGTCCATGCATAAGTGAGGCATTTAAAGCGTATAACTATGTCCTATTGGATCACCTTGCGACCAAACTTCAGTATCAACTATCAAGCTCAAACGGTACCGACCAATCCAGCCAGCTTCGAACAAGTAGCAAAGTGATGAGGCGCTCAAGGTAATAGGGGCAATAGCAGAATTGAAACTCAATGGGATTATTACACATAGTTGTTTTCTCTTTGTACACTATTTTGTATAGTTTACAATTTTCATGGTGGCATTCTCCTACTAGAACACTAGTCTCTTTGTACAAAAATGCCTATTATAGGAAAACTTCAAAATCAATGAAAATCACTTATTTAAAAGTACAAAAAAAATTGTTTTCCATTTTTCTGTTTTATTTTGCAAAAACGTCCAGTGATTATTTTTTTACATATGCATTAGAATATGATTTCTGTTTACAAATACTTGCATAAGAAACATAAAGACAATTGCTAAGTGACTTTAAGAAATGGGGCAAAGTCTAAACAAGTCATTTGTAGCCCCGACAGTTACTCTTTCCAGCAGGCACATGGGAATACTCCTGTCACATCCTCAGCTTACGTCCTAGTTATGCTTATGTCCCCGCATAATAGAAACAATCGAAATTTTGATCTCTTCTTCTCCAAGCAGGAATTACCTCCTCCAGCAAAGTTCTCTCAGAGAGCTGAAATATGTACTTCCCAACTGAGTTTTTATAATCTCGAACAGTTTATAAAGCCTTATACCCGGTAGAGTTTATTTATCTAGCTATGGAAGTTTATGCCCCAACAACGTTTATTTCTCTACATCGGTAGAATCTTCCGATAGAGCATCCTTTCCCCATAGAGCAATTCTCAAGCAAGAGTTAAAGATCCCCGACAGAATATCCTCAAACAGAAAGAGGAAATCCCCAGCAAATCATCTCCATTCATCATCCCCAGTAGAAATGAAAGATGCATCTTCCCAATACTCCCCATCAGCAGTCAGGGATTTACTTTCCCAAACTAAGAAATATTGCAACAGCATCCCATATTCATACATCATGGCATACACATACACATCTCATACAACATAATATCATTTATTTTGAGAACATTATCACACAATGCATTTCATACATCATGACATTGCATACGACTAACTTTTTACCTTTTTCAGGAAAGATCAAATTAACAAACATCGTTGACTACTTACGTGACCCGTTAGTCTCCTCAAAAGCTACGTCTGACGAAGGGCTATTTCAACATTTTCCTCAGAAAGATGTTCTCAAAAAGACCTTCCTCTGGTTCAGTAAAATCGACACTGAGATTTTTCTGATTTCCATTCCTGTGGAAGACAATCCAAGACTTTTCTCTGGTTCAGTTAAATCGACACTAAGATTTTTATGATTTCCATTCCAGTGGAAGATAATCCAAGACTTTTCTCTTGTTCAGTTAAATCGACATTAAGATTTTTCTGATTTCCATTCTAGTGGAAGACAATCCAAGACTTTTCTCTGGTTCAGTTAAATCAATACTAAGATTTTTCTGATTTCCATTCCAGTGGAAGACAATTCAAGACTTTTCTCTGGTTCAGTCAAATCGATACTAAGATTTTTCTGATTTCCATTCCAGTTAAAGTTAATTCAAGACCTTCCTCTGGTTCAGTTAAATCGATACTAAGATTTTTTATGATTTCTATTCCAGTTGAAGATAATCCAAGACCTTTTCTTGTTTACTTAAATCGACACTAAGATTTTTCTGATTTCTATTCCAGTTAAAATTAATTTAAGACCTTCCTCTGGTTCAGTTAAATCGATACTAAGATTTTCCTGATTTCTATTCTAGTTGAAGACAACTCAAGATCTTTCTCTGGTTTAGTTAAATCGATACTAAGATTTTCCTGAATTCTATTCCAGTTGAAGACAACTCAAGACCTTTATCTGGTTCAGTTAAATCGACACTAAGATTTTTCTGATTTCTATTCCAGTTAAAGAAACTGCAAAGCCTGGAGTCCGACCAATAGCAGTTAATTTCACATATCCCCAGTAAGTCGTTGTGAAGCCTGGAATACGACTAGATAGCAGTCAGCCTTATTATCCTCAGCAAGTCACTGTGAAGCCTGAATCCCAACCAGGTAGCAGTTCACTTCCGTCTCTCCAACTAAGAGATTACTCCCTAGTAGAGTAAATGGACAACTGAAGCTCCTAAACTCTATTTCCCAAGACAGAGACCAACATTCCTCAGCGGAGTCCTCCTCAACAACAAGAATAGTAATCCCCATAAAGGAATATCTCATGAAATTAACATTGTTCTCCAGATGGCATCTTTAAGCCCATCTTCGATGACTCTCCGTCATATTCTCCGAATGGCATCTTTAAGCCCATCTTCGACGATTTTCCATCATCTTTTCGAAATGGCATCTATAAGCCCATTCCCACTATTCTCCACCAATGGTATCACTTCAGACGAGTGCAAATTTCTAGGCACTCTAATGTTCAAACATCTTCCACCTTCAGATCACGAAAGGCAGACCAGCCAATCTACATCCTCAGGTTTAAGAAGATTGAACAGGGGAAACTATTGTACCCTAAAATTTTCCCTCTCATTTTACTCAAGACATGTCCATTTAGATCCCCAACTTGCCCTAGGATGACTAAGAATTGATCAGACAAATTCTCCTCATAAGGCAATAAATCTCTAACTAGGGTTTCAGTTTTCATCAAGATGTGTGAGCTCCAAGGGTTCCAAATGTTTTCCATGGCCCTAATATGTCCTCAAGATCATCCATGCCAAATTTCATGCCTTGCACAACAAGTTTGCTCAGTTAACTGCTCAAATGCCTGAAAATCAACTATATTAGGTCAAAAGTCAAATGTGGCCTATATACAATCAAACTTCAAGATTTTTTGTCATCATCAACATTTTGAAGTAATATCCATCATTTGATCAAGGTTTGATCGTAATTCCTCAAGAAATGCTCCTAACTCATCAAAAGTCAAAAATGGCAAATTAGGGTTTCTATAGGAAAAGTTAACCAAACTTTGAGCAGGCATAAATTTTTCATACTTTATCAGAAATTTTTCAACCAAATCTCATTTTGAAGAGAATCCCATTCCCTACAACTTCTCTTCAGCCCTCAAGATCAAGAAATTCCCCAGTTAAAAGATACAAGCTCATACATTATAGGTCCTTTCAAAAGGTCAACAAAAACACCTTTTGGGTCAAAGCTCCTTACATGAACATGGAAGATCCAATTGAAATGAAACCTAAATTGTTGTTTATAGGACATCCTAAGCTCTCTAAAAAGTCAAAGAACACCCTCTTAGGGTTAAAAATGAGAGAGATATGCATTTCTAAAGTTGACAAATTTTTGGAAAAAGTGCATGAAACCAATATTGACCAAACTTGAATTTTTTCCAAATGGGCCCATCTTCTCGTGCTTGAAACTTGTTTCTAACATGGCCCACGATCTTTGAGCTCATTCATACATTATTTTATTATTTATTTTGATATTTTATCCGTTAAAATGAAAAATTAAATAAATAAATAAAAGAAATAATGGAAGATATGATTTGGAATCTTTTCTCATCAAATAATGGGCAAGATGTGCTGGCATATCAAGGTAAAAACGCAAGAGGAGGGAAAAAGTTTATTGTTTTAGAAATTTTGGATCAAATTTTCATGACATTAAAAACATGATTATATTCCATACATACGAGACATACGCAGCTAGTCTCAAAAGAACCCTAATATTTCTCAAAAAAATTTCAAAGAGTAGTGTCATTTCGTATTCATATTTGCAGTCAGTTTTAAAGCCTTCTAACCATTCCTTGGTGTTCCTGAGGTAGGCATAGGTAAGTATGGATCATCATCCATAGCCATAGCACGCTGAAACTCACCATGCAAGACTCATATTTTCATATTTTTTTCTATTTTTCATATTTTTAATTATAGCTTGTTTCAATCTGTTCTATCTCCATTAACATGATCACAAGATGATAAGGAAAATGTCTGGGCAATCATTGATAAGCTTTGATGGCTAAATAGCCATCTTCCATTGTTAGGTCGTAGAGAATAACAAGCTTTGTATCTCCCTGTACAGGGACTTTCAGACCAAACAGACACCACCACTGGATTCACAGCCCTCGAATTAGGGTGATATGGTCCTTCTTTTGCGTTTAATGTGGCTATTTTGCATGTTTGGTGATTGAGGCCCGTCGGAGAAGACGACCGGAGTGTTGACTCCGGCGTCTCTAGGGTTCTTGACTCAGGCGAGGCATGCATGGAATTTCCCACCTCTCCCATTGGGTGAGTCAAAACATTATTCTTCTCTCTCCATTTTAATTGGTCTATTCAAATTTCCAGGGGCCTACTAAAGGGCACGCGTGGACAAGTCAATATTTGTCTTGACTTTCATATTATTTTGTATTGTTTCAATTATGTTCACAAATGAGAAGGATGGTTGGGTGTTAAGGAAGAATGTGTGTGAAGTGAAAGACCTGGGTTCAATACCCAGCTCAAGTGTTTTATTTTTCTAACATTTATATTGTTGATCCAGTTCTTCAAGCTCCAACGTGCACACCATGTGTCCTCACACCATCACCATCAGATCCTAGTGGCTTGGATCCAGCACCTCCAAGCGTGCAGCCCCATGGTGGAGCTCCCAGATGCAACACTACTAGATCATACGCTGTAATGGGACAACAGATCTGGGCCCTAAATAAATTCAGTGATGCACCACCCAATTTGGTTTCTCACCCCAGGCCCATCTCTTTTTTTTAATTCTCTTTATTTTCTTTTTTAATTAGTTTATATTTTCTTAAATTCATTTTTGTTAATCATAAAATCAACAAAAATTACAAAAAAAAATATATATAGGTTTTTTTTTATTAAAATTAATTCTTGCAAATTAATTTAATTAAATTTTAACTTGTTTTCTTTAATTTAAAATTAGTTAGAAATTAGGTTAAATCTCAAAAAAAATTCATAAAATACTAAAAAATATTTTTAATAAGCAAATTGGTTTTTAGGGTTTCAAATTTATTCCCGTTTTAATTTTTGCGCTTATTATTTTCCGTTTTATCATTTTTAATTCATTGAAACTGTTTCCTGGATTATAATAGCCTAATTAGGATTTTTAATTTCCGTACTCTACTTTTTTCAGTCAGATATAATTGTAATTGCCCCGAAGCCTTGTAATAGTTATAGGTTTTACTTTCCGCACTATATTGTATGTCTGTATATAAACTTTTAGTAAATTAGGCGTGTATGGAAAGAATTAATCAATTAGTCTTAGATCACTAACATCAAGATAAAAATACCTGAAAAAAGCACACTATTGCACACTCTCACCCTTAGGGTATTTCCCACTTTGGTTGCCTTCAGAAATGGTCATGTCCCTCGAACATAGGGATACCTTAGCAAAGACCCTTCAGTTCAAAGTCATCATCAAGATCATAGTCCCTTAATGTCCCTCGAGTTGCCTACGAGAAATGATCTTATCCCTCGATGTTGCCTATTGATGGGCTTTTACTGTATAGTCTAAATTATAACTGCAAGTGCACAGCCTATCGAAGTAATATATAAGATTATCGAACCACAGAGACCAATTTTCAATCTATCGACTCTATTGTTAAGGTGTTTATCTAAGGCAGATCAGTAAGGGATTGAGTTCAGTACAGGGAAATAAAAGCGAATAAAATTAAAGAGATAAAACAAACGGGATCGAATGTAAATCACGAGATCAGACAGTGTCCTAGCATGCATGTATAGTATTTACTTTTGGGCAATAATTTCCATTTATAGCAAAGAACTGTTTAACAGGAACTTGTAGCTTTCGCATACTAAGAACTGAGTTTACTCTTTAAATTAAATTCCTTTATTGTCACTTATAAAGGGTGCCTAACGCGTTAAAGAAGTAAACCTATTTTTAAGAAACAAGTTATTTTGACTTAGTGAAAAAGTATTTTAATTTGGAAAACTTAACTTAAAGAGATCCTTGGCTTTTGACCAAGAATCGGATTTTAATCCCACAAACGCGTCCGCAAATAGTTTCAAAATCGTTTTCTAAAATTATATCAAGTAATCCTACTTAACCAAACGAACTGCTTTCGCTCTTTTCGTTTGGTCAAGAACTAATCTGGCTTAATCTCAAGTATGGACGGCTTTCGATCTTACCCATAAACTTTTAAACACATTTAAACCAGTATTAAAAACTAAAACATCCCAAAGGTATTTCTATTAGCATGGCATGCAGAACATAGTTATGATTCGATCCTTACATTCTAACCCTAATAAATTTAGCTAGACATGGTAAGCATTTTAAGTCTATAAAACGTGTAGACTATGGTAAGAGCGTTTAAAGTCTATAAAACGTGTAGACTATGGTAAGAGCATTTAGAGTCTATAAAACGTGTAGACTATGGTAAGAGCATTTAGAGTCTATAAAACATGTAGACTATGGTAAGAGAATTTAGAGTCTATAAAACGTGTATACTATGATAAGAGCATTTAGAGTCTATAAACATGTAGACTATCGAGGCTAAACTGTGCCATGCACTCAGTGAGAGCAGCATGTGTGACCTCCATTAATTGGAAGTGAGTAGTGAAGCTAGTCTGCTGACGGTGCTACTGGTTCTGGAAAGCCAATTGACTTTCCATGATGGTAGTCAGAGAGCGGGCATTTTGAATTTGAGACGCCTGCATGAAAGCCATGTTATCGGTAACCTGTTGTTGGATCATAGAAAGGAGGGCATCACGCCTCTCCTCTCTAGCCATATGCTCTCTCCACATGTCCTCAGTGACATGGAAGCTCGGGACGGTACCTGTAGGAGGGTTAGAAGAAGATGGTGCAGTGTGTGATGGTGTAAATTGAGGAGGTGACTCTGTTTGAAAGTCATACTCGTCATCAGTGTTGTTCCCCTCCTCTAAAGGAACATTCGGAGGTAACGGACCAGTGAAAGCGGGAGCGCTTTAATCATAGGTCCAGTTACGCTCCAATCTAACATCAGTGCGACGGGTACAGGGGAGGACAACACTTGGTACAACAGCATTACCAATCATAAGGTAATAACCACCTTCCCTTCTCGCTTTGCAGAGGCGCATATCTTTCAAAAATTTCAGGCCTGCAGTACGAGGAGGAAGTGGCTCTAAAGTAGCAAGCTCGGTGGCAAAGCCAAGGGCACGAGAGATAGTAGTAACCAGGCCACCAAAAGAAATCGGTGCCCCCTTTTTTCAGACATAGCTCATGTGAGCAATCATAAAGGGCACCGGGTTAATTTTGGTGTCGGTGAGGCATGCTTGCATAATAATTAACTCTTTAGCATTCACCTTGTTCGGGTTTTCCCGAGCAAAGATGGTGGATGCTAAAAGGGATCGGAAGACACGGATGGCCGGATTATGGACACTCGAGGCTAGCAGGCCATCAAAAGAATTTGCTTATTGGTTTGTAAGTTTTTGCCAGAAAGCATAGCCAGCGGTTGTCCATTCCATATCCAAGGGTGCTTCACAAATAGCACCTTCCCCAAAAGGCATCCCTAACAACTCAGCTAAACCGTCGGTGGAGTAACTATATTCACGGTTAAACATTCTAAATTGTACCCCACCTACGGTACTAGCAGTGTTAGGTGTGACATTATAAATAAGTGAACTTAAAAACTCATATGTCAACCTTGGGTAGGTAGGTTCTTTTGCAGAGAAAATATTATGCATGTCTATTTTATCTAATAAATGAAAAACACTATGATAAATACCTAAAGTGTAGAGACAGTCTTCGTTAATATACCTGGTTGAGTAAATTGCCGTAGACTGTAGCTTTTCGAGCAGCTTCCTTTGTGTGGATCCCGGTTTGCCGCTTCGAAGAACATACCCATTGAAGTCCATTTTGATTGTTTTGAACGATTTGGAGAAAGAAAAATAGTATGGTGGAGGAAGAAGATAGTGATTTTTATAGATTTGGAAGGTTTGTAGTGGGAAAAGAAATATAATAGAGAATTAGTTGAAGTGGAGAAATTATGGAAGGTAAGGTATGAAAATGTGGGTAAAATGAGGAAGAAAATGGGGTTTAAATAGGAAAAAATGGAGTAAATGGTGAGTTTTCCGAAAAGTAGTTGTTTATTACCGTTGGAGGTCCGCGGGCGCGGTCCCTCCCTCCGCGGGCGCGGCCTGGTGAATTTCTAGCTGGGCCGAATTTTGTTCTTTGGGCAATTGGGCTTCAAAAATGGTGGCTTGCTCTTGTCACTTGGGGTGTACCTAGCGTTTTAAGGTGAAAATATTTTTTTTTTGTAAAATATATGTGTATATCATACACATATATTTTATTTTCTAATTTTTGCAAAATAAAATAAAACAAGTTAAGAGAAAATAAAATAAACACACAATATATATGTAAATGTAAGTGAGTACGAAGTGCAACTGAACTGAAAAACAGAAAAAGTAAGTCTGAGAAATAAAATAAAAAATAGTATAATAATAGCAATGGTGGACGTCTCATGATCAGATATCAGCAAAATCACGCCCTCGCAGCTCAGCCACCTGGCGTCTGAGCTCAGCAATCTCGTGTGTCAAATCGTCGATCTCGCCAGCATATGTGGCACCATCTAGCTCTACCTGTAGGGTGAGATCAGCCACCTCCTGGCGAAGTGTATCCATCTCAGCTCTCATGGCTGCCATCTGCGCTCTCATGTTGGGCTCCTGTAAGGTCAAGTTATTAGTATAAACAACGGTATGCTCAACCTCAGGTGCAGGCGTGTACTCTGGAGTAGGATTCTCTGTAACCGGATCCTCAGTGATTGGGTAGTCTGACTCTGGCTCTGACTCTGGTGAATACTCTGGCTCTAGAAGGTCAGTGATGTTTATAACTGTCTCTCCCCAACCCTCTAAAGTGTAGTTCCAGTTTTCCCGGTTGGAGACGCAAGTCATCTGTGGATCAGGCAGGGTGAAATAGTAGACAGTCTGATTGTCAATAAGGAGCCTGTACTGATATGGATGAAAAGAAGCTCGGTGCATAAGGCCATGGTATAAGCATAAGTCAATGTCGATGCCTGTACTACCACAGTATGGTGTCAGGCGAAGTAACTGGCTATCCAAGCCCAGAGCAGATGCAATCAGCGTCACATTCCCACCAGCGTGCAAGTATCCCTCAGAGGATGATGCAGCCATATCTAGACTTTCTATCAAGAAAGCTCCACTCGCAATGGGACGCGACTGACTAGCGCAGTATAAAAATAGTATCTCCTCTGCAGTCACTAAATGATCGCAATAGCTCCTCCCGAAGAAGGTATGACAAAGAATCATCTCAAAGTACCTGAAAGTTGGGTTATGAATCCTCTTAGACAGTTGCTCAGATGGGTCGAGGCTGCCCCCGTCGGTAATAGCTCTCCAGAATCTGTCTATATCACTGCTCATGAAATGACCTAGAGGAAGCTCAGGGATGGCAGTAAGTGCAGTCTCGAATCCAAGCAGATCTCCAAACTGTCTCAAAGTAAAAGCATACTCTGCTCCGAACATGCGAAAACTAATCTGCCCACGATCCTCTCTGGTGCCAACATAGGGCTCATACTCCAGTGAGTTGAGGAACTCCAATGTGAGGTTCCTCAATGCCTAGTGCATCCATGCAAGCAGAATCAGGGTATCTAGTCGGAAGCATCGGTCGAGCAGACAGTGTAGTAAATCGGTCCCTCTAAGCGTCGTCTCTGAAGATGACATCGAGTGCATCAACAAAATACATCTGAAAAAGGTGATATAAGAGCACTTGGTCCTGAAAAAGATAGATGAGTCAGTCCAAAATTACAAATTTAATTACATAAAAGAAAAATTAAAATTTAAAAATTAAAAATAAAGAAAAAAGATCGTGGGTTGCCTCCCACGCAGCGCTTTGTTTAACGTCGTTAGCTTGACGATAAGATCTCACTTTTCACGTTGGGATTGGTGGGTATATCAGAGTCTGACTAGAGTAGTCAATAGGCAGGTCACCTCCTCTATACAACTTCAGTCGTTGTCCATTTACCACGAAAGGAGCTCTTGAGTTATTCTTGATTTCTACAGCTCCTGATACTAACACTTTTGATACCTCGAATGGACCTGTCCATCTTGAACGTAGCTTGCCAGGAAAAAGTCGTAATCTAGAATTAAAAACAAGAACAAGATCGCCTATATTGAATTATTTCTTAGTAATTTTCTTGTTGTGCCATATCTTTGTTCTTTCTTTATAGATGATGGCATTCTCATAAGCATTTAGGCGGAGTTCTTCCAACTTATGTATGTCCAGAATTCGTTTCTCTCCAGCTCTTAGGTAGTCTAAATTCAAGGATTTTATAGCCCAATAGGATTTGTGTTCTAACTTGAAAGGTAAGTGACAGGATTTTCCATAGACCAATTGATATGGGGTAGTTCCAATAGGGGTTTTGTAAGCTGTTCTATAGGCCCAAAGTGCATCTTTCAGCTTTCTGGACCAATCCTTTCTGGATATTGACACGGTTTTTTCTAGGATTTGCTTGATTTCCCTATTCGATACCTCCACTTGGCCACTGGTTTGAGGGTGATATGGTGTTGCTACTCTATGTTTGACTCCGTATTTGTTTAAAAGTTTATTGAATATCTTGGATATAAAGTGCGATCCTCCATCACTTATGACTAGACGAGGTGTTCCAAATCTAGGGAATATGATGTTCTTGAACAATTTGATCACTACTCTCGTGTCATTTGTGGTGGCCGCTATTGCTTCTATCCACTTGGACACATAGTCAACTGCCACAAGAATATGTTTATTTCCCATTGTGATGGAAAAGGCCCCATGAAATATATACCCCATACATCAAAGAGTTCTACCTCTTGAATATTTCTTAATGGCATTTCGTCACGCCTTGAAATGTTCCCAGTGCATTGACATCGGTCACACTTGGTGATGTAAGTGTGAACATCTCACCATAAAGTTGGCCAGTAAAGGCCTGCTTGAAAGATTTTGGCACATGTCTTTGATGTGCTTGTGTGTCCACCATAAGGCGCGGCATGACAATGTTTGATGACGCTTTCCACTTTCTCCTCTACAAAACATCGTCTAAAGATGTTGTCTATTCCTCTTTTAAACAAGAGTGATTCGTCCCAATAAAAGATTTTGATGTCATTGAAGAACATTTTCTTTTGTTGAAAACTTAAGTCTGGGGGTATGATGTTAGCAGCTAGATAGTTCACAATGTCTGCGTACCAAGGTACGTTTCTTATTATTGAGACTTTTTCCAGTTTAAATTCTTTATAGGTTTCAGAGTCATCCTCGCTCATTGTGTTTATCCTAGCTATCAGTTAGTCGTAAGTGAAGTGATCGTCTATTGGTATTAGATCTGGTTTCAAATGTTCTAGCCTAGATAGATGATCGGCTACTAAATTCTCAGTGCCTCTCTTATCCTTAATGTCTAAGTCAAATTCTTGGAGTAAGAGAACCCACCTGAGCAATCTCGGCTTAGCGTCTTTTTTATTTAACAGATATCGGATTGCTGCGTGATCAGTATAAACTACAATCTTAGCTCCTACTAAATAAGATCGGAACTTATCGATTGCGAATACTACAGCTAGCAATTCCTTCTCTGTAGTTGTGTAGTTAAGTTGGCGGTATCTAGGATTCTACTGGCATAGTAAATGACATGTAATTTCTTGTCTTTTCTTTGCCCTAAGACAGCCCTAACTGCATAGTCACTAGCATCGCACATGATTTCAAATGGTTGCTCCCAGTCAGGGGGTTGAATGACAGGAGCTGAAATCAGTGCTTGTTTTAGAATGTTGAAGGCTTCAAGACACTTCTCATTAAAGTCAAATTCAGCATCTTTCATAAGAAGGCTAGTTAAGGGTTTTGTTATTTTGGAGAAGTATTTTATAAAGCGTCGGTAGAATTCAGCATGTCCTTGAAAACTTTGTACTTCCCTAACGGTTTTAGGTGGGTTGAGGTTCTCTATAACTTCTATTTTGGATTTGTCAACTTCTATCCCTCTCTCGAAGATGATATACCCTAAAATTATTCTTTCGTTGACCATAAAGTGACACTTCTCCCAATTCAACACAAGGTTCACTTCCACACATCTTTCTAAGATTTTCTCAAGGTTCGAGAGACAATTTTTGAAATCGAATCCACATACAGAAAAATCATCCATGAATACTTCCATAATTTCGTCGAGATAGTCCGCAAATATGGACATCATACAACGTTGGAAGGTGGCAGGTGCATTACAGAGTCCAAAGGGCATCCGCCTATAGGCAAACGTTCAATAAGGACAGGTGAATGTAGTTTTTTCTTGGTCCTCTGGGTGAATAGGGATTTTGAAAAATCCAAAATATCCATCTAGATAAATAGAAATACGAATGCCTAGCTAGACGTTCGAGCATCTGATCTATAAATGGAAGTGGGAAATGATCTTTCCTAGTCGCCTTATTTAGCTTTCTGTAATCGATGCACATACGCCATCCTCCTTCTGTTCGTTTTGCTACTTTGTCTCCCTTATCATTTTCAACAACCGTGATGCCTCATTTCTTCGGCACCACATGTACAAGACTTACCCACTCAGTATCTGATATCTGATATATTATACCAGCTTCCAGTAACTTAAGAACTTCTTTCTTAACTACATCACTCATAATAGGATTTATTCTTCTCTGATGCTCTCTAGAGGGTTTCGAATTTTCTTCTAGCATGATCCGATGCATGCATACGGACGGGCTTATCCCTTTCAAGTCAGAGATTTTATATCCTAATTTTGAAGGGTATCTTCGTAAGGCATCTAAGAGTTGATTTTTTTCGTTTTGGCCTAGAGTGGTGTTAATTATAACTGGGTGATTCATCTCTTCATCCAAAAACTCATATCTTAGATTCTTGGGTAGTTCTTTGAGTTCTAGAGATGGCTTTTTAAGACACGGCATAGGATCGGGTGTAAGAGCTAAACATTCAAAGAGGTTGTCATCAATGTAAGGTTCTTTATATCAATCATCCTCTAGAATGGGTGTTGGTGGTAGTTTAATTAAGGATTCATCTTGCTCAAGTTTGTTTACGCATTTATCAATGATGTCGATTGCATAACATGCATCTCCTATCACAGGTGCCATAAGGAATTTAGAGAGGATAAATTCTATCTTTTCATCTCCTACTTCGAAGGTAAGTTTTCCTTTCTTAACGTCGATTATAGCTCCGGCGGTTGACAAGAATGGTCTTCCTAAGGGAATCGGGATTTCGTCATCTTCTTTAATATCCATTACCACGAAATCGGTTGGGATATACAACTGACCTATTCTAACTGGTATATCCTCTAATATCCATGTGGGATACTTGACAGATCTATCAGCTAGTTGTAAAGACATTTTGGTTGGTTGTAGTTCTCCTAAGTTTAACCTCTTGCAGACCGCCAAAGGCATTAAGCTTACGCTTTCTCCTAGGTCTAAGAAAGCTTTGTCGATCATATGATTTCCTAGGATGCAAGGAATAGAAAAACATCCAGGATCTTTGTCCTTTTTTGCAAGTTTATTTTCAGAGATGGAATGACATTCAAGGGGTTTAGGATCGTCGAGTTTGTGTTTGTTTGACAGGATGTCTTTTAAGAATTTAGCATATGATGGTATTTGGGTAATCGCTTCGGTAAAGGGAATCTCTACATGGAGTTTCTCTATTATTTTGATGAATTTTTTGTATTGGCTTTCTATCTTGGTTTGTTTAAGTCTTTGTGGGTATGGTATTGGAGGTTTATAGGGTGGAGGTGGTGTATAAGTTTTATCTTTCGATTCTTCCACCTGGTTTTGTTGGGTTCTTGGTTCCTCTGGTTTCTCTACTTGGTCCTCAGGTATGCTATCTTTTTTTGGTTTTTCGGGTACACACATCGTTGGAAGTTTCGGTCCATCGTAAGCGGTTCCATTTCTTAGAGTTATAGCATTCGCTTGACCTTTAGGATTAGGTTGAGTTTATCCAGGGAATTGTCCTCCAGGTGTGGTTTGCGTGGGTTGTGTTTGAGCTACTTGCGAGATCTGAGTCTCTAGCATCTTATGATGGGTCATCATTTGGTCAAACTTAGTTGCTAGTTTTGTTACTAGTTCGTTTGTATGGGCGTTTTGGTTCATAAATTCTTTGTTTTGCTGAGTCTGGGTTGCGATAAAAGTATCTAGGGTTTCCCTAAGATTTGGTCTTGTTGGCACAACTTGCATAGGTTGGTTTGATTTTTGAGGTTGAAAACCTTGCGGTCTGGGTGTTCCAGGATGTTGGATTGGATTGTTGTTTTTATAGGAAAAATTCGGGTGATTCCTCCATCCAGGGTTATAGGTGTTCGAGAAAGGATTTCCTTAGGTGTAATTGACTTGTTCTGAGCTAGACTTATTCAACAGGTAACAAACTGAAGTTGGATGTCCTTAGGTTCCACAGAGTTCGCATTCTGAGTGGAGTGCAGTTACTGTGGCAGGGTTTTGGGATATGTTATCTACTCTTAAGGCTAAGGCGTCCATTTTAGCTTGCATCATGTTCATGCTACTTATCTCATGCACCCCTCCTTGGGTCTCCTTCTTCTCCACTGTCGCTCGTTCTGCCCCCCCATTGGTAATGGTTTTGGGCCATATCTTCGATCAGGGCACAAGCTTCAGGGTAAGGTTTGTTCATCAGCGCACCACTTGCGGCGGCGTTGATAGACATTTTGGTATTATAATGGAGTCCATTATAGAAGGTGTGAATGATCAACCATTGCTCTAGGCCATGGTGTGGACAAGCTCTTAAAAGGTCTTTATATCTTTCCCAAGCTTCAAATAGATATTCTCCCTGGTTTTGGGTGAATCTAGTGATCAGGTTTCTAAGAATAGCGGTTTTGCTAGGGGGAAAATACCTGGCAAGGAACACTCTTCTAAGGTCCTCCCAAGTTGTTATCAAATTGGCAGGGAGGGGATCTAACCAATCGTGAGTTTTCCCTCTTAGAGAGAATGGAAACAATCTTAGGCGTATTGCTTCAGATGTGGCACCATTTGCTTTGAGGGTGTCGGCTAATTAGATAAATGCCTTCAAGTGTTGATTCGGGTTCTCGGTAGCGAGACCAGCGAATTGGTTTTGTTGAACTAATTGTAATAGTGAGGGTTTTAGTTCGAAGTTGTTAGTTGTTATAGCTGGATTTACTATACTAGAACTAGGTTCCTCGTTAGATGGTTGGGCGAATTCCTTAAGCGGTCTTTGATTACGGTCCTCGGCCATAGCTTTCTTTAACTTTCGTATAAAGAGACGGGCTCGAGCGAAAAGTTTAGGTTCTACTAAAGGATCTATTAGGTTACCGATGCTATGATTTCTATGCATCTACCGGCTAAATAAGTAGCCTTAGTCTAAACGGGATAACAAAAAGGGTACGAAATTTGGCAAAGTTGGTCCCCGGCAACGGCGCCAAAAACTTGATGGGCTTTTACTGTATAGTCTAAATTATAACTGCAAGTGCACAGCCTATCAGCGTAATATATAAGATTATTGAACCACAGAGACCAACTGTCAATCTATCGACTCTATTGTTAAGGTGTTTATCTAAGGCAAATCAGTAAGGGATTGAGTTCAGTACAGGTAAATAAAAGCGAATAAAATTAAAGAGATAAAACAAATGGGATCGAATGTAAATCACGAGATCAGACAGTGTCCTAGCATGCATGTATAGTATTTACTTTTGGGCAATATTTTCCATTTATAGCAAAGAACTATTTAACAGGAACTTATAGCTTTCGCATACTAAGAACCGAGTTTACTCTTTAAATTAAATTCCTTTATTGTCACTTATAAAGGGTGCCTAACGCGTTAAAGAAGTAAACTTATTTTTAAGAAACAAGTTATTTTGACTTAGTGAAAAAGTGTTTCAATTTGGAAAACTTAACTTAAAGAGATCCTTGGCTTTTGACCAAGAATCAGATTTTAATCCCACAAACGTGTCCGCAAATAGTTTCAAAATCGTTTTCTAAAACTATATCAAGTAATCCTACTTAACCAAACGAACTTCTTTCGCTCTTTTCGTTTGGTCAAGAACTAATCTGGCTTAATCTCAAGTATGGACGGCTTTCGATCTTACCCATAAACTTTTAAGCACATTTAAACCAGTATTAAAAACTAAAACATCCCAAAGGTATTTCTATTAGCATGGCATGCAGAACATAGTTATGATTCGATCCTTACATTCTAACCCTAATAAATTTAGCTAGACATGGTAAGCATTTAAAGTCTATAAAACATGTAGCCTATGATAAGAGCGTTTAAAGTCTATAAAACGTGTAGACTATGGTAAGAGCGTTTAGAGTCTATAAAACGTGTAGACTATGGTAAGAGCGTTTAGAGTCTACAAAACGTGTAGACTATGGTAAGAGCATTTAGAGTCTATAAAACATGTAGACTATGGTAAGAACATTTAGAGTCTATAAAACGTGTAGACTATGGTAAGAGCATTTAGAGTCTATAAAACATGTAGACTACGGTAAGAGCATAAAATAAATGAAAGCAATTAAATTAGAACCTTGCTCCAATCGGAGGCTTGAATCTGATACAAGTCGTGGAAATGTAAAAGATAGTATGATAAACTTCAACCAAAGTGCTCCAAACTTGAATACAAACTCGCACACTCAAGTTGTA
Organism: Vicia faba; assembly: GCA_948472305.1. NCBI lineage: Eukaryota > Viridiplantae > Streptophyta > Magnoliopsida > Fabales > Fabaceae > Vicia > Vicia faba. Next base: position 1,100,464,493 of record OX451735.1, read on the forward strand.
TAACTTCCCGATGTGAGAAGACTATCACTTTACAAAGTAGTAATATATGCCTAAGCAGTAACTTGACTGGATCTAAGTTTGCATCTAAGTTTGGATGCAAACGAAAATGAAATGAACTTGCTATTTATAGAAGATCCTGAAACTCTGTAAAGACGAGCATGCCCCTCAACTCCTTCTGAGCGGGAAATGGTTTGTGAAGGCCGCGGGCGCGGTCACCCTCCCCGCGGGCGCGGTGAGTGAAAATGGAGAGATCGTGGGAACGTGGCAGTTGGCCCCTGGGTGAAAGTGCGCCATGTCAGCGCGTTCCCTGTAGCCGGCGCGGAGCTAGACGCCATGTGTGTATTTTCTTGGAAAAACCCTATTTTTCTGGCGTTTTCGCTCGTTTCTTCTCTGAAGGCTCTGAAAGGACATGTGACCTGAAAACAAAGGAAACAAGGGCATAATACTAGAAAAACAATAATAAAACTAAGGAAAACATGTGATATTCGAGTCAGAAACATAGTGCGATTCAGTGTTATCAAATTCTCCCACACTTAAACCTTTGCTTGTCCTCAAGCAAAACTCTCAGAAGTAGTCAAAGGGATACAAGTGTTTTTTCTAGTTATCGAGCTAAAGCAGTAAGGTTCAAGTGAGAGTGTGTTCGATAGGTACCAACTATTTGAACTAAGAACATCGAAGTGACACTTTACCGCAGAATGCGGACATAAACCTTATTCCTACACAAGTCAACTCCTATTACTCTCACTATGCTAAGACTTCTCTTCTAGGTAAGGTCCTTTTCATTCAGGTGTAATCACATTAAGCCCGTTATCCGTACATACTCATAGTGTAGTTACCGGTTAGTGATTCTGATATTTGCAATGGGATTCTGGTACAAGAATTGGTGTAATCCCGTTATTACCCAATTATAGTTGTGGGGGATCAGATCGTAATCTGCCCTACCGAGTTCAGCACCAGATACCTCTGAACCAGCCATAATGGGTAATGCCTTTTATTATTTTTTTCACTTTTTATTTTTTGTGGATGTTCACGACCAGTGAAATTAAATGATCGTGTGAGGATCACCCAATTCATGGTCGTAACCATACATTTTTTCTTATATATATATATATATATATATATATATATATATATATATATATATATATATATATATATATATATATATATATATATATATATATATATATATATATATATATATATATATATATATATATATATATATATTCAAGGCAAAAAGATCATTCACTTACTTTCATCGATCCTACACGTAGCGCATGCTTAGGCCGGAGCCGACTACGAGAATAAACTACTTAGGACCCGTTTTGTAAAATTAAAATCATAGCATGGGGAGAAGACAGAATTAACTCTAATATTTACAAGGTCTATGGTGTAAAAGACGATGTTAATTTTTCAAAAAGGGTACCTAATACTAATCACACTCTATCCTAAACCTAAAAACTTTACTTATGGCTCAAAAACTAAAAACATGTTGTATTCATTTTTAGCAACAAAAAAAAATTTCAAGGCTAGGAAGTGGTGGAGAACTTAAGGATACACTGCGCAAAATGACTCGTCAATCACATGTATTTTATTTAACGGCTAAACTACTAAAAGGGAAATAACTAAAAGATACTGAAAAATAAAGTACTGAAAAGGGAAATAACGGAAAAAGAAATAACGGAAAGGAAATAAAAGCGATAAAATGCTCCTCCCATAATTGAATTGGACATTGTCCCCAATGTTCCAAAATAAGTCTAGGTAGGAGATACCTGGTAAAACTAGTGAGGTCCACTAGTACCCTCGCCATCCTGAGGTGAACGTCCGGAACGGAGGCTACGACTACAGCGGCGGCGATCTCTATCAAGGCTAAACTGTACCATGTGCTCAGTGAGAGCAGCATTTGCAGCTTGTAGCTCCCTAGTCCGACAAATTAATGTGCCTTGTGTGGCCTCCATTAATTGGAAGTGAGTAGCGAAGCTAGTCTGCTGACGGTGCTGCTGGTTCTGGAAAGCCAATTGACTTTCCATGATGGTAGTCAGAGCATTTAGAGTCTATACCATCATGGTAAGAGCATTTAGAGTCTATAAAACATGTAGACTATTGTAAGAGAATTTAGAGTCTATAAAACATGTATACTATGGTAAGAGCATTTAGAGTCTATAAAACGTGTAGACTATGGTAAGAGCATTTAGAGTCTATAAAACATGTAGACTATGGTAAGAGCATTTAGAGTCTATAAAACATGTAGACTATGGTAAGAGCATAAAATAAATGAAAGCAATTAAATTAGAACCTTACTCCAATCGGAGGCTTGAATTTGATACAAGTCATGGAAATGTAAAAGATAGTATGATAAACTTCAACCAAAGTGCTCCAAACTTGAATACAAACTCGCACACTCAAGTGTGATAACTTCCCGATGTGAGAAGATTATCACTTTACAAAGTAGTAATATATGCCTAAGCAGTAACTTGACTGGATCTAAGTTTACATCTAAGTTTGGATGAAAACGAAAATGAAATGAACTTGCTATTTATAGAAGATCCTGAAACTCTGTAAAGACGAGCATGCCCCTCAACTCCTTCTGAGCGGGAAATGGTTTGTGAAGGCCACGGGCGCGGTGAGTGAAAATGGAGAGATCGTGGGAACGTGGCAGTTGGCCCCTGGGTGAAAGTGCGTCGTGTCAGCGCATTCCCTGTAGCCGGCGCGGAGCTGGACGTCATGTGTGTATTTTCTTGGAAAAACCCTATTTTTCTGGCGTTTTCGCTCGTTTCTTCTCTGAAGGCTCTGAAAGGACATGTGACCTGAAAATAAAGGAAACAAAGGCATAATACTAGAAAAACAATAATAAAACTAAGGAAAACATGTGATATTCGAGTCAGAAATATAGTGTGATTCGGTGTTATCACCTATGAATATATGATGACAGTCCCTTCGAATTTCTAAGGTATCTCTACATGTTGCCTTCAATAACCATAAACGTCCCTTATGATAGTCCCTCAACATCCAACGATAGGGATACCTACTCACTAATAGTAGGATAGCACTATCTAAACGAAATGAAGAAAAGAACGCCTTTTTCGAGTAGGTAGATAGTTGTTAAGCACTTGCTCAAATCTAATTCATTTTCACACCACACTTTCAAAACTCTTTTCAAACATGCTTTATCACACTCTTGAGGACTGATACAAGAGTTATCATAAGGCAAACAAAACCTTTCAAAACACACAAATATGAAAACAATTTTCGAAAATGAGCAAGTACCTAAGAGCCCGTGGAAAACCACAGATGGAAAGGGTGCTAACACCTTCCCTTTCCATAATCCACCCCCTTACTCAGAAACTCTCGAAAAATGTCTTTTTATGTTCTTTTCACCCTTTCCTTTGTCGGATAAAAGAAAATTCGGTGGCGACTATTGCTTACCGTAACATTTACAAATACAAAATGAAAACCAGTATAACAGTTGGATCTGCCACCGTATCACAGTTACCACCATCTTTTACACAATCTTCTTGATATTTGTATTGCCAGCTTCTACTATGCAATTCATTTTGGGTTTATACGGAGAAGAATTGCGATGCTTGATTTTGAACTGAGTGTAGAGTTCCGTGATCATAGTGTTGTTGAGATTAGTTCCATTGTCGGTGATAATCCTTTCGGGGATACCGTAACGGCGGATGAGGTTATGCTTGATGAATCTGGCTACAACGTTCTTTGTGGCAGAGGCAAATGAGGCAGCTTTGACCCATTTGGTGAAGTAATCAATAGCCACGAGGATGAAACAATGTCCATTGGAAGCAATAGGTTTAATCTATCCAATCATATTAATGCCCCACATTGCAAACGACCATGTAGAAGTCATGACATTTAGAGGTATAAGAGGTACATGGACCTTGTCGGCATATATTTGACACTTGTGGCAAGTTCTTGAGAGAGGATGACAATCAGTTTCCATTATGGACCAATAGTAACCAGCCCTCAAGATTTTCTTGGCCATAGTGTGTCCATTAGAGTGGGTCCCAAAGAGGCTATCATGCATGTCTTCCATAATTTTATCTACCTCCTTCTTGTCCATACATCGGAGTGTAATAGAATTGTGGTTGCGCTTGTACAGGATTCCGTTGCTTAGAAAGAATTTGGCTGAAAATCTTCGCAAGAATTTCTTATCATTGACGGGAGCTCCTTCAGGATATTCTTGTGCTTCAAGATATCTCCTTCCTTCATGGTACCATGGTTTCTCTTCGTCAGTGTCAAGCTCATAGCAGTGCGCATGTTCATAAAATCTTTCGATTATAATCATGGGAGCTTTATTGTCCCATTTGACTTTGAACATGGAAGACATTATTGCCAAGGCGTCAGCCAACTGATTTTCTTCTCTAGGGAAATGTTCAAAGTTGATCTCCTCGAAGTATGGTATCAGGGTTAACACAATCTCCTTGTAAGGAATAAGGTTAGGATGCTTAGTGTCCCATTCTCCTTTGACTTGACTGATCACCAGAGCAGAATCTTTGAGTACATTCAAGAACTTGATCCTCAAGTCAATTGCAACCTTCAAACCTAAGATGCACGCCTCGTACTCAGCCATGTTGTTCGTACAATCGAAGCACAATCTAGCAGTGAAAGGAGAATGGAAACCCTCAGGAGAAATAATCACAACACCAATTCCATTTCCTAGAGAGTTGGAAGCTCCATTAAAAACCATAGTCCATCGGGATCCTTGTTCAGGTTCGTCATACGGTCCAAGTTCTTCGTAATCAGTTACTAGCATAATATTCTTATTCGGGAAGTCAAAGTTCATAGATTGGTAATCATTAACAGCTTGATGGGCCAAATGATCTGCCAATACACTTCCTTTAATTGCATTTTGTGTTGTATATTAAATATCAGATTCAGTCAGAATCTTTTTCCATCTAGCTATCTGTCTTGAGAGAGCGGGTTTCTCGAAGATGTACATGATAGGGTCCATCTTAGAAATCAATAAGGTGGTGTGAGTCAACATATATTGTCTTATTCGGCGAGCAGCCCATGCCAAAGCGCAATAAGTTTTCTCGAGTAGTGAATATCTGGTTTCACAGTCGGTAAACAATTTACTATTGTAGTATATTGCATGCTCTTTTCGGCCAGACTCGTCATGTTGGCCCATCACACACCCCATAGAATTCTCTAGCACAGTCAAGTACATGATCAATTGTCTTCCTTCCACTGGAGGCATAAGGATAAGAGGTTCTTGTAAATATTCCTTGATTTTGTCGAAGGCGGCTTGGCAGTCGTCATTCCATTTGATTACTTGATCTTTCTTCAAGATTTTGAATATTAGCTCACAAGTAGCAATTAGAGAGATATGAAGCGAGAAATGTAGTTAAGACGACCCAAGAATCCTCTAACCTCCTTTTCAGAATGGGGAATTGGAATTTCTTGAATGGCTTTTACCTTTGCAGGATCGACATTGATGCCTTTACCACTGACGACAAAACCTATAAGCTTTCCAGACCTTACTCCGAATGTACACTTATTAGGGTTCAATCTCAACTTGTACTTCTTCAGCCTCTAAAATAGCTTGTGTACGTGATCAAGATGCTCTTCTTTAGTTTGTGACCTTGCAATCATATCATCCACGTAGACCTCTATCTCATGATGGATCATATCATGAAATAAAGCTACCATATCTCTTTGATATGTTGCCTCTGCATTCTTTAATTTGAACGGCATGAACTTGTAACAAAAGGTGCTCCATTGTGTAACAAAGGTGGTCTTTTCCATGTCTTCAGGAGCCATCTTGATTTGGTTGTAGCCAGAAAATCCATCCATGAAGGAGAAGACTTTATGTTGAGCGGTGTTGTCAACCAAGACATCAATATGAGATAGAGGGAAATCATCTTTGGGGCTTACCCTATTCAAGATCCCTATAATCTACACACATACGAACCTTCCCATCTTTCGTCGGTACGGGGACCACATTTGCAACCCATTAAGGATAATATGTCACAGCTAGGAAACCTGCATCAAATTGTTTCATCACTTCAGATTTTATCTTTTCAGATATGTCAGGCCGCATGCGAAGAACCTTTTGCTTAACAGGGGGACAATCTTCCTTTGTTGGCAGACGATGAACCACAATGTCGGTATCTAACCTTGGCATATCTTCGTACGACCAAGAAAACACTTCAACAGAGTCATGTAACATCTAAACCAAACTTCTCTTGATACCATCTTCTAGGTTGGCACTGATCTTGACTTCTTTCCTTTTTGTCTTAGTACCTAGGTTGATAACTTCGACTGGCTCTTCATGAGGTTGAATAGCTTTCTCCTCTTGCATCAGAATTCTAGATAATTCCCCTGGTATTTTACAATCTTCCTCGCCTTCGTCTTCGGCTTAGTTAATTGGATGTTCGAAGTTATAACTGGCAATAGTAGATTCGTTGGCAATGAGATTTGGAGTGGATGAAGATCTGCAAGTGTGTGTGTGTGTGTGTGTGTATGTAAGATACATGGCTATTGAAAAAATGCAATAAAGAAAAAGAAAGACAATAAACACAAAATTTGAATGCAAAAGGTCCAATGGTTTATATTAAATGATCATATAATAAATGAACATGAACAAAACCCTTAACAAATGGACCATAGCGCCCCGGGCAAGGCACTTGGCTTAAAAGTAATTGTTTGGAATTTAAAGTTACAGACAAAAGTTCTTTAATGGACATAGAACAGTAAATAATAATTACTCCTTAATGGAGGAGATGGGAGTGAAGTCCTTTGCATGCCAGTTGTTGAGATTTCCTCTGGCAGTAGGGTAGATCCATTCTTCAAAAGCGCATTCATCATCAGAGTCTTCCACAATATTTACTTCATGATTTCCGATGTGAAGAGGTGGCTTTCCCACGCGAGCGCGCCTGACCTCTTTTTGAGCTTTGATGTTGAAACCCAACCCAAATTTGTATGCTTTAAACGGAATGTCAGGAAGTTGTCCCCATATAGTACAGCTTCCATCTTCGACCACGACATGGGCATCTTTAAGTGAAACCATTCTTGGTACAACTTCATCATCTTTTGATATGTTGGAGAAGATTTTTGTGGCGGTAACCATAGGAGGAACAATTTCGAAAGCTTGGAACGGAGTTTCTATGAACTCACCATCCATTTCCACATACTTGAAGGAATTGAGGTGGCTCACCATAAATTATTCTTCGTCGTAAACAGTAACGACCTTCCCTTTGACTGGATACTTTAATTTTTGATGAAGGGTGGATGTTACTGCCCCTTCCCCATGGATCCAAGGGCACCCAAGCAATCAAGAGTAGGTGGGACGTATGTCTATTATATAAAAAGTGGAATTGAAAATTTGTGATCCCACCTTAATAGGGAGGTCCACCTCTCCATGCACCATCCTTCTAGACCCATTGAAAGCCCTTACAACTATATCACTTGGTTTTAACATCGGGCTTTCACAATCTAGTCGGTCCAAAGTATCGTTGGGTAGAACATTTAGGGAGGAATCGATATCAATCAGGACATGAGTCAGGGTAGTTCCCTTGCACTCAATAGTGACATGCAAGGCCTTGTTATGATTCCTTTCAACTGGTGTCAAGTCAGCATCGGAGAAACCTAATCCGCTGTCAGCCATTAAACTCGCCACACAATTCTCGAACTGGTCAGCTGTAGTTTCTTGGGGCACATGAGATTTCTTCAAAAACTTGATTAAAGCTTGGGCATGAGCATCAGAACAGAGTAGTAATGACAACATGGAGATTTTGGAGGTGGTTTGCCCCAGTTATTCGACTATTTTGAAATCACTCTTCTTTATAATTTTTAGGATTTCCTCCATCTCTCGAATGGAGGGCTATTCAGCATCAACATCTTTGGCAGGTTCCTCTACTTCAGAAGGCTCACTTACTTTTTCTTTGCCTCTAGTGTTGGCACCAAACTTGTCATTGGTTATGCGAATGGGAGTTGTTATATTTGTGGGTGGTGAAATATCAGGGGAAAAGATCCTCCTTGTTCTTGTTACTTTATTAGAACCTGCAATATTAGTAACATCATCTTTGTATTCGCTGATCCAAGAATCTTGTTTTATTCCATGATAGTAAACTTCGGAACCATAGTTCCATGGAACTTCTTTGTCGGAGGAGTAAGGAATCGGCCCAGGGGCAGTGATTATTAAAGTAGAAATGGTTGTTTTTTTTGAAATCCTAATAGGACCCTATAAGGAGATCCTAAGAGGCTTGTTGGAGATTGTTATTATGGCAAGGTCTTCAGCTTCATTGGTCAAACTCTTGATGGTAGGAACTTTTTCAAACAGGATGCTGTGACTATCTATCAGGCGTTGAACATCTTTTTTCAGCCACTTGCATCCATTTATTTATTCTACACAACAATCACAGGCTTTTAAACATCCAGGGAACACCTCATCTCTCAGCAGATTTTCCTTCACAATAGTCAATAGAGTAGTCAAATCGTCAACGGAGGAAACAAAATTATTGTTATCAATTGCATTGACACCTTTTCCATGGTTCAACATTGGTGCAGTTATCACATTTGGAGTTGTAGGTGGATCAAACTCAATAATTTTGTTGTCTATCAGATCTTGAATCTTATTCATCAGAGCCCAGCATTGATCAGTTTCATGCCCGGGGCTATTGGAATGATATGCGCATTTGGCATTTGGATTGTATTTCGATGATGTAGTATTTGGATTTGATGATGGATCATGCAATGTCACTAAGTTGGCCTTCAACAGATGTTGCAATGCTTAAGATAATGACATGCTAATCCTTGTGAACTGTCTTCGAGGAACTTTGGATCGTTGATGGTTGGATGGTTGTCTTTGAGTAGATGGAAGGTTTGAGATTAAAACAACATTAACAGATGGACGGTGATCCTTCTTGGTATGGGCCCTCAATCTATAAACAACATTGGCTTCTTTCTTTCCAGTAAATGGTTTCTTTATAGTGCTTGATGTAGAAGTAGATGCCATGGGAGTTTTTCCACTCTTGATTCCACTCTCGACCCTTTCACCAGTCAGAATTAACTCAGTGAAACCAGAAGATAAGCTACCAAGTAGCAAGTTGAAATATGGTCCCGTTAATGTTCCCATGAACATATCAACTAGTTCTCTGTCATTTAGTGGTGTTTGGACCCTACCGGCTAGATCCCTCCATTTTTGCGCGTTCTCTTTAAACCCTTCATTAGTACCCATTTTCATTCCTTGAAGTTGAACTATTGTCGATGCTAAATCAGTGTTGTATTGATATTGATGATAAAAAGAAGTGGCTAGATATTCCCACGTGTGAATGCGGGAACCCTCCAATTGGTAAAACCATTCTAACTGAGTCCCAGCCAAACTCTCTTGGAAAAAATGGACCCAAAGCTTCTTGTCCATAGTATGTGGTTGTATCTTGCGGACGTAGGACCTCAGATGAAGTTTCAGGCATGAAACTCCGTCATACTTAGCAAAGACTGGTATTTTGAACTTATGGGGAATGACGACCCCAGGTACTAAGCCCAAATCACCAAAATCTAAACCCGGTACGGCTTGAATTTCAACAGCTTTAAGTCTATCCTCTAAATGCTTGTATTTATCCTCGGCCGGTGGATACTGTTCATCAAAGTAGTCTTCATCCTCAGAAGCTTAATCATTTGCACTCCTAGCACGGGTTCTATTTGCCTCTTCCTCCTGGTTCTCGTCTTCCTCGGATGAATCTTCAACTATCTGCACCTGACGGATTGGGCCTTTAAACCTTTTCCCCATGTTAATGAGGGCCTTCTTCTTAGTCTTCTAGCACTGTCATTAGCTCTTGTTGTCCCTTGGCCAGGGTCAGCAAGGTTGCTTGGAACTGGGAATCTTGTGCTTGCAAATCTTTCACGGTCTGTTCGATATCTATCTTACTGAAATAAACATTAGAAAAATGAGGAAACCTGTTGTGGAAAACTTGTTTATGATATGATGCATGAAAATGCGTATGCAAATGATTTCAAGGACTTAGAAGATTTAAATTCGTTTATATAAAAGAAGGAACAAACATCAATTACATTAATAAGTTCATATTAATTACAACATGCCTCTTGGGCTTACATTGGAAGAAACAAAAATAATACAAAATAGACTTCCTAAAACAAAAAGAAATTAAGCTTTCCATGAGCACATCCTCTTTGGTGCAATGTAGGCATTCAACTTTATCTCTTCATGAAGCTGCCTCGTAAGCTCCAAAACCTTCTTCTCGCTTGCGTAGAATTGAGTTTCGAAGGTGTCTCTCTCCCATTTTAGTTGAATCCAAGCTCTTTGAAAATCCTCGAGAGAAGTAGGCATATCAGGATGAAGGACAGTATATGAATCTTGATATCGGGATGAAGTAGGCATATGATGCCTTATGAAGCTCGTATGAATCTCTGACAATAACCTTGGACATCGCTCTCATAGGCAAATGCAATTCCTTGGACAAGTACATCATGAGGGCCATCCCTGCTAGCATACCCAAACTATCGTAAGGCCAAAAAAAGATTGTAGGTAATACCTCCCCTAATGCCAAGTAAGGGGGCATTAGGGAATTCCCCACAACGGTCAATAATAGTAATGTTCTCCAAGGATCGAGAACACCAATGAATATCAGAATGCGTGAGTAACATCATCCTTTGAGACCATTCCAAACCTTGCTCATTCTTCAATGTTGATCGAGGTAGGTGCGAAATAAACCACCTAGACAGTAATGGAATGCAACACAAAAGAGTACCCCTTTTCTTCATGGTGCAAGTTTGGAAACAATGTAGAATGTCTCCAAGAAAAGTAGGTACGAGATTACGAGAGAGAAAAACCTTGATGGCATTCTCATCTATGAGTTGCTCCGGGTTGGGAAATAGAATCAAACCATAGATTAGAAGGGACAAGACATCCTTAAAAGCTTGAAAATCCATATCTTCTCAGAGCGAACGAGCCTTCTCCAACAGAAATTTGGCTAAGAAACCCTTGACTCCACTTCTTGTCTCCCAATTTGCTACAATGTTAGATCTCTTCAAATGCAAGGCTTTGGCAATAACTTCAGGCTTTAGAGTCTCTTCTAAACCGGTGAATGGTATTTGATCAACCATAGACACTCCTAAGAATTGAGAGAATTCTTATAATGTAGGCACTAATTGGTAGTCAGGAAAGGTGAAGCAATGATGCATAGGATCAAAGAATTGGAAAAGTACACACATCATTTCTTCTTGGAAGTTTGAGGTAACCAAGTTGAGAAGTCGACCATATTTCTTGATGAAGGGAGCGTCTCCATGCACTATTGATGCTAACTCTTGAAGTTAAGGATGCACTTTCACAAAGTTAACTCGAATGGTATTCCTACGAGTGGAAGTCATGACCTACAAAACAGAACAAAGATAAATTCCTAAATTCTTGAAATGGTTAGTGAGAATTCTTATGATGTTATGATGTTTATGATGACATGAATAATAATTACAAACAAAGCACACAAATACCTTAGGTTTAGGATTGCATGGGGTTCATAGGTAAGTACCCTCTTGAAGTTTAGTTGGTTCAACTTGTCTTACAGAGTAAACGGGTTCTAAGGAATCTCAATATCATTGAGCTTTCTTCATTGGGCATTATTTTAGCACAATCAATCTTTTCTTACGGCCAAAATATCTCAAAAGTCCGATCTCAATGAGCGTAGTATCGAGTATCAATCAGTCTTCAGCTTTTCACCAAAGTAGACTATCTCACTACTTCCTAATGGCCAAGTTGTTCATTAAAGGTTCTATGGTCAGTTAGTGCTTCATGACACCACTCAGCGGCTCCATATTCTCCTTGATTCAACACAAGGGATATCGGTACCAACAAATGTGTCACACTAACATAGTCATTGCTTCAACCATATCGGTCTACGCCATACAGTTTCCACAATCTATTGCTACTTACCTAATGATGTTCCCAGATCCGGGTAGAGGATCAATACAAACCTAAACAAGGACCCATAAATGTAAAGCAAACAAATCAAACAATGAAATCAATTTAAATATGATCTAGCTCTAAGGTAACCCCACTTTTAAGTATATTCCCCAGTAGAGTCGCCAGTTCTATAATACAGTAGGAGAACTGACTTGGGTGTTTTGTGTTTTATCGCAATTGTTGCAGATAGAAAGAATCGCCACCTACTTTTCTTTTATCCAATAAGGAAAGGGTGAAAAGAACAGGAAAGACCTTTGAGATATTTTCTTGAGTTCGGGGGGTAGATTATGAAAAGGGAAGGTGTTAGCACCCTTTTCATCCATAGTTATCTATGGGCTCTTAGTTACTTGCTAGATCACTTTTGAAATTTCTTTGTTTGAAATGTGTTTGTGATGGGTTTTGAAAGTATTTTTGAAAAGTTCCTTCATTTAGGCGAACTTTGTAATGATTCTCGTCTCTATAAAAATGCATACAAAGTGTTGACTTTTAAAAATATTTCATTTAAAAGTGTTGGTGTGTTTTGAAAGATGTTTCAAAAATAGTTGTGAACAAACAACTACGAACGTTCTACCTGCTCAAAAAGTCTTTATTCTTTTCCTCCTCCTTTAAATATTGCTATCTTACCATTGATTGATAAGAATTCCTATCATTGGATGTGAAGGGACGGGCATGGGTCATTGTATAGTTATAGAAGGCAACATTGTAAAATACCTTAGCAATTTGTTGTAAGGGACTAAGATCGTTTACAAAGGCAACATCGAAGGGCCTTCGAGGGACTACGATCTTGTATTCGTGAGTCTTTGCTAAAATATCCCACTTTCGAGGGACATATCTATTTTTATCCGAGGCAACAAGTGTGGGTTACCCTAGAGGTGCAAGTGTCTAAGTGTTTTTTTCCATGCATTTTTATCTTGAATTAGGGTTGTCTACTTGTTGATTTTAGTCTTTCCATATACACTCTAATTACTAGCATTTATATTTGAAAGCGATAAATTGCGGAAATGTAAAGTCCTACGCTATTACATCATTTGGGGATGGGGGTACAAATTTACAAAAGGGGAGATGAAAGAAAATAAACCTAATTTACTATTACAAGGCTTTGACAACTACATAATTATGGTGGTAAATAATAAAACGTACAAAGAAATATAAAGAGAAGAGAAATTGTTTTTTTTATGGTTTTAATGAAAAAAAAGGTTCTAATTGATTTTGAAAAGAAATTAATTAAAATCCTAATGTATAAATTAATTTAATCAAAAGAAACAAATTGAAATAAAACCTAAGTCTAAGTATTAAATTAATTTTAAGAAAATAAATTGATTTTAATAAGAAAGTGTTTTTGTCCTTTTTTTTAGTTTAGAAAAAGAAATAAAACAAAAGTGTATGCATACATATGAATATTAAATAAAATATTTTTTTTGAATTTTTTATATGAAAATAATAATAATAAAAAAATTTAAAAAAAAGATAAAAAATTGTTTTATGTATTGACACATGAGCTTATGTATTGGCTTATATCTGTTTCGTATTGGCTCATGTATTGGCTCATAATAATTTCTTTCTCCTGGAAGTCGAAACAACTTAGTATGAGTCGATGCATACTGGTTTCGTGTTGACTCATTTCTATTTTATGTCGACGCATACGTGTTTCGTGTCGACTCATAACCTATTTTGAACATAATATGTTTCGACTCATATCATTTCGTGTCGACTCATACTATTGTTTTTTGCTTTTAACACTGTTTTGCTACATGTAAAAGTCAGTTCTCGACACATGGTCAGTGAAAATGAAAAGGAAGCATATGGTTAGCTTCAAGGAAATGATATCTACATTTTATATTCATAAATGAACCACTAATGATGTTTGTATGAAGAGTTCAAAATCAAGAAAACTTACCTTGAAACTGAAATTTGCTTTGAGTTTGAGCTGTTGTATTGGCTATTTTTGAGCTTGGGAAGTGATGATAGTGATGTTACAAAAGTTGTTCTTGTGTTTGAACAACTTCTATATGATGTATGTGGAGTGTTTGGATGATTTTCTCTGGACAAAAATTGCAAGGAGTGAGAGGTTCAAGGATTTGGACTTCAAAGCTCAACAATGGGGGTTTTGTGGATAATTCTAGTTTTTTGAGAGTGCGGGGATTTTTGAGGGCTTCTACACAACAAACTTATGACTTTTCTCTCTCTTTTTTTTCATTTCAATCTTGCAAATGGCCTCTATATTTATAGAGAAGGTTTGAGACTTGAAACAACTCAGATTTTGAATCACATGTTATGGCTATCTTGCTTGTTTTTGAAGCAAGCATGAAGAACATGTTTCTAATGTTTGTACCCAGCTATCTAAAGTGGTTGATCACTTTAAACATGTTCGTTCTGACTTGTAGAATTTGAGTGTGATCAGAACAACAAGTTAGAGGCTAAAGAAATTGACTTTGTGATTAAAGTAAACTTTTCAAGAATGGATATGTTGCTTTCTTCCAAAAATGGAATGATCACTTGGACAAAGGCTCAAACACTTGGATCATAGTTTAACCAGCTGTGTAAGCATTCAATTAAGGAGTGATATACAAGTTTGAGGCCTGTAAAATGAAGATTATGCACCATAGCTAAGATTTTGGTTCCTTGTTCATCACAAATCTGCCTTGTAAATCAAGAATGAATGCCCAACTTCAGGTCCTTGAATATTCTAGCTCAAGTATGATAAATTCATGCTCTTGGATGTTTTGGAAATCTTGAAACATCCTCTATAACTTTAATGTTGGCCATTTTGACAAAATCATCTTAGAACTATGTGAAAAAGTGCCAAGAAGTTGGGGGAAAATCCTAACTAAAATCTCTTAGAAATTTCTCTAAGTGTTAGATGAAAATGTCATGACTTCATGGGCTTGTATCTTCAGATCTAATAATTTTTGGATGTCAACCCTCTAATACAAAGTTTTAGAATTCATCAAGATCTACAACTTTCATGTTGAAAGTTTCCTTTGAATCATCATGCATCTTGGTGAAAAATTGGCATGAAGTAGTGAAATTATCATGTATGAAAACACTTAGAAAAATTTCTAAGTCTTGAAAAGTTTGACTTTTCACATTGACTTTTGACTTTCTTGACTTCTGGATGATCAAGCTTGGTATTCTTGAATGTCTTGACGAATTCGATCTTTGAAACTCAAATTTGGTCAAAAAGTCAAAGTTTCACTTTTCAGTATACAATTGACTTTTTCATCAGTTGACCAAATTTCATCTGTCAATCCAATGATCTTGAGAAATTAACTGATATATGCAATTAGGTCAAAATGATGCATTTGAATCTTTGGAACCATGTTTCAAACCAATAGATTGTATATTAGGTCAAAAAGTCAGCGATTAATCATTCTCAGTCAAAACTCTAATTTGTGGTCTCAGTGTTTCGAAGTTGATTTTGTTAGGTCAATTCCTTGAGCATTGGAGGACCTTTGTGAAATGTCTTGATAAAAGAGAGGAAAAATTTTAGGGTACAACACATGGTAAAGGTGTTAATGTTATTGACGATGTTTCCTATGTCTCCACCATAAGCGACTTGACCACTCCCTTGATGACCCGTTAAGAAGAATCTGTTACAATCCAGTTTATTTCTGAGTTGTCCTGAAAATTGTTACCATTGTGATTCCGAAACTAATGTTTATATATGGTTGAGGAAGGGTATTCAACGCTTGATTAATAACCATGAAATTCTATTCGAGAAAACTCTATCCATAAAAAGTTTGCATGAAAGTATATTTCAATAATTAAGACTTGGAGATGTTTCGATAATCACAATTTCCAATGCTCCTGTAAGTATCACCTCTAGAGGTCTTATAAGGATTTCTTCCAAGCCAAGGGTGGCTCCCCTGATCATCACTGCACCGGGGCCAGTCCCCTATTCCTCTGACAAGGTTGTTCCCTGGAACTATGGGGCAGAAGTTTATTATCATGGTGTTAGGCAAGAGCCATGGATTACCGAAGATGAAGATTCTGAAGTTACCAATTTCAATTTCGAAAATATTGTCGGAACTAGTAGAGTTACCCGATTGGGAAGGATCTTCTCCCCATATATCTCTCCTCCAAAAACTATCACAACACCCATTCATATTCCTGTTGTTGGGTCAACTACTAACGCTCGGGGGAAAGAGAAAGTGATTGAGTCTGCCCAGATGGAGGCACCCTCAAAAGATGTCACAATTAAAGACTCCTCTAAACAAGAGATGGAAGAAATACTGAAGATCATCCGTAAAATTGACTATAAAATAGTTGAACAACTGGGGTAAACACCCTCCAAAATTTCCTTGTTGTCCTTGTTATTATTCTCTGAAGCCCATGCTCAGGCTTTGTTGAAATTTCTAAAGAATGCTCATGTACCACAAGAGACCTCTACTGATCAGTTTAAGAATTATGTTGCAAGCCTGACGGCTGATAATGGTTTAGGCTTTTCAGATGTCGACTTAACTCCAACATGAAAGAATAATAACAAAGCTCTATACATCTCTATTGAATGTAAGGGCACTACTTTGGCGCATGTGTTAGTTGATACAGGTTCCTCCCTGAATGTATTACCAAAAGGTGCTCTAGATAGATTGGACTATGAAGGGATGGTGCTAAAACCACGCGATATTATGGTAAGAGCCTTTGATGGGTCAAAAAGAATGATGCACGAAGAAGTTGATCTTCCGATCAAGGTGGGATCTCAGGTTTTTAACTCCACTTTTTATGTAATGGATATTCGCCCGGACTATTCTTGTTTGTTAGGACGCCCCTGGATTCATAGAGCATGCGCTGTTACCTCTACCTTACATAAACAATTGAAGTATCCAGTGAAAGGGAAGATCATTACAGTCTGTGAAGAAGAAGAATATATGGTCAGCCATTTGAATTCTTTCAAATATGTTGAAATGGATGGTGAATTCATTTAAACTCTCTGCCATACATTTGAAGTAATCCCTCAGATGATTGTTGTTGCTAAAGTTACTCCTGCTGCTCCCAAGATTACCAAGGACACACCAAGAATGGCTTCTCTGAAGGATGTTAGGGCTGTGCTAGAAGAAGGCGGTTATACTATTTAGGGTCAGCTTTCTGATATCCCCTACAAATCTAACAAGTTTGGTCTGGGCTTTACTACAGATGGTCAAAGGATTGTTCGTCACGCTCGAGATGGAAGACCTTTATTTTGTATCAACAATAATGGAGTCAATGTAATAGAAGGCACTGATGGTGACAACGACCTGGACAACAGGATATTCCCTACCGTTGGCGGTGGACTCAACAACTGGAAGGATAAAGACTTTATCTCCACCTCCTTTATCCAGGAGTAATAGCTACTTGTGTTTTTATCGCTTTAAGAAGTTTGGCTATGTAATTTCTTTTTAAACAATGACTTTAAACCTTATGTTTTTCCCGGGACACAAAGGTCCATTTGTTAAGGGTTATCATTTCATATGTCAAATTTTCATTTAATGAAAATATTGGACGTTTTCCATTCAAATTTTGTGTTATCTGTCTTTCTTTTTCTTTATTTCACTTTCAAATAGCTATGTGACCTTACACACACACACACACTACATTGTAGATCCCCATCCATTTCGGATCTCATTGATAACAATTCTTCTATTGCCGCTTATGACTTTGAAAATCCAATCTACCAAGCCAAGGAAGATGGTGAAGAAGATTGTGAAATATCTGGAGAACTCTCCAGACTCTTGATACAAGAAGAAAAGGCTATCCAACCACATGAAGAGTTGGTCGGGATGGTAAACTTGGGTTCTGATACAGATAGGAAGGAAGTCAAGATTGGCGCCAACCTTGAGGACAATGTCAAGAGAAGATTGATTCAGATGTTGCACGAATATGTTGAGGTCTTTTCTTGGTCATACGAAGACATGCCAGGGCTTGATACAGATATTTTGGTTCACCGTCTGCCAATGAAAGAGGGTTATTCTCCGATTAAGCAGAAGGTTTGTCTCATGCGTCATGAGATGTCAGAGAAAATCAAGACTGATGGCATGAAACAATTCAATGCAGGTTTCTTAGAAGTAACGTCATATCCTCAATGGATTTCCAATGTTGTTCCAGTACCAAAGAAAGATGGCACAGTATGTATGTGTGTAGATTACAGGGATCTGAACAGGGAAAGCCCTAAAGATGACTTCCCACTTCCTCATATTGATGTCTTGGTCGACAACACCGCTCAACACAAGGTATTATCTTTCATGGATGGTTTCTCGAGTTATAATCAGATCAAGATGGCGCTTGAAGACATGGGGAAAACTACCTTCGTCACACAATGGGGTACATTCTGTTACA
The DNA here is from genome assembly GCA_948472305.1 of Vicia faba. Taxonomy (NCBI): domain Eukaryota; kingdom Viridiplantae; phylum Streptophyta; class Magnoliopsida; order Fabales; family Fabaceae; genus Vicia; species Vicia faba. Next base: position 1,100,482,743 of record OX451735.1, read on the forward strand.
AGGTCATGCCTTTTGGGTTAAAGAATGCAGAGGCAACTTATCAGCAAGCCATGGTAGCTTTATTCCATGACATAATTTATCATGAGATAGAAGTCTATGTCGATGATATGATAGCCAGGTCACAAACTAAAGAAGAACACCTTGATCATCTGCATAAGTTATATCAGAGGCTGAAGAAGTACAAACTAAGGTTGAATCCAAACAAATGCAACTTTGGGGTGAGGTCTAGAAAACTCATAGGTTTCGTCGTCAGTGGTAAAGGTATTGAAGTTAATCCTGCAAAAGTCAAAGCTATTCAAGAAATGTCGGCTCCCTGCACCAAGAAGGAAGTCACAGGTTTCTTAGGATGAATGAACTACATTGCTCGTTTCATTTCTCATTTAACTGCTACTTGTGAGCCAATCTTCAAGCTGCTGAAGAAAGATCAAGTAGTGAAATGGAACGAGGACTGCCAAATAGCCTTTGATAAAATCAAGGAGTACTTACAAGAACCTCTCGTTCTGATGCCACCAATTGAAGGAAGACCTCTGATCATGTACTTAATTGTGTTAGAGAATTCAATAGGGTGTGTGATGGGGCAACATGAAGAGTCTGGTCGAAAAGAGCATGCAATATACTACCTTAGTAAAAAGTTTACGGACTGTGAAACCAGATATTCACTGCTCGAGAAAACTTGATGCGATTTGGCATGGGCTGCTTGCCGACTAAGACAATTTATGTTGAGCCATACTACCTTGTTGATCTCTAAAATGGATCCTATCAAGTACATATTTGAGAAGCCATCTCTCTCCGGAAGAATAGCCTAATGAAAAATAATCTTAACATAATACGAAATTCAGTACACCACTCAAAAAGCAACCAAAGGAAGTGTATTTGCATATCATTTAGCGCAACAAGCTGTAGACGACTACCAATATATGAACTTCGATATCCCAGATGAGAACATCTTGCTAATTACAAATGGCAAAGAATTTGGACCGTATGCAGGACTTAAGCTAGGATCCTGATGGACTATGGTTTTCGATGGGGCTTCTAATGCACTTGGAAATGGAATTGGTGATGTAGTTATCTCTCCTCGAGGTTGCCATACAGCCTTCACTTCCAGAATTTGCTTTGACTATAACAACAATATGGCTGAGTACGAAGGGTGTATCTTGGGGCTTAAAGCTGCTATTGACCTGAGAATCAAATTCATAAGCGTGTATGGGGATTAAACCTTGGTAATAAGCTAAGTCAAGGGAGAATGGGATACAAAACATCTGAACCTTATCCCTTATCGAGAACATGTTCTAACCTTGATTCTGTATTTCGAAGAGATTACTTTTGAGCATATCCCAAGAGAAGAGAATCAGTTGGCAGACGCATTATCTACTATGTCATCCATGTTCAAGCTTAGAGGGAACAACGAGGCTCCGAGAATTACCATTGAAAGATTGACGAACCGGCACACTGCTATGAAATTGATACTGATGGAGTAGAAAAGAAGCTTTGGTTTCATAAAGTAAAAATATATCTCAAGGTTCAAGAATACCCCGAAGGAGTATCTATCAATGACAAGAAATTCCTATGGAGGTTCTCAGCTAAGTTCTTCATGAGCAATGGAATTCTGTATAGGCGCAACCATGATTCAACTCTACTTCGTTATATGGACAAGAAGGAAGCCGAGAAAATTATGGAGGATATGCATGAAGGCATATTTGGTACTCACTCCAGCGGGCATACTATGGCTAAGAAAATCTTGAGGGCAGGTTACTATTGGTCGACCATGGAAACCGATTGTCATCACCACTCAAGAACTTGTCATAAGTGCCAGATCTATGCTGATAAAGTTCATGTGCCTCTAGTACCTTTGAACATCATGACGGCTCCTTGGCCATTCGTAATGTGGGGCATTGACATGATTGAAGAAATCATGTCTACTGCATCTAATGGATATTTCTTCATTCTCGTCGCCATTGACTACTTCACAAAATGGGTTGAAGCAACTTCATTTGCCTCAGTTACAAAGAGTGTGGTAACCTGGTTCATTAAGCATAACCTCATATTCCATTATGGCATCCCTGAGAGAATCATCACTAACAAGGGTACCAATCTTAACAACACTATGATCACCAAACTCTGCACATAGTTCAAGATCAAGCACCACAACTCTTCTCCGTATCGACCAAAAATGAATGGCGCAGTGGAAGACGCCAACAAGAACATAAAGAAGATTGCACAAAAGATGGTTGTGACCTACAAAGACTGGCACGAGATGTTACCATTTTCCCTTCATGGCTATCACACTTCAACACGAACATCAACTGGGGAAACCCCATTCTCTCTGGTCTATGGCATGGAAGTTATTCCACATGTCGAAGTCCAGATTCCTTCTCTGAGGATTATGAAAGATGCTGACTTAGGCGAAGATGAGTGGATTTAGACTAGATTGGATCAGTTGAATTTGATTGACGAGAAGAGGCTTACGGCTATTTAACACGGTCAGATGTATCAGAAGCGTATGATCAAGGCATTTAACAATAAGATCAAGCATCGGGTATATCAGGCAGGTGACTTGGTAATAAAGCGCATAATTTTACCACAAGGTGATCCCAGGGGAAAATGGACTCCCACTTATGAAGGCCTATTTGTTGTCAAGAAAGTATTTTCAGGCCGTGTTATGATACTAACCACCATGGATGGTGAAGATTTCCCACACCTTGTGAACACGGACATAGTCAAAAGATACTACGCATAAAAACGAATCGCTAGTTTTATTGGCCTAGTAAAAAATAAGGGCATCCCGTCGAACCAAAAGGTTTCAGGAAAAAATTAGGGATATATATAAAAGATTATACACCCGACAAGTCGAAAACCTGAAAAGGCGGCTTGGGGAAAAAAAGGGTATCCTGGTGGACTGAAAACCTGAAAGGGAAGTCCAAGAAAAAATTAGGGATTAAAAGCGTATGATTATGTACCGTTGGCTCAACTACCGCAAGCTTTATTACGAAATTCAAAAGTTCAAATGGTACAGATCAGCTTAATCAACTTCTTCCGACAACAAGGGACGAGATGTTCGAAGACATAGGGGCAATAGCAGATTTGGAACCCAACGAGATCATTTCCACATAGCTATATATTTTGTTTTCACCTTGTACTCTTTTGATTTCATGACGATTTTCTCTTACTAGGATTTATGTCTCTTTGTACAAAAGTGCTTGTTTATAGGAAAATTATCAATATAAAATACATCTTAAAGTTCAAACTTTTTTTTTCTGCTTTGCTTGCAAACACGTCCAATGACTAAAATTGAATGAACATATGCATATGAACATGATTAATTGTTAACAAACATATGCATAAGAATAGGAATAAGTATTGACTCAAGATTCTAGGAGTTAGGATGACGTTCAAGCTGTCTATAAATCCCCACAGAGCCACTTCTATGAGATTATTCCCACAGAGTAATATTCATAAATTCATCCCCAATAAGGATACATTCCCTGCAATTTCCCCAACCTATGGAGTTCCAATCAGTATAATTCATGGAAACTCTCTTCCCCGACTAAGTTTATTCCTCCAAAACTAAAAAACCCCTGCAGATTTCTTCTCTATAGAAAAATTCAATTTTCCCAGGAGAGTTTGTCTCCTCAACAGAATATTTCTCTGTTAATAGGGTTTATTTCCCCAACAGATTACGATCTCCTCAGCTTGAGTCTATTACTCAGATTTCTACGAATCACCGGTAAAACTCATCTCCTTAGTGAAGTCACCACTATCCCCAGAGATTTACTATGAAACCTGGAATTAGACCAGATATCAGACAACATTATCCTCCCCAGACAAGTCGGAGGGTTATCCATCTCTTTTATCCCCAGTCAGGGTATCTAAGAATTAAATTCCCTAATAGAGTAATGGACGACCAAGGTTCCTGAACTCTTCTCCCCAAAGCAGAAGTCAACATTCCTCAGCGGAGTTTCTTCAAACAGTAAGCAGGGATCCCCAGCAGAAGCATTCTAGACAAGATTGAAGATACACATACTCTTCATCCCCAACAACAGTCATGGATTTATTTTCCCAAACAAAATACAACATGGGCTTACAAATACACTTGACAATATTTCACATTCATACATCATATCATATGCATACGAAACACTTATAGCACAATCTCATTTATTTTGAGAACATCATTACGCAATGCATTTCTTACATCATGACATTGCATACAACTAACTCTTTACCTTTTCAGAGGAAAGATTAATCAACAGACAAATATCATCACTAATAGGTCCAAGATTAATTCCCGAAGAAAGACGGGGAAAATATCTACATGATAAATACTTCCTTCAAACATCTTCTGGCTCAGAATAAATTGACCCAAAATTTATTCTGACAACTCTTCCCGTAGACCTTTTCTGGCTGATATTAAATCGACCAAAGATTTATTATGATGCTTCACCCAGTTAAAGACGGATGCAGACATCTTCTGGCTCAAATTAAATCGACCAAAGATTTGTTCTGATACTTCTCTCCGTAGACCTTTTCTGGCTCAGACTAAATCGACCAAAGATTTATTCTGATACTTCTTCCAGTTAAAGAAAAAAGACCTCTTCTAGCTCAGATTTAATCGACCAAAGATTTATTCTGATACTTCTCGCAGCAGCCCTTTTCTGGCTCATACTAAATCAACCAAATATTTATTCTGATACTTCTTCCAGTTAAAGACAAAAAGAACTCTTATGGCTCAGATTAAGTCAACCAAAGATTTATTCTGATACTTCTCCCATTAGACCATTTCTGGCTCAGATTAAATCGACCAAAGATTTATTCTGATGCTTCTTCCAGTTAAAGAAAGACGTAGACATCTTTTGACTCAGATTAAATTGACCAAAGATTTATTCAGATACTTCTCCCAATTAAAGTCGAGCGTAGATTTAGTCTAATTTCCCTCAACAATTACTTTGGATGGCATATATAAGCCCATTTCTGACAACTCTCTGTCACCTCTCCAAATGGAATTTTTAAGCCCCTTCCCTGTATTATAGTTTTACTTCGTACACAAGCGAGTGAAAATTTCAGGGCACTTATGTGTTCAATCATCTTCCACCTTCAAGTCATGAATGGCGGATATGCTAATCTAACTCTTCAGGTTTAAGAAGATTGAACAGGGGTAGCTATTGTACCCCAAATTTTTTCCTCCCTTTTGTTCAAGACATTTCTCACAAAAGTTCTCAAATGCTCAAGGATTCTCCATAGTTGACAAGACAAGCTCACCTCCTAAGCATTGGGTCCGCAACTAGGGTTTTGGTTTTCTCAAGGAAAATTAGACATATAATTCCTCAAGTGACTTTCGTGGTTCATCATAGGTCTCCAAGAATGCTCATACCAAGTTTCAAGCCTTGCATCACAAATTTGCTCAATCAATTGCTCAAATGACTGAAAATCAATTGTATTGGGTAAAAAGACAGTTATGGTCAACATACAGTCAAACTTCAATATTTTTGGTCAACATCAATATTTTGAAGTCATATTCATCATTTTATCAAGGGTTGATCATAATTCCTCAATAAAATCCTTCATATCACCAAAGGGGCAAAGTTGTCAAAATTAGGGTTTTGACTGAGAATGACCGATCATTGACTTTTCACCTAGTACATGACCTAATGACTTGAAGCATGGTCTCAAGGGCTCAAATATAATATCTTGATCTAATCACATGATTCAAAACATTTCTAAAGATCAAGTGATTGATAGTTGAAATTTGAAGCAATTGATAAAAATTCAACAAGCACACAAAAAGTCAAACTTTGACTTTTTGGTCAACACTGAACTTCAAAGATCAAGAATCATCAAGACATTCAAAATTATCAATCTTGATCATCAATAATCAACAAAGTCAACAAAAGTCAAAGATAGGAAATTTTCCAACACTTAGAAAATTTTCTAAGTGTTAGTGTTTTATTCTTAACAAATTCACAACTTCATGGTCATTTTTCACTAAGATGTAAATTGATTCAAGGGAAACTTTAAAAATGTAAGTTGTAAGGATTGATGAATTCTACAACTTTTTCCTCGAGGGTTGATGTCCAAAAAATGCTTGGATTATGAGATATAGGCCCATGAAGTCATGCCATTTTCATCTAACACTTAGTAAAATTTTCAACAAGTTTGGTCAGATTTTATCCCAACTTCTTGGAATGTTTTCACCAAGTTCCAATGTGATTTAGCCAAAATGTTCAACACGAAAGTGTTAGACAATGTTTCAAGCTTTCCAAAATATCCAACAACACAATTTTATCATGATCGAGCTAGGATATTCGAAGGCATGAAGTTGGGAATCCATTCTTGAAATACAAGGCATTTTATGATGAACATGAGATCAAATCTCCAAGCCATGCTGCACAAATCTTGCTTTACAGGTTTCTAACTTGAAAATCTCACCATAATTAAATTTTTACACAAACTTTTGAGCTATGGTCCACTTGATTCAAGCATTGTCCAATGCATCTTGCCATTTAAGAGAGAAAGGTACCATTTCCATTATTTTAAAGCAAGCCTTTTGCAAAAGTCCACTCCTTGAGCCTCTAACTGGTTTCTTCTACACACACTCAATCTACAAAGTCAAAAGAAAATGTTTAAAGTGTCTAACCACTCTAGAAAGCATGATATAAGACATTGGGACAATGTTCTTCAAAGTTTCTTCATAACTAAGTAACCTAGCCATAACATGTGATCTTGTAAACCAAGTTCTCTCATCCTCTAAAACCTTTTCTCTATAAATAGAGATGTCATTTGCAAGACAAGAGTTCATAAGCCCTCTAACCCTCTCAAACACTCCCAAGTCAGAATTGTACACAAAACCTCCATTTGTTACAACTTCTAACCTTGAACTCCAAACACCCAATCTACTCATCCTTTTCATTCTAAATCATTCACAAAGCTTCTATAACTCATATAGAACCTACCCAAAGTCTTGTTTCATCACTGTAACAGCATCTTCATCATCCTCCATTTTCAAAAATAGAGCTCTGCAACTTGACTTGTCCAGAAGAATTAAGACACTCTCAATCCAAAGTAAGCATTGAAACAACTTCCTATGAGTTCAGTGAAGCTATCCAGATCATCACAACATCTCCAGGGGAGCTCAAACTCCAGACTCGATTCTCACTTCAGAGGTAAGTTTTTCAAACTTTGAAATCCTTAATCAAGCATCATTTGCACTTGCTTTCTAAATAAAAAATATAGACATCATTTCCTTGAAGCTAACCATGTGCTTACTTTTCATTTATATTGCCTGCGTGATGAGAATTTTGAAACTGAAATTTTTGAGATTTTAGGGTTCAGTTTGGTACCAAGTAAAATTCTCACTCATCTTTGATCTATAGCTTTTTAAATTTATATGGTTGGACTCGTAATTAAATTTCAAGCAAGTTTGATGTTTATATTTTCTGATTTGGTTGAGAAATGAGAACTTTACGAAATTCAAAAATATGTTCATGGTTATTGGCGCGAGGAAGAAAATGAAGTTATATTTAGAAATGAGTTTGTAATATATTTATTGGTGGATATTTCATAACTGGATGAAACAACCACCCCAGAGGCAAGTGCACGCGTACAAAGTCTTTGCCTGCCTTAGGGACCTGGGTTCGAGCCCTAGCAGTACCCTTTTATTTGTTTCATATTTTCTTCTTTTAGATCCAATGCAAGCAAGTTTAACAATCCATCACCCTCTGATCATCATAAGGTCATGATCCAACACACTACATGCGTGTCCCCATGATGAGTCATCAAGGAATATCACCACTGGATCAAACAGGCGTTGGGCTTATCAATCTTGGGCCTGAAAGTTTTGCTTTCCATACCCCCTGTTTGCTAAATCAGGCCCATTTTCATTTTATTTTTATTTTTCTGATTCAAACAAAAATTTGTTTTGGGCCTAATATTTTTCTTTTCACCTCCCTGATTTCTTTTACACCACTGAACCTTTTAATTTTCTATTTTATTTTATTTGTTTTTGTTTTTTAGTTTAATTTTATTTAAATCATAAAAAACATAAAAATAATTAGAACTATGTTTTATTATTTACTTTGCACTATAAAATATTTTTTCTAAATAAAATACCAAAAAAGATATTTTCTAAAACAATTATTTTCTCTTTAAAAAAAATTAGAAATAAATTAGACTTAGGTTTTATTTAAATTCTCTTTCTTTTTTAAACCAACATAGATTTTTAGGTTAATTAACTTATTAATTTCTTTTCAATTAAAACTAATTAGTTTTCTTAGGTTAATGAACAAACTTTGTTTTCTAAAAAAAAAATCACCAAATCAATTTCTTTTTTTCCTTTTTTTTTCTACTTCACATTTTTGCGTATTTTATTATTTCGCATTATCATTTATGTAAATGGTCTGTAATAGATAAATAGAGTTTATTACTTTTCCCCCAATTCAAAAATTTGTATCCCCATTCCCAAAACATTGTAATAGCGTAGGATATTTAATTTCCATAATTTACCGCTTTCCATATCTCTGTTAGTAATTAGGGTTTGTGTAACAAGATTAAAATCAATCATAGTAAAACCCTAATTCAAGATAAAATAATTGAATCAAACACACTTTGCATACTTACACCTCCAGGATAACCTCACTTGTTTCCTTCGGATAAAACCGTCATGTCCCTCGAACGTGAGATGCTTTAGCGAAGACCCTCGGTTAAAAGATCGTAGTCCCTCGATGTCCCTTCGATTTTGCCTTCGGTAAACGATCTTAGTCCCTTACGACAATTGCTAAAGCGTCTTACAAGTTGCCTTCTATGATTGTACGATGACCCACACCCACCCCTCACATCCAATGATAGGGGCTCTCTACTAATTGATGGTAGAATAGAACTATCTAAAGAAGGAGGAAAAGAACAAATACTTTTTTGAGTAGGTAGATCGCTCGTAATCACTTGCTCACAAACTAAGATAATCTTTACACTTCATATTTTCAAAACACTTTTCAAGAAAAAACATTATGTATGCATTCTTAACTATACGAGAATCATTACAAAATTGCCTTACATTGGCATCTTCAAAACATTTTTACAAAACCACACCTTATTTCAAAATATTTTCAAAACAAACATTTTGTATACATTCTAAACGATACGAGAATCATTACAAAATTGCCGCACTTAGGCATTTTCAAAGTATTTTCAAACATACACAAACATAAAGCATTTTCAAAGTAAGCTAGCGATTAAGATCCTATAGATAAATACGGATGAAAAGGGTGATAAAACCTTCCCTTTTCATAACCTACCCCCCAAACTCAAGAAAATTCTCAAAAGGTCTTTCTTGTTCTTTTCACCATTTCCTTTGTTGGATAAAAAAAAGTCGGTGGCGACTCTTGCTATCCACAACATTTGCGATAAAACACAAAACCCAAGTCAGTTCTCCCACAGTATTACAAATACTAATAAACCTCATTGCCTCATTCAAAACCATTCGCCTCTCCACCATAGACCTTTGTTCAACTTCCTTGTGTTACATTCGACTTCCTCGAAACACGGTTGGCGTGTGAAAATGGTGACAACAATCCTACTTGATGGAGGGTTACAGAGGCAAAAGGCAACCTTATCTCCTTTTTTTTAAATTATTCTTCTTAACAAATTCAAACCACTCCTTACCAATGTAATTTTCGGTGCAATACACCCTTTCAGCACGATGAAGTTTGCATTCTGTAATATTACCTGTGGCTGAGTCCGCTAACTGAATATGGCCCTGGAGATTTGGGATGCACTCCTTGATAACCTTTTGTGGAAGTTTCTATACATCATAGAAAAGATTTACTTTAAATATATGTAATCATACTGACTTAATATGATTATATAATATTACGAGATATGTTTGATACAACTATCAATTCTAATATCTAATGGCTTCACACAGCATAAAATATACAGTATCCATAAACCCTATCATACAAACACAATATGAGTAATTTAATAATATCAAATGATTTTCTATTTACGAAAACATTTTTGGATGCCATCTTTCCACAGGAGATTTCCTTTTTCCTCAAATAGTCCCAGGGGCCACTGTTGTTGTCACCGTCATCCTCGGCTTCATCACTAATACATCATAATTTTAACCATTACAGTGTTATTGCAAATGTATATTTGCAATGTTTTAAAAAATAATCAACAACATATAACGCTTTTCATACTTTATCACTTACCAATCACTATCAGAGCAGATATTTGTGTATGTTAATCCATTGGAATATACAAATATATCTTTCACCTTAAACTTGTGCTTCACAATAACCACTTCACGTCGCTGCGACTTCTTTCTTGTACCCTCTTCTTACGTATTAGTGTTGCATGCAGTTTCCTTTTATTAATAACACTGACTACATTCACAGTATCTGCATTTCTTGCAAACCTTTTTCTCTTTCGATCATTAACTCTATGTTTAATACCACCATTGTAAATAGATGATGGTGGTTTTTTCTCCATAAATTTGTCACAAACATGTGGTGCTTTATCTGTGCCACATAACTCAATAGGAAATTCAACTTGATTATCTCCATTTTTCATCGAATCTACACCTCCACGCCCTAACCCAACACAATGAACCAATGATCCACCATCTTTTTTGGGTGTCAGTTCATCACCAACAACGAATGGTCCTCCATATTTGACTTCTTGGTGCACATCAACCTTGACTGTTGATAAATGTTTGTCATGATGTACTTTTATCTTTGCTTCACTGTATCTTTTAACCTCCTCAAGGTGCTTACAGTACACCGTATCAAGTCTCTCTCTTCTCCATCGCAACTCTTCCATAGATCTGCAACAACCATATCACACAACAAGTTAATACAACTAAGAATAAATGATTCAACTACAAAAACATGCAAGACATTTCATATGCTGGTGTTGATTTACCTTCCTTCCTCAGATGTCATAGGAGTCTTGCTTGCTATTTTTCTTAACTTGGATGAACAGACAAAGCTAACCGATGCTTCTTGCCTTTTTACTCTATGTCTTTCCGTATAACCTTATAGTATATATATATATATAATTGAATTTATTTTATAGATTTTTAATTGTTTTATATTATTTTTCATTGTTATTTTTGTTTTACATTAACAAATGGACCGGTCTGTCCATGTTTATTCCTGAACCAAATGATTTTGATATTAACATATCCAAAATTATTTTCATTTCAATTAACCATACTTATAAAACCACTCATATTGAAACATGTTACATATGCCAACAAGCTTATTCATATAAAAATTAAAACAACATCATTATATTTGTTCATTTAAACTAACATACATACATACATGTGCTTAAATTACTTCATCAATAAATTGAGTTCTAATAATGTCCATATTAATCTTTTTTAACTGTATTATTTCATTAATAAATCACTTTTAAGTAAATTCTAATTCATTATATTTTTATTCATAGAAAATTTATAAGTTTCTATTCAAATTATTCTCTATAAATATGTTATTTGTAAAGCTTAAAATCAGGTTGAGAAACACAACTTCAATATATAAACATAATAGCAGCCACATCAAAAAAAAATTTATGAGTTTCTATTCAAATTATTCTTTATAAATATATGTTATTTGTAAAGTTTAAAATCAGGTTGAGAAACACAACATCAATATCTAAACATAATATTGAAAATCAAAACTTTTATATATGTTAAACACTAATTTGAACATCAAAATTCAATTAAAAAACACGTGAGTAACTAAACATACCATTGACAACTAATATTGTAGTATACATTAATATAATATCATCATCACCACTTACTAATACTTAGAGTTTGAAAAATACATGACTTATACATATGCTTTTAACATTGTAATCACATAAATTACATCCCCAACAAATAATCCGTGAAGAAACTTTCACCACCACAAAGTTATCACAAACAACCCATATCATACCAAGTGTTCAAACCATACAAAACTAACAACATGAAATAAACATAAAAAACTACAAACACAACTAATCATTCTTTCAAATTATATAACCAACACAATCTTATTCAACTTCTCTTCTTTCCCGGCTCAACATAAACCAATATTTCATCAATCGGCGGATATCGAATGCAAAAATAGAGAGTGTCTCATTTCTTTAACTTTTCCTGTTTGGCAAACTCGTACCACCCAGTAGTAAAATACTTCTCGCCTTTTTCGTCGTTCCTCATCTTAAATACACAATTTTCGGAGATACCCTTGTCAGAATCATATAATCAATCAAACTGATTGGTCCACTTAAGCACTTCTTAATGACATCATGCGGTAATTGTTGTAAAACATAGTGGAATTGACTTAAATTCAACCATACAAAAATTACATATACTACTGCAATAATTATCTTCTATCACTTACCAACACATTCCTACGCACAATCTTAGTATTACAGACAACCATACTCCATCTTTCTTCTTTTTCTTCCACATAGATTGGAATATATAACCTGCCAACAATCACCAAAGCAGATATATTCAAAATTAATCTGACTCTATTTTCCCCATTCCTCTTATCCATTACATGTTTTCCTTCTAAACATCCTTAATTGCTTCAACATATACCACACTTGTTCGGATTTTCACTACAATTAAAGTCTTCAAACAGACCCACATCATAAAAACAAATTCCCTAGTGTTCATCGTTATTATTTTCTTAGTATTATCTATAATTCCGCTAAAAATACCTACCACAATTAACTCACTACTCTTCAGTTACAATCCTTCCAATAGAAACCCTACATAAATTCTACAAATTGAGAGCTTTTTAACAGGAATGAACAACAAAAATATATGCATAACGTTTTGCAACATTAAATTTTACTTACACGTTACAAAAATCATAATTAATTTTTTCATAACCAACCATGACAACAACAATATATACAAATATTACTTATAAAGTGATACATACCTCGACCTCTCACAACGTACTTCCAAACCCGAGGATCCGACAACAGAATCATCTACGAATTTCTTTGCCTTCTGTTTTGCCTTCGATAGTTGACATTCATATTTTGCATGCACCTTTCTCTTACCCTCAACAACTCTGCGCGCAATAGATCCTTCAGCAGATCCTACACCAGATTTTACACTTTGCCACTTTTCTATCCATTCAATCAGTATTAGCCGCTTCTCAATAGCCATCGAAATATCCTGCCTCCTGCTCAAACCTTTCCATGCACATGCATGTTATTTTGAGATATTTAGATTCTCCTAAACTACCAATTGAGTTTTCCAGTTATTAATCCACTGACCCACACCATCAACCTTCTCAAGCACACGATGATTATCCCTCTCTACTAAATCTTTTGCATGCAGTTTCTGTAACCAACTCTTCAATGGATCTACAAATAATAAGCGTGAAAACAACATTTTTAGTAACAACATATATGATAATAAATATGAAACATATTTGAAACCAAATGAAACCAAACTATACCTTTCACGAATCATAAAAGGAGATAACAACGACATTCTAATGTTCAACAAACCCTTAACTGAAGTTACCTTTTGGAATGCACTACTCTTGGGACCACTACACCACCTTTATAACACACAAAATATGTCACCTTTCCTCTTCCAATTTACCGTACAAACTTTATGTTGGGTTCAGACCCAGCTTAAGGACATAATCTTTTTTTCATATACAACCAAAATAATAAGGCCTCAGGCCCAGTTAAAGGACAACATACCATTTTCTAACTCAATATTAGTCACTGAACACATCACTTTTACTTCTTCCACTAACACATGTTATATTTTGTAACATTACTTCTATATTCGCACTTATTATATTGTGTAGTAGTACTTTTATATTGTATTGCCACCACTTTTACTCAGTGTACTTTTATATTTTTTAATATTTCTTCCTATTTTTAACAATTTCTAAATAATCCCTCCTATTTTTTATCTTTATGTACTACATAATTTGTTTTAAAAATTATTCCTACTAAAATATTAATATTCTATCTTTTCACTTTTTTTAAGCATAACACTTGGGTATTTTTTTTTCTAATGAATTTTTTCAACTCTTTCAATGATTAAGTTGCTATGCATTTCATTTTTTATGTTTCAACCCACGGTTTGTGTTCATGTATGGATAGTGTTAAACTATTAACATAGCTTAATATACTGTTGGTTATTTTCCTTAACACAATAACTTAAAGGATATAAGCAACACTGTTATTATTATTTGTTATCATAGTTTCTTCTATGAACATGAAACAGAGACAATATGAAAGAAAACAGACAGAAAATCGAGTCAATTCATTACTGATTCAATTACACAAAGAGGAAAACGGTTCATAACAACAGTACCAGTATAATCAACAACCTATTGATCTCCACTATGGAATAAAATCCTAACTGATATATAGTGTTGATAACATATGGCATCAAAATATGAATTTCATTTCTTATTCTTAATCCATATGGAACAACATTCATGTTCAACAAAATTAACTAATAAATATGCAGAGGTAAAACAACACATTACATGAAATATTAAATATTTAACATAACCATTATTAATCATTCCATATTACATTAATACTTAGAATCTGAGCAAGATCAATCAAAAAGAAAGAACAGAACAAATCATCTTCCTGAACCTATGTGCCACTAAACATTAAACTGCTATAACTTAATGTAGCAAGATTGTTTTAAACTAAACATGAGAATCAAACCAAACACAAATTAGACATGATTGTTATGTCAACAAAATAAAATTAAACATCAACAAAAGACTTCAAAAAGGCTACTGAAAATCCACACCATCCACTATGTCATTATGGCAACAACAAATATGATTCAGCAGTTCCAACGTGTCATTATGATGCGTCTTCTAGGAGGAATGTTGATGTTAAAACCCAACACATATTCCTTTTTCAGCTTCATGTCCTTTGCAACTTCATACCACACATCGCAAATAAAATTTTCAACGCCATTCTCCTTTGATTTTGTGTGGACATTACAAATACGAGTATCACCGGTTGTAGAATCAACAAATTCTATATATCTTTTTCCTATTAGATCACATATCTCTATCACCCACTGTGGAACTTCCTGGACATTTCCATATCAATCATCATGAAATTAAACAACCTTGCTTTCTAAAACATAACATTCAACACATACGTTTAATATAGCACCAATAAGTAACTTACAACAATATTTCTCCGCATACTCTTGAGGTTAACAACTTCCATCTTCCAGAGGCACCATGTTGGCTTTTATAACGAGTTGGCCGCCTTTTCACGATACACAACTATCCCTTCATCATTGCTGCCAACAAAAAACAAACCATACATGTAAACACCCCACATTAACATATACTATATGATCTTCAAAAATACAAAATATGATCAACACAATATATATGCAGAACTCTACCATTTCGGAAATGTCGCATGTCATAATGGAAATAAAAATTTAAATCAAAATAATAGATATCTATTTTCTATACTATATCTCTAACCATTGTATAATAATTTCACATAAACAACTTTTCAAAACTTACTTTGAACTATCGCAGTATAACCTCGTCACTTTTTCTTTTTCATTTCCTTCTGTTGTTATAACTGCATGCATGGTACCTTCAACTTTTATGATATCGTCCTCTAAAAAATCCTTCCCACCAGTTAAAGCTTTCTCCTTACCACAAACATCATTAGAACGTTTCACCTTCTTCGTTGAACCGCATTCGCCGTTCATTTCATCCTCCTCACGAAACCTGTAACAACACATATTATAAACTGAATATCAACAGAGAAAGTTACAATCAAATTTAACATTGAAACTCGACATTAATATTTATTACCTTCCCACTCCAGTTGAAGTCCACATCTTCTCCGATGACATTGTACATAGAAGATCTAAAATGATTTTTATTTAATTATTATATAATATTTTCTTCTTTTTTTATATTTTTATTTTTATTTTACCCCTTATTTTTATAATATATAAATAAATTACTATAAATGAAAATATTTTTTCATTTCATTTTACTTAAAACCAAAAAAATCTTTTATATATATATATATATATATATATATATATATATATATATATATATATATATATATATATATATATATATATATATATATATATATATATATATATATATATATATATATATATATATATTCCGTTCTTGATTTTGTTTCCAATTGTTCTCTTCTCTCTTCCTTCTTCTTTTTATTTATACTTTTGATGATGAAGATTCTTTTGTGTATTTGTGAGAAAATAAAAAGAAATAAGAAAAATTACTGTTACTTTAAAGTAACTTTTTTTTAGGCACTTTATTCCAACTATTACAACTCATTCCAAGAGTTGTGTTCCTATGGTTATGAAATGAGAGAAGATGAATTTAAGTTTTATTTTGAATTTCAAAATAAAAAATCATATTAACTTAATTACCCATCAACCAAAATAACTATCAATATTAAAATATTTTTTATTGAAAATCAAACTTTTAACTATATGAATCATATTTAATATATTAATAAAAATTATCCTACCGTTTCAAGAACAACATACAGTTCAATGATTTATCCTTATACAATGATTTGAGTTGAGGTTTCCTTAACACTTTATCTCAAAGACATAGAACAATGAATTGCTTTATTCATTCCATCCCAGTATTCTTTACGTGTGTTAGATTTATTTTGACATCAATGCATAAATATTTAATGCGTGATAACATTTTTTTAATAATTAAAATTACTTGAATCTTTATATTTCACAATCCAAAATTATATTTTCTGAAAAAAATTCTTGACATCCCATTTAGTACTCATGATACTCATAGAAAATATGTGTCCATTTTGTTCAACGGGGTTTCCCTTTATTGTAAATACAAAACCCTCTTCTAATCAGCGACTCATGTATATAAATCTTTTAGTTAATATACTGAAAAATCATGAAATTTTTTATGTATTTAAAGATCATCCACAAAATGAAGACTCTCACTTGCGTCTCAAAATTTGTTTAAAAGTTTTCAATTTTTGGTAGAGGTCAGTATTATTTTTTATAATTTTTATGAACAGTTAGGGGAGTTGACACCTCTATATTCACTTAATTACTACTCAACTGAGGGAGGTTTATTTGGTCCTTTATTAAAACAAAATTAAGAGCCCTACCGACATGGATTCTAGCCACTAAACTGATATGGACATAGATGCTAGTACATTATATAAATATAAATAAAAATAGTTATATTTGATGAATAATTCTATTGTTTACAAAATATTTTTTATGAAACAATTTTTTTTTGTATATGATTAAATTAAATAAAAATAAAATGTAGTTTAGAAAATGCGATAATTAGATTAAAAATGCGTAAAAGTATAATATTTTCTTAATATATGTATAATTAATTATTTTTGCTTATAATTGAGTCTTATAAGATTATATACTAGGGGTGTTCGCGGTGCGGTTTGAGCAGTTTTGAAGAAAAAAATCACCCGAACCGCAAGAGAAAAAAACATGCGGTTTGGTTTGATTCAGTTGGATTTTAAAAATAAATTTGAACCAAACCAAACCAAACTAATGCAGTTTGGATTGATTCGGTTGGTTCGGTTTTTTATAAAAAAAATTATTAAGTCATACATACAAATATAGAGGAAAATATAATTTTGTGTTTAATTGTTCATACATTACCATAAAAAAATTATAATTGTCAAAATAAATTTATAATTTGATACATAAAATTGCGTTTTATAATTTTATTTAAATCTAAAGAATGATATAAACAATATTGCATTTTTAAATAAATATTATACAAAGAATACGATAAAATATATTTTGTGAAAATAATATTTATAAATGAATAATGTTTTATTTTTTTATGATTTGTAAATTAAAATGAATATAATACAAAGTATGATAAAATATACACATAATACATGTTGATTTCTCTAAAGAATTAAAAAATATATATTGGTTAGTAAGATTTTATAACATAATGCAGTTTTGTTTGGTTTGGTTCGGTTTGTAAAATACAAACCGCAAACCGAACCAAACTTTGCGGTTCCGCAAGAAAATGACCCAAACACATCCGAACTAAATGCAGCTTTTTACAATTTCGGTTTGGTTCGGTTAAGTTTTGCGGTTTTCAATTGGGCCGGTTTGATTTTGAACACCCCTATTATATACTATATTAATTGAATGATTAAGTAAGTTAGCACCAACTTTAATTGTTATAAAAACCCACTAAGGATTTCCAATTAATGTTAATAAGTGTTTGATTACTTCGTTAGACTTACTCTAATTAAAAAAAAAGGTTTGTGGTAGGGTATAATGTTCTGATTTTAGGCCTCGGGCTACGTCACGAAAGCAATGTGGTTATTTATTTTTCACTTTTTAAACAAAATTAGCGATGTTTCAAACTGTCGCAAAATGAAGGTTTTGTAACTGTTTATGTGTCACAAAATTAACAAAAAAGATTGTGACGGTTTAAACCAGTCACCATAAGGACAATAAAATTTTTGTGACATATATAACCGTCACAAAAATGAACAGTAAAAATTGTTAAAAAGGAAAAAAGAAATTGTATTATTAACTTTTTCATTTTTGTGAAGGAGACACCATTTGTCAATCTAAAACTTTAAGATAATAACGAAATAAATATATCACTTATACTCAAGTCTCTATATTCTTATCTAATGTGAGACTGTATTTTCATTTACTCACACTTACATGATTATTTTAATAATATTGATTAAGAGTTTATTTAAAAAATTATATTTAATCATTTTAAGATGTGATTATATTTAAAAAAAATATTTTATCAAATAACCGATGTAATGATTTTGTTTGTGGAAATGATTTGAAAAGTTTGCTAGAAATTTATTGAAGATCACATTCACTTGGTATATTTTAATAGCCGACTGAGGGAGGTTTATTTGATATAAGATAGTTTACTCATATTCTAATCCTAAAAATCAAACCTACCTTTTGGAAGTTTTGTGGAATCTAAATTTACCAATCACATTTGGCCTTTTAAGCATAGTTGAATCTTTACACCGATCAAACTCACAAAATGGATGTAGTCTTTTTTCTTTAACTAAAAAAATTTAAGGTGGAGAAGATGATAATGTTTTATTGTAAGGCATTCTTTATCGGTTTATTTTGAAGGTGTTTCTTCTATGTTTTCTTTTACTCAGTCTGCCAACATTGTATGAGGTATTTGATGTTGTCGAAAATAGAATAGAAGTTAGACCTCATAGATTAATTAAGCAATTATTGTGTAATTACGAGTTAGGTGATCAGGTAGAAGTGGTGTAGCTAATCTACTATTATCTAATTAAGATTGAAAGGTGCTTAAGCACTTCTAATCTTATCCTTTAAGCAAATTTAATTTTACATTATAATGTATCCTTTTTTGTAATTGACTAAAAACAATTGTATTATCCAATCAAATTAATTCATTCATTCAAGTGGCACAACCAAACTACTAGGACCCATTTTATTCAAATTTATATTTCTGGTCTCTCTCTATAATCTTAACACTTTTATCACCTTCTTTCTTTCTTATATCTACGGTCACCACCTCCTCCAATGAAAAAACCAATTGCATATTCGTATTCTTCATTTCACGGGCTTCCTAATGAATCAGTTAGATTTTTTTTGTTTTGTTTCGATGGGTTTCAAAAAGTTGTCATGTTCAGATATGCAAACTACATTGTTGGAGCAGTGCAGTTTTGTTGACGGCGAGCTCAAGCGTGGTGGTTGTGAATCAAGACAAAAATAGTATGTTGTTGTGCTTTGACATTAAAAATGGTATGCTTTGTAATTTCGTTTTATCATAGAATCTTGTATTGTTGTGTTGTTTCTTTTCACCGAAAAAGATGTTGTTGCTGTTGTTTTTTTAACTATTTGACATGGTTTTTTTTCTTCTGAAATTGTGTTGTTGTTGTTTCTGGAATCAAGGAATCATGTATTGTTGTGTTATCTTTTTATCATAGGATCTGAACGATATTATGTGCGTTTAAATTTGTGATGATTTTTAGTGTTCAGGCGAAATAAGTGGCGAAGCAGAGATGGTTAGACTGAGCAGTGGAATTTGTATCATTCACATTGTATTTTTGTCAAATCTGCAGCAATTTGTGCCTCATGAGCATTCCATTTTAGGTATGAAATTATAAAGGTAGATATTTTAATGCATTCTATGTGTTTGCTAATATGTCTATGTTGGTTTTCATGGTTTCTTGAAAATGCGTACTATGTGTTTGATAATATTATCTTTTAGGTACTCTAACTTACATGACAAACAAACAACCATTATTCGAGTTGACTCTTCGTCTTATAACGAAAAAATAGTTGCACAAATCGTTGAAGAAGGAAAGATGCTTAGTGAAGGGTTTCAGGAACTTCAGCTTCGACAACGAAAACTATATCCATGTCACAACAGTCAGGAACTTCCACTTCGACTGTGAAAACTATATCCATGTCACAAAATAGGTACACTTATATTTAAATTTTCATGTTAAAGTTAATTCAAAGTGTTTCAATAGTTTTGTTTATGTTGCTTACTTTTTTTCCAACTATGTTAATAGATAACAATGCATATCTATATGGAATATTTGTAGGAATATCATTACTCATGTTAGAGCTTATCAACAAACTTGTATTAAAAGTTGTCAACCCGTTTTATCCGTAGAAAATTCTATTTTGCAGAGCGACTATGATGCAAACCACAAATATTATCCGTCATTGTCTTCTTGAGAAATTCTAACTAACACTTTAGTCTTTTAAGGAACAATCAACTTAAGATTTAAAATATAAAGAGAGTGTTTACAAATTTGCTTCTTGAAAGCAAATTACACATGTTTGAATAAAATGAAATAACACAACAATATTAATAGAAAGTTAATGAACAAAACTTCCATGCTTGCAATTTAACGAACAAAAGTTCCTCGCGTTTATAAAAATTCACAAACTAATATTTGAAATAGAGTTGAGCAACGTTTTAGCATAAGTTTTGCAGAGAATTAGTTGTTGTCTTAAATCTTCCAAGTCTTTCTTTTATAGCCAAAAATAAATCTATTGAAGGGTAGAATAGGAATACTTAATTCCAATTGTTTTGTCCATAACAATCAGTGAGGGAGTGGTAGACAACATAGTACCATAGTACAGTCCTTGCGCCACCATATTAGGATAGTGAGAACATTTGTACCTTGTATTATTCTCTCATGTAAACCAATTTTGATCTAATCTTCTAAACTTCCAAGGCTTCTGATGGATGTTGATGCAGAATTCTTAGAAAGACCAAACCTATCATCTTTATAACCTAAGTCTTTAGAGTCTTCATAACACGTTCATCCAGAACATTGTATTCAGTGTCTTCATCACTTGGTATTCAAAATATTTGTCTTCAGAATCTTCAAAACTTGTTCTTCCAGAACCTTGTCTTCAGAATCTTCAAAACTTGGACATATAAAATATCAGAGCTTGAGAAGTCTTCATAAGCTCTTCCAATAGAGTCGCAATCATAAGCTCTATCATTAACGTTCATCAGAACCGTTGTTATAGAAGCATTCTAAAACTTGACTGGGTCACTGTAAACACCACTGGTTTCTTCCAAAGTCGGATTGTGTTGTGTTCTGAACCTGATGACGTCACACGCCTTATCTTCAGAGTCAGAACTTCTTAGCAAAAGCTACATATTAGACAGAAACCATTAGAGTACTAAATTGTTCTCTAAGATATCATGTAATTTTGATGATGGCCAAACCATGTATTATGATGAACAATTTATACAAGGTTTAATCACATAAACCACATTCAGAGTTAGCTAACTAACTCCCCTGAGCTCAAAGTTCATTTTAGCGTGTTGAAAGGCTCCCCCCCGAGCTCAAGACTTACAAAATAATTTTGAAGTATAAAAAGATAGAAGGAAAGGAATACTTCCCTGTTTGCAGTTTCATCAGAGTCTGACTAGAAATATTTGGTTCGTCATCTCAGATACAAGCTTGCTATCAGAACACGATGAAGTATCAGAACCGAGTTGTGAAGATGCACCAAGCATCAGAACCTGGTTATCCATCAATCTTCACCATGTTCAAAACTTCTAAACTTTTCATGGTTTCTAATAATTCTTGACATTGTCTTCTGAATGTCCTTCAGAATTTTTTATTTTTGCCTGTCTAGATAAATTCAATGAACTTTCACAAAGTTCCTGAATCAAATATTGGTTATAAGCAAAAATTTAAGAACATGTATGAGAATAATTCTTGAGAATAGGTATATCAAAATCATCTTAATATCTCCCCTTTGTAAGAAATTAAAAAGACTTTAAACAAAATAACCAAGAAAGATAAATTTTATTGATTAAAAAATAGATAAAGTACATAGTTTTAAAATTAAAAAAAAAACAAAGGTAAAAACAAAAGGCAAGGGTTTCTGCTTCTCAGATATCTTCGATGAGATCTCTTGCAGCAAATTTATAATCCTGACATTGATGGCCCGCTGTTATTTATTCCTTTGATTTGCAAATCCAACTTTTCTCTAAAAAGGGCCTTCTCAATTCTAAACTCATCCAGAAATTACAGAAGCATACTAGACAATTCCCCAGAGCCAGAAGAAGACAACTTCTCAACACCTGAAGTAGTTCCAACTTCATGTTTAGAAGGAATTATATCCAAATTAAGATCCTATTGTTCAGAAGTAGTCTCTTCAGCCACAATCACTTCCAAATCATGAAGCAGAAGAACTGGAGGATGAGTTTTTCGTGCACCAATCTCAACATTTTGCTTCCTCATTGCATCCTACAGACAAAATAATCGAACTTCATAAGAATTGGATTCCATCCTCTTCTTGAAATCATGCCAGATGGTGTTTGTTGCTTCAGGGTTCAATCCTTCAATGTTGATAAGTTCCAAATATGTATAAATTTTCGCATGAAAACTTGGCACTTATCAGATCCATTTTGCATTTTTATTATCGTTTTTCCCATGTTTTGCTAGAATGTATCATTTTTAGTATTTAGTAGTAGAATATTTGATTTCTGTGTTATTATGGATAAAAGTGTTGGATCAAGCCTAAAAGAAGAAGGCATAATAAATGGAAGAGAATGCACAAAGCAAAGAAGCAAAGAGTTTTTATCCTAGAAGTTTCGCCAGGAGAGCCAGGGGAAAAGTAGGAGCTATATCACCGGGAGAGCTGGGAGAGAGCCACACTAGATGAATTCCAGTAACTTTTCATTTGCAGACATGGGCTTGTTTAGTGGGCGAGCTTGTAGCGAGTAAGTCACCGGGCAAAGCTTCTGTTCGTCGGGAAAATTTAGATATTTTGTTCCAGCTTATGAGTGTTGTGCGCATGATAAAATGACAATTTGCCGGACGAAACTTTTGGGTTCCAAGATAATTTGTCTGAGCATATTTTGTATATATATTGTAAATTCATATTTTGTTGAGAGATTTTTGGTTTTTAGGATTTCTGGATCTGAAACCATTTTAGGAGTGTAAGATCCTTTGAAAACAACAAGAAAAAGGTGCATCTTGAATAATTGGAGCGATGTTCAATTAATCGGCGGGGAATCACGATATTTGTTTGTTCTTCTTCACTCTTCACTCTTCACTTTGTATTTTGTTGGCATGTGTAGCTAATTCATTTTCTTGTTGGGATTGAATGTAAGTTTACCGTAATAATATATATTTTATTAACCATGGTGTTGTATACAATCTAGGAAAAATACCCTTTTTGGTCCTTTAAGTTTACCCCAAGGTCCATTTTGGTCCTTTATCTAAAAAAAGTGTCAAACTGGTCCTATAATTCTTTCAAAAGGACCATAGGAGTCCTTTCCGTCCAAAAGGCACAAACGGACGTTTGGTTTGCATGCGTGGCAGGTGACATGGAATGTTATGTACACCATCTTCAAGCTGCTTCCAGAAATCCTCAAATTCTAGGGTTCACACATTGCATCTCAATTTTCCCATTTTGAATTTTAAATTCCCTCAATATGATGAAGGAAGCATCATCAGAGATTCGGTCTTCGTACGATTGCAATAGAGATGGAAGCTTAGATGGAAAGTTGCAATGGAGACCTATATGTGGTTGTGGAGAATATGCGGTTCTTCGAAGGGCTACCACTGTCACAAACTTTGGAAAGCAATTCTGGGGTTGTCGTCATTACAAGGTAAGCATGAAATTAAAATGGGTTTTCATATATTCTTGTTCTGATAGTTCCTGCAATAGCTGAGATGAATCTGGATGTCACCATTACAGGGTTCATCTGAATCTGGGTGTGGATACTTTCAATGGTTCTTTGATGATGTGGTGGATGAGAAGGATCAGTTTATAAAGAAGCAGAATAATAGGTTGGAGAAGCTGCAAAATGAGCTTGATGGAGCAAAGATGGAGATACATCATCTAAAGGAAAGGAAGGGTGGGCTGAAACATAAGATAATGGAGTTACAAATTGAAATGAAGAAGATGATGAATTCTCAGAAAAAATGGAAAAGATTCTTCTTTATTATGTTAGTTGTGGTAATTTAGATGATGTTGTAATAGACTGTTGAATTGAGATTATATGTAATAGAGTATCATATGTAACATAGTCTCAATTTGAACATGGTATCATTATGAATTTGAATTTTTGTATCAACTTGAATTTTTGAACTAGTAGCATTTTGATCAATGTAACATACTGTAAAACATACTGTAGCAATTTTTGTATCAATGTAGCATTTTGATCAATGTAACATACTGTAAAACTAGTAGCATTTTTGTATCAATGTAAAACATAATGTAACATATTGTAACTAGTAGCATTTTGATCAATGTAACATACTGTAGCAATTGAAGATAGGTAACAACATATAATTATAAGGTGGTGGATACCACTAAGTTGCATACAAAAGAACCTGATATTACAGGTCCAATCAAAACAGCCTGATATTACAGGTAAAAAAAAACAAAATAGCTTGATATTACATGATAAAAACAACTTAACATAACCAATTTTAATATTACAAGTTAACAAAACAACATAACAACTATAGGTCCAATCCTAATCCAAAACATACATAAAAGTAAACTAAAGTTTCCACTTTGGTGCTGCTCTTTTAGTTGGTGTTGTCCTTCTTGTTGTTGGACCTACAACAGTTCTTGATGCCTTTAACCTCGTTGTTGGACCTGGTGGGACAAATGGTGCATTTGGCCTTCTAACTGACAACTTTTTGGATGATTTATATTGAGATGGCTGAGAAGCTTGACCAGGAACTGACTTAGATGCTTGAGATGCCACTGGTACAGATGCCACTGGTACAGATGCCACTGGTACAGATGCCACTGGTACAGATGCCACTGGTATAGATGCTTGAGATGGTTGAGAAGGCACTGGTACTTGTGGTACAGATGGTGCTTGTGGTACAGATGGTTGAGCTGCATGTGGTACTTGTGTAGTAGTTGTCTGACTAGTAGAAGGCACCTTACAAGTAAGCTTGTTGTGACCTACCTGCTTACACCTGCTACACTTTATAATGAATCCCGTTCTTCTCATCTTTTTATCAGTACCATCTAGCTCACCTTGCTCTAAATTCCTCCTTTTCTTTGGCCTTCCAGGCATTTTCCTGAATTTGGGTGGCATAACATCAGGGTACTCAGTTGTAACCCATAGGTTTGAGCCATTAACAGGGAATATGACAGGTTTGTACACTTGCAAATATCTAGATTTCCTGTAATAATCAGGAATGTATTCATCAATCCTATGGTTCCTATTCTTGATTGCTGCAAGTGAATGAACACATGGTAGGCCTGTTAGCTCCCATCTTCTGCATGAACAGATTTTTTCCTTCAAGTTTACAGTGAATTTTTCAGCAGAATTTTCCAGATGCCTCACTTCAAATATATACTCATCAGACATCCTAACACAGAAAAATGGACATTCCAAATTAAGACATCAAATGGACATTCCAAAGTCAGACATTCTAACATAGAAAAAATGCTTGTTTTAATAATTTTACCTGGGAAGCACATGTTTGTGAATGAACTTGTTTTCTCAACCTTTTTCATAATGTTTGGAAACACTTCTACATCTGTCAATTTCTGAAACCTCATCCTGTTTGTAGCCCATCTCTCCATCATGTATATCCTAATTTCTTCCACCATGGTTATTAATGGTTTGGCCCTTGACTCCAAAATAACACTATTAAAGGATTCTGACATATTATTGAGAACTGCATCGCATTTGTTATGAGTCTTGAAGTATGATCTGATCCAAAACCTTGGAGGGGTAGACATCATGTGCTTGTATGCTTCTCCATTGATATGTTTCATAACTTTCATCTCTCTTTCCCAAGCTTGGTAGTAAGTTGATTTGGATGCCTTCCATATAATTTCCTTTAGTTTTTTTCCTGGAAATCTCTTCCTAAAGTTGTTGTAGAGATGCCTAACAAAAAATCTTTGTTCAACTGTAGGCAGCAGTTCCTCCATTGCAGGAAATAATCCCTGGGTCATGATATGTATAGAATTTAATTATTAAACATGAGAATACCAGGATAAACATGAGAATTTAATTATTAAAAATACTAATCAATTGAGAATTAACAATAGAGTCATACCTTTTGTTGATCAGAAATAAAAGTGTATGTGAGACACTCTTCTCTTCCACCTAGATCACCAATAAGCAGCTCCAAGAACCATGTCCAACTTTCCTTGTTTTCACTCTCCACTACTGCATATGCTATTGGTAGCATTTGATCATTGGGATCTCTGCCTATGGCTGACAGGATTTGACCTCCACAAAGCCCTTTCAAAAAACATCCATCAAGCCCTATGAAATGTCTACTTAACCTGAAGCTTTCCTTACAAGCTTCCAAGCATATGTAAATCCTTTTGAAGTGTAATTTCTGAACACCACTACCTTCTTGAGCTGGTTGGACATGTACTTTCACAGTTGACCCTGGGTTAGATCTTAAAAACTCATGTGCATAGTCATAAATCCTTGTATAATCCCCTAATAATGACCCATCAACCATGTCTCTTGCTGCAAACCTAGCCCTTATAGCCTTGGTTTTGTTGACCCCCACATTCCACTTCTTCTGCACCTTTTCCTTAATGTCCTTAAGCTTCATTCTAGGGTTGGTTTTAAGTGCATTCTGCAACCTCTTGCTAAGCCATTTAGTCTTCAACAACTTCACATTATATTCTCTACTGCAATTATGGGTGTCTACCACCTTTCTTAGTTACCAAGTATCCTCAACATCCAACTTAGCCCAATAACCTTCCCATTCACATCCATCCTTACACCTAACCCTAACCCTTATCTTGTCATTTCTGATGTACTTTAAATTTCTGCCAGATTGGACTGCATAAGAGGTAACTGCTTCCTTGATATCTTCTTTTGTACTAAAATATGTACCCACTTCCCATTTGTAATTGGACATATCCTTTAGAAGCTTGAAAATGGGATACTTCTTTCTCTTGGTAGTATTGCTATCTTCACTATCACATTCACTTACAAGATCCTCACTTTCATTATCACTTCCTTTACTATCTTCTTTATTTGCTTCAGTTTCACACTCATCAGTTACATCATCCTTACCTTCTTCCTCTTCCAAGTCAGTATCACACTCATCGGTTTCATCATCAAATACAACCTCCTTTGCACTATCATACTTGAAGCTACTATCATCAGAGCTATCATCATCAGAACTATCATCATCATTCTGTCCAACAGCATTTTCACTTGCCTCCTTCTGTCCAACATCATCTTCACTTGCCTCATTCTGTATAACAACATCTTCACTTGCCTCCTTCTGTCCAACAGCATCTTCACTTGCCTCCTTCTATATAACAACATCTTCACTTGTCTCCTTCTGTCCAACAACATCCTCACTTACCTCATTTTGTCTAACTGCATCCTCACTTACCTCATTTTGTCTAACTGCATCCTCACTTACCTCATTTTGTCTAACTGCATCCTCACTTACCTCATTTTGTCTAACTGCATCCTCACTTACCTCATTTTGTCTAACTGCATCCTCACTTACCTCATTTTGTCTAACTGCATCCTCACTTACCTCATTTTGTCTAACTGCATCCTCTTCCATTACATTCAGAGGTGTCTCATCTAAAATAACTTCACTCTCATCAACATACTCAGGCTGTGACAATGGGTGTTGAATAAAGACTTCAACACTTAAATGAACCCTATATAGATCAGCAATCTCTAAGGCCCCTTTGTCATCAAACAACAGATTCATTCCAGCAGTTGGATCCCTATAGTATATCTTCTCTATGGCTGGGTAACCTAGTTCCTTAATAGCACCCAATAACTCAAAATAACCCCACATATCAGCATCTACTCTCAAATCAGCAATCTCACCTCCTTCGTACACACTCAAGTCCTCACTAACAAATTGACCATTGTGGTGTATCGTAATATTAAGAATTTCCTCCATTACACACAATGCCCTAAATAGAGAGATGAATTTCAGAGAAGGGAGACGAATTTCAAGGAAACCCTAACTATGAAAATAGAATTCTTGCAGAAACTTACCTCTGATGAGAAGTATGGTTTCACCTTCAAGGAAACATGCAATGTTTTGAATGAGGAATTTGTCTTCGCTCACGTTCTGCTCGCTCGCGTTTCACCTTCTCAGTCTTCTCAGTTGTGGAATTGCCAACAAAAATAGAAAAATGTTTTGATCTTTGTTTCAAAATGAAACTGATGAGTGTCAAACTTACTTGTAAGTGGAATTGCCACATGCAATTTTTCTAAACACACGTGTAATGCCACATAAGCGCTGCCATTAAACATGACTAACGGAGTGGATGGAAAGGACAAACGTGGTCCTTTTGAAAGAATTATAGGACTAGTTTGACACTTTTTTTAGATAAAGGATCAAAATGGACCTTGGGGTAAACTTAAAGGACTAAAAAGGGTATTTTGCCTACAATCTATATATGATTCTATATCGATGTTATCTTTGATTTCATATTATTATTGAGATTTGAATTGATGTTGAGAAATAAGGTTCCAATCTTGATCTAAGATGAACATTTGTTAGATTCTAAATGTTAGACATAGATTTAGGTTTAACATTCTCCGAAAGTATCAGCTCTTAATGCACCATATTATTTGATAGGTTTAGAGATCATCGATTAAACAATACAGTTGGACCTGGAAAACCTGTTAGATATAACTGAGTTTGATAATTAATATCACCAGATGTTTAGAAATAAACTCTTTTGTGAGTGATACACGATGATATTGATGATTGTGTAAATTTTATACAACTGATTGGTAAATTACATACTATGTCGGTGGATGAAATCTAATACTGAAAAATTTTCATATCTCTCAAAATCCATTTTTCATTCGCTTGTTTTAAATTCTTCAACTTTAAACTTTCAGACCCTTGAAAACTTGAGCTTAAAAATATATTGAGTGTTGAACGACATTGATATCGCACTAATCCATGTTGAGACGATAAAAATTATATACTTTTGCTTGTTGCTTTACCATAACAACAAAATAATGGTGTTTCACGGGATTGGTGTTTAGATATTAAAAGCATCACAATATTTATATCTTTTAAAGCTTTCACTACAACATTTTTGGCCTACGGCCATGCTAAATTTTTCCACAACTCAAAAATTGTGGCCACATACAAGCTTTGCCCAGAGTTTTCAAATCATAGACATATGTTTTGAAATATTGAATCCGGAGTGTGAAACTGTGGCCTTTTCTTCAATTTCCACGGTTAAAAAATCACACTTATATTTAAGCCACAGTTAAGAAACTGTAGATAGTTTAAGCCACAAAGAAAAACCACATCATTGTAATCTTCACTTCAAACTGTGGCCCAAACCCAAAAAAATATACCCTGCCAGAATTTCCCTCTTTTTTTAATTCCCTCTCATCAATTTTTTTTTCTAATTTTTTTAAGATTAAAAAAATGAAATCTGGGCCGAACCAGGTCAAATCGAACCTGAAGCCCTTAACCAAACCGGGTTGTAAAAGTACAAACCCTAACTCCTTCCTCTCTTTCGCCTCCCACGATCTCTCCTCTCCCTCATCATCCTTGTGTCTCTCTTTCACCGAACATAAAAAAACCATTGAAATCAAACTCCAAACCTTCAAGAATCGTGAAACCCAGAACATAAACTCTTCATATATTTCAACCCTTCTCATGAATTTTGCAATTGAAATTTCTCAACACAAACAAAAACGGCGGATCGAATCCATCCCCAATTCGAAAACCTAGGTTGCGAAAACCCCTAAATCTACAAATCAAACCTCTAGTCCTTCACCCCACATGAAAATTTGCGACTCAGATGTATTCGTAGTTATTTTTTAAAATTGTTTGCATTATGCTGCTTTTTAATTTATAAAAATTTATGGTAACATTTGAATCTCATGTTATACTCTCAATGGACTCAGTAAACTCATATATTTCCTGGGATTTTTCTTTAGTACAAGGCAAGATAAATATGGTATTGTTGCTACCATTTTTTTGTGCATGCAAGTTGTCATGATATTCCTAAGACATCCTTTTATAGAAAATTTGTTTTTATTTATTGTCAGGATATTGGATTTACTTTGGAGTTTGCAAGTCCTAATGGGGACAAGACTGTAAGTTTGAACGGCATTTCTGTATTATACTCTAATTTGGTTGCTTTAGATTATCAGAAGCCTTGTTATTCTTATCTTCGATCTGTTAAGCACATACGCAGTCCCTGTTCTCCATTATTCTTCTCTGTATTGTGTTTTTTTTCTCTTAACCTATGTTTTGGAATTTTTTCATTCTCATGGTGGTTGATTGGTTGACACAAATGATGTTTCCTTACCGCTGATACGAGTCTTACCAAGTGAGTTTGCCATGTCTGTTGCAACTTGTATGCTTGCTTCACTATGCATTTGATGTGTAAATAATTGTCTTTAATTTTATACATGATAATTTTATGGGGAACTTCTGCACATTAATGGCTGGAAGCTATAAACTGATATGGGACAACACACATTCAACTTTTTTTAGAAAGGTATTTATCATGTCTCTTTGTCCCATTTTTGATAAGTTGTCTGATATTTTTCGTTCATATTTTGTGCACTACAAGTTTGTTAGTTTGAAAAAACTTAATTTATAATAAATATTTGACATACACACTAATATGCCTTATTCTCTTTCCTTGGTTTCAAAAGGTCAAATACACGATCGTTCTGCTTTTTGCATCTACCATGATGACTAATAAGGAGTATGGAGTACTGATATGCCTTATGAAGCACAAACGCGAGTGTGTATCCCTCCTTGTGCCTCCAAGATTTTGAATTTGTATTTTTTTACACTATTGATTTTTATTTTGAGCTAGGAAACAACTTTTGTGGTGCTTAATCTTATTGTCTATGGAAAAAAGAAGGAAGCTTTGCAATATGCCCAAGATGGTCAATTATGGGGACCTACACTTGTTTTTGCTTCACAACTTGGTGAATAGGTATATTGTCAAAAAATTTAGTGTTTGATACTATACTGAATTAATGATCCTAAACATGAGCTAGACAATCTCTTATAAGTCTTCATATCCTTTTTTTTTATTTTCCTTTATTAGGGGAATGACTTTGGTACATGTTTACACCATAATTCTATGTTGATACAGTGAAACAAATGGCACTGCATCAACTGGTTGCAGGGCCTCCTTTGCATACATTATGGCTTTGGCTCTAATATTCTATTTTTTAAGGAACAATAGCTTAAGTTAATATTATTTATAAGTTTGAACCTACCTAATGAAGTATATGGATGTTTTATTTGAGCCTAGTACATTTTATAAAATTTTGACCAACTCTGAGATATAAAGTTATGTGCATTATATAATATCCTGATTTCTTAATATTCTGGTGCTAGGTCTCAAGGTTACGAAAAGAAGGAACTAGAAAGACCACTCTCGCAATCGGTGATGGTGCCAATAATGTTGGCATGATACAAGAAGCAAATATTGGTGTCAGAATCAGTGGGATTGAAGGTATGCAAATCAGTGGCTCACATGACTGTCTCTTTAAGAATCATTGACATACATGATGGTCTCTTTAAGAATTATTATGTCATAAATATCACTACATATGACCTGTATCTAAATATTATAGCCTAAATATTATATAGTTTTATCTGAATTTTGATTAGCTAAATTTTATTGCAATATGGAAAATGATTGGTAAATTTTTTGAAGTTCAATCATTGTGACACACGCCTCCTTAAATCTGCATGTATCATTTTGTTGGATGTGCTACTTAGAGATGTTTTGTAGCTGCTCCTTAGAACTGTCTAACATTTTATGTATGATTTGTTGTGCGATGTTCAGTGACATTGGTTGTGCATACTCTAGTGGAACAAAGAAATCATCGTATGGGTTTTCTAAGAAGAAAGAAGGATAAACAAATGTTGTTGCTGAAGGAAGAAGGGTTAGACCTCCAAGAAGACTTCATCAGCATCAACAACAGGTTACTTCAGTAACTCTAGTCATTAATATAGCTCTGATTGTTGTTTCCTATCAGAGAGCACCTCAGCAAAGTAATCAAGGGCAAGGTCAGAAGAAAGAAGCTTTTGATCCTATTCCGATGATCTATGTAGAATTTTTTTTCTGGATTTGAATCAAAAGAAATTAGTGCAAACTAGGCCTCCCCCTACTATACCTTCAACTTTACCTTGGTATTATAAAGCTGGTATAGACTTGCGCTTTTCATCAAGGAGGCCCTAGACATAATATTGAAAACTATTATCAATTGAAGTCTGAAGTGCAAAAGATGGTAAGATCTGGTCTCTTATCTTTTAAAGATATTGGTCCCAACGTGAAGGATAATCCACTACCAAACATGGAAGTGGAAGTGCTATAAATATGGTTCCTTATTGTCCTGGGGACTTCAGGATTTTTGATATCAATATGGTCATAGGTGATTTAGTGAAGATGCATGCTAATCTCTGTGAGTTCAGCTATTATACACTCAATCATATGGGTTATAGTATTTGTAGTTCAGATATCCATGGATGTGATAAGGTGAGAGTTGATCTTTAAGAGATGATGGATGAAGGTCTCATCCACATAATTAGACCAAGGGCTGAATATGAAGAAGAGGTGAATATGGTTTATGGATGTCCTGAAATTTTTTGGATTTTTGATGTATACTATATGGATGATGATCTGGTACAACTGCACGCCACATTTTGTCAGATGGATGGCCAAGAGGTACATCATTATGTGTCCTGTCAGATATTCTATAGGGATTCTCGTGGTTGTTCTATTGTAAGAAGAGGTGTTTAATTGATGTTAGATAAAGGTACTATCACGGTCACAGGCAACAAAGATGATTATAATGGAGTTAATATAATTGAAGCTTACTCTGTTGAGGCCATGTCTGATGATGAATATGTTTCTGCTGATGAGTTCTTTTCTTCTGATAAAGGTATTTTTTCTGATAATGATTCTATGATTCCTGAGTATGCTGAAGAAGCAGGGGTGAATGTCATTGTGCCATATTTTGGTGTTCCCGCTCCTTTAGATATTACATATCGCATCAAACTTGTTGTTGCTCCCGTAGTTATTTGTCTGCCTGGTCCCGTCCCATATGAATTAGATAAAGTTGTGCCTTATAAGTACAATGCAACTATTCTGGAAGATGGTGTGCAAATTCCTATCCAACCTTTATCCCATGTTGAGAATATTGCCGAAGCTAGTTGGGTAACTCGTAGTGGTTGTGTCTTCGCCCCTTCCTTTCAAGGAGATGTTAATTATGTTAAGAAGGTGGTTGAGAATGATGAAGCTAAGAAAGTGGTAGGAGAATATAGTGGTGCCGCCTTGGAAAAGGATGTTGATGATCTGTTAAAAATCATCAAGATGAGTTATTACAAGACTGTGGATCATTTGTTGCAAACTCCATCTAAGATTTCCATTTTGGCGTTGTTAATGAACTCCTCATCTCATCGAGAATCTCTGATGAGGGTGTTGGATCAAGCTTTTGTTGAAAGGGATGTGTCTCTGGATCAGTTCAACAGTGTTGTGGGGAATATTACGTCTTGTAACAATCTGAGCTTTTGTGATGGCAAATTGCCTGATGAAGGGAGAAACCATAACCTGGATCTGCATATATCTATGAATTGTAAGAATGACTCTGTAATACGGTGGGAGAACTGACTTGATTTTACATTTTATCGCAAATGTTACGGATAGAAAGAGTCGCCACCGACTTTTCTTTTATCCAATAAGGAAAGGGTGAAAAGAACAGGAAAGACTTTCAATTTTGAGTTCGGGGGTATGTTATGAAAAGGGAAGGTGTTAGCACCATTTTCATCCGTAGTTATCTACGGGCTCTTAATCGCTAGCTCACTTATTGAAAACACTTTGTGTCATGTGTTTGAAAATATTTTGAAAAGTCGCCAATGTAAGGCGAGACTTTGTAATAATTTTCGTATTTGTTCTAGAGAAAGCATACAAAACGTTTGTTTGAAAATATTTTTGAAGAGTGTAAGTGTGTGAAAAATGTTTTTTTGTTTTCAAATGTTTATGAGAAAGCGATTAACAGTGGTCTACCTACTCAATTTATTTCTTGTACTTTCCTTCTCCTTTAGATAGTGTTATCCGATCATTAGTTAGTAGGAAGCTATATTGTTGGATGTGAAGTGACAGGCGTGGATCATCGTACAGTCATCGAAGGCAATTGGTAAGGACGCTTTAGAAATTTATCATTAAGGGACTATATCATTTACCGAAGGCAACATCGAAAGTATTATCGAGGGACTATGATCTTTTTTTCGAGGGACTTTGCTAAAGCTTCCCCACTTTCGAGGGACATGACTATTTTCCGAAGGCAACAAGGGAGGTTACCCTAGAGGTGCAAGTATGCGAGTGTATTATGATTCATTTATGTTTATCTTTGAAATTAGGGTTATCTATCGTTTGTTTTTATCTTGCCATACAAGACTTAATTATAAATAATAACATAGCAAAATAAGAAAGCGGTAAATGTGCGGAAAGTAAAAAGAGAAAAAGTAAAACTCTAGACTGTTACAATGCTTCGGGGCAGTTATATAATGAAAATGCATAAAGTAAATCCTAATTACTATTACAAACCGGGAAACAATTACATAATCGAAAAAAGTGCGAGAATAGTAAACTACGCAAAAATGTAAAAATAGAAAAAAGGAATGCGAACATGTTTTTCGTGATTTTTGATAAAAAGGTTTTAATGATGATTAACCCTAAAAAACCTAATTAATTTTAATTAACTAAAATGATTAATTAAATTAAAAACCTAAAAACCTAATTTAATTAGGTTTTTTAAAAAAAGGTGTTGAAGAAAATAATAGGTTTTGAAAGAAATTAGGTTTTGTTTTAGTTTACAAAGGAAAAGAGTATGAAGAATAAAGAATAAACCAAAATTTCCAAGGGTGAGTGTTGAACCCACACCCTTAGCTTTTCCATCCAGCATGCTCACCATTAGGCTAGGTGTGCACCTGTGTCAAGGAATAGAAGCAAGCGCGCTTAGTATGTTAAAAATCTGCAAAAACATGAAAATTATGAAAAATCTCAAAATGCCAAAAGCAGGGATCGAACCCGTGCCCTTGCATGGTAAAGCCTTAGCTCATGCGTTTTAACCACTATGGTGGTGATACATCCATTGTTTAAACTGAAACGAAACATATATAATATAAAATCACATTCCATGACTGGAGAGGCGTCGGAGCCCTAGCTCCGGTTGTCTTCTCCGTTGGCTTATTTTTTGTTCCTCCCCCCCTAAATCGAGGCATGCGAATTTAATGAAATGGCTAGTTTGGGATGAATCGCGCTGATTTAGGAGCTATGAAAAAAATAATGCAAATTGTTATGAACACGGTGGTTCGTGATTTGGCTATTATGGATATTGTTCTTTGGGTTATTCCTGCACCATTAAACCTCATGAACATGTTAGCAAAGTTAGTATGCGAAATAACATAATGAAATAAAAGATATGAAAACCATGCAATGATGAAACCGATGATACATGCTCGTGTGTTTTTGGCCTTTTAGATCGTTATAAATGACCCAAACTTACCATATGATCTACCTGGAATCGATTGGAATGGCTGGTATGTGTTGAAGGTGGCTGAGTCTAGGGTTCTAAGGTTGCCCTAGTTTTGAGTAATTTTGTAAATTTTTTGGAAATTTCTTGCACAAGGTTTCGTGGTCCAGGGTTTGCACGAATGAAGAGAATATATAGGTTAAATTTAGGTCAGAATAACATGGGCTTGGACTCTTATAATAAGCCTTGATCTTATTTTGTTTTATTTTGAATTTTAAATAAATAAAAATCAAAGATAAATAAATAAAAACCAAATGGATGTGCATGAACAATTCTTGAGGTTCATGTGAAGTTTATAACACGTTTGGACCTTGAAATATCAACTAAATAACCCAAAAGTTCAAGTTTGGTCACTTTAAGTTTCATGCATTTGCTCAAAATTTCCCAACTTGCACTAGTCATAACTTTCTCAATATTTGTCATTTGAAGGTGATCTTTGACTTTTTGGAAATCTCAAGATTTCCTATACAATATCTATTTTGATAATTTTTGCATTTGAAGAATTTATCTTGGTGTAAGCTGTCTTGATAAAAAGTGTCTTTTTGTTGACTTTTAAAATGACCTATAATGTATTGGCCCATATCTCTCAAATGAAGCAATTTTTGGACTTGAGCTTAGACAAACAAAGTTGTAGAGAATTGAATTTACTTCAAAATGAGCTTTGTTTGAGGAAAATCTGATGAAGTATGTGCAAGTTATGTTTGGTCAAAGTTCAGTTGACTTCTTCTAAGGAAAACCCTAATTTGACAACTTTTGACTTTTGATGATTTGAGAGTTTGCCTTGAAGAATCATGATAAACCCTTGATAAAATGATTGATGTGATTTCAAAATATTGATGTTGGCCAAAAATCTTGAAGTTTAACTATATGTTGACCACAATTGACTTTTTGTTCAATATAATTAATTTTCAGTTATCTGAGCAATTGATTGAGTAATCTTGTGATGCAAGGCATAAAACTTGGTATGAGAATTCTTGGAGACTGTTGTACCCCAAAATTTTCCCTCTCATTTATCAAGAATTTTCTCACAAGATCTCCTTGGGTTCAAGACTGCACTAGGGTTTGATCAGCTCAAGACACCTCCTTAGGCATTGATGACCAAAATTTAGGGTTTGAGTTTGCAAAAGGATTTTTGAACTATCAATTCTTCATATGACTTTCATGAACCATTATGGACCCCCAAGATTACT
Source organism: Vicia faba (assembly GCA_948472305.1). Lineage (NCBI taxonomy): Eukaryota > Viridiplantae > Streptophyta > Magnoliopsida > Fabales > Fabaceae > Vicia > Vicia faba. Next base: position 1,100,520,016 of record OX451735.1, read on the forward strand.
CATGTCAAGGTTCAAGCCTTGGATCACACTTTTGATCAGTCAATTGAATAATTGACCTAAAAATCAACTGTATTGGGGAAAAAGTCAACCATGACTAATTTATAGTCAAACCTCATAATTTTTTATCCACATCAACATATTAAACCCATATGTATCATTTGATCAATTTTGGACCATAATTTCTCAAGAAGTTTGGTCAAATCTCCCAAAGGGCAAAATGGTCAAAATTAGGGTTTTGACTGGGAAATGGCAATTTCTGATTTTTGACCTAACCAATGGTCAATTAGTTTAAGGCATGATCTCAAGATTCCAATTGCATAATTTTTACCTAATAACATGGTTTCAAACATTGCAAGTCCATTGGATTGACAGATGAAATTTGCAGTCAACTTATCAAAAGTCAATTGTATACTGAAAAGTCAAATTTTGACTATTTGGTCAAATTCAAGTGCCAAAGATCACAATTCATTAAAACATGTCAAAATATGAAACTTATTCATCAAGAAATCAAAATGTTAAGATTTCATTTTGAAAAGTCAAAATTTTTAAACTTAGAAAATTTTCGAAGTGTTGAAAATTCATGTTTTTTCATAATTTTGAGCCAAATTTTTACCATGATGCAAGATGATTCAAGAGAAACTTCTAACATGAAAATTTTATATCTCTATTAAATCTACAACTTTGCTTCACACAAATTCTTCCAAAAGTGCTTGGATCTCAAGTTATAATTTTGTGAACATAGGGTCATGAAACTAAACACTTAGTGAAATTTTGCCCTAATTTGGCCAAGATTTTGACCTAACTTCATGACACTTTTTTATATAGTTCCAAGGGTAATCTTTAAAAGAAATTCAAAAATGGGTTTTAGATAACATTGCAAGATTTCCAAAATGTCCAAGAACTCCTTGAGATCATTCTTGAGTAGGGAGAATCGAAGAGATGAAGTTGGTGTTTTGTCACTTGAATTACAAGGCATTTTGTGATGAACAAGAATTCAATTTCAAATCTATGCTGCACAATCTTGTTTTGCAGGCCTATAAACCTCAAGATCTCTCCATAATCAGAAGATTACACTTGCTTTTGAGCTATTATCCAAGTGTTCCAAGCATTGCCCAAGCCAATTTTCCATTTTAGGAAGAAAGTTACCATTCCATTCTTGAAAAGTTGCTTTAATCACAAAGTTAACTTGTCTTGAGCTTCTAACTTTTTCTTTCTGCACACACAACCCCTATAAACCAAAAGCAAGGTGTCTAAGGCCTGAAGAAGCTCAGGACATGCTTGTACAATACTTGAGATTTGTCATTTCACTTTTCTTCAAAAGCAAGTTATAGAGCCATAACCCTATAACTCAGAAGCCTTGAGTGATTTTGTGCTCTAATATTTTCCATACATATTAACAAGTCAATTGCAACACAAGACACGTTTACAAAAGTCCTAAAACACTACCTAGCATCTTGCTGCACAGAACTGCCCAAACTTGACAGTTTTGAGCAAAAACTCACCACCTCCATTTTCACTCATGCGTTTTGAAAACTAATCATCCAAACACCTTCCATACATCATATCAAAGTGATCCAAGCCCTCATTTCCTAACTGTAACTCCTCCATCATCATCCAACATTTTAAAAACTGAAGCTAGCAACTTGACTTGAGTAGGTAGTTCCAACCATACTCAAAGAAAAGTAGGAGTTGAAACACATTCAAGGAGGTCCAGGCAAGCTATAGAAATAATCAGGCCATCACAAAGGTTGCTCAAACTCTATACACGACTCCACCTGCAAGAGCTAAGTTTTCAAACTTCTATCTCTTCATACAGGCATTATTTGAGTTTGACTTGTGAAGATAAAATGTAGACACCATTGCCACGAAGCTGTACATATCCATAATTTACATTTATATGGCCTGAGCTTAGAGAATTTTAGGGTTGAAGTTTTCTGAAATTTTTAGGTTTTGAATTAGGGCTAGAGAAATTCTCATTCATCTTTTATTGTTAGCTTAAGTTGTTTATATGTTTGGATTCATGGGGAAAAATGCCACAACTTTCATGTTTGAACTTTTCATTTTTGTTGAGAGACGAAGAAGATACAAGTCCTTTGGCTGGAGGTTGAAGATGAAGTCTTCAAAACACGTTTTGCCTTACATATTTATTGTTTCGTTTGTATTAACAGATGTATAGCCACCCCAGTGGTAAGGCAGCGCACTGGTAATCAGTAGGTCATGGGTTCGAGCCTCAGCGTGCGCTGCCTTTTGCTTTTTTCTCTGATTTTTTTTTTAACATTCCTCCCCCTATTTCATATTTGTCCCTGGCCCAATTTTATTTTATTTCTTCATTTTTTTATTTTTTTTATTTTCTCAAATATATTTTCTAAATACTAAAAATAATAAAAATACAAAAAATGATATTTTATATTTTGACTTGTTTTATATTATTTTTCCATAAATAAAAATATTTTTTATTCTTCATACTTTATTTATTTATTTAAGTGAATCTTATAAACTTAATTAATATTATATTGTTTATTTATTTTTCTTCACAACATTTAAAATACATTATTTTAATATAAAAAAGGGACTAAAAATATTTTATAATACTACAAATGTTTTCAAGATAAAAAATACCATAGAATATATACTTTTCTTAAACTTATTTTCTTTTGATTAATTAATAGAATTAGGGTTTTATTTTAAAATCTTTTTCTTAATAAATTCAAACTTAATTAACTATTTTCTTTATTTAAATTAGGTTAATACAAAATCTTTTTTCATGAAAAACCAAACAAAATTCATTTTTTTCCCACATTTTGCATCCTTATATATTTATTCATTTTTATACTTTGTATTTAAATTCCTTGTATATTCATGCCAATTCAATATGGTTGTAATAGACTAATTAGGTTTAAATTCTTGCAATCCCCATTTACAAATTTTACACACCCTCCCACAAATATTGTAATAGCGTAGTAACTTTAAAATTCCGCAATTTATCGCTTTATATACAATTGTTAGTAATTAGGGTTTGTATGGAATGACTTAAAACCAATAAATAGAAAACCCTAATTCAAGACTAGATCAAGCATGAAAATAATACTTTTGCACACAAGCACCCCTAGGGTTATTCCACTTGGTTGCCTTATAAATGACCACATTACGCGTGTGAGGTATCTTAGCAAAAACAAGCAAAAATATAAGATCATAGAACCTCAATGACGCTATCTAAGTTTCCTTTCAAAATGATCTTAGCCCCTAAAGAAAAATGATAAGATACCTTGCAATATTGCTAATCATGGTTATACGATGACCCACGCCCGTCCCGTTTACATCCAAAGATAGGGTTGCTTACCAAATCAATGGTAAGACAACAATGTCAAAGGAAAAGAAAATGAACAAGAAAGACATTTGAGTAGGTAGATTTCTCCTAATTACTTGCTCCATTTTAAAACAAACATCCTTGCTATTTTCAAAACAAACACCTACACTTTCAAAACATTTTACAAACTTGAAAACATTTTCAAAAGATCAACATCTTTGTATACATTCTTACGAACGAGAATCATTATAAAGTTTCCCTAAACAATGACCTATTTACAAAATACTTTCAAAAACCACACAAAGCATAATTTCAAACAAAAGCAAGTGATCTAGCAAGTAACTAAGAGCCCATGGAAAACCATGGATGAAAAGGGTGCTAATACTTTCCCTTTTTATAATCTACCCCCCGAACTAAAGAAATAATCTCAAAGGTCTTTCCTGTGCTTTTTCACCTTTCCTTTTGGATAAAAGAAAATTCGGTGGCAACTCTTGCTAACTGCAAAATTTGCAATCAGATGCAAAACACCTAAGTCAGTTCTCCCATCGTATCACAGAACTGACGACTTTGCTGGGGAAGTTCTAAAAGTGGGGTTACCTTAGGGATATATCACATTTACTTGCTTGCATTGTTTGACTTGTATGCTTTACATTATGGTTCTTTGTTTGGGTTTGAATCCTCTACCCGCATTTGAGATACATTATAGGTAAGTAGCAATACATTGTGGAAACTGTGTGGGGTATACCGACATGGTCTAAACAATAGCTACGTTAGTGCGACATATTTGTGGGTACCGGTAGCCTTTGAGTTAATCAAAGAGAATACGGGGTCGCTGAGTGATGTCATGAAGAACTAATAAACTTTTAGAACCTTTACTTGACCAATTTGGCCATTTATGATGTAGTGAGATGACCGGCTTTGGTGCAGTCCAAAGTTGGTAGATACTCGATACTACACTCATTGAGGTTTGGTTTCTTGGGATATTTCGGTCGCCATTAAAGAGGCTTGTGCTGAAACAATGACCAAGGAAACAAACCAGTGATAATGAACTCCTTAGAACCCGATTACTATTACTAGGACATGTTTGAGCCAACTAAACTTCAAGAGGGTAGTTACCTATAAAACTCCATGCAAGCCTAAACCTAAGGATTTGTTTTCTTTGTTTGTATATACATACTTGTACATAACATCATGAACATCATGAACATCATATACATTCACTAACCATTTCAAGGATTTTTGGGATTCATCTTTGTTCTTGTTTTGTAGGATATGGATTCACTTTGCAGGAAAACTATTCAAGTTAATCTTGTAAAGGTCCCTCCACAACTTAGGGAGCTAGCTTCAAGGATTCCTGAAAACTCTCCATTCACCGAGAGACATGGTCGCCTGCTCAACTTGGTCACCTCCAACACAGATGAGGACATGATGAAATTGCTCTTTCAATTCTTTGATCCTTTACACCACTGCTTCACATTTCCTCACTATCAGCTTGTGCCTACTTTGGAAGAATTCTCCCGACTCTTGAGAATTCCCATTCTCAATCAACTACCTTTCAACGATACGGAAAGAGACCCAAAGCCAAGAGAGATTTCTCAAACTCTACACTTGCACTCATCTGATGTCATAACTCATTGGGAAACAAGGAATGGTGTCAAAGGTTTCCTAGAAAAGTTCTTGTTTGAGAAAGCCCAAAGCTGTTGGAATTCTTTGGATCTGCAAGCCTTTGAGGAAATTGTGGCTCTCCTCATCTATGGGATGGTGTTGTTTCCAAATTCCAACCAACTTATAGATGTGAACGCCGTCAAAATCTTCATATCTCACAACCCGGTGCCTACATTACTAGGGGACATCCTACACTCTTTTAACACTCTCACAATGAGGAAAAGAGGTGTCCTTATGTGCTTCACTCCTCTCTTGGAAAGATGGTTTATTTTGCATCTTCCCCAATCTTTATTAAAGAATGAGAAAGGTTCAAGGTGGTCACAAAGGTTGATGACGCTCAAACATTCAGACATTCATTGGTGCTCCCGATCCGTAGAGAATGTTACTATTTTCGACCGTTGTGGAGAGTCCCCTAATTTCCCCTTACTTGGCATTAGGGGAGGTATCACCTACAACCCCTGCTTAGCTTTAAGACAATTTGGTTACGCCCGAAGGGATGGCCCGCACGAGATGCTGATTCAAGGTTTGGTATTTGACTATGACAACGATGATCAAGGTCTTCGCCAGAGATTTATCCGAGCTTAGAGGATGTTAAACAAGGTAGATAGCAAGACTTTGGGGCATAAAAATTCCATCCCTCTTGATCCTTACCTCAAATGGGTACGAACTCGTGCTCAGAGTCATGATGCCTTACCCCTCCGTTCTCCCGGTAATCATTGAGCCTGTCATGAAAGGAGATGTTCCATACACTATCCTACATCCTGACATGCCTACCTCTCTTGAAGACCTACAAAGGGATTGGATACAACTCAAGGGGGAGCGAGATACCTTCCAAGCCCAATTCTACACAAGTGAGAAGAAGGTTTTGGAACTCACTAGGTTACTTCATGAGGAGAAGACTCTGAATGCCTACATTGCACCAAAGAGGATGCGCACTACCTTTTTATCTTAGAGTTTCTTGTATTTGTTTTAACCAAGAACGCATTATTGTACTCAAGCTTTAATCTATTAATATAACGTGTGTTTCTTTTTTGTCTAAAACGAATTTGAATCTTAAAATCCTTGAAATCATTGCATACGCATTTACCATTCATCATAACATAAGCAGGTTTCTTGCAACAAGTCTCCTCATCTCTCTACTGTTTATTTCAGTAAGATGGATCTCGAGCAAACGGTGAAGGATCTCCAAGCTCAGAATGCACAGTTTCAACAGTTGTTCTTAACTCTGGCCAAAGGACAAGAAGAGTTGAAGACTTTGCTGGCTGAGGAAAATAAAAAGAAGACAAAGAAGATAGCCAGAGTTCTAAACATGGGAAGAAGGTTCCAAGGGCAGCAAGAAGAGCCCTAGAATTTGCAACAACATCCGGTAAGAAAGACAACAAAGATGGGAAGGGCAAGGAAACAATTGTCCATTCGGAATCAGAAGAGGAAGAGGAAGAAGAAGACTATTATGAATAACAATACCCTACAGCTGATGACAAGTATAAACATCTTGAAAAGCGTTTGAGTGCAATGGAAATCCAAAAAGTGTCTGGCTTAGACTTTGAGGAGTTGAGGTTAGTATCGGGAATTGTCATTCCTCCATAATTCAAAGCACATATGTTCACCAAATATGATGGAGTTTCATGTCCTAAAATGCATCTCCGGTCTTATGTAAGGAAAATCCAGCCCTATACCACTGACAAAGTTTTATGGGTACACTTCTTCCAAGACAGTTTGTCTGGAACTCAACTTGATTGATTTTATCAGTTAGAAAGAGCCAACGTTCATAACTGGGAAGATCTTGCTGCAGCCTTTTACAAACAATACCAATACAATGCTGATCTTGCGCCTACCCGTACTCAACTTTAGAGTATGGCCATGATTTCCAATAAAGGCTTCAAGGACTATGCGCAAAAATGGAGAGACTTGACTGAAAGAGTTCAACCTTCCCTATCTGAAAGATAATTAGTAGACATGTTTTTAGGTACCTTGTCCGGTCCCTTCTTCAATCACCTAAATGGGAGTTCATCGACGAGTTTTACTGAACTGATATTGACCGGAGAGAGGGTAGAAGCTGGGATAAAGAGTAGAAAGATTCAGAAAGATACATCCTCTGCTGTTATAAGGAAGCCATTTATCGGAAAGAAAGAAGTGGTTGCTGTTTGTGGTACTGTGGGAGAACTGACTTGGGAGTTTTGCGTTTGATCACAAATATTGCGGTTAGTAAGAGTCACCACCGACTTTTCTTTTATCCAAAAGGAAAGGTGAAAAAGCACAAGAAAGACCTTTGAGATTGTTTCTTGAGTTCGGGGGGTAAATTATGAAAAGGGAAGGTATTAGCACCCTTTTCATCCATGTTTTCCATGGGCTCTTAGTTACTTTCTAGATCACTTGATTTTGTTTGAAATTGTGCTCTGTGTGGTTTTTTTAAAGTATTTTGAAAAGGCGCCATCGTTTAGGCAAACTTTGTAATGATTCTCGTTTGTAAGAATGTATACAAAGTGTTGATCTTTTGAAAATGTTTTCAAGTTTGAAAGGTATTTTTGAAAGTGTAGGTGATTATTTTTGAAAATAGCAAGGATGTTTGTTTTGAAATGGAGCAAGTAATTAGGAGCAATCTACCTACTCAAATGTCTTTCTTGTTCATTTTCTTTTTCTTTGACATTGTTATCTTACCATTGATTTGGTAAGAAACCCTATCTTTGGATGTAAGCGAGACGGGCGTGGGTCATCGTATAGCCATGATTAGAAATGTTGTGAGGTATCTTAGCATTTCTTTTTGAGGGACTAAGATCATTTTGAAACGAAACATTTATAGCGTCATCGAGGGACTATGATCTTGTATTTCGATTGTTTTTGCTAAGACACCCCACATGCATAACATGACCATTTTTTAGGCAACAAGTGGAGTTAAACTTAAGGGTGCATGTGTGAATAGTGTGTTTAATTTGCATGCATTTAATCTTTGATTATGGTTATCTACTTGTTGATTTTATCTTACCATACACACCCTAGTTACTAACATTTGTATTTGAAAGCGTTAAATTGCGGAAAATAAAGTCTTACGCTATTACATCGTTTAGGGGATGAGGGTACAATTTACAAATGGGGATGAAGTAGGAACTTAAATATTACAACCATATCGAATAACCATGAAGGAAACGTAAAAACAGTGTAAAAAGAAGGAAAGAATGCATTTTGAACTATTATGTGTCGACACAAGCTCACATGCATTGACACATAACTTTTCTTGCCTCTGTATTTCCAAATCAACATAGTATGAGTCGATACATAATGGTATGTGTCGACTCATACACTGCATGTGTCGACTCATGCGTGCTTTGTGTCGACTCATACATTGTTTTATCCTTCTGTTTTGGGCCTGTAAAGCATTATGTGTTGACTCATAAGGCTATGTGTCGACTCATACGTTGTTTTTCCTTCTGTTTTGGGCCTGTAAAGCAGTATGTATTGACTCATAAGGCTATGTGTCGATTCATACTGTAATTTTTTCTACTTCAACATTGTCTTGCTGCATACATGGGTTAGTTTTCCACACATAATGAAAAGAATGGAAGATAAACAAAAGGTTAGCTTCAAGGACAATGGTTACTACATTTTATCTTCACAAATGAACCATTAATGATGCTTGTATGAAGAGTTCAAAGTCAAGAAAACTTACCTTGAAACTGAAATTTGTGCTTTGAGTTTGAGTTGCTGTATGGGCTGTTGTTGAGCTTGGGAAGTGATGAAAGTGATGTTACAAAAGTTTTTCTTGTGTTTGAACAACTTTTATATGATGTATGTGGAGTGTTTAGATGGTTGGACAAAATTTTCTAGGCATGAGAGGTTCAAAGGTTTGGACTTTAAAACTCAAGAGTGGAAGTTTTGTGGACTGTTATGGCTTTTGATGGCTAGTTTACAACAAGACTTCTGGCTTTTCTCTATATTTTTCTAACCTTTTTCCAACCTCTTTATCTTGCAAATGCTTCTTCTATTTATAGGCAAGGGGTTTGTGCATATGATCTGATTAGGTTTATAAGACAACATGTTATAGTTTGGTTGGATTACAAAGATCAAACTAAGTCAAGTACTCCATAGTCCCAAGATGAAGTACCAAAGTTGCTGGTATTGAGGAGCTACTTCCCATGATTTATGGTGAAGTATAATCAGCAACCAACAAGGTATGGGCTCAAGACAAACTTTGTATGAAAAGCTTGCTTTTCAAGAATGGCAATGCTGCCTTTATGCCATAAATGGAAAGATCTTTTGGACAATGGTTTAAACACTTGGGTAATAGCTCAAGAGTGGGTGTAAGCATTAAAATATGATGAGATTTGCAAACAAAGAAGTCTGCAACATAAGATTATACAACAAATCATGAGAGTTTTGTTATGTGTTCTTCACTTAGAATGACTTGTAATTCAAAGATGGATGGCCAACTTCAAGCCCTTGAATCTCCTAGATCAAGCATGATAAATTTATGCTCTTGGATGTTTTGGAAAGCTTGAAACATAATCCATAACTTTCATGTTAGCCATTTTGATAAAATCATCTTGGAACTATGTGAAAAAATGCCAAGAAGTTAGGGTAAAATCCTGACCAAAATCTGTTGAAAATTTCTTTTAGTGTTAAATGAAAATGTCATGACTTCATGAATTTGTAACTTGAGATCCCATCATATTTAGGAGAAGTTATGTAAAAAAAATGTTGTAGATATCATGGAGATCTACAACTTTCATGTTGAAAGTTTCTTTTGAATCATCTTGCATCATGATGAAAGAATGGCATGAAGTGATGAAATTATCATGTATAAAAACACTTAGAAAATTTCTAAGTCTTGGGAATATTGACTTTTCAAGTTGAATTTTGACTTTCTTGACTTTCTTGATGATCAAGCTTGATATTCTTGCATGTCTTGATGAAATTTGATCTTTGGAATGTAATGTTGACCAAAAAGTTAAAGTTTGACTTTCTAATATGCAATTGACCATTTTTCCCTTGTGCCAATTCCAAACCTAAGTTGATATATGAGTGTTGCAAGCTTGACGTCATAGAAGATCTTGTGAGAGAATCCTTGAGAAATGAGAGGGAAAATTTTGGGGTACAACAGCTGCCCCTGTTGAATCTTCTTAAACCTGAAGAGTTAGATTTATGAGTCCGCCATTCGTGACTTAAAGGTGAAAGACGATTGAACACTAGAGTGCCCAAAAATTTGCACTCGAAGATGGATGGTGAATGGGCTTATAGACTCCATTTGGAGGAATGTTGGTAAACACTGGAAGAAGTATCAACACAAATTTCTTGTTGATTTATACTAAAACTTGATGTTTTACCTGTGAGAAAAAAGATTTAGTAAAATGCAGATGCATGCATGATGTTTTCTAGATGTGGTATTATGCTAAATGCATTTTGTATGTACATGCTATGATGTATGAATGTGAGATGTATGTTTTTGTCCAGGAAAATAAATCCCTGACTGCTATAGTGGAAATTCTGGGGGGTTGAATCCCTGATTGTCGTTGGGGATGAAGAATATGCGTACCTTCAAACTTTGTTAAAAGGAATGCTTTCGCTGGGGAATATCTCTTGAATGTCAGATGTTATCTGGTCGGATCCAGGTTTCACAATTTGTTGAGGATGAAGTAGTCAACTGCTATCTGGTCGGATCCAGGCTTCACGGTAACTTACTGGAGGAAGAGACGAATTAACTGTTATCTGGTCGGATTCCAGGCTATGCAGAAAATTTCTTGAAATTGAATAGTTATCTGGTCGAATCCAGGCTTCACAATAATTTGCTGGGGATACATAAGTTAACTGTTATCTGGTCGGATCCAGGCTTCACAGTAACTGTTTAAAAAACTGTTATTTGGTCGGGTCCAGGATTTGCAGATTTATGAGGTTGATGAGGTCAATTGCTATCTGGTCGGGTCCAGGTTTCACCATAAACTGTTTGGGGATTTAGTTGTTATCTAGTCGGTTTCCAGGTTTCACAACGAATCTCTGAGGGTAATTGCTATCTGGTAGGATCCAGGCTTCACAATAAATCTCTGAGGGTAATTGCTATCTGGTCGGATACAGGCTTCACAACAACTTGCTTGAAAAGATGAAATTGAAAACTGATATCTGGTCAGATCCAGGTTTCATAGTAATTTGTTGGGGCAGAGGCAAACTCTACTGGGGAAAATATGTTAAACCTTAGTCGGATTAAGTCCAGGTTCTTCTATATCTTTGAAGAGTTAGGCTACTATCTGGTCGGGTCTAGGTTTCATAACATCTTGAAATTGAGATCAACTGTTATCTGGTCGGGTCCAGGTTTCAAATACTCAAACTGTTATCTGGCCGAGTCTTGGTTTCAGCAACTTGAAGAAGTCAAACTATTATCTGGTCGGGTCCAGGATTCAGTAATAACTTGAAAATTATGCTAATATCTAGTCGGATCCAAGCTTCATATTATCTTTTTTTGGAAATAGTAAAGGCTTTGCTGACGGCTTTACTCGGGATCAGGGGTTGTGGCCCTATGATTTGCAATAATCTGAAAGAAAATTCAAGCTGGAGAGTGTAGACTCAATCGGGTAGGACAAACTCAACTTGAGGAGGATACACTCAACTGGGGAGGATAAACTCTGCTTGGGGATAATAGCCTCGGCCGGGGAAGATATGCTCAGCTGGGGAAGATAGGCTCAGCTAGGGAACTTTGCGGTGTCTTGATTGTTGTATGTTAAGGAAATTTGGACTCGGCTGGGGAGTTTTGTGGTTCATCAATTATTATTGGGGAAACAAAACCTGTTGGGGATAATAAACCTTGTTGAGGAGGTGACTTTCCTTTAGGAAGATACCCTACAAGGTTTTAATTTGTAAAAATTAACTTAGCTGGAGAGAAAGCGGCCAAGAGGTTGAGACTCTGGTCGGGGATTATCCTATGCAAAGAGACTTTGTGGGCAACTCCGTTGGAGAAAGGTTTATCGTAGCCGTCCTTTTGGAGATAACGATAATGATAATTCTGTGTGGATATTTCATATTTATTAAAGAGATGCTTGCTGCTGCTGCTTAGCAGGACACATGTGCCAAATAGTTTTTAATTATGTTCATATGCATATGTTCATTCAATTTTTGTCATTGGACAAATTTTCATTCAAAACAAAGACATAAATTTTGCACTTCAAAGTGTATTTGTATTGATATTTTGCCCATGAATAGGCATTTTTGTACAGAGAGACGGAGATCCTAGTAAGAGAAAATCGTCGAAAGGAAAACAAAATTGAGAATAAAAACAAATAGCCGTGTGAAATAATCTCATTTCCTTCCAACTCTACTATTGCCCCAATGTCTTTGAACATCCTTTGCCGTTGATCGAAGTTGTTTGGATTGATCTTGGACTGTTTGGACTTGGACCTTGATGATAAAATTGACTGTATTGATTCCACGGGACATAGTCATACACTTTTAATCCTTAATTTTTGCCTGGATCGCCCTTTCGGGTTTTCAGCCCACCAGGATACCCTTTTTTGCCCAAGTCGCCCTTTCGGGTTTTCAACTTGCCAGGTGTACAATCTTTTCCATATATCCCTAATTTTTGCCCAAACCTTTTAGCTTGCCGGGATGCCCTTATTTTTCTTAGGTGTGTCAACCTAACGGGTCTCTTATGCGTAGTATTTTTTTAACTATGTTCGCATTTATGGGATGTGGGAAATACTCTCCATCCATGGTAGTCAACATCATGGCACCGCCAGAGAAAACTCTATTGACAATAAATGATCCTTCATAGGTGGGAGTCCATTTTCCTCTGGGGTCGCCTTGTGGTAAAATGATGCGCTTTATCACCAAGTCTCCAACTTGATATACTCGAGGCTTGACCTTTTTGTTGAAAGTATTGATCATCCGTTTTTGATACGTATGACCATGGCAAACAACAGTTAATCATTTTTCGTCAATCAAGTTCAGCTGATCCAATCTCGTTTGAATCAACTCGTCTTCGCCTAGGCCTGCCTCATTCATAATCCTTAGCGAGGGGATCTAAACTTCTACTGGAAAAACAACTTCCATGCCATAAACTAAGGAAAAGGGAGTTGCCCCAGTTGAGGTTCTAGCTGAAGTACGGTAGCCATGTAGAGCAAACGACAATATCTCATTCCAATCCTTATAAGTTACTACCATCTTCTGCATAATCTTCTTGATATTTTTGTTGGCCGCTTCGACTGCGCCATTCATTTTTGGTCTATATGGAGAAGAATTGTGATGCTTGATCTTAAAATGAGTACAAAGCTCAGTAATCATAGCATTATTGAGGTTAGTCCCATTGTCGGTGATGATCCTTTCGAGGATACCATAACGGTAGATGAGAATGTGTCTGATGAATCTGGCTACCATATTCTTGGTGACTGAGGCAAACGAGGTGGCTTCAACCCATTTGGTAAAATAGTCGATAGCAACAAGAATTAAGCGATGTCCGTTGGAAGCTGTAGGCTTGATCTCTCCAATCATATCAATGCCCAACATTGCAAATGGCCACGGAGCGGTCATGACATTCAGAGGGATAGGAGGCACATGGACCTTGTCAGTGTAGATTTGGCATTTGTGACAGGTTCTTGAATGTTGATGGCAATCAGTCTCCATCGTTGACCAATAGTAACCTGCTCTTAAGATTTTCTTAGCCATCGCATGCCCACTTGAGTGAGTACTGAAGAGACCATCGTGCATGTCTTCCATAATTTCCTCTGCCTCCTTCTTGTCCACACATTAGAGTAGAGTCGAATCATGGTTGCGTTTGTACAATATCCCGTTACTTAGGAAGAATTTGGCTGCAAATCTTCTCAAGAACTTTCTGTCATTGATAGATGCCCCCTCTGGATACTCTTGTGCTTCAAGGTATCTCCACCTCATGGTACCATGGATTTTTCGCATCAGTGTCAAGCTCATAGCAATGTGCAGGTTCATCGAATCTTTCAATTGTTATCATAGGGGCTTCGTTATCCCATCTGACTTTGAACATTGAAGACATGGTTGCCAAAGCGTCAGCCAACTGGTTTTCTTCCCTAGAGAACTGCTCGAACGTGATCTCTTCGAAGTAAGGAATTGGGGATAGCACAAGTTCCTTGTAAGGGATAAGATTAGGATGTTTAGTGTCCCAATCTCCTTTTAATTGGCTGATCACCAAGGCGGAATCTCCAAACACATCCAAATGCTTGATCCTTAAGTCAATAGTAGCTTTCAGACCTAAGATGCATTCTTCATACTCAACCATATTGTTTGTGCAATCGAAGCATAGTCTGGCAGTGAAAGGAGTGTGGCAACCTTCAGGAAAGATGATCACAACACCAATTCCATTACCTAAGGAGTTGGAAGCCCCATCGAGTACCATGGTCCATCGGGATCCTTGTTCATGTCTGTCATAAGGTCCAGGTTTCGCATAGTCAGTTACCAGCATGATGTTCTCATCAGGGAAGTTGAAGTTTATTGACTGATAATCATCCACGGCTTGATGGGCCAAATGATCTGCTAGTACACTTCCTTTGATGGCTTTTTGAGTCGTGTATTGAATGTCGTACTCAGTCAAGATCATTTTCCATCTGGCTATCCGTCCGTAAATGGCAGGTTTCTCGAAGATGTACTTGATTGGGTCCATCTTAGAAATCAACAAAGTGGTATGAGTCAACATATACTGTCTTAGCCGGCGAGTAGCCCATGCCAGAGCGCATCAAGTTTTCTCGAGCAGTGAATATCTGATTTCACAGTCAGTAAAATTTTTGCTCAGGTAATAAATAGCATGCTCTTTTCGGCCAGACTCGTCATGTTGGCCCAACACACACCCCATAGAGTTCTCTAGTACAGTAAAGTACATGATCAGGGGTCTTCCTTCAACTGGAGGCATGAGAATAAGAGGTTCTTGTAAATATTCTTTGATTTTGTCAAAAGCAATCTGGAATTCATCGTTCCATCTGACTACCTGATCATTCTTCAAGAGTTTAAAGAGTGGTTCACAAGCAGCAGTTAAGTGGGATATGAAACGGGCAATGTAATTGAGATGACCCAAGAATCCTCTGACTTCTTTTTCAGAATGAGGGACTGACATTTCTTGGATGGCCTTTACCTTAGCAGGGTCAACTTCAATGACTTTATTGCTGACAACAAAACCTAGAAGCTTTCCAGAGCATACTCCAAACGTGCACTTATTAGGGTTTAACCCCAGCTTGTACTTTTTCAACCTCTCGAATAACTTTTGCAGGTGATCGAAATGTTCTTCTTCAGTTTGTGATCCGGCAATCATATCATCTACATATACCTCTATATCATGATGAATCATGTCATGAAATAAAGCTACCATAGCCCTTTGATATGTTGCCCCTGCATTATTTAGTCCGAACGGCATGACCTTGTAGTAGAATGTGCCCCATTGCGCAACGAAAGTAGTCTTCTCCATGTCTTTGGGAGCCATTCTTATTTGATTATAGCCTGAGAAGCCATCCATTAAAGTGAAGACTTTATGCTGAGCGATATTATCAATAAATACGTCAATGTATGGTAGAGGGAAATCAACCTTTGGGCTTTCCCTATTCAGATCCCTATAGTCTACGCACATGCGAACTTTCCCGTCTTTCTATGGCACTGACACCACATTGGCAACCCATTGAGGATAGGATGTCACAACTAGGAAACCTACATCGAATTGTTTCATCACCTCAACTTTAATCTTTTCAGACATATCAGGCCTCATGCGACGAACCTTTTGCTTGACAGGCGGACAGTCTTCTTTTGTCGGCAGACGATGAACTACGATGTCGGTATCCAACCCAGGCATATCTTTATAAGACCAAGCAAAAACTTCCACATAATCATGCAACATCTGAACCAACCTGCTCTTGACACTTCTTTCCAAGTTAGCTCCGATCTTGATTTCCTTCTTATCTGACTCAGTACCCAGGTTGATAACTTCAACTGACTCTTCGTGCGGTTGAATAGCTTTTTCCTCTTGTAATAGAAGTCTGGCTAGTTCTCTCGGTATGTCACAATCTTCCTCTCTTTCATCTTTGGCTTGGTTGATAGGACATTCAAAGTCATAGTCGGCAATAGTAGAGTCATTGACAATAGGATCTAGAGTGGATGTGGACCTACAACAGTGTGTGTGTGTGTGTGTGTGTGTGTGTGTGTGTGTGTGTGTGTGTGTGTGTGTGTGTGTGTGTGCATGTAAGATACATGGCTATATTTTTTTTGAAAAATGTATTTGAAATAAAGGAAAGATATGAACACAAATATTTGAATGCAAAAGAGTCCAATGTACTGAATGATCATATGATTAAATGAACATAAATAAAACCATTGACAAATGGACCAAAATGCCCCGGGCCAGGCACATGACTTAAAAGTCATTATTTGAATATTACTTACAACAAGTTTCTGGATTGAAAGAAAAGTAGAAACAAGTAGATTACTCCTCAACGAAGGAGACGAGTACAAAGTCCTTTGTATGCCAATTCTTCAGCTCCATAGTAGCTGGATACACCCAATCTTCAAATGCAGTCTCTTCTTCAGAATCACCCACGACATTGACTCCATGGCTTCCAATGCGGAGAGGTGGCTTTCCAGCACGAGCACGCCTCATTTCCTTCTGAGCTTTGATGGTGAATCCCAAAACAAACTTGTCTGTTTTAAAAGGGATATCGAGGAGTTGCCCCCAAGTATCACAATTTCCTTCTTCAATTCCCGCATGGGCATCCTTGACTGAAACCATCTTCGGTGTGGCCTTGACAACTTTGGACTCATTAGAAGAACATTTAGTAGCAGAAATCATCGGTGGTACAACCTCAAAGGCTGGACATGGGGTTTCAATGAATTCTCCGTCCATATCTACATACTTGAAAGAGTTAAGGTGGCTCACCATAAACTCTTCTTCCCCACAGATAGTGACTATTCTACCCTTGACTGGATATTTGAGTTTCTGATGGAGGGCTGAGGTCACTGCCCCAGTGTGATACGGTGGGAGAACTGACTTGAGGTTTTGCGTTTGTTTTTGCAAATGTTTCGGTTTAGCAAGAGTCGCCATCGACTTTTTATTTTATCCTAAGGAAAGGTTAAAAAGCACAACAAAAACCTTTGAGATGTTTTCTTGGGTTCGGGGAGTAGATTATAGAAAGGGAAGGTATTAGCACCCTTTCTATCCATGGTTATCCATGGGCTCTTAGTTACTTGCTTAGATCAACTTGCCTTGATTTTCAATTGTTTGAAATGGTGCTTTGTGTGTGGGTTTGAAAAATGTTTTTGAAAAGAGGCCAATGTGGTGGCAACCTTTGTAATGATCCATGTTTGAATGTATACAAAGGTGTATGTCTTTTGAAAAGTTTTCAATGTTTTTGAAAGTTGTTTTGAAAATGTGTTGTGAGGTGTGGTTTTGAAAAATAGGCAAGTATTTTTGTTTTGCAAGTTGGCAAGTAACCAAGAGATATCTACCCTAAATTTCTCAAAGATCTTTGCTATGTTTTAACGCTTTTAACAATTTTGTTCCACCATTGTATTTGGTGGACAATCTTGTGTTAGGATGTGAACGGGACAGGCGCGGGTCATCGTTTAGACCATGATTGCAATGGTGCCAAGTATCTTTGGGCAATTTTCCCTTTAAGGGACTTGATCATTTTTTAGGCAACTTTTGAAAGCGTCATCGAGGGACTATGATCATTTGATTGTTTTGTTTTTGCCAAAGATACCTAACATGCAATATGGCCCATTATTGAAGGCAACAAGTGGAGTACCCTAGGGGTGCAAGTGTGATTAGTGTTGTCCATTTTCATGCTTGTTTATCTTGAATTTAGGTCAAACTATTTATTGTTTTTGATTTGCATACAAAACCCTAATTCTAACATGGCATAATTAGAAAGCTTAAAAGTGCGAAATTTAAAGGTCCTAAATTATTACAACACAATTATGGGATGGGGGGTACAAATGTTCAAATGGGGATATTTTAGCAAGAAATTAAACCTAAACTATTACATCCGAATTGAATTTTACAAGGTATTTAATTGCACAATACTTAAATAAAATAAAATAAATATGCAAGATGCAAAAAATGATTTTTATGTGTATGTAAAAAGTATTTTTTATGTGTTAAATAAACAAAAATAAAATGAATTAATTTTTGGTATTTTTATGTTTTTTTTAAGGGTAAAACCCTAATTTTATAAATAAAAGGTATTTATTATATAATATATGCAATATTTATTAATTATGTACAAAAAATATATAAAAAGGAAGTATATTGTCAAAAAGTGATTTTTTAAGTTAAATATTAATAAAAAATAAAATGTATTAATTTTGTGTTTTTTAACCTAAATATACCAATAAATATATAAGTATTCATATTATTTACAAAAAATATTAAATATGTACAAAAAATAAAATATTAAAAATTTACAAAAAAAGTATATTTTTATAAAATGTTTTCAAAAGATAAAACAAAAATAAAAATCAGAAAATAAGAGTGTTTGTATTATTTTTTGTATTTTAAAATAAAAGTATCTATATTTATTTATTTACATATATCAAGTTAGAACAAATAAATACCTAAAAATGCAAAAAAAAGGTGAAAAAAATAATTTTAATATTTTTTATGCTTTGACAAAAATAAATAAGTTAGAAACAAAAATCAAAAGTAAAAAATAATGCAAATAAAATGCAACGGGCTAAGGAGGTGCAAATGTAAAAACATGGTGCAAAAAGGAAAAATGTCACAGGCCCAGCCCAATAGAGGTTGTCTTCAACCTCCAGCACAAAAATGTCAAAAACGCGCGCCTTTCCTTCCTGGTTCAAACATCCTGATTCCTGGACTTTTAGCACAAACTTATAACATGAAAGATGTCAATCATCAAGCCACGATTCCATACATATAAAAAACTTAACTTAACTCTCAGAAATGAGAGAGAATTTCTCCATCCCTAATTCTTAACCTAAGTTTTTGTCAATGTTCAGGTCTTAAATTCTCTCAGCATATGCAATATAAATGGAAAGTGAGGATATGTATAGCTTCATGGCTATGAGTAGAACATTTTTCATTCATAAACTTAAAGCTAACTCTTCCTAGATTGAGAGATAGAAGTCCATGAACTTACCTGTTCAGCTTGGATCGTGTCTGGCAATGGAGGTACTTTTAAGGCAAGGTGAGGATTGGTACAGCTTGCTTGAAGTCCAGGGATGCTATTCCAACCTTTAGCTTGCTTTGAAACCAAGTGAATCAAGCTATGGCAATCAACCTGCAAAATAGAAAAAGTGAAAATGGTGAAGTTGGTTAGAAGTGTTACAGGTCGTGTCCAATGCTTGGGATAGCTTGTATATGTGGTATGAAGTGTGTATGAACTGGTTTTAGCAAAAATGCACGAGTGGATTGAGTTATGGAAGTCCAACTGCAGAGGTGACTCTGTTTTCTGCAGTAGGATGGTGTTTTGAGGTTTGATGAGGTTTGGAAGGTGTTTTGGTCGTGCCTTAGCTCAGTTATGTTGTTTGGGATGTGTCTAACAAGTTTGTCTAAGCTAGTTCTTGCAGCAATGAGAGTTGGATATCAATATGCCAAGTTTCTTCTAACTTAAGCAAAAAATGTCAACTTGGTTTCTAGACTTGTGCAGGCCCCCTAATCATGCTGCAACCATCCCTCTTGATTAGTGTGATATGTTCCTGAACTTGTGACAAAGAGATTTGCCTTGTACTTCTTGATTTGCAAACTTGACATAAAGCCATACTTTTCAAAAATGGATAAAGTGCTTTTTCTAATTATGAATTAAATTGGCATGTAATGGTTAAACACATAAGATAAGGCTTGAACACAAGGGGTTTGCATTAAATTATTGAGTGTGGATGAGATAAAAGGCCTGTAATCTAGCTTAGAGCATGCTGAGTTAAAAAATGCAAAGTTATGGACATGGAAATGGCTCATGAACAAAGTGAGTTTTGCCCACATTGCCAAATTCGATTCTCCCTAACCACAAGGTTGTTTGATGAGTTCTTGGACATTTTGGAAAGCTTGGAATGTGTACTACAATCCATCTTTGTAATGCAATTTGAAATTCCAAGTGGAAGCATGTGAAAAGTGGCCATGAAGTTGGGCAAAAATCCTGCCTAAAATAGGTCAAAATTTTTCTAAGTTAAGAATGTTTTGCACCCTTGTTCCAAAAATCATAACTTGAGCTACAAGCTTCTTTTGAGGAAACTTTGTGAATAAAAGTTATATATTTTGCAATGGACTACAACTTTCATGTTTTGAGTTTTCCTTGAATCCAAATGTATCTTGATGGAAAAGTGGGACAAAGTTAGGAAAAGATTAGGAATTTTCATAACTTAGAAAATTTCTAAGTTATGAAATTTCTTCATTTCAAACCCTAATTTGTGATTTTTGATTTCTTGATGAACAAGTTTCATGATTTGGCATGTTTTGATGAAAAATGAATCTTGACACTTGATTTTGACCAAAAAGTCAAAGTTTGACTTTTTAGTATACAGTCAAAAATTGATCAATTAACTAGAAAATTCATCTGTCAATCTTGTGCATTTGGGATCTTTTGAACTTTTTGAACATGTCAAGACAATTCCATGGGGTCTTTGAGTCCATGTGTGAGCTTGATTGGCCATTGGCTAGGTCAAACAGTCAAAAATTGCCTTTGTGCAGTCAAAACCCTAAATATGACCATTTTGCCCTTTTGGTGATATGACCAAATTTCATGTGGAATTGTGATCCAAACTTGACCAAATGGTTCATATGAGTTCATAATGTTGATGTGGGTCAAATTTCATGAGGTTTGACTGTCAATTGACCACATTTGACTTTTTCCCCAATATAGCTGATTTCTAGGTCAACTATCCAATTGATTGGGCAAAGATTGGAATCAAGGCTTGAAACTTGGTATGGGTAAACTTGAGAGTCCAATATGAAGCATGAAAGTAATTTTGGGCACTTTAGGCCAAAACATCTTTGTGCAAACACAAACCCTAATTTGGGTCAACAGTGCAAGGAGGAGTCTTAAGCAGAGCAAACCCTAACTTGATCTTGAGCTCCAAGGGTCTTGTGGTGAGAAAATGTTGAAGAAATGAGAGGGAAAATTTTGGGGTACAACAGTTTCCCCTGTTCAATCTTGTTGCACCTGAAGAGTTAGATTGGCAGGTTTGCCTTTCGCGTCTCAAAGGTAAAATGAGATTGGACACTAGAGTGCCCTTAAATTTTCACTCATCAGAACAATAGATACGGGAATGGGCTTAGAGATGCCATTTGGAGATGGGCTTAAAGATGCCATCTGAAGGGTGACAGAATCTTGTCGGAGATGGGCTTAAAGATGCCATCTGGAAGGTTTGTTGAACTGCAGCGTGATGGGTCAGAAGAATGAGGATCAAAATGGTACCCGTGTCTGGAATGTATTTGAACTGCATCTAAGGACTGAGTTTGTATGAGCAGGAGAATGGCCTCCGTGTCTGGGGCGTATTTGAGCTGTAACTGTGTTTGAAAGTAGAACGAATATCAGAATGACTGCCATGTCTGGAATGTATCTGTATTGTATATGGGTAACAGAGAAACATCTGTGGAGCAACTGCGTGCTGGGGACAAATTTTGAATGAGTGACAGAATGGCAACCATGTTTGGAGCGTATCTGGACTGTATCTGAAGTTGAAAGTTGTATGAGTAGCAGAATGACTTCCGTGTTTGGAGTGTATCTGAAACTGTAACTAGGATTGAGATCCGTATGAGTAATAGAATGACTTATGTGTTTGAAGTGTATCTGAAACTGTAACTGGGATCTAGATAAATGACATAATGACTTCCATGGCGAACGCACTGGAGAGAATCAAACTGCTGTTGTAAGGGTTAGAATGGTATCCGTGTTTGGAATGTATTTGAACCTTGAAGTGGATAAATGAATCTGAACGAGAGATAGAATGGCTGCCGTGTCTGGAGCGTATCTAGTCTGTATCTGATTGCTGTAGTCCGAATGAGTAGTAGAATGACCGCCGTGTCTGGGGTGTATCCATACTGTATCTGACTTAAGATTCTGAATGAGTAATAGAATGACTGCCGTGTCTGGGGTGTATCCATACTGTATCTGAATAATTGTTAATGATAGCATTTTAATTTTATCCTGAAAAGGGTGAAATGTTAGCTAAAACACAAGGTTATGTTGCATGATATGTATGATGCAAAATATGTTATATCAATGTTTATGATATGAATGTAAATGAATGCGCATGTAAGCTGAAGAGCTATCTTTGCTGAGGATAAATGAATCCTGGAAACAAAGAATCTTGACTGCCGTCGGGAAAGTGAATCTTTGACTGTTGCAGGGGAAGACAAGAATTTTGATTGCTGAGGATGAAACATCCTTGTGGACTACTGCTGGAAAATTGGGGGTTTTGGGTTGTATACCAATCTTCTGAGGATTCTTGTCTTGAGGAGATCTTCACCAGAGAACCTCTGATCATCCTGTGAGGAACTGAGAATGAGAGTCTTCATTCTGCTTGGGGAGATGCAAAACCTTCAATTGTTGAGGGACCTTAGGACCACTGCGGGGAATTGGAATTCCTTGGTGACTTGCGGAGAATGAGAATTCCTGAAGATATCTACTGGGGAAGTTCAGAATTTGATAGACTCATGCTGGAGAGGTATGACTGAGAATCTTCAGTTTGGGTGGCAAGTATCTCTGTGGGGAGAAGGTTCACTAGCCTGGTTCAGCTGGGGATTGATGGCTGGAAATCTTAGCTCCGCTGGGGATTGGATTTTCAGATTTTAAGGCTCCACTGGGGATTCTGAAGCTTAACTCTGAGGGGAATCGAGTTCTGGAAGGCTCCCTGACTGGGGAAATCAGTGTTGGGAAAACTTTCTCTGTTGGGGATCCTGAAGTCTAATTAAGTTTTGACTGAGGAATTTGGATTTCAAATCTGCTGGTGATTTCTCCTGAAAGGGCATCAAGATATCTATCCGTACCTTTAACCTATCAGTAATCAACTTTCTCGATTCACAAGGAAATGATTATGTTTAAATGCATATGCCTATTTAACAAAACATTGGACGTTTCTCAAAATAAAACATAAATATAGAAAAGCAAGAGAAGACAAAGCAAATTTCTGTATTGGGAAAAGTATTTGTATTAGCTTTCTATGAATATATTTGTACAAAGGAGACAGTCATCCTAGTAAGAGGATGCCGTTGTAAAAAATTGAAAAATTTATACAAAAGAAAGATGGCTATGTGAAATAATTCCATGGGATTCCATTCTGCTATAGCCTTCACAACTCTGAATATCTGTCCATTCAATGCTTCGTCTGCCGATGACTGGATTGATTAGAAGCTTGGAGTTGGTTGATGAAGAGATTATCCTTAAAGTGATCCGACGAGACATAGTCATACGCTTTAATTCCCTAACTTTTGCCTGAATCGCCCTTTCGGGTTTTCGATCCACCGGGAAACCCCTTTTTGCCCAAGCCGCCCTTTCGGGTTTTCAACTTGCCGGGTGTACATTTTTTTTTGTTTTATCCCTAATTTTTGCCTGGACCGCCCTTTCGGGTTTTCGGTCCACCGGGATGCCCATTTTTGCCCAAGTCGCCCTTTCGGGTTTTCAACTTGTCGGGTTATTTTATGCGTAGTATCTTTTAACTATGTCTGCATTCGCAGGGTGCGGCAAATCGTTGCTGTCCATGGTGGTCAGAATCATTGCACCACCAGAAAAAATGCTCTTGATCACAAATGGTCCTTCGTATGTAGGAGTCCATTTGCCCCTGGGATCACTTTGTGGTAGGATAATCCGCTTGATTACGAGATCTCCGACTTGATATACTTGACGTCTGACTTTCTTGTTGAAGGCCTTGATCATTCGTTTTTGATACGTTTGACCATGGCACACAACAGCGAGTCGCTTTTCGTTGATCAAATTGAGTTGATCAAGTCGGGTCTGAATCCAATCATCTTCACTCAAACCAGAGTCCTTCATAATCCTTAAAGAAGGAATCTGAACTTCCATGGGCAAGACAGCTTCCATGCCATATACCAAAGAAAATGGGGTTGCCCCGGTTGAAGTACGTGCCGTCATACGGTATCCATGCAGAGCAAACGGTAACATCTCATGCCAGTCCTTGTAAGTGACTGTCATTTTCTGAATGATCTTCTTAATGTTTTTGTTCGCAGCTTCAACAACACCGTTCATCTTCGGCCGATAAGGAGATGAATTGTGATGATAAATCTTGAACTGTTCGCACAATGCGGTGATCATAGTATTATTCAGATTTGTACCGTTGTCTGTGATGATCCTGTCTGGAACACCATACCGGTATATAAGGTTTTGCTTGATGAAGCGGGCAACCACATTTTTAGTGACAGAGGCGAAAGAAGCTGCTTCGACCCATTTGGTGAAGTAGTCAATGGCAACCAGGATGAAGCGATGTCCGTTGGAAGCCGGGGGCTTGATCTCTCCAATCATGTCAATGCCCCACATTGCGAATGGCCAAGGAGCTGTCAGCACGTTGAGAGGAACCGGAGGAATATGAATCTTGTCAGCGTAGACTTGACACTTGTGGCAAGTACGGGAGTGCTGATGGAAATCTGCTTCCATGGTAGACCAGTAATAGCCTGCCCTTAGGATCTTTTTAGCCATAGTATGCCCGCTCAAATGGGTGCCAAATGTACCGCTGTGCATCTCTGTCATGATTAACTCCGCTTCAGCTTTGTCAACACATCGGAGTAAAACACAATCATGGTTGCGCTTATAGAGGATGCCATTGCTTAGGAAGAACTTGGCAGCAAATTTCCTTAGGAACTTCTTGTCATTTACGGAAGCTCCTTCGGGATATTCTCTAGTCTGGAGATACCTTTTGATTTCGTGAAACCAGGGTTGTTCCACTACTTCTTCGGTATTAATCTCATGACAATGCGCATGTTCATCCATTCGCTCGATGGTGATTTGGGGAGCCTCGTTATCCCAGTTGAGTTTAAACATAGAAGACATTGTTGCCAGAGCATCTGCTAGCTGATTCTCTTCTCGCGGGAAATGCTCGAAGGTAATTTGCTCGAAATGAGGCAACAATGTTAGGACATGTTCTTTGTATGTGATAAGATTAGGATGTTTGGTATCCCACTCTCCTTTGATTTGACTGATAACCAAAGCCGAGTCCCCAAACACGATCAAAGATTTGATCCCCAAGTCTATAGCAGCCTTGAGACCGAAGATGCAAGCTTCATATTCCGCCATGTTGTTTGTGCAACTGAAGCAAAGTCGGGCCGTGAAAGGTGTGTGACAACCTTCCGGGGAAATGAGTATCGCACTGATACCATTTCCAAGTGCATTTGAAGCACCATCAAAGTACAGGGTCCATCGGGATCCCTTTTCGGGTCCGTCATACGGTCTGTTACCTTCAATGTTGTCCAAATTCATGATGTCCTCGTCCGGGAAGTCGAATCTCATGGACTGATAATCTTCGATAGCTTGATGAGCTAGATGGTCAGCTAGTACACTCCCCTTTATAGCTTTTTGAGTGGTGTACTGGATGTCATACTCGCTTAGGATCATTTTCCATCTAGCTATTCTTCCAGATAAAGCAGGTTTCTCGAAGATATACTTGATAGGATCCATTTTTGAAATCAACAAGGTGGTATGAGTCAGCATATACTGCCTTAGTCGGCGAGCAGGCCATACCAAAGCGCAGCAAGTTTTCTCGAGCAGTGAGTAGCGAGTCTCACAGTCGGTAAACTTTTTGCTAAGGTAATAAATAGCATGCTCTTTTCGACCAGACTCGTCATGCTGGCCCAAAACACACCCCATCGAGTTATCCAAGACGGTCAGATACATGATCAATGGTCTTCCTTCGACGGGAGGCATCAGAATAGGAGGCTCTAGCAAATACTCCTTGATCTTATCAAAAGCAGCTTGGCAATCGTCGTTCCATTCGACTACCTGATCTTTCTTTAATAATTTGAAAATTGGCTCACAGGTAGAAGTCAGATGAGAGATGAATCTGGCAATATAGTTCAAGCGCCCCAAGAACCCTCTAACCTCCTTTTCAGTATGGGGAGCAGGCATCTCTTGTATTGCTTTCACTTTTGCTGGATCGACCTCAATGCCTTTGTTGCTGACAATAAACCCTAGAAGTTTACCAGACCTAACTCCAAAAGTACACTTACTTGGATTCAGCCTGAGTTTGTACTCTTTCAACCTGGCAAACAGCTTTTCTAGATGTTCAAGGTGTTCCCCCTCTGTGTGTGACCGAGCTATCATATCGTCCATGTAAACTTCGATCTCATGATGTATCATATCATGAAATAAAGCTACCATGGCGCGTTGATAGGTTGCCCCTGCGTTCTTCAGTCCGAACGACATCACCTTGTAACAAAAAGTACCCCATTGTGTAACAAAGGTTGTTTTCTCCATGTCCTCGGGGGCCATTTTAATTTGATTGTAGCCCGAGAATCCATCCATGAAGGAAAACACTTTGTGCTGAGCTGTGTTATCAATCAGAATGTCAATGTGCGGTAGCGGAAAATCATCTTTGGGGCTGTCCCTATTCAAATCCCGGTAGTCTACACACATCCTGACTTTGCCATCTTTTTTAGGAACTGGCACGATGTTAGCAACCCATTGTGGATAGGATGTAACAGCCAGAAAGCTAGCATTGAATTGTTTCATCACTTCTGCTTTAATCTTCTCAGACATGTCGGGCCTCATTCAGCGGACTTTTTGCTTTATCGGTGGACAATCCTCTCTTGTAGGGAGACGGTGAACCACTATGTCTGTGTCTAAACCCGACATGTCTTCGTAAGACCAGGCGAAGATTTTAACATACTCATTTAACAGCTGTATCAGGCGCTCCTTGACACTTGGTTCCAGATTGGCACCCACTTGCACTTCCTTCCGGTCTTCCTCTGTTCCTAAATTGACAGTTTCCAATGACTCTTCGTGAGGCAAGATGGCCCTTTCCTCTTGCTGTAGAAGTCTGGCTAATTCCCCTGGTACTTCACAACCTTCGTCATCTTTATACTCAGCCTGATTGACCAGATCTTCAGAGTTATTGAAGGGCATAGCAGAATAGTCACCCGTAGAATCCAGAGTGGATGGGTACCTGCATTTGTGAGCGTGGGTGTGTGTAAGGGATAGCCATCTTTAAACAAAAAATGCAAAAAGGAAGGAAAATGAACACAACAGTTTATCGATGAAAAACGTCCAATGAATCATTAAACATGACATATGGATATGAAGATAATCAAAACCCTTACAAATGGACCTACATGCCCCAGGCAAGGCATGAGGTGAAAAAGTAGTGCACAGATTGTTCAAAAGTAATTATTACAGACCATAGGAAATGTTTGACAGATAATTACTGATTAATAAAAGTAATGGGGACAAAGTCCTTTGCCTCCCAGTTGCGTAGTCCCCCTTCGATGGTTGGGTAGATCCAATCTTCAATGTTGACCTCCTCGTCTTCACCTTCCAAAGCATTGATCCCAAAAGGAGAGATCTTGATGGGTGCTCTTTCAACCTTTGAGCGGCGCATAGCTTTCTGCCCCGCAGCAGTGAATCCTAAACCAAACTTGTCTGTTTTGTGAGGAATGTCCGACAGCTGCCCCCATGTTGAGCTCTTCCTTTCCTTCATTGCGGCCTTCGCGTCCTTTAGTGATGCCATCCTGGCCATCTGCTTTGGTACCTCCGCTATCACTTTTGCTACTTCCACCTCAGGAGAGACTTCCTCGAAGTGCTGGAATGGTGTCTCGATGAATTCACCTTCTACCTCTACATATCGGAAGGAGTTCAGGTGACTGATCATATATTCCTCTTCACCGTGGACGGTTATGATCTTTCCTTTGATAGGGTACTTCAGCATTTGATGTAGGGAGGAGGTGACTGCCCCAACATTGTGTATCCATGGTCTCCCCAATAAGCAAGAGTATGACGGACGGATGTCCATCACATAGAAAGTTGAGGGGAACACCTCTGTGCCAACCTTAATGGGAATGTCTACCTCCCCATGTACCATTCTCTTTGACCCGTCAAATGCCCTTACAATGATATTACTTGGCCTTAACTCCAAGCCTTCGCAGTCTAAACGGTCGAGGGCCTTCTTAGGCAGCATGTTCAGAGAAGAACCAGTGTCGACCAGAACATGGGCCAGAGTAGTTCCCTGGCATTCTACTGACACATGTAATGCGTTGTTGTGTTTTCTTCCTTTTGAGGTTAGGTCAGCATCAGAGAAACCTAACCCGTTGTCTGCTGTAAGACTGGCTACACAATTTTGGAATTGGTCGGCAAAGGTTTCCTGGGGTACATGGGCGGTCTTCAGGAACTTTATCAATGCTTTGGCGTGCGCCTCCGAACAGAGTAGCAATGCTAACATGGAGATTTTCGATGGGGTTTGCCCCAGTTGCTCTACCACGTCATAATCACTCTTTTTAATTATCTTCAAGATCTCCTCCATCTCTTTCTTAGAGGTTTTCGGGATGACCAAAGGTTGAGCCCTCGTCCTGACGAGCTCATCTTGGATCCCTTTACCCTTATCAGCAGAAGTAGGAGGGACAACAACAGGAACAGCAGCATCTTCAATCAACGGGGTTTTAGCGGAAAGTTTTATCGGTGCAGGAATAACTTTGGCGACAGATGAGGGTCCAAAGATTGCCTTTGGGGGGGGGGGCAATCTCTGGAGAAAATATTCTCCCACTTCGGGTGATCTTGCTTGTGCCGGCGATGTTTCCAATGCTGGCATCTTCTTCATCAGAGCTTCCTTCGGTTATTTCAACTTGTTTAATACCATGGTAGTAGATTTCTCCACCGTCATTCCATGGTATTAACTTTTCAGAACTGTAGGGGACAGGCCCTGGCATAGTTATTTTCAGAGGAACAGACGTTGTAGCAGATGTAATCTTAACAGGCTTTCTGACGGCCTTGGAAAGATTGGCGTGAATGGTGATAATTGAAACATCTTCAGTAGGGGTTGGAATAGCAGGAACTTTTTCAAACATAATTTGTTGACTGTCCATCAGGCCTTGGATGCCTTTCTTCAGTAACGGGCAGTCAATTGGCAGAGAGTAACAACAGTAGTAGTCTTCTTTGCATCCCGGGAAGATCCCGGCCTTTAACAGATTTAACTTGATGGTTAACAGCGGAGTTATCAGGTCATTGACATCAGAAACATACAAATCTTCCTCAATAGCATGGACATTTCGACCGTGCTTCGGCATCGAAGCAGATATCACATTCGGTTTCTCTGGAGCATCAAACTCCACCTCCTTTGCATCTATCAAGTCTTGAATTTTATTTTTCAGCACCCAACAATTGTTTGTGTCATGTCTGACGCTATCGGAATGGTAGGCGCATTTGGCATTGGCATTGTAAGCTGGTGAGGTCGTATTCACATTTTTCGGCGCTTCTTTGATATTTGTGAGATTCAGCTTTAACAAGTGTGGAAGAACTTGCGCGGGCGTCATATTAATGCGGGTGAACTGCCATGGTGGCCGTTCTCCCCATTGTTATTTAGGTCTGGACGAGTTATTGCGAGGCTGATCATTTGGTGGATTTTGTATCATTACGGCCCCCACAGTCGGCCTGCGCTCACTTCTTCTTGCTCCTTTTTGAGAATACACAACAACTGTTTCTTTCTTTACCAGAAATGATTTCTTAGCAGTTGTAGATGCAAAGGCATCCTTTTGAATCTTCCCATTCTTGATACCGGCTTCTACCCGCTCGCCAGTCAGAATTAATTCAGTAAACCCCGAGGAAGAGCTACCGATCAGATGATTAAAGAATGGACCAGACAGGGTCCCTAGGAACATATCAACAAGTTCTCTATCGGAAAGAGGTGGCTGCACTCTCCCAGCCAGATCGCGCCATTTCTGGGCGTATTCCTTAAATCCCTCACCTGAGGCCATTCCCATACTCTGTAGCTGAGTACGGGTTGGTGCCAGGTCAGAGTTATACTGATATTGGCGATAAAAAGCAGCTGCAAGATCCTCCCAACTACGTATCTCCGACCTTTCCAGCTTGTAAAACCAGTCTAGCTGAGTGGAAGACAGGCTATCTTGAAAGAAATGTACCCAAAGGTTTCTGTCAGATGTGTGAGGTTGGATTCTTCGGACATATGATCTTAGGTGCATTTTTGGGCAGGACAACCCGTCATATCTTGCAAAAATTGACACTTTGAACTTCGGGGGGATCACAATTCCAACAATTAATCCCAAATCTTCGAAATCCAAACCGGGAACTCTCTGCAGCTCCATAGCTGCCAACCTGTCTTCCAAGTTTTTGTACTTATCATCGGCGGGCGGGTATTGTTGCTCTGAGTAGTCTTCGTCTTCTTCAGCCTCTTCTTCTTCAGCTTCGGATTCGGAAGGTACCGCAGCCCCTTTTCCTTTACTGGTTTCTTCTTCGGATGCAGAAGGAAATTCAAGAACCCTTCTGGCTTCACCCTCAAACCTTCTCCCCAAGGTAGCCACCCCGACTCTCTTCTTCTTCTTTTTCACTTGGCCTTTGTTCCCCAGCAGGGCTTTTAGATCCTCCTGACCCTTTGCCAAGGTCATCAGGAGTTGTTGGAACTGTGCGTTCTGAGACTGCAAGTCCTTGACCGTCTGTTCGAGATCCATCTTACTGAAATAAACAACAGAAAGATAAGGAAACCTGGTGTGGAGACCTGCTTATGCACATGATGAATGGTATGCTTATGTATGCAATGCATTCAAGGATTTAGAAAGTTCAAAATTGTTGCAAACAAAAAGAACTCACGTCATATTAATAAGAAGAAATTTGTCAGTACATAAATGCCCCATGGGCCAAATATTACAAAAACTTCTCAAGGTAAAAAGACGTTGCGCATCCTCTTTGGTGCGATGTAGGTGTTGAGGGTCTCTTCCTCATGGAGTCGGCGGGTAAGCTCCAAAACCTTCTTCTCACTGGCATAGAAGTTGGCTTCAAAAGTGTTCCATTCCTCCTTGAGTTGGATCCAACTCTTCTGCATCTCCTCCCACGATGTAGGCATGTCAGGATATAGGATGGTATAGGGAACCTCTCCTTCCTTAACGGGCTCTTTAATCACAGGGAGAACATGAGGGTAAGGCATCATTAGACTCTGGGCTCGGGTTCGTATCCACTTGAGGTAAGGCTCAAGAGGGATGGAGTTCTTGTGCCCCAGTGTCTTGCTGTCAACCTTGTTAGGCATCCTCCAAGCTCTGATGAATCTTTGGCAAAGTCCTTGCGCATCGTTGTCGAAGTCAAAAACTAGGTCAGGAATCAACATATCATGAGGGCCATCCCTCCGTGCATATCCAAATTGTCTCAAAGCTAGACAAGGGTTGTAGGTAATGCCTCCTCTAATGCCAAGTAATGGAACATTAGGGAACTCTCCACAATGATCGACGATGATGACATTTTCTCTGGACCGAGAACACCAATGTACATCAGAGTGAGTAAGGGTCATCAACCGTTGTGACCACCTTAGGCCTTGGTCATTCTTCAAGATAGATTGTGGAAGGTGCGAAATAAACCACCTTGCAAGGAGAGGAGTACAGCACATGAGAACACCCCTCTTTCTCATGGTTCGAGTGTAACATGAGTGAAGAATGTCCCCAAGCAAAGTTGGTATTGGATTCCTGGATAAGAAGATATTGACAGCGTTGACATCTACAAGCTGGTCCGGATTTGGGAACAAGACCAACCCATAAATGAGGAGTGCCACAATTTCTTCAAAGGCTTGTAGATCCAATGAATTCCAACACTCTTGTGCCTTCTCAAACAAGAATTTTGCTAAGAAGCCTTTGACACCGCTTCTAGTTTCCCAATGCCCCTTGATGTCAGATGGTTGCAAGTGCAGTGCTTGAGCAACATCTTCAGGCTTTGGTTCCTTTTCCGTACCGTTGAAAGGTAGTTGATTAAGGATAGGAATTCTCAGGAGTTGAGAAAATTCCTCCAAAGTGGGCACCAATTGATAGTCGGGGAAAGTGAAACAGTGGTGAAGGGGGTCAAAGAACTGAAACAACACCTTTACCATGTCCTCTTCAATGTTGGTGCTGACTAGGCTGAGCAGTCTACCATGTCTTTCACTGAAGGGAGAGCTTTCCGGAATCCTGGATGTGAGCTCCTTGAGTTGAGGGGGGATTCTCACAAGGTTGACTTGGATAGTTTTCCTGCGAGGAATTTCCATGACCTACAAAACAAGAACAAAGATGAAGATCTCAACCCTTGACATGGTTAGTGAATGTATATGATGCTTTATGATGTTTATGATGTATGCACAAAACATATGTACAAGCAAATCACACCAAACCCTAGTTTCAGGCTTGCATGAGGTTTCATAGGTAAGTACCCTCTTGAGTGTAGTTGGCTTAAAAACCTGTCCTATAAATAGTAACCGGGTTCTAAGGAGCTCAATATCACGGGATTGTTTTCATTGTTCATTGTTTTGGTTTAGCCACTTAACTAGCGACCAAAATATTCCAAGAAAACAACCCTCAATGAGTGTAGTATCGAGTATCTACCAACTTCGGACTGCACCAAAGCCGGTCATCTCACTACCCCTAATGAAAGGCCAAGATGGTCAAGTAAGGTTCTAGGTCATTAGTGCTTAGTGACATCACTCAGCGGCCCCGTACTCTCCTTGATTGAACTCAAGGGTTACCGGTACTCACAAATATGTCGCACTAATATAGCTATTGCTTCAACCGTGTCGGTATACCCCGCACAGTTTCCATAACGTATTGCTATCTATGAATGTCTCCCCAAATCCGGGTGTAGGATTGCAAACCCAAACAAGAGAGCCAAGATATAAAGCAATCAAAACAAATAATTAGTCATGCAAGAGGGTGATCTAAGTCCTAAGGTTACTCCACTTTAAAATTTGTTCCCCAGCAGAGTCGCCAGTTCTGTGATACGGTGGGAGAACTGACTTGAGGTTTTGCGTTTGTTTTTGCAAATGTTTCGGTTTAGCAAGAGTCGCCATCGACTTTTTATTTTATCCTAAGGAAAGGTTAAAAAGCACAGCAAAAACCTTTGAGATGTTTTCTTGGGTTCGGGGAGTAGATTATAGAAAGGGAAGGTATTAGCACCCTTTCTATCCATGGTTATCCATGGGCTCTTAGTTACTTGCTTAGATCAACTTGCCTTGATTTTCAATTGTTTGAAATGGTGCTTTGTGTGTGGGTTTGAAAAATGTTTTTGAAAAGAGGCCAATGTGGTGGCAACCTTTGTAATGATCCATGTTTGAATGTATACAAAGGTGTATGTCTTTTGAAAAGTTTTCAATGTTTTTGAAAGTTGTTTTGAAAATGTGTTGTGAGGTGTGATTTTGAAAAATAGGCAAGTGTTTTTATTTTGCAAGTTGGCAAGTAACCAAGAGCTATCTACCCTAAATTTCTCAAAGATCTTTGCTATGTTTTAACCCTTTTAACAATTTTGTTCCACCATTGTATTTGGTGGATAATCTTGTGTTAGGATGTGAACGGGACAGGCGCGGGTCATCATTTAGACCATGATTACAATGGTGCCAAGTATCTTTGGGCAATTTTTCCTTTAAGGGACTTGATCATTTTTTAGGCAACTTTTGAAAGCGTCATCGAGGGACTATGATCATTTGATTGTTTTGTTTTTGCCAAAGATACCTAACATGCAATATGGCCCATTATTGAAGGCAACAAGTGGAGTACCCTAGGGGTGCAAGTGTGATTAGTGTTGTCCATTTTCATGCTTGTTTATCTTGAATTTAGGTCAAACTATTTATTGTTTTTGATTTGCATACAAAACCCTAATTCTAACATGGCATAATTAGAAAGCTTTAAAGTGCGAAATTTAAAGGTCCTAAATTATTACAACACAATTATGGGATGGGGGGTACAAATGTTCAAATGGGGATATTTTAGCAAGAAATTAAACCTAAACTATTACATCCGAATTGAATTTTACAAGGTATTTAATTGAACAATACTTAAATAAAATAAAATAAATATGCAAGATGCAAAAAATGATTTTTATGTGTACGTAAAAAGTATTTTTTATGTGTTAAATAAACAAAAATAAAATGAATTAATTTTTGGTATTTTTATGTTTTTTTTAGGGTAAAACCCTAATTTTATAAATAAAAGGTATTTATTATATAATATATGCAATATTCATTAGTTATGTACAAAAAATAAATAAAAAGGAAGTATATTGTCAAAAAGTGATTTTTTAAGTTAAATATTAATAAAAAATAAAATGTATTAATTTTGTGTTTTTTAACCTAAATATACCAATACATATATAACTATTCATATTATTTACAAAAAATATTAAATATGTACAAAAAATAAAATATTTAAAATTTACAAAAAAAGTATATTTTTATAAAATGTTTTCAAAAGATAAAACAAAAATAAAAATCAGAAAATAAGAGTGTTTGTATTATTTTTTGTATTTTAAAATAAAAGTATCTATATTTATTTATTTACATATATCAAGTTAGAACAAATAAATACCTAAAAATGCAAAAAAAAGGTGAAAAAAATAATTTTAATATTTTTTATGCTTTGACAAAAATAAATAAGTCAGAAACAAAAATCAAAAGTCAAAAATAATGAAAATAAAATGCAATGGGCCAAGGAGGTGCAAATGTAAAAACATGGTGCAAAAAGGAAAAATGTCACAGGCCCAGCCCAATAGAGGTTGTCTTTAACCTCCAGCACAAAAATGTCAAAAACGCGCGCCTTTCCTTCCTGGTTCAAACATCCTGATTCCTGGACTTTTAGCACAAACTTATAACATGAAAGATGTCAAGCATCAAGCCACGATTCCATACATATAAAAAACTTAACTTAACTCTCAGAAATGAGAGAGAATTTCTCCATCCCTAATTCTTAACCTAAGTTTTTGTCAATGTTCAGGTCTTAAATTCTCTCAGCATATGCAATATAAATGGAAAGTGAGGATATGTATAGCTTCAGGGCCATGAGTAGAACATTTTTCATTCATAAACTTAAAGCTAACTCTTCCTAGATTGAGAGATAGAAGTCCATGAACTTACCTGTTCAGCTTGGATCGTGTCTGGCAATGGAGGTACTTTCAAGGCAAGGTGAGGATTGGTACAGCTTGCTTGAAGTCCAGGGATGCTATTCCAACCTTTAGCTTGCTTTGAAACCAAGTGAATCAAGCTATGGCAATCAACCTGCAAAATAGAAAAAGTGAAAATGGTGAAGTTGGTTAGAAGTGTTACAGGTCGTGTCCAATGCTTGGGATAGCTTGTATATGTGGTATGAAGTGTGTATGAACTGGTTTTAGCAAAAATGCACGAGTGAATTGAGTTATGGAAGTCCAACTGCAGAGGTGACTCTGTTTTCTGCAGTAGGATGGTGTTTTGAGGTTTGATGAGGTTTGGAAGGTGTTTTGGTCGTGCCTTAGCTCAGTTATGTTGTTTGGGATGTGTCTAACAAGTTTGTCTAAGCTAGTTCTTGCAGCAATGAGAGTTGGATATCAATATGCCAAGTTTCTTCTAACTTAAGCAAAAAATGTCAACTTGGTTTCTAGACTTGTGCAGGCCCCCTAATCATGATGCAACCATCCCTCTTGATCAATGTGATATGTTCCTAAACTTGTGCCAAAGAGATTTGCCTTGTACTTCTTGATTTGCAAACTTGACATAAAGCCATACTTTTCAAAAATGGATAAAGTGCTTTTTCTAATTATAGATTAAATTGGCATGTAATGGTTAAACACATAAGATAAGGCTTGAACACAAGGGGTTTGCATTAAATTATTGAGTGTGGATGAGATAAAAGGCCTGTAATCTAGCTTAGAGCATGCTGAGTTAAAAAATGCAAAGTTATGGACATGGAAATGGCTCATGAACAAAGTGAGTTTTGCCCACATTGCCAAATTCGATTCTCCCTAACCACAAGGTTGTTTGATGAGTTCTTGGACATTTTGGAAAGCTTGGAATGTGTACTACAATCCATCTTTGTAATGCAATTTGAAATTCCAAGTGGAAGCATGTGAAAAGTGGCCATGAAGTTGGGCAAAAATCCTGCCTAAAATAGGTCAAAATTTTTCTAAGTTAAGAATGTTTTGCACCCTTGTTCCAAAAATCATAACTTGACCTACAAGCTTCTTTTGAGGAAACTTTGTGAATAAAAGTTATAGATTTTGCAATGTACTACAACTTTCATGTTTTGAGTTTTCCTTGAATCCAAATGTATCTTGATAGAAAAGTGGGACAAAGTTAGGAAAAGATTAGGAATTTTCATAACTTAGAAAATTTCTAAGTTATGAAATTTCTTCATTTCAAACCCTAATTTGTGATTTTTGATTTCTTGATGAACAAGTTTCATGATTTGGCATGTTTTGATGAAAAATGAATCTTGACACTTGATTTTGACCAAAAAGTCAAAGTTTGACTTTTCAGTATACAGTCAAAAATTGATCAATTGACTGGAAAATTCATCTGTCAATCTTGTGCATTTGGGATCTTTTGAACTTGTTGAACATGTCAAGACAATTCCATGGGGTCTTTGAGTCTATGTGTGAGCTTGATTGGCCATTGGCTAGGTCAAACAGTCAAAAATTGCCTTTGTGCAGTCAAAACCCTAAATATGACCATTTTGCCCTTTTGGTGATCTGACCAAATTTCTTGTGGAATTGTGATCCAAACCTGACCAAATGGTTCATATGAGTTCATAATGTTGATGTGGGTCAAATTTCATGAGGTTTGACTGTCAATTGACCATAGTTGACTTTTTCCCCAATATAGCTGATTTCTAGGTCAACTATCCAATTGACTGGGCAAAGATTGGAATAAAGGCTTGAAACTTGGTATGGGTAAACTTGAGAGTCCAATATGAAGCATGAAAGTCATTTTGGGTAATTTAGGCCAAAACATCTTTGTGCAAACACAAACCCTAATTTGGGTCAACAATGTAAGGAGGAGTCTTGAGTAGAGCAAACCCTAACTTGATCTTGAGCTCCAAGGGTCTTCTGGTGAGAAAATGTTGAAGAAATGAGAGGGAAAATTTTGGGGTACAACACCCAACTTTATGAATCCACGGGCGAATATCCATAATATAGAAGGTGGAGTTGAAGATTTGGGAGCCCACTTTGATTGGAAGATCTACTTCCCCATGAACAGTCCTCTTTGATCCATCAAACGCCCTTACGATGATATCACTTGGCTTCAAGATCATAGTCAAGACGGTCTAATTCCCCCTTAGGTAACACATTCAGATAAGAACCAATGTCGACTAGCACATATGCTAAGGTAGTCCCTTTTCACTCGATAGAAACATGTAAAGCTTCATTGTTATTCTTCCCGAGAGGTGTTAAGTCAACATCTGAAAACCCCAAGCCATTATCAACTGTCAGGCTAGCCACGCAATTCTCAAATTGGTTTGTTGTTGTCTCATGGGGGACATGAGCCTTTTTCAGGAACTTGATTAATGTTCGAGCATGGGCATCGGAGCAAAGCAGCAATGATAACATTGAAATCTTAGAAGGGGTTTACCCCAACTGTTCTACAATCTTGAAGTCGATTCTTCTTATGATCTTTAAAATCTCGTCCATCTCGCGAGCGGAGGGTTCTTCATTAGTTATGTCTTTGGAGGATACTTCAATCACATCAGGCTCAACAACCTTCCCTTTCCCTTTTGTCTCGGTACTTGGTTTGGCGGCATTAATGCAGATGGGTGTCTTTGTAACTACTGGAGGTGAGATATTGGGTGATAATATTCTCCCAGTTCTAGTTACTTTACTTGAGCCAGCTATGTTGCCGATATCGTCATCTTTTTCTTCTCCGATCCAAGAATCTCATTTAATCCCATGATAGAACACCTCAGCACCATAATTCCATGGTACCGCTTTGTTTGAAGAGTAAGGAACCGGTCTAGGATTGGTAATTATTTATGGAGCAATGATGGATTCATTTGAAATCCTAATAGGACCTTTGGAGGTGATCCTAATAGGTTTGTTTGAGATGGTAATAATGGATAGGTCTTCATATTTGTTAATCAAACTCTTGGAAAATGGAGTCTTTTCAAACAAAATTTCGTGGCTATCCATCAGGCGTTGTATGCCTTTCTTAAGCCCTTCACATTCATCGAGTTGCCTTGTACAACACACACAGTCTTCTTCATATCCAAGGAAGATCCCAGCTTTCATCAGATTGTTCTTGATTATATTCAGCAGGGTAGTCAAATCTTAAACAGAGGTAACAAAAATTGTATCTTCGACAACATTAACACCTTTGTCATGCTTCGGCATTGGAGCGGTAATTACATTCAGCATTGGAGGAGGATCAAATTCAATAGTTTTGTTATCAATTAAATCCTGGATTTTGTTCTTCAAGGCCTAGCACTGGTCAGTCTCGTGCCCGGGGCTGTTTGAATGGTAAACACATTTAGCATTTGGATTATACTTTGGTGACGAGGTGTCAGGGTTGGTGGGAGGATCACGCAACATCACTAAATTAGCCTTGAGAAAATGTTGAAGGGCTTGAGACGGTGACATGCCTACCCTCGTAAATTGTCTTCTTGGAGTTTCAAAACGTTGATGATTTGCAGATGGTCTTGGAGTAGGAGTTGGATTGGAGATTCAGACAACATTGACAGACAGATGATCATTCTTCTTGGTATGGGCCCTTTCCCCATACACATCATTAACTTCCTTCTTTGAAGCAAAAGGTTTCTTGATAGGATTGATGGTGGAGGTAGATGCCACAAAGATCTTCCCACTTTTGATGCCACTTTCAACTCTTTCACTGTTTAAGATTAATTCGGTGAAACCAGAAGAAGAGCAACCAACCACCAGATTAAAGAAAGGACCAGATAAAGTGCCCATGAACATGTCGATGTGCTCCCTATCAGCCAAGGGAGGTTGGAATTTACTAGCAAGGTCTCTCCACTTTTGTGCATATTCCTTAAATCCTTCATTCTTTCCCATGGTCATATATTATAACTGAACCCTTGTTGGCGCCATGTCCGCATTGTATTGATACTGATGGTAGAAGGCAGTAGCTAGATCCTCCCAAGTGTTGATACGAGAACTATCTAACTGATAAAACCATTCAAGTTGTGTTCCAGCCAAGCTCTCTTGGAAAAAGTGAACCCAGAGCTTCTTATCAGTAGTGTGCGACTGTATCTTGCGTACATAATATTTCAAATGGAGTTTGGGACAAGAAACCCCATCGTACTTTGCAAAAATTGGTACTTTGAATTTGTGGGGAATGATTACCCCGAAGATCAAACCCAAATCATCAAAATCTAAACCGGGGACGGCTTGGATTTTAATAGCTTTCAATCTGTCTTCTAACTGCTTATATTTGATATCGCGGGTGGATATTGCTCGTTGAAATAATCATCATCAGATTCTTGATCATTAGAACATTCAGCCTGAGTACTCTTGACCTCACCGACCTAGTTCTCGTCCTCTTCAGATGAGTCTCCTCATACTGGGATTTGATGGATTGTATCCTCGAACCTTCTACCCATGTTGAGCATAGCTTTCTTCTTTGGCTTCTTCTTAACGGCCAGCAAAGCCATCATATTTTCCTGCCCCTTGGCTAGGGCTAGTAAAGCTTCCTAAAACTGAGAATTCTGGGCTTGGAGTTCCATCACAGTTTTCTCTAGATCCATCTTGCTGAAATAAACAACAGAAAGATAAGGAAACTTGTTATGCGAAAACCTGTCATGTTATGATGCATAGAATATGCAAATGATTTCAAGGATTAATGAAATTTAAATTTGTATAGACAAGAGAATGTTAATTTTCATTAGAAAAACAAGAAAGATTACATCATGCCTCTTGGGCTTACAAAATAACTTTCTAAGATAAAAAGACTGAACGCATCCTCTTTAGCGCGAGATAAGAGTTCACACTTTGCTCTTCTTGTAGCTGCTTCGTAAGCTCCAAGACCCTCTTTTCACTAGCATAAAATTAAGCTTCGAAAGTATCTCGTTATTCCTTAAGATGAATCCAACCCTTTTGTAAGTCTTTGAGAGAGGTAGGCATGTCGGGATGGAGAATAGTGTAGGAAACATCTCCTTCAACCACAGGCTCCATGATGACTGGTAGGATAGAGGGATAAGGCATCACAAGTTTCCGAGCATGAGTTTGTACCCGTTTAAGGTAAGGCTCGAGGGGAATGGAATTCTTGTGTCCTAGCGTCTTGCTATCCACCTTGTTCAACATCCTCCAAGCTCGGATAAATCTCTGGCGGTGACCTTGATCGTCTTTCTCGTAGTCAAAAACCAAACCTTGAATAAGCATCTCGTATGGACCATCCCTTCGGGCGTAACCAAACTGTCTTAAGGATAAGCAAGGGTTGTAAGTGATGCCTCCTCTAATTCCAAGCAAAGGGACATTAGGGAACACTCCATAATGGTCGATGATAGTAACATTCTCCAAAGAGCGGGAACATCAATGAATATCTGAATGTCTGAGTGTCATTAACCTATAGGACCACCTTGAACCTTGCTCGTTCTTCAATACAGATTGGGGAAGATGCGAAATAAACCATCTTGCCAATAGAGGAGTACAACACATAAGGATACCTCTTTTCCTCAAAGTGCGAGTGCGAAAGGAATGTAGGATGTCCCCTAGCAAAGTAGGCACCGGTTTACGAGACATGAAGATTTTGAAGGTGCTCACATCTATGAGTTGGTCAGGATTTGGAAACAAAACCATCCCATAGATGAGGAGAGCCACAATTTCCTCAGAGGCTTGCAAATCCAAAGAGTTCCAACAGTTTTGGGCTTTCTCAAACAAGAACCTTGATAGGAAGCCTTTAACACTACTCCTTGTTTCCCAATTAGTTGTGATATCAGATGGTTGCAAGTGTAGATCTTGAGCAATCTCTTCTAGCTTTGGATCTCTTTCCGTACCATTGAAAGGTAGTTGATTGAGAATGGGAATCCTTAAGAGTTGGGAGAATTCTTCCAAAGTTGGCACAAGTTGATAACCGGGAAAAGTGAAGCAATGGTGTAAGAGATCAAAGAACTGAAAGAGCACCTTCATCATATCTTCATCAGTTTTGGAAGTAACCAAGTTTAGTAGGCGACCATGTCCTTCGGTAAATGGAGAATTTTCAGGAATCCTTGATGCTAGCTCTTTGAGTTGAGGAGGGATCCTTACGAGATTGACTTGAATGGTTTTCCTACGAATAAAATCCATGTCCTACAAAACAGGACAAAGATAAATCCCAAAAATCTTTGAAATGGTTAGTGAGTATGAGTATGATGTTATGATGTTCATGATGTTATATACAAGTAAACAAGTCCTTAGGTTTAGGCTTGCATGGAGTCTCATAGGTAAGTACCCCCTTGAAGTTTAGTTGGCTCAAACCTATCCTAGTAATAGTAACCGGGTTCTAAGGAGCTTAATATCACTGATTTGTTTTCTCGGGCATTGTTTCAGCGCAAGCCTCTTAAATGGCGACCGAAATATCCCAAAAAACTAAACCTCAATGAGTGTAGTGTCAAGTATCTACCAACTTCGGACTGCACCAAAGCCGGTCATCTCACTACGTCCTAATGGCCA
This sequence comes from Vicia faba, assembly GCA_948472305.1. NCBI lineage: Eukaryota > Viridiplantae > Streptophyta > Magnoliopsida > Fabales > Fabaceae > Vicia > Vicia faba. The sequence goes on from OX451735.1 coordinate 1,100,561,440, forward strand.
AGTTGGTCAAGTAAAGGTTCTAAAAGTTCATTAGTGCTTCATGACATCACTCAGCGGCCCTGTATTCTCCTTGACTACTCAAGGGCTACCGATACCCACAAATATGTCGCACTAACGTAGCTATTGCTTAGACCGTGTCGGTATACCCCGCACAGTTTCCACAATGTATTGCTACTTACCTATAAGGTATCCTAAATCTGGGTGGAGGATTCAAACCCAAATAAAGAACCAAAATGTAAAGCATAAAAGTCAAACAATGAAAGAAAATAAATGTGATCTAACCCTAAGGTAACCCCACTTTTAGAATTTTCCCCAACAAAGTCGTCAGTTCCGTGGTACGGTGGGAGAATTGACTTGGGAGTTTTGCGTTTGATCGCAAATGTTGCGGTTATAAAGAGTCGCCACCGAATTTTCTTTTATCAAAAAGGAAAGGTGAAAAAGCACAGGAAAGACCTTTGAGATTGTTTCTTGAGTTCGGGGGGGGGGGGGGTAAATTATGAAAAGGGAAGGTATTAGCACCCTTTTCATTCATGGTTTTCCATGAGCTCTTAGTTACTTGCTAGATCACTTGCTTTTGTTTGAAATTGTGCTTTGTATGGTTTTTTGAAAGTATTTTGAAAAGGCGCCATCATTTAGGAAAACTTTGTAATGATTCTCATTCATAAGAATGAATACAAAGTGTTGATCTTTTGAAAATGTTTTCAAGTTTGAAAGGTGTTTTTGAAAGTGTAGGTGATTATTTTTGAAAATAGCAAGGATGTTTGTTTTGAAATGGAGCAAGTAATTAGGAGCAATCTACCTACTCAAATGTCTTTCTTGTTCATTTTCTTTTCCTTTGACATTGTTGTCTTACCATTGATTTGGTAAGCAACCCTATCTTTGGATGTAAGCGGGACAGACGTGGGTCATCGTATAGCCATGATTAGAAATGTTGTGAGGTATCTTAGCATTTCTTTTTGAGGGACTAAGATCATTTTGAAAGGCAACATTTATAGCGTCATCGAGGGACTATGATCTTATATTTTGATTATTTTTGCTAAGACACCACACATGCATAACATGACCATTTTTTAGGCAACAAGTGGAGTTAACATTAAGGGTGCATGTGTGAATAGTGTGTTTGGTTTGCATTCATTTAATATTTGATTAAGGTTATCTACTTGTTGATTTTATCTTTCCATACACACCCTAGTTACTAACATTTGTTTTTGAAAGCATTAAATTGTGGAAAATAAAGCCATACGCTATTACATTGTTTAGGGGATGAGGGCACAATTTACAAATGGGGATGAAGTAGGAACTTAAATATTACAACCATATTTAATAACCATGAAGGAAACGTAAAAATAGTGTAAAAAGAAGGAAATAATGCATTTTGAACTATTATGTGTCGACACAAGCTCACATGCATCGACTCATACACTGCATGTGTCGACTCATACGTGCTTTGTGTCGACTCATACATTGTTTTTCCTTCTGTTTTGGGCATGTAAAGCAGTATGTTCGACTCATAAGGCTATGTGTCGACTCATACTTTGTTTTTCCTTCTGTTTTGGGCCTGTAAAGCAGTATGTATCGACTCATAAGGCTATGTGTCGACTCATACTGTCATTTTTTCTACTTAAGCATTGTCTTGCTGCATACATGGGTTAGTTTTCAACACATAATGAAAAGAATGGAAGATAAACAAAAGGTTAGCTTCAAGGATAATGGTTACTACATTTTATCCCCACAAATGAACCATTAATGATGCTTGTATGAAGAGTTCAAAGTAAAAAAAACTTACCTTGAAACTGAAATTTGTGCTTTGAGTTTGAGCTGCTGTATGGGCTGTTGTTGAGCTTGGGAAGTGATGATAGTGATGTTACAAAAGTTTTTCTTATGTTTGAACACTATATGATGTATGTGGAGTGTTTATATGGTTGGACAGAATTTTCTAGGCATGAGAGGTTCAAAGGTTTGGACTTTAAAACTCAAGAGTGGAAGTTTTGTGGACTGTTATGGCTTTTGATGGCTAGTTTACAACAAGACTTCTGGATTTTCGCTCTATTTTTCTAACCTTTTTCCAACCTCTTTCTCTTGCAAATGCTTCTTCTATTTATAGGCAAGGGATTTGTGCATATGATCTGATTAGGTTTATAAGACAACATGTTATGGTTTGTTGGATTACAAAGATCAAACTAAGTCGAGTACTCCATAGTCCCAAGATGAAGTACCAAAGTTGCTGGTATTGAGGAGCTACTTCCCATGATTTATGGTGAAGTATAATTGGCAACCAGCAAGGTATGGGCTCAAGACAAACTTTGTACAAAAAGCTTGCTTTTCAAGAATAGCAATGGTGCCTTTATGCCATAAATGAAAAGATCTTTTGGACAATGGTTTAAACACTTGTGTAATAGCTCAAGAGTGGGTGTAAGCATTAAATTATGATGAGATTTGCAAGCAAATAAGCCTGCAACATAAGATTATGCAGCAAATCATGAGAGTTTTGTTATGTGTTCTTCACTTAGAATGACTTGCAATTCAAAGATGGATGGCCAACTTCAAGCCCTTGAATCTCCTAGCTCATGTATGATAAATTTATGCTCTTGGATGTTTTGGAAAGCTTGAAACATCCTATATAACTTTCATGTTGGCCATTTTGACAAAATCATCTTGGAACTATGTGAAAAAATGCCAAGAAGTTGGGGTAAAATCCTGACCAAAATCTGTTGAAAATTTCTCTAAGTGTTAAATGAAAATGTCATGACTTCATGAATTTGTAACTTGAGATCCCATCATATTTAGGAGAAGTTGTGTAAAGCAATGTTGTAGATATCATGGAGAAAGAATGACATGAAGTGATGAAATTATCATGTATAAAAACACTTAGAAAATTTCTAAGTCTTGGGAATCTTGACTTTTCAAGTTGACTTTTGACTTTCTTGACTTTCTTGATGATCAAGCTTGATATTCTTGCATGTCTTGATGAAATTTGATCTTTGGAATGTAATGTTGACCAAAAAGTCAAAGTTTGACTTTCTAATATGCAATTGACCATTTTTCCCTTGTGCCAATTCCAAACCTAAATTGATGTATGAATGCTGCAAACTTGACGTCATAGAAGATCTTGTGAGAGAATCCTTGAGAAATGAGAGGGAAAATTTTGGGGTACAACACTATTTATCCTCAGAGAAATCAAGATAGCGCTGAACACCATCCAATGGTGGGGGCTGTTATGATTCCTAAACATGCGCCTGATCAACAAAGAAACAACCAACCAAGGATGGAAAGACTAGTCAGACAATTCACCATAATTAACATGACCTTATCTCAAGTATTGCCACATCTTTTAAGATCCAACTTAGTGACCTTGAAAGAAGATCCAAAGAATCCTAACACAACATCTCCTCACTATCATCCTAATGCCCATTGTGCATACCACTCTGAGAGACCCGACCATGACACTAACAATTGTTGGGCTCTAAAGAACAAAGTACAAGACCTCATTGAAGCCAAAGAGATTGAATTCGATGCGCCCGAAAAGCCAAATGTTATTTCTGCCCCTATGCCCAAACATGGCCATAATACTAATGCCATTGAAGAAGAAATGTTTGTTACTTCAGTTGATGAACTTATGACCCCACTCTTGACTATTAAAGTGAACTTGTTGAATATCGGTGTGTTCCTGGGATGTGATGAAGGCTGTCATTTCTGTTTGTCCTCACCAACCAGTTGTCCTTTGTTGAAAGAAGGCGTTCAATGCCTAATAGATAACAAAGAAATTTTGTTTGAAAAAACTTCTGTTCCACCTGTTCCTTTTAAAGATGTTTCTATCATTACCATTTCCGCCAATTCTTCCAGGGTCTCCACCAAAAGACCCGTTAGAATTACATCCGTTCCGAAAGCAACTCCTTTGATAATTAGAATTCCTGGGCCAGTCCCATATTCATCAGGCAAAACCATACCATGGAATTATGGAGGGGATGTCTACTACCACGTTTTCAAGCAAGATTGGCTAGCTGCCGAAGACTAAAGTTCCGAGAAAGTTAACTCCGATATCAGTAATATTGTGGGGACTAGCAAGATTACCCGAAGCGGAAGGAAATTCTCTCCAGAAATTGCTCCCCCAAAAGCAGTTTCTGGACCCGTAATCATTTCTGTTGTTGTTGCTCCTCCAAAGGCTATTTGCGGTCCTACATTCATCTTAAACAATACTCCAACTGACAAAGCTGTTACAACTCCTGTTATTACTCCTACTGACATTCCTGCTTCCGAGTCAACCGAGACCCGAGGTAAAAGCATTCTGATTGAGCCTGTCTTGACGAAGGCACAATCATTTGCTATCCTTGAGACCTCCCGGAAAGAGATGGAGGAAATTCTGAAGATCATAAAAAGAAGTGACCACGATGTAGTTGAACAATTGGGGCAAACTCCATCTAAAATTTCCATGCTGGATTGACTACTATGTTCCGAGGCACATGCAAAAGCCTTGGTAAAATTCCTGAAAACTGCCCATGTACCTCAAGAGACATCTGTTGATCAGTTCTAAGACTGCGTAGCCAGTTTGACTGCAGATAATGGTCTAGGTTTTTCGGATGCTGATTTAACGCCAAGAGGAAGGAATCATAATGAGGAATTGCATGTCTCAGTTGAATGTAGGGGACCAACCCTGGCTCATGTTTTGGTGGACACTGGCTCATCTCTGAATACATTGCCTAAAAAAGCTCTTGATAGGATGGACTTTGAGGGATTGACATTAAAGCCAAGTAACATAGTAGTAAGGGCTTTTGACGGCTCGAAAAGGATGGTACATAGGGAAGTTGATATCCCCATAAAGGTTGGAACCCAAACATTTGATTCAACTTTTTATGTAATGGATATTTATCCCCCATATTCCTGCTTGCTAGGCCGACCATGGACTCACAATGCTGACGATGTCACTTCTACATTGCACAAAATGCTGAAGTATCCGATTCAAGGGAAGATTATGACCGTTCATGGAGAAGAAGAGTATATGATGATCCATCTTCATTCTTTCAGATATGTGGAATTAGATGGTGAATTTATTGAAACTCCATTCCAACACTTTGAAGAGGTCTCGCAAGATGTTGCAGTGACTAAGGTTGTTCCCAAGATCATAAGGCCTCCACTCAGGATGTCATCTTTGAAGGATGCAAAGGCAGTGATAGAAGAAGGAGGATGCACTATCTGGGGACAACTCCTAGATATCCCATACAAGTCTGACAAGTTTGGCCTAGGTTTCACTTTAGGTTCTCAGAAGGTTGTACGCTGCACTCCTGCTGGAGGACCACCCCTGAAGATCAGCAACCGTGAAGTCAACGCGGTAGATGATGATGAAGATGGTAGCAACCTGGAGGGTTGGATCTTCCCAACTGTCAGTGGAGGGCTCAGCAACTGGGAGGCTAGAGATTTTGTCCCGATCACTTTTATCCCATAGTAATTTGTCTTTACATTTTGTTGGATCTGTAATATTAAAAACAATTCAAACTCTTAAAACCTTGTGTCTTACTCGAGGCACAATGGCCCATTTGTAAGGGTTATTATCTCATTTCCATATAACATCAATGAATCATGGACATTTTGCATACAAAATTTGTGCTCATTGTTTTTGCTTTTTAAATTTTCATTTCTTTCAAAGATAGTTATACCCTTACACACACTCACACTCACAATGCAGGTCTACATCCATTCGGGATCCCATGGATAAAGGTTCTGCTATGGATTTTTGTGACTCAGAAAATCTAATCTACCAAGCCGAAGACGAAGGTGAGGAAGATTGTGAAGTACCAGAGGAACTTGCCAGATTACTACAACAAGAAGAGAGAACCATTCAACCCCACGAGGAACAAGTGGACACAATCAACCTGGGTACCGAAGAAGACAAAAGAGAGGTCAAGGTGGGTGCCAATCCGGAACTAAGTGTCATGGAGCGTCTGGTTCAGCTGCTACACGAGTATGTTGAGGTCTTTTCCTGGTCGTATAAAGACATGGAGGGACTTGATGCAGATATTGTGGTACATCGTCTTCCTACAAAAGAGGATTGTCCACCAGTAAAACAAAAGGTTCGTCGAATGTGACCAGATATGTCAGAGAAGATTAAAGCAGAAGTCATGAAACAATTTATGCTGGATTCTTGGCCGTCACCTCCTATCCGTAATGGGTTGCCAATGTTGTGCCCGTACACAAGAAAGACGACAACGTATGAATGTGCATGGACTACAAAGATTTGAATAGGGAAAGCCCTAAGGATGATTTCCCACTTCCCCATATTGACATCCTAGTTGACAATACGACACAACCCAAAGTATTTTCCTTCATGGACAGTTTCTCAGGCTACAACCAAATCAAAATGGCGCCTGAGGACATGGAGAAAACAACATTTGTCACATAGTGGGGGACATTCTGCTACAAGGTGATGCCGTTCGGACTGAAGAATGTTGGGGAAACATATCAGCGTGCCATGGTAGCTCTATTTCACGACATGATACATCATGAAATAGAGGTCTATATGGACGACATGATAACTAGAACTCAAACAGAAGAAGAACATCTTGATCATTTACATAAACTATTTGAGAGGCTAAAGAAGTACAAGCTGAGGTTGAACCCAAATAAATGCACGTTTGGAGTAAGGTCTGGTAAACTCCTAGGATTCGTCGTCAGCAACAAGGGTATTGAAGTAGATCCTGCCAAGGTAAAAGTGATACAAGAGATGCCTGCTCCTCGTACTAAGAAGGAAATCATATGATTCTTGGGACGTTTAAACTACATTGCCAGATTCATTTCCCACCTAACAGCTACTTGTGATCCAATTTTCAAACTATTAAAGAAATATTAAGTAGTCAAATGAAACGATGAATGCCAAACTGCTTTCGACAAAATCAAAGAATACCTACAAGAGCCTCGTGTTTAATTCCACCAGTCGAGGGAAGACCATTGATCATGTATCTAACTATTTTAGAAAATTCAATGGGGTGTGTGCTGGGGAAGCATGACGAGTCTGGCTGAAAAGAGCACGCTATCTATTACCTGAGCAAAAAGTTTACCGACTGTGAAACAAGATATTCACTGCTCGAGAAATCTTGTTGTGCTCTGGCATGGGCTGTTCGCCGGCTAAGACAGTACATGCTGACTCATAATACCTTGTTGATATCTAAAATGGATCCGATAAAATACATCTTCGAGAAGCCTGCTCTCTCTGGGAGAATAACGAGAGGGCAGATGATCCTGACAGAATATGACATACAGTATGCTACCCAGAAAGCTATAAAGGGAAGTGTACTAGCTGATCACCTTGCTCACCAAGCTGTGGAAGACTACCAGTTCATGAAGTTCGAATTCCCAGATGAGGACATCATGATGGTAAACGACTATGAAGAATTCAGACCATATGACAGACCTGAACAAGGATCCCGATGGACCCTGGTTTTTGATGGGGCATCTAACGCACTCGGCAATGGTATTGGTGCAATAATTATATCCCCTGAAGGATGTCATACTCCATTTAATGAAAGACTCTGCTTCAATTGTACAAATAACATGGCGGAATACGAAGCGTGCATCTTTAGTCTCAAAGCTGCCATAGACTTAGGGATGAAATCTTTGAATGTATTCAGAGATTCAACTTTGGTTATTAGCCAGATCAAAGGGGAATGGGACACCAAACACCCTAACCTTATCCCTTACAAAGAACATGTTTTAACGTTGCTCCCAAATTTTGAGAAGATTACCTTCGAGCACTTCCTGCAAGAAGAAAATCAGCTAGTCGACGCACTAGCCACAATGTCATCTATGTTTAAACTTAAATGGGATAATGAGGCTCCCCAGATCACCATTGAACGAAGGGGTGAACCAACACACAGTCACAAGATTAATACTGAAGAAGTAGTGGACCAAGCTTGGTTTCACGAAGTCAAGAGGTATCTCGAGGCTCAAGAATACCCAGAAGGAGCTTCAGTCAATGATAAGAAGCTCTTAAGGAGATTCTCTGCTAAATTCTTCCTTAGTAATGGCGTTATTTACAAACGCAACCATGACTCCGTATTACTTCGGTGTGTAGACATGGTTGAAGCTAAAAGGATCATGGCTTAATTACACGAAGGCACTTTTGGCACCCATTCCAGGGGGCATACGATGGCAAAGAAAATCCTACAGGCTGGCTATTACTGGTCTACCATGGAAGAAGATTGCTATCAACACTCTCGAACTTGCCATAAGTGTCAGATCTATGCTGGCAAGGTGCACGTACCTCCGGTTCCTCTAAATTTCTTGACGGCTCCTTGGCTCTTTGCTATGTGGGGAATAAATATGATTGGGGAAATCAATCCGACAGCCTCCAATGGACACCGCTTCATCCTAATGGCCATTGACTATTTTAAAAAGTGGGTTGAGGCAACCTCCTTCGCTTCCGTTACCAAGAATGTTGTAGCTCGGTTCATTAAAAAAATCTCATCTGCTGGTATGGTATCCCGGAGAGGATCATCACCGAAAATGGTACGAACCTGAACAATACTATGATCACCGCCTTGTGCGAGCAATTCAAGATCCAGCATCACAATTCTTCCCCTTACCGGCCAAAGATGAATGGTGCTGTCGAAGCTACAAATAAGAACATTAAAAAGATCATATATAAAATGACAGTCACATACAAAGACTGGCATGAGATGTTACCATTCTCTCTCCACGGGTATCTAACTACAGCTCGCACATCGACCGGGGCAACACCCTATTCTTTGGTATACAGCATGGAAGTTGTCTTGCCTATTGAGGTTCAGATCCCCTCCCTAAGAATTATGAAGGATGCAAGTCTAAATGAAGACGATTGGATCCAGACTCGACTTGATCAACTAAACTTAATTGATGAGAAAAGACTTACTGCTGTCTGCCATGGTCAAATGTATCAAAAACAGATGATCAAGGCTTTCAACAAAAAGGTCAGGCGCCAATTGTATCAAGTTATGGATCCGGTGATCAAATGTATCATACTACCATAAGGATATACCAGGGGAAAATGGACTCCTATATACGAAGGACCATTTGTAATCAAAAACATTCTCTGGTGGAGCAATGATCTTGACCACCATGGATGGTGACGACCTTCCGCACCCTGTGAAGACAGACATAGTCAAAAGATACTACGCATAAGAGACCCGCTAGGTTGACACACCTAGGCAAAACAAGGGCATCCCGGCGAACCAAAAAGGTTTGGGAAAAAATTGGGGATAAAACAAAAAAAATCTGTACACCCGGCAAGTTGAAAACCCGAAAGGGCGAATTGGGCAAAAAAGGGTATCCTGGTGGACTGAAAACCCGAAAGGACGGTCCAAGCAAAAGTTAGGGAATTAAAGCGTATGACTATGTCCCGTTGGATCACCTTACGGACAACTTGCAAACTCGACATACCTGACCAATTCAATCATCTTCGGATAAGGCAACAAATAAACAAGATGCTCAAAGATACAAAGGCTATAGCAGAATGGGAACCCCATGGGATTATTACACATAGCTATCTTTTCTTTGTATTAAAATTTTAATTTTTTACGACGGAATTCTCTTACTAGAATGTTTGTCTCACTGTACAAAATACTTACTCAAAGTAAATACAAATATATTCCTTTGAAAGTGCAAAACTATCTGTTTTTCTTTACTCTTGTATTTTGTTTACAAAAACGTCCAATGATTCATTGTTGAACATATGCATTTGAACATAATTACTGTTTACAAATAAACAAAATAAAAGACAATTATTGATGGCTTTAAGAGATAGGGAAATCTCTCTAAGTTATTTTCCATAAAAATCCCCCGTAGTGTATAGTTTAATTCCTAGCGGAACAAAGCTCCCAATTATCAGTCCCTGGTAGAAATCATTCAATTTCCCCAGATTCTCCAAACAAATTTTTCAAGCAGTACATGGCATTTCCCTTGCAACAGAGTTTATTTTTCTAAACGGAAATTCATCAACACTTCGACTTCAAGACATGAAGACTTACATACCCTCAACAATATTCAGGGATTTATTTTCTCCAAATCCAACAAACAGCGTAATAGACTAGCTCACATACGCATACATGGCATCCGCATATCATAAACATTGATAAAACAAATGCATTATATCATACATTTCATACAACATGAATTTGCATTTTAGATAACATTTTACCCTTTTCAGGATAAGATTAACAGCTACCATTAACAATGTTCAAAGTTTGCAGATACCGTACATATACGCTCCAGACACGGATGCCATTCTGATACTCATTCAAATTCAGTTCTCAGATACAGTTCAGATACGCTCCATACGCGAATTCCGTTGTGATACTCATTAAAATTCAACTCTCAGATACAGTTCAGACACGCTCCAGACGCGGATGCCATTCTGATACTCATTCAGATTCAACTCTCATATACAGTTTAGATACGCTCCAGACATGGATGCCATTCTGATACTCATTCAGATTCAACTTTCAGATATAGTTCAGATACGCTCCAAACACGGATGCCATTTGATACTCATTTAGATTCAACTTTCAGATACAATTCAGATACGCTGCAGACACGAACGCCATTATGATATTCATTCAAAATCAGCTCCCAGATGCAGTTCAGATACGCTACAGACACAAACGCCATTTTGATACTCATTTTTTCAGATTATAAATTACAATACAAACAATCACTTTTGGATGGCATCTTTAAGTCCATCTCCTACATATTTCTATCACCTCTCCAAATGGCATCTTTAATCCCATTCACTCAACCATCACATCAACAAGTGCAAATTTCTGGGCACTCTAGTGTCCAATCATCTTCCACCTTCGAGTCACGAATGGCGTAACTCGCCAATCTAACTCTTCAGGCTTAATAAGATTGAACATGGGCAGCTACTGTACCCCAAAATTTTCCCTCTCACTTATCAATAATTTGCTCACAAGATCTCCTTGGGCTCAACTCGCCAAGGAGATCTAGTGTGAGATCTCCTTCCACCTTCGAGTCACGAATGGCGTAACTCGCCAATCTAACTCTTCAGGCTTAAGAAGATTGAACAGGGGCAGCTACTGTACCCCAAAATTTTCCCTCTCACTTATCAAGAATTTACTTACAAGATCTCCTTGGGCTCAAGACTGCACTAGGGTTTGATCAACTCAAGATACCTCCTTAGGCACTGATGACCAAAATTAGGGTTTGAGTTTACACAAGGATTTTTGAACTATCAATGATTCATATTAATTTCATGAACCATTATGGACCCCCAATATTACTCATGTCAAGCTTCAAGCCTTGGATCACACTTTTGATTAGTCAATTGAACAATTGACCTAAAAATCAGTTGTATTGGGGAAAAAGTTAACCATGGCCAATTTACAGTCAAAACTCATAATTTTTAATCCTTATCAACATATTAAATCCATATGTATCATTTTATCAAGTTTGGACCATAATTCCTCAAGAAGTTTGATCAAATCTCCAAAAGGGCAAAATGGTCAAAATTAGGGTTTTGACTAGGAAAGGGAATTTCTGATTTTTGACCTAAACAATGGTCAATTAGTTTAAGGAATGATCTCAAGAGTCCAATTGCATAATTTTTACCTAATGACATGGTTTCAAACATTGCAAGTCCATTGGATTGACTGATGAATTTTGCAGTCAATTGATCAAAAATCAATTGTATATTGAAAAGTCAAACTATGACTTTTTGGTCAAATTCAAGTGCCAAAGATCACAATTCATCAAAACATGTAAAAATATGAAAATTATTCATCAAGAAATCAAAAAGTCAAGATTTCATTTTGAAAACTCAAAATTTCTAAACTTAGAAAATTTTCTAAGTGTTGAAAATTCATGTTTTTTCATAACTTTGAGCCAAATTTTCACCATGATGCAAGATGATTCAAGAGAAACTTCCAACATGAAAGTTTTAGATATCCATGAAATATACAACTTTCCTCACACAACTTCTTCCAAAAGTTCTTGGATCCCAAGTTATAATTTTGTGAACATAGGGTAATGAAACTAAACACTTAGTGAAATTTTGCCCTAATTTGGCCAGGATTTTGACCTAACTTCATGGCACTTTTTCATATAGTTCCAATGGTAATATTAAAAAGAAATTCAAATATGGGTTGTAGAGCACATTGCAAGATTTCCAAAATGTCAAAGAAATCCTTGAGATAATTCTTGAGTAGGGAGAATCGAAGAGATGAAGTTGGTGTTTTGTCACTTGAATTACAAGGCATTTCTTGATGAACAAGAATTCAATTTCAAATCTATGCTGCACAATCTTGTTTTGAAGGCCTCTAAACCTCAAGATCTATCGATAATCAGAAGATTACACTTGCTTTTGAGCTATTATCTAAGTGTTCCAAGCATTATCCAAGCCAATTTGCCATTTTAGGAAGAAAGTTACCATTCCATTCTTGAAAAGTTGCTTTAATCACAAAGTCAACTTGTCTTAAGCTTCTAACTTGTTCTTTCTGCACACACAACCCCTATAAACCAAAATCAAGGTGTCTAAGGCCTGAAGAAGCTCAGGACATGCTTGTACAATACTTGAGATTCGTCATTTCACTTTTCTTCAAAAGCAAGTTATAGAGCCATAACCCTATAACTCAGAAGCCTTGAGTGATTTTGTGCTCTAATATTTTCCATACATATTAACAAGTCAATTTCAACACAAGACACGTTTACAAAAGTCCTAAAACACTCCCAAGCATCTTGCTGCACAGAACTGCCCAAACTTGACAGTTTTGAGCAAAAACTCACCATCTCCATTTTCACTCGTGCGTTTTGAAAACTAATCATCCAAACACCTTCCATACATCATATCAAAGTGATCCAGACCCTCATTTCCTAACTATAACTCCTCGATCATCATCCACCATTTTCAAAACTGAAGCTTGCAACTTGACTTGAGTAGGGAGTTCCAATCATCCTCAAAGAAAAGTAGGAGTTGGAACATATTCAAGGAGGTCCAGGCAAGCTATAGAAATCATCAGGCCATCACAAAGGTTATTCAAACTCCATACACGACTCCAACTGCAAGAGGTAAGTTTTCAAACTTATGTCTCTTCATACATGAATCATTTGAGTTTGATTTATGAAGATAAAATGCAGATACCATTGCCACGAAGCTTTACATACCCATAGTTTACATTTATATGGGCTGAGCTTAGAGAATTTTAGGGTTGAAGTTTTCTGAAATTTTTAGGTTTTGAATTAGGGCTAGAAAAATTCTCATTCATCTTCGATTGTTAGCTTAAGTTGTCTATATGTTTGGATTCGTGGGAAAAAATGCCACAACTTTCATGTTTGAACTTTTCATTTTTATTGAGAGACGAAGAACATACAAGTCCTTTGGCTGGAGGTTGAAGATGAAGTCTTTAGAACACATTTTTCCTTACATATTTATTGTTTCGTTTGTATTAACGGATGTATAGCCACCCCAATGGTAAGACAACACGCTGGTAATCAGTAGGTCATGGGTTCGAGCCTCAGCGCGCGCTGCCTTTTGCTTTTTTCTCTCATTTTTACATTTTTTGCTCTTTCCAGCGCGCATGGGCCTTCCTCCTCCTGGGCCTGATTTTTTTTTCTAACATTCCTCCCCCCTATTTCATATTTGCACCTTGGCCCAATTTTATTTTATTTCTTCATTTATTTTATTTTATTTATTTTCTCAAATATATTTTCTAAATACTAAAAATGATAAAAAGGCAAAAAATGATATTTTATATTTTGACTTGTTTTATTTTATTTTTCCATAAATAAAAATATTTTTTATTCTTCATACTTTATTTATTTATTTAAGTGAATCTTATAAACTTAATTAATATTATATTGTTTATTTATTTTTCTTCACACCATTTAAAATACATTATTTTAATATAAAAAAGGGATTAAAAATATTTTATAATACTACAAATATTTTCAAGATAAAAATTACCAAAGAATATATACTTTTCTTAAACTTATTTTCTTTTGATTAATTAATAGAATTAGGGTTTTCTTTTAAAATATTTTTCTTAAGAAATTCAAACTTAATTAACTATTTTCTTTATTTAAATTAGGTTAAGACAACATATTTTTTCATGAAAAACCAAACAAAATTCATTTTTTTCCACATTTTGCATCCTTGTACATTTATTCATTTTTATACTTTGTATTTAAATTCCTTGTATATTCATGCCAATTCAATATGGTTGTAATAGACTAATTAGGTTTAAATTCTTGCAATCCCCATTTACAAATTGTACACCCCCTCCCACAAATGTTGTAATAGCGTAGTAACTTTAAAATTCCATAATTTATCGCTTTATATACAATTGCTAGTAATTAGGGTTTGTATGGAAAGACTTAAAACCAATAAATAGTAAACCCTAATTCAAGACTAAATCAAGCATGAGAATAATACATTTGCACATAATCAACCCTAGGGTTATTCCACTTGGTTGCCTTATAAATGGCCATATTACGCATGTGAGGTATCTTAACAAAAACAAGCAAAAATACAAGATCATAGACCCTCGATGATGCTATCTAAGTTGACTTTCAAAATGATCTTAGCCCCTAAAGAAAAATGCTAAGATACCTTGCAATATTGTTAATCATGGTTATACGATGACCCACGCCAGTCCCGTTTACATCCAAAGATAAGGTTGCTTGCCAAATCAATGGTAAGACAACAATGTCAAAGGAAAAGAAAATGAACAAGAAATATATTTGAGTAGGTAGATTGCTCCTAATTACTTGCTCCATTTCAAAACAAACATCATTTCTATTTTCAAAACAAACACCTACACTTTCAAAACATCTTACAAACTTGAAAATTGTTTCAAAAGATCAACATCTTTGTATACATTCTTACGAACGAGAATCATTACAAAGTTTGCCTAAACAATGACCTCTTTACAAAATACTTTCAAAAAAAACACAAAACATAATTTCAAACAAAAGCAAGTGATCTAGCAAGTAACTAAGAGCCCATGGAAACCAATGGATGAAAAGGGTGCTAATACCTTCCCTTTTCATGATCTACCCCCCGAACTCAAGAAATAATCTCAAAGGTCTTTCCTGTGCTTTTTCACCTTTCCTTTTGGATAAAAGAAAATTTGGTGGTGACTCTTGCTAACCGCAACATTTGCAATCAAATGCTAAACACCCAAGTCAGTTCTCTCACTGTATCACAGAGACCTATAAGAAACCATGAATTCCATTTTAGACTTTAGAGACCCAAATTTCCTTGTTAACGGTTGTTGTACCCCAAAATTTGCCCTCTCATTTTATCAACATTTCTCATCACAAGGCTCTTTGAACTCAAGATCAAGTTAGGGTTTGCTCTGCTCAAGACATCTCCTTGCACTGTTGACCTAAATTAGGGTTTGAGTTTGCACAGGGATTTTTGGTTTTATAATTCTCAAAGTGACTTTCATACTTCATTTTGGACCTATAAGATTGCCTCTACCAAGTTTCAAGCCTTGAATCAAATTTTTGCCCAATCAATTGGACAGTTTACCTAGAAATCAGCTGTATTGGGGAAAAAGTCAACTGTGACCAATTTACAGTCAAACCTCATATATTTTGACCCACATCAACATTATGAAATCATATGAACCATTTGATCAAGTTTGGACCACAACTCCACAAGAAATTTGATCAGATCACCAAAAGGGCAAAATGGTCGTTTTGAGGGTTTTGACTACACAAGGGCAATTTCTGATTTTTGACCTAGCCAATGGAAAATTGGGTTCAAGCATGGATTCAAGGACTCAATGGCATAATCTTGACCTATTCACAAGGTTCAAAAGACCACAATTTCATTGGATTGACAGATGAATTTCTCAGTCAACTGATCAAAATTTGACTGTACACTAAAAAGTCAAAATTTGACTTTTTGGTCAAAATCAAGTGCCAAGGGTCATTTTTCATCAAGATGTGTCAAAACATGAAACTTGTTCATTAAGAAACCCATTTTTTCAAATTAGGGTTTAAAGTTGATAAATTTCATAACTTAGAATTTTTCCAAGTTATGAAATTTTCTTAATGTTTCCTAACTTTGCCCAACATTTTCACCATGATGCAAGTGGATTCAAACAAAACTTCCAACATTAAAGTTGTAGTCCTCCACAAAATCTACAACTTTGATTTACAAAGTTTTCCCAAAATAAGCTTGGATCTCAAGTTATGATTTTTGGAACAAGGGTCCCTAAAACTTTTAACTTAGTGAAATTTTTCCCTAGTTTAGGCAGAATTTTGACCTATCTTCATGGCCATTTTTCACATAGTTCCACTTGGAATCTCGAATTTCATTTCAAAGATGGATTGTATATCATGTTGCAAGATTTCCAAAATGTCCAAGAACTCTCCAAACTCATTTGTGGTTGAAGTTGGAAAAAACTCACTTTTCATCCATGGCATGTTCATATTGATACAAATTGCAAATTCAAATCAGCTTGCTTTGCACTAGATTACAGGCCTCAAAACCATTCCACACTCAATAATTAAGTGCAAAACCATTGGTCTAAGGCATTGTTTTAGTCATTAGAGCATTGCACATTAAATTAATCCCTAAATAGAAAAAGCAACATTACCATTTTTGCCAAAATGTGCTTTATGTCAAAACTAAATCCCTTGAGCATTGGTCCATATCTTATGCAGAAAATCAAATCCACAAATTGGAGGGGACAAGGGAAAAATGTGCAAGGTGGTGGATAGCCTGTACAGGCCTGCTTCACATCACTTCTCATGTTTGCTTAAAATACAAGAAAGATATCCAAAACACTAGAACTTGAACATCTGTGAAAACTAACTTGTGAAAGCATTTGAGACAACTTTCTCACATACCCTTGAGCCTGAAACACGACCCTTTGAGCCCTCAAACATCCCATAGATCAAAATCACCTTCCATTGGCAAAACAGGGCAGCATCTGTATCTTGACTTCCATAGCACAATTTGCTCGTGCGTTTTGCCCCAAACCTGTTCAAACACCTTCCATTCCATCCATCCAAGCTATCCCAAACCTTAAACACTAACTGTAACTCCATTTACAGGGTTTGCCATTTTCAATTTGAGCTTGTGCAGGTTGAGTTCAGTAGGCTTGTTCAAGTACATTCAAGGTAAGGTAGACACTGGAGAAGGTCAAGTGAAGTTCAAGCAAGCTCTCAGACATCTCAAGCCTTGTTGAAAAGCTCCACATTGCCATACACGAAGTCATTTGAAACAGGTTTTTATCAACTTCCTATCTCTCTATTTGGGAACATTTAGACTTAGGTTTGTGAATAAGAAATGTAGTATTCATTGCCATGAAGCTGTACATATGCTCAGTTTTCATTTTAGTTAAGCATACTAAGAGAATTTGATCCATGAACATACTGAAAAAATTAGGTTAGGATTTGGGGCCAGAGAAATTCTCTCTGGTCTTTGAGAGTTAGGACACGTTTTTTATATGGTTGAATTCGTCTTGAAGAGCTCTACAACTTTGATGTTATGTGTTTTTGCAATAGAGCTCGTATACAGGTTGTTCATGTTTGGAACCAGACGCACACGTTTTTTGAAGACAAAGGTTGAAGATGAAGTGTGGTGGGTTGGGCTTGGTCCAGACTCACTATTGACACCCCCCTTTTGCTGAATACACCCCCCTGGCCCATTTATTCATATTTTTATGTTTTGTTATTTTATTTTCATTTCTGATTTTATTTTATTATTTCCAAACATAACAAATACCCAAAAAAATATTTTATAATTTTTTACATTTATTTTGCATTTTATTTCTATTTTTTATAACATAAAAAACAATTTAATTAGTATATATATATATTTCTATTTATTGAAAAAACTTGAAAATAATATAATTATACCTTTTATTTTTATTCTTTTATTTGCACTCAAAAATATTATTCTAAATATATTTTAATCTTGTATATATTTTATTTTATTTTTTGTACATATTTAATATAATTAATATATATATATACATACTTTTATTTTATTTAATAGATACTTTAGAATAAAAACATAAAAATACTATACTTTTATTTTTATTATTATTTATACTTAAAAAAAATACTTTTTTCTAAATATATTTTATTTTTTGTATATACACTATTTTATTTTATTGTATATAAATAATATAGTCAATATATTTAATAATCTTAAAAATTAGGGTTTTACCCTTAATAAAAATAATAATAATAATAATAATAATAATAATAATAATAATAATAATAATAATAATAATAATAATAATAATAATAATAATAATAATAATAATAATAATAATCTTTTTATTTATTTCTTTCTTTTTACATTAAATATTTTTAGATACATAAAAATAACAAAAAAACCTTTTTGCATATTCATATTATTTTGTATATTTATTTAAGTTGATTACTTAAATATTTGTTCATTTATTATTTATGCCATTTGATTCAATTTGGATGTAATAGTAAAACTAGGGTTTTAATTTCTTGTCAAATATTCCCCACTCAAAATTGTACCCCCCTCTCCATAATCATGTTGTAATAGTGGTAGATTTATTTTACGCATTTACGCTTTCAATTATGCCATGATTAGAGATTAGGGTTTGTATACAAAATTCCAAAATCAACAAGTAGCTTGACCTAATACAAAGACAAAAATGCATGAAAATCAATACACAATGCACACTTGCACCCCTAGGGTTACATCCACTTGTTGCCTTAAAAATGGGCCATGTTATGCATGTTGGGTACTTTGGCAAAACAAAAACAAAACAAAAGATCATAGTCCCTCGGTGACGCTATCTTGGTTGCCTAAACAAAATGATCAAGTCCCTCAAAAATTTGCTAAAGATACTTAACACAATTGCTATCATGGTCTATACGATGACCCGCGCCTGTCCTGTTTAACATCCTAATATAAGGTTGTTTACCAAATGCAATGGTAAAACAACACTGTCAAAAGGGTTAAAAACATATAGGAAACATCTTTGAGTAAAATAGGGTAGATAACTCTTAGTTACTTAATCAAAGCTTGCAAAACATCCTTGCTATTTTCAAACACACTTCACAACACAATTTCAAAACATTTCCCAAAAAAAAAAACTTTCAAACATTGAAATCTTTTCAAAAGACAAAACACCTTTGTATACATTCAAACAAGAATCATTACAAAGGTTGCCACGACGATGGCCTCTTTTTAAAACATTTTCAAAACCACACATAAAGCACCATTTTAAACAATTGGAAAAGCAAAGCAAGTGATCTAAACAAGTAACTAAGAGCCCATGGGTAACCATGGATGAAAAGGGTGCTTGCACCTTCCCTTTTCATAATCTACTCCCTGAACCCGAGAAAACATCTCAAAGGTCTTTCCTGTGCTTTTTGACCTTTCCTTAGGATAAAATAAAAAGTCGGTGGCGACTCTTGCTAAACCGAAACATTTGCAAACACAAACGCAAAACCTCAAGTCAGTTCTCCCACCGTATCACAGAACTGGCGACTCTGTTGGGGAGATCTCTAAAAGTGGAGTAACCTTAGGGTTTAGATCACCTTTGCATGCTTATCTTTTTTTCGTTGATTGTTTTACATTTGATTCTATTGTTTGGGCTTGAAATCCTCTACCCGGATTTGGGAAACATTCATAGGTAAATAGCAATACGTTGTGGAAACTGTGTGGGGTATACCGACATGGTTGAAGTAATAGCTATATTAGTGCGACATATTTGTGGGTACCGGTAGCCTTTGAGTCAATCAAAGAGAATACGGGGCCGCTGAGTGATGTCATGAAGCACTAATGAACTCTTAGAACCTTACTTAACCATCTTGGCCTTTTTTAGGGGTAGTTAGATGACCGGCTTTGGTGCAGTCCGAAGTTGGTAGATACTCGATACTACACTCATTGAGGGTTGTTTTCTTGGAATATTTTGGTCGCCAGTTAAGTGGCTAAACTGAAACAATGAACACAAAAAATAATCCAGTGATATTGAGCTCCTTAGAACCTACTTACTATTTATAGGACAGGTTGAGCCGACCAACTTCAAAAGGGTACTTACCTATGAAACCTCATGCAAGCCTGAAACTAGGATCTTGTGTGATTTGCTTGTACATATACTTGTGCATACATCATAAACATGATAAAGCATCATATGCATCCACTAACCATTTCAAGGGTTTGGATCTTCATCTTTGTTCTTGTTTTATAGGTCATGGAATCTCTTCGCAGGAAAACAATTCAAGTCAACCTTGTGAGAATCCCTCCTCAACTCAAGGAGCTTACTTCCAAAATTCCAGAGAATTCTCCCTTCAGTGAAAGACATGGCAGACTTCTCAACTTGGTCAACTCCAACATTGAAGAAGACATGGTGAAAGTTCTCTTCTAGTTCTTTGACCCCCTATATCATTGCTTTACATTTCCTGATTACCAACTAGTACCTACTTTGGAGGAATTTTCTCAACTCCTGGGGATTCCTATTCTCCATTAACTACCCTACAACGGTACGAAAAGAGAACCAAAGCCTGAAGATGTTGCTCAAGCCTTACACTTGCAACCATCTGATATCAAAGGTCATTAGGAAACCAAAAGAGGTGTTCTCATGTGCTGTACTTCTCTTCTAGCAAGGTGGTTTATTTCTCACCTTCCCCAGTCAGTTTTGAAGAATGAGCAGGGTTTAAGGTGGTCACAACGGTTGACAACCCTCACACATTCTGATGTTCATTGGTATTCTCAGTCCAGAGAAAATGTCATCATCATTGATCGTTGTGGGGAATTCCCTAATGTCCCATTACTTGGCATTAGGGGAGGCATTACCTACAACCCCTGTTTAGCTCTGAGACAATTTGGATATGCTCGAAGGGATGGCCCTCACGACATGATGATTCCTGACTTGGTTTTTGACTTTGACAACGATGCTCAAGGACTTCGACAAAGGTTTATCCGAGCTTGGAGGATGCCCAACAAAGTGGATAGTAAGACACTGGGACACAAGAATTCCATCCCTCTTGAGCCTTATCTTAAGTGGGTACGAACCCGCGCCCAGAGTCTTATGATGCCTTACCCCCACATTCTCGCCGTGATCAAAGAGCCTGTTAAAGAAGGAGAGGTTCCATACACCCTCCTACATCCAGACATGCCAACATCATTGGAAGAATTGCAAAAGAGTTGGATACAACTCAAGGAAGAACGAAATACTTTTAAAGCCAGCTTCTATTCCAGTGAGACGAAGGTTTTGGAACTTACCCGCCGACTTCATGAAGAGGAGACTCTTAACACCTACATCGCACTAAAGAGGACGCACAATGTCTTTTTACATTAAGAATTTTGTAATATTTTGCCCATGGGGCATTTATGTACTAACAAATTTCTTCTTATTAATATGACGTGTGTTCTTTTTGTTTGCAACAACTTTGAATTTCTGAATCCTTGAATGCATTACATGAATACATATAATTCATCATATGCATAAACAGGTCTTCAACCAGGTTTCCTTATCTTTCTGCTGTTTATTTCAGCAAGATGGATATAGAGCAGACGGTCAAAGATCTGCAAGCACAAAATTCTCAGTTCCAACAACTCCTCATGACCTTGGCAAAGGGTCAAGAGGACCTTAAAGCACTGTTAGAGAAAGAGAAATAAAAAGAGAAAAAGAAGAAAAGGGCTGGTGTGGCCACTATGGGAAGAAGATTTGAGAACCAGGCTAGAAGGGTCCTCGAGTTCCCCTCGACGTCTAACGAAGGGGTTGGTAAAGGTAAGGGAGTTGTAATGCCCTCTGAGTCTGAAGCTGAAGAGGAAGAAGAAGAAGAGGAGGAAGATTACTCTGAGCAGCAGTATCCTCCTACGGGCGATAAATATAAAAACCTGGAAGAGCGGCTGACAGCCATGGAAGTACAAAGGGTTCCTGGGCTGGATTTCGAAGAACTAGGGTTGGATGCTGGGATCGTCCTTCTCCCCAAGTTCAAAGTGCCTACATTTTCCAAATACGATGGTTTGTCCTGTCCAAAGATGCATCTGCGGTCCTACGTCAGAAAGATCCAACCTCACTCTTCTGATAAGGATCTGTGGGTCCACTTATTTCAAGATAGTTTGTCGGGTACGCAATTGGACTGGTTCTATCAACTTGAGAGATCTGATGTTCATAACTGAGAAGATTTGGCTACTGCTTTCTATCGACAATACCAATATAACGCAGATTTAGCGCCTACTCGTACTCAACTACAGAGTATGAGTATGGTCTCTAATGAGGGATTTAAGGAGTATGCCCAGAAGTGGCGGGATTTGGCTGGAAGGGTGAATTCACCATTGTCGGATAAAGAGCTGGTTGACATGTTTTTGGGGACCCTGTCAGGTCAATTCTTTAATCACTTAATCGGGAGCTCATCTACAGGGTTCACCGAATTAATTCTGATAGGTGAAAGGGTCGAAGCTGGCATTAAGAGTGGTAAAATTCAGAAGGATGTAGCTGCTTCCACTGCTGTCAAGAAGACCTTCCCAGCCAAGAAAGAAGCTTTTGTTGTTTACTCCATGAGAAATCAAGGAAGAACGGAGCACCGACCAATGGTGGGGGCTGTGATGATCCAAAACTCTTCAGTCAATCAACCTCGAAGCAATCAACCTAGAGCTAACCAAAATAGGGTGGAAAGGCCACAACAATAATTCACTCGGATCAATATGACACCGGCTCAGGTCCTCCCTCATCTATTAAAGTTAAACCTTACCAACTTGAAAGAAGCGCCGAAAAACCCAAATACCTCTTCTCCCTATTATCATTCAAATGCAAAATGTGCATATCATTCGGACAGTGTGGGGCATGACACCAACAACTGTTGGGCCCTTAAAAACAAGATCCAAGATTTGATAGATGCCAAGGAGGTAGAGTTTGATGCTCCCGAAAAACCTAATGTGATATCCGCTCCTATGCCAAAACATGGTCATAATGTCCATGCCATTGTAGAAGATCTTCATGTTACTGCTGTTGATGACTTAATGACTCCATTGCCAATGATCAAGATGAATCTGTTGAAAGCCGGGATTTTCCCGGGTTGTGAAAAAGGTTGTTACTTTTGTTCAACCTTGCAATCTGACTGTCCGCTGTTGAAATCAGGCATCTAACGCCTGATGGATACTCAAGAGATCCTCTTTCAGAAAACTCATGTTGATACTATTACTCATGTTACTCCTGTTACTCCTATTACTCCAATCAATGACATTGCTATAATCACCATTTCCGACAATCTTTCCAAGACCTACAAAAGGCCTGTTAAGATTACGCCTGATCCAAAGTTTGTACCGCTGAAGATTACCATGCCGGGGCCTATCCCATATAAGTCCAACAAGATGATACCGTGGAATTATGGAGGAGAGATCTTCTACCATGGCGTCAAGCAGATCGAATCAATCGAAGATAATTCCGATGAAGAAACTCCTGATGTAGGAAATATTGCGGGGACGAGTAAGATAACTCGTAGCGGAAGAATCTTCTCTCCGGAGATTGCTCCTCAAAGGGAAGTCTTCGGACCCTCAAGTGCTCCTGTGCCAGTCAAGATATCTGTGCGAAGCCCAGTGATTAAAGAAATTGTTACTCCCGAAGTTGTACCCTCTGTTGTTATTGCTGATAAAGGTAAGGGAATCGAAGAAGCGTCCGTCAGGATGAGGGCTCAGACTTTGGTTATCCCCGAGACCACCCAAAAGGAAATGGAGGAAATATTAAAGATAATTAAGAAGAGCGACTATGATGTCATAGAGAAGCTAGGGAAAACCCCTTCAAAAATCTCCATGCTGGCCCTATTGCTCTGCTCCGAGGCTCATGCCAAAAACTTGATCAAATTCCTGAAGACGGTGCACGTGCCTCAAGAAACTTCTGCAGATCAGTTTAAAGAGTGTGTAGCCAGCCTTACAGCCAACAACGGTCTGGGCTTTTCTGATGCCGATCTAACGTCCAAGGGAAGAAAGCATAATGATGCGCTGTATGTTTCGGTAGAGTGCAGAAGGACCACACTTGCTCATGTTCTGGTTGATACCGGCTCATCTTTAAATGTCCTACCAAAGAAAGCATTGGACAGGCTAGACTGTGAAGGTTTGACTTTGTTGTGCCCCAAAATTTGCCCTCTCATGTTTCCCAAAGCCTTCCCCTTGCATGGTTGATCACAAACTCTTGCCTAAGGAAAAGGAAAATTTTTGAGTGATGCTTCGATTTGCATTCTGAAGAAGCACTTCGATTGGCATTCTGAAGGAGAATTTCGATTAGCACTCTGAAGGAGAATTTCGATTGGTATTCTGAAGGAGCATTTCAATTGGCATTCTGAAGGAGCACTTCGATTGGCATTCTGAAAGACCCTTCGATTGGAATTCTGAAGGAGCATTTCGATTAGCACTCTGAAGAAGCATTTCGATTGGCATTCTGAAGGAACACTTCGATTGGCATTCTGAAAGACCCTTCGATTGACATTCTGAAGGAGCATTTCGATTGGCACTCTAAAGAAGCATTTCGATTGGCATTAAGGACAAGTACTTCGATTGGAATTCCAAAAAGGTCCATTCGAAGAAGCATTCAAAGGGTCCATTCGAAGAAGCTTTCGAAAGAGCATTCGAAAAAGTCCATCAGCCCATTCAAAAGGGAGCATTCGAAGGAGGCCATCTGCCAATTCGAAAGGGAGTGTTCGAAGGCCAGCTACATGTCATTCAAAATTCAAAAAAAGGAAAAAATCCCATGTGTTTAGCCAACGTTACAAACTCTCATTCATGGCTTTCAAACACATGATTAACGTTACGAATCCTCCTTCATGTCTGTCAAAACGCATATTCAAGGTCATTTAAACCTTTGTCTTCCTGTCCCCTCCACCCCCTCTATATAAAGAAATCACAAATGCTGCAAACAGACAGGAGGAAATATACAAAAAAATAGAAGACTTGGAGAGACGCTGCCCAGAATTTTCCAAGCCAAAGCTGCCACCCAGCGAACACCTCCCCCCTCAGAACTACCGGTCGAAGCACCTCTGTTTGGTAAAAGAAAAATCTAATCTCAAGCTCACTCTCAGATTCATTTCGATTGCATATTCATATTTTTATTTCTGTTTGTGAATGATTTAATGTACTTTATGTGAGCTACAGTGCAGAGTTGAGATTGTGCCATTGCTTGGGCATAATCTGAGTTTATCTTCCGAATCCCAGGATAAAACAAACCCAGACCCAGGTTCAGCAGGTACGAATAAGAGGAGATTCGAACCAGGGGGGTTAAGTCCCCCCTGGACTTTTAATATGTGTTTCGTTTTGCAGGAACCTCATGCTTAGCTTCATGTTCAGAGCTTCGAAGCTCAACAGTTTAGCTTCGAACTGGACCCAGGACTTCCAGTTCGAAGGATGACATGTCCAGATCGAACCCCCTCAGAGTGCAGCCTCTCATGCACCTTCTATCCAGCCTCTTCACTGGGTCGAAAGACAGCCTGCCTCTCTTTTTACCCAGGCCTCCAGTATTACATTTTTTTTCTTATATTGCTGCCTGGCCCATTTGTACTCTGTTTATTTTGTTTCCGTTTATTCCTTTTAGTTTTAGTTCTAATTAAAAATCATAAAAAATAAACAACTTAGAATTAGGATTTAATTTAGTTAATCATTTTAACTTATTTTCTCCAATTTTAAAATCAGTAGACTTGGGTTTTATTCAAATTCAATCTTTTTTTTCATAAACAAAAATACAAAAAAATATTAGGTTTGTTTTAGAATAAATTTTAATCAGTATTTTTTTTAATTAATTAAATTTGACTTAACTGAATATTTAGCATTTTTCTCAAAAAATAAGATAAAACAACAAAAAGATTGTATGCTAGGTTTTTTTTTAAGTTTCATGCGCGTTTATTTTATCGTAACTGCTTATTATTCCCCCAATTTTGGACATGTAAATAATCCCCTCCCCGAAGCCTTGTAATAGTGTAGTATTTACAGTTTCTGCACTTTAAATTCCTGTACATATATTAAATGCTTAGATGTATGCTAACTAGGATTGTATGACAAGATCTAAAAACAAATGGTAGGACACCTAAAAATACAAAGATAATATAAACTGAAAATTGACACGCTTGCACATGCCACTCCTAGGGTACACCTCATTTGGTTGCCTCAAATGTGGTCATTAAGTATAGGATGTTTTAGAGGTCGTCCTTTTTGTCCCAAGATCATAAGTTGCCTCGAAATGGTTGCCTGGATAAAAATGATCTAAGACATTAGGATTACCACTAAAGTGTCCTAACGTTGCTTTAGTGACCACAAGTCCCTTAAATCGAATTGACCCGAAAACTCCAACGACAGTGCTACCTACTCCTTAATAGTGGGATAACATTGTCTAAAGGACATTTGCACAATTAAATTCCTTTTTGAGTAGGTAGAGGTTCTTAAGTACTTGCTCCTTTTAAAAAACAAAACAAAAACTTTTCGCACTTACACTTTCATCAAAAACAAAACTCTTTTCAAAACCCATAATCACAAAGAAAAGAAAACCTTTTGAAAACATAGTGAGCAAGTACCTAAGAGCTCGTGGATAAACACGGATAGAAAGGGTGCTAATACCTTCCCTTTCTATAATCTACTTCCTGAACCCGAGAAACAATCTCGAAAAGGAATTTTTTCTGTGCTTTTGTCCTTTCCTTTGTTGGATAAAATAAAAGACGGTGGCGACTCTTACTTACCGCGACACTTTGCGAAAACAAACGCAAACGCGAACCAGCATATTAAAAAACAGTCAGTTCTCGTTCCCACTGATCACAGAACTGGCGACTCTGCTGGGGAATGTTATAAGTGAGGTGTACCTTAGGACTAGATCACTTGTGTTTTCATTTGTATTGCTTTGTATGCTTTTAATTTTGTGGGCTTGTATCGGAGATCTAAATCCTCCACCCGGATTTTGGGAAACATTCATAGATAGCAATACATTGTGGAAACTGTGCGGGGTATACCGACACGGTTAAAGCAACAACTATATTAGTGCGACATATTTGTGAGTACCGGTAGCCTTTGAGTCAATCAAAGAGAATACAGGGCCGCTGAGTGATGTCACTAAGCACTAATGACCTAGAACCTTACTTGACCATCTTGGCCTTTTTAGGGGTAGTGAGATGACCGACTTTGGTGCAGTCCAAAGTTGGTAGATACTCGATACTACACTCATTGAGGATTGTTTTCTTGGAATATTTTGGTCGCTAGTTCAGTGGCTAAACCAAAACAATGAACATAGAAAATAATCCAATGATATTGAGCTCCTTAGAACCCGGTTACTATTTATAGGACAGGTTTTTGAGCCAACTACACTCAAGAGGGTACTTGCCTATGAAACCTCCTGCAAGCCTGAAACTAGGGTTTTTGTGTGACTTGCTTGTACATGTGTTTTTGCATACATCATAAAGCATCATATGCATCTGCTAACCATTTCAAGGGTTTAAATCTTCATCTTTGTTCTTGTTTTGTAGGACATGGAGTCTCTCCGCAGGAAAACAATTCAAGTCAACCTTGTAAGAGTCCCTCTTCAACTCAAAGAGCTTACATCCAGGATTCCCGAGAATTCTCTCTTCAGTGAAAGACATGGTAGACTCCTCAGCTTGGTCAACACCAACATTGAAGAAGACATGATGAAAGTTCTCTTCCAGTTCTTTGACCCCCTACACCACTGTTTCACATTCCCTGATTATCAATTGGTTCCTACTTTGGAGGAATTTTCTCAACTCCTGAGAATTCCTATTCTTAGTCAACTACCCTACAACGGTACGGAAAAGGAACCAAAACTTGAAGATGTTGCTCAAGCATTACGCTTGCAACCATCCGACATCAAAGGGCATTGGGAAACCAAAAGTGGTATCAAAGGATTCTTGGCAAAGTTTCTGTTTGAGAAGGCACGAGAATGCTGGAATTCTCTTGATCTACAAGCCTTTGAAGAGATTGTGGCACTCCTTATCTATGGTTTGGTTTTGTTCCCAAATCCTGATCAACTTATAGATCTGAATGCTGTCAAGATTTTCATATCCAGGAATCCCATACCTACATTGCTTGGGGACATCCTCCACTCATTTTACACACGAACAATGAGGAAAAGAGGTGTTCTCATGTGTTGTACTCCTCTCTTAGCAAGGTGGTTTATTTCTCACCTTCCACAATCAGTTTTTAAGAATGAACAGGGTTTAAGGTGGTCACAACGATTGATGACCCTCAGACATTCTGATGTACATTGGTGTTCTCGGTCTAGAGAAAATGTCACTATCATTGATCGTTGTGGAGAATTTCCTAATGTTCCGTTACTTGGAATTAGGGGAGGCATTACCTACAACCTCTGTCTAGCTTTGAGAAAATTTGGATATGCTCGGAGGGATGGCCCTCATGACACGATGATCCCTGACCTAGTTTTTGACTTTGACAACGATGCGCAAGGACTTCGACAAAGGTTCATCAGAGCTTGGAGAATGCCTAATAGAGTGGATAGTAAGACACTGGGGCACAAGAATTCTATCCCCCTTGAGCCTTACCTCAAATGGGTACGAACCCGCCCCCAGAATCTTATGATGCCATATCCTCACATTCTCCCCTTGATCAAAGAGCCTGTTATGGAAGGAGAGGATCCATACGCCATCCTACATCCTGACATGCCAACATCATGGGAAGAAATGCAAAAGAGTTGGATCCAACTCAAGGAAGAGCGGAATACTTTTGAAGCCAGCTTCTATGCCAGTGAAAAGAAGGCTTTGGTGCTTATCCACCGACTTCACGAGGAGGAGACCCTCAACACTTACATCGCTCCAAAGAGGATGCGCAATGTCTTTCTACATTAAGAATTTTGTAATATTTCGCCCATAGGGCACTTATGTACTAACAAATTGCTTCTTAATGTGACGTGTGTTCTCTTTTGTCTGCAACAAATTTGAATTTTTGAACCCTTGAATGCATTACATAAATAGGATACCATTCATCATATGCATAACAGGTACCCTTTTACAGGTCTCTTATCTTCTTCGTTGTTTATTTCAGCAATCATCATGGCTGCTGAAACTTCCACTGAGCAAGCTATCAAGGCCCTCCAGGCCCAGAATGCCCAATTTCAAGAGTTGGTCATGAATCTAGCTAAGGGTCAGCAGGACCTGAAGACCCTGCTCCTAAAAAAGAAGAAGAAGAAGAGGACCGTCCTGTTCAATACTGGACGCAGGTTTGGAAACGGGCTGCAAAATGAAATTGATCTGGCCACCCCGTCTGGAGAGAAAGACAGTCCACAAGAAAGGAGGGCTCCTAGCCCTGAGGTCTCTGACAACGAGACGGACTATGATGAAGAACAATATCCTCCTGCTGAGGATAAGTATAAATAGCTGGAGGACCGTTTGAACGCTATGGAAGTACAGAAGGTGCCCGGTCTGGACTTCGGAGATTTAGGTTTATCATCTGGGGTGGTGATTCCCCACAAGTTCAAGTCACCTGCCTTTGCCAAATATGACGGAGCTTCCTGTCCCAAGCTGCACCTCTGGTCATATGTGAGGAAGATCCAACCATACACTATTGATAAGAATTTATGGATCCATTTCTTTCAGGACAGTCTCTCAGGGACTCAGCTTGAGTAGTTCTATCAGTTGGATGGAGCCAGTATCCGCAGCTGGGAGGATTTGGCTGCTGCATTCTTTAAGCATTATCAGTATAATTCCGACCTCGCTCCTACGCGTACCCAACTCCAGGGTATGTCAGTAGGGACAAGCGAAGGATTTAAAGAGTATGCTCAAAAATGGAGGGACCTGGCCGGAAGGGTGCAACCACCTTTGGCTGATCGTGAACTGGTTGATATGTTTCTGGGGACCCTGTCTGGTCCATTCTTTAACCATTTGATTGGGAGCTCCTCAGCCGGGTTTACAGACCTTATCTTGACTGGTGAAAGGATTGAAGCTGGAATTAAGGCTGGAAAAATACAGAAGGGTGCCTCCTCGAGCACCGAGAAGAGACCGTTTAAGAAAGAATCCATTGCGGTCTACAGTTCGAGAAGGAAGAATAGACCTGAACACCGCCAAGCTGTTAATGCGGTTGTTATCTCAAAACCTGCCGGTGCTCCTTAGCATCACAACCAACGAAGGGACGAGAGACCTCAAAGGAAATTCACTCGTCTCAGCATGACCTTGTCTCAGATTCTGCCACAATTGCTGAAGACCAATCTGGTGACCCTGAAAGAAGCTCCAAAGAATCCAAATACCATGTCACCAAGGTATAACCCTAATGCCCGCTGCGCTTTTCACTCTGATAGCCCGGGGCATAATACAGATGATTGTTAGGTTTTGAAGAACAAGGTGCAGGACTTAATTGATGCAAAGGAGATTGAGTTCGAGGCGCACGAGAGGCCTAATGTTGTAGCTGCTCCCATGCCCAGGCATGGAGTGAATGCTGTAGAGGAAGACTCGTTTGTAGTTTTTGTGGATGATGTTGTTACCCCTCTAATGACTATCAAGAAGAACCTGTTACTAGCCGTTTTATTTTCGGGTTGTGGTGAAGGTTGCCCTATGTGTTCTGTTTTACCTACTGGTTGTCCATCTTTGAGGTCAGGTATCCAGAACCTGATGGATAGTAAAGAGATTCTTTTTGAGAAGACTGTTGTTTAACCCGTTCACTCTGAAGAAGTTTCCATCATTACCATTTTCGACAATTCTTCCAAGGCTCCCTCGAGGACGCTTGTTAGAATTACATCTGTTCCGAAGACCACACCCATAATCATCACTGTTCCGGGGCCCATCCCCTATACCTCTGACAAAGCTGTCCCTTGGCACTATGGGAAAGATGTTTATGTTCTTGGAATTAAGCAAGAGTTTGATGCTGATACCAGCGTCAGTAACATTACGGGGCTTGCTAAAGTCACTCGCAGCGGTAGACTTTTCTCACCTGATATTGCTCCACCAGCTGTTAGAAGACATGTTGTCATTAAGCCTGCAATTGTACCTACTGCTGTTCCTGATCAAATTCCTATCCTCCCCCCTGTCGCCGAGTCATCTAGCACTCGGGGCAAAGGGATCGCTACTGATATGCCTGCCCAGACGGCGGCGCCAAAGACAATCAACGTTGAAGCTTCCAAACAAGAGATGGAAGAGATTCTGAGGATTATTAAGAAGAGTGATTTCAATGTGGTTGAGCAACTGGGGTAAACCCCATCCAAGATTTCTATGTTATCACTTCTGTTGTGTTCAGAGGCCTATGCCAAGGCTCTGATTACCTTCCTAAAGACGGCCCACGTACCATAGGAGACATCAACTGATCAATTTACCGATTGTGTGGCCAATTTAACTGCTGATAATGGTTTGGGTTTCTCCGACGCTGATCTGACTGCTAAAGGGAAGAACCATAATGACGCCCTGCATGTCTCCATTGAATGCAGGGGCACTACTCTTGCACATGTGTTGGTAGACACTGGTTCCTCGTTGAACGTCTTGCCAAAGAAAGCTCTAGACAGGATGGATTGTGAAGGTCTGGAGCCAAAGCCGAGTAACATTGTTGTCCGGGCCTTTGATGGGTCTAAGAGGATGGTGCATGGTGAGGTTGATATCCCAATCAAGGTTGGTTCTCAGGTCTTCAACTCTACATTTTACGTAATGGACATTCGACCGTCCTATTCTTGTTTGCTGGGTCGTCCATGGATCCACAAAGCTGGAGCCGTAACCTCAACGCTCCACCATAAGTTAAAGTATCCGGTCAGAGGGAAGATTGTAACAGTTCAAGGGGAGGAGGAGTACATGGTCAGCCACCTCAACTCGTTCCGGTACGTGGAGATGGATGGGGAGTTCATTGAGACCCCATTTCAACACTTTGAAGAGGTTCCTCAGACACTGGCGTCAACCGAGACTGTGATGGAAGATTCTCCTATGAAGATGGCTTCCTTAAAGGATGCCTGGGCTGTTATTGAGAAGGGTGAATACGCAAACTGGGGCCGACTTCCTGATTTCACTCAGAAGACTAACAAGTTTGGGTTGAGTTTCATTGCAGAAGCTCAAAGGGCTGTTCGAAGTGCAAGGATTGGAAGACCTCCTGTGTTCATCAGCAACTCGGGAGTAAATGCCATCGAAGATGACATGGAGGAGTCTGAATTCGACAGTTGGATCTATCCTACGACCGGCGGTGGACCAAACAACTGGACAGCAAAGGATTTCATCCCTATTACTTTTATTACTCAGTAATGAGCTCTTTGTTTCGAATTTGTAACAGACAATGCTTTAAAACTTTATGGCCCAGTGTCTTACCCGAGGCACCGTGGCTTCATTCGTGAGGGCTTTTGTATGCCATTTTCATATATCATTAATAAAAGCATTGGGCGTTTTCGCATTTCAAATTTTGTGCTCCTTGTCTTTCTTTATTACATATTGCAAAACAACTATTTTACACACTCACATATACAGGTCCCAATCCACTCTGGATCTCACTGGTAACGACTCTGCTACTGCCAGTTATAACGTCGAAAATCTGATCAACTTAGCCTAAGACGAAGGTGAAGATGATTGCGAAGTTCCTGGTGAGCTTGAAAGACTACTACTCCAGGAAGAGAGGGTCATTCAGCCACATGAAGAGCCGGTGGAAACAGTGAATCTGGGTACCGAGACAGACAAGAAGGAAGTCAAGATCGATGCAAATCTGGAGCTTAGTGTGAAACAAAGGTTGACTCAGATGCTGCATGACTACGTGGAAATCTTTGCCTGGTCTTACAAAGATATGCCTGGGTTGGATACCGACATTGTGGTTCATCGCCTGCCTTCCAAGGAAGACTGCCCTCCCGTAAAACAGAAGGTTCGCTGTATGCGTCCAAAGATGTCTGACAAAATCAAGGCTGAGGTTATGAAACAATTATACGCTGGTTTTCTAGCAGTAACTTCTTACCCTCAGTGGGTTGCCAATGTGGTTCCGGTACCGAAGAAGGATGGTAAGGTTCGAATGTGTGTTGACTATAGGGATCTGAACAGGGCAAGCCCCAAGGATGATTTCCCTCTACCTCATATCGACGTTCTGGTTGACAACACCGCTCAGCATAAGGTTTTCTCCTTTATGGATGGTTTCTCCGGTTATAATCAGATTAAAATGGCTCCCGAAGACATGGAGAAGACCACTTTTGTCACTCAGTGGGGCACTTTTTGTTACAAGGTCATGCCTTTTGGGTTGAAAAATGCTGGGGCAACATATCAGCGTGCCATGGTTGCTTTATGTCATGATATGATCCATCATGAGATTGAAGTATACGTCGACGATATGATTGTGAGGTCCCAAACTGAGGAGGAACACCTTGACCATCTACAGAAATTGTTTGACAGGTTGAAGTTATACAAGCTGAGATTGAACCCAAACAAATGTACCTTCAGGGTGAGGTCTGGCAAATTGCTAGGTTTCGTCGTGAGCGACAAAGGTATTCAAGTGGACTCTGCCAAGGTGAAAGCCATACAAAAGATGCCAGCTCCCAAGACAGAGAAAGAGGTCAGAGGCTTTCTAGGACGTCTGAACTACATTGCCTGATTCATCTCGCACCTAACTGCTACTGGCGAGCCAATCTTCAAACTGCTGAAGAAAGATCAAGTGGTACGTTGGAACGATGAATGCCAGGCCGCTTTCGAAAGAATTATGGAGTATCTCCAGGAGCCACCCATTCTGATGCCACCAGTGGAAGGGAGACCTCTAATCTTATACTTGACAGTGCTTGACAACTCAATGGGGTGTGTGCTGGGGCAGCATGACGAGTCTGGCCGAAAAGAGCATGCTATTTATTACCTTAGCAAAAATTTTACCGACTGTGAGACCCGATACTCACTACTCGAGAAAAATTGCTGCGCTTTGGCATGGGCTGCTCGCCGGCTGAGACAGTATATGTTGACTCACACTACTCTGTTGATATCAAAAATGGATCCAATCAAGTATATCTTCGAAAAGCCTGCCTTATCTGGAAGAATAGCAAGATGGCAGATGATCCTGACTGAGTATGACATCCAATACACAACTCAAAAAGCAATCAAGGGAAGTGTATTGGCAGACCATTTGGCACATCAGGCAGTGGATGATTACCAGTCCATGAACTTTGAATTCCCAAACGAGAATATCATGGTAGTAACTGATTGTGAGACACCTGGACCGGATGAAGGACCTGAGGAAGGATCCCGATGGTCTATGCACTTTGATGGAGCTTCAAACGCTTTAGGTAATGGCATTGGCATTGTGATCATATCTCCTAAAGGCTCTCATACTCCGTTTACCGCCCGACTGTGTTTCAACTGCACCAACAACATGGCGGAGTATGAAGCATGCATTATGGGTCTCCGAGCTGCAATTGACCTAAGGATTAAGTTTTTGAGTGTCTTCGGAGATTCCGCTCTTGTGATCAGTCAGATCAAAGGAGAGTGGGATACGAAACACCCAAATCTTATTCCTTACAAAGAGTATGTATTGACGTTGCTTCCCCACTTCGAGGAGATAACTTTTGAACACTTCCCAAGAGAGGAGAATCAGTTGGCGGACGCGCTAGCTATGATGTCTTCTATGTTAAAAGTCAAGTGGGACAACGAGGCTCCCCGGATCATTATTTGGAAATTGGATGAACCTGCACATTGCTGTGATCTTGAGACCGAAGAGGTAACAGAAAAGCCCTGGTATCATGAAGTGAAGAGGTACCTTGAAGCTCAAGAATACCCCGAGGGTGCATCTGTCAACGACAAGAGGTTTTTGAGGAGGTTCGCGGCGAAATTCTTCATCAACAATGGTATTGTTTACAAACATAACCATGATTCAACCTTACGCGTTGCGTGGATAAAATTGAAGCAGAAAGGATCATGGCAGAGCTGCATGAAGGTACTTTCGGAACTCATTCCAGTGGACATACCATGGAAAAGAAAATCCTCCGTGCAGGATATTACTGGTCCACAATGGAAGCCGACTGTTATCAGCATTCTCGGACATGTCACAAGTGCCAAGTCTATGCTGATAAGGTGCATATTCCTCCAGTTCCTCTGAATGTTTTGACAGCACCTTGGCCTTTTGCAATGTGGGGCATTGATATGATCAGCGAGATCAGACCTACGGCATCCAACGGGAACCGTTTCATCTTGGTAGCGATTGATTACTTTACGAAATGGGTTGAAGCAGCTTCCTTTGCTACCGTAACCAAGAACGTCGTGGCCCGGTTCATTCGGCACAACCTGATCTGTCAATACGGTATACCAGAGAGGATCATTACGGACAATGGTACCAATCTTAACAACAAGATGATCACTGAGCTCTGCAAGCAATTCAAGATACATCATCATAACTCTTCTCCCTACCGGCCGAAGATGAATGGGGCTGTAGAAGCAGCTAATAAGAACATTAAGAAGATTGTGCAGAAGATGACAGTGACATACAAAGACTGGCACGAGATGTTACCATTTGCTCTTCATGGGTACCGTACCTCAGCACGGACGTCAACAGGGGCAACACCCTATTCCTTGGTTTATGGCATGGAGGCAGTCTTGCCCATTGAAGTTCAGATACCCTCTCTTCGGATCATGAAGGATGCAGGTTTGAGCGAAGACGACTGGATCCAGACGCGACTTGATCAATTGAATCTAATCGACGAAAAGAGACTTACCGCTATTTGTCATGGTCAGACGTATCAAAAATGAATGATCAAGGCATTTAACAAGAAAGTCAGACGACAAGAGTATCAAGTTGGAGACCTAGTAATCAAGCGCATTATTCTACCTCAAAGTGATCTCAGGGGCAAATGGACTCCTACTTACGAAGGGCCATTTGTGGTTAAGAACATCTTCTCAGGAGGAGCGATGATTCTAACCACCATGGATGGTGACGACCTTCCTCACCCCGTCAATGCAGACATAGTAAAAAGATACTACGCATAATCAAAGACTCGCTAGGTTGACTGGCCTAGGCAAAAATAAGGGCTTCCCGGCGAACCAAAAGGGTTCGGGCAAAAATAAGGGATGAAAATAAAAAAATTTGTACACCCGGCAAGTCGAAAACCCGAAAAGGCGGCTTGGGAAAAAATGGGTGTCCCGGTGGACTGAAAACCCGAAAGGGCAGTTCAGGCAAAAGTTAGGGATTAAAGCGTAATACTATGTCTCATTGGATCACCTCGCATCCGGACTTCGGTATCAACTATCAGGCTCGGACGACACCAGTCAATCAGATTCACCTTCAACTAAGCAACAAAGTGATAAGATGCTTGAAGATATAAAGGCAATAGCAGAGTTGGAACCCAGTGGGACTGTTCACATAGCTGTCTTGTTTTCTTTTCACAAATTGTATAAATTATATTTGTTAGGCGGCGTCCTCTTACTAGGACGTCAGCCTCTTGTACAAAACGCCTATTTACAGGCCAAACTTCAAAGTCAATGCAAACTCATGTTCAAACAAATTTCAAATTGTCTTTATCTGTTTTGTTTTGCAAAGAACGTCCAATGTTCATTTTTGATATATGCATTTGACATCAAATTGCTGCTCATAAACATTTACATATGAAACAAAGGACTAATTATGGGTGATATCAGAAACAGGGGCAATAAGATTTGTCCGAGCTGTCTATTTGCTCTGTCCACCAAGGCACCAAGGTATATTCAGCTGAAGAATATGGCTAAGATACCTTCACTCTCCGCAAAATAAAAAAATGGTAATGGTAGTTCTCCCCACTGGGACTTGCAACCATGAACAAATCAGCAAGATTCTTCCCAAGCAGAGTTGATCTACCATCAGTCCGAAAAGGTTGGGTATCCCCCAGAAGGTCTTAATATTCCCCAGCAGAGTATAAGGATATCCCCCAACAAACATAAGAGTATCCCTGGCAGTCTTAATATTCCTCAACGGAATATAAGAATGTACCCCGGCAGAATGCAAGACACCCCCATTAGAGCCATTTCCCCAGCGCAGTCTAAAAAAAAAGGCTTCCCCAATGGAGTTGGATCATCTATCCCCGGTAGATTCTGGAAGTTTGTCCCTTGTAGAATACAAATGTATCTCCCCAGCCAAATTCAGAAGGTTATCCTCACAAGAGTCTAACTAGGTTATCCTCAGCAAGTGGCAACTGAAAGATCATCCCCAGCGAAGTTCTTTCTTTCCCCAAGCAGGACTTATATCCTCAACAGATTCAATATCACCAGCAATGATAATCAATCCCCAGCGAAGTTTATCATCAATCTCCAGCGGAGTTTATCATCAATCCCCAACAGAGCTTATCAACGGAACTCCCAACGGAGCTTATCGTTAAAATCCTCAACAGAGTATCTCTTCCCCACAGAGTATTTCCCCGCAGAGTAATCTTTTCATCAAGTTTATTCCCCAACGAAGTTCTTCTCTCCTGCAGGTTTATTCTCACAATCATCTTTGTTCACCATCCCCAGCGGAAATGAAGAATTCAACTCCATTCTCCAGCAAGCTATCCAGGATTTATTTTCCCCAGCTAAAACATCACATTTCCATACATCATGATACATGCATATACGCATCATGCAAATACAATCTCATTTATTTTGAGAACATCATTGCATGATCCATATCATGTATTGCATATGACTGACCTTTTCCTTTCAGGAAAGATACAGTTAAAGTTCTCAGCTTATTCGAAGATCTGACCAGTTCTTAAATCTCAATTGAATTATCATCAGTTGAATTTTCAGATAAGGTTCTCAATCTCGACAGTTTTCCTCCGTCATAGTGTGGACAAGTTCTATAACCTCAGCGGTTTACTCCATTGAGCATGAGACAATTCCTGGATCTTGATGAAGATGTTTCCCTACGTCATAGTATGGACGAGTACTATAACCTCAGCGGTATACTCCATTGAGCACGAGTCAGTTCCTAGATCTTGATGTTTTCTTCCGTCATAGTGTGGACAAGTTCTATAACCTCAGCGGTTTACTCCATTGAGAACGAGACAGTTCCTAGATCTTGATGAATATGTTTCCCTAAGTCATAGTATGGACGAGTACTATAACCTCAACGGTATACTCCATTGAGCACGAGTCAGTTCCTAGATCTTGATGTTTTCCTCCGTCATAGTGTGGACAAGTTCTATAACCTCAGCGGTTTACTCCTTTGAGCACGAGACAATTCCTAGATCTTGATGAAGATGTTTCCCTACGTCATAGTGTGGACGAGTACTATAACCTCAACGGTATACTCCATTGAGCACGAGTCAGTTCCTAGATCTTGATGTTTTCCTCCGTCATAGTGTGGACAAGTTCTATAACCTCAGTGGTTTACTCCATTGAGCACGAGACAGTTCCTAGATCTTGATGAAGATGTTTCCCTACATCATAGTGTGGACGAGTACTATAATCTCAACGGTATACTCCATTGAGCACGAGTCAGTTCCTAGATCTTGATGTTCTCCTTCGTCATAGTGTGGACAAGTTCTATAACCTCAGTGGTTTACTCCATTGAGCACGAGACAGTTCCTGGATCTTGATGAAGATGTTTCCCTACATCATAGTGTGGACAAGTTCTATAACCTCAGCGGTTTACTCCATTGAGCACGAGACAGTTCCTGGATATTGATGAAGATGTTTCCCTACATCATAGTGTGGACGAGTACTATAACCTCAACGGTATACTCCATTGAGCACGAGTCAGTTCCTAGATCTTGATGTTCTCCTCCGTCATAGTGTGGACAAGTTCTATAACCTTAGCGGTTTATTCCATTGAGCACGAGACAGTTCTTAGATCTTGATGAAGATGTTTCCCCCAATTGAATTATGAACAGGTTCTTAAAACTCGGCTGAGGCATTCTCCCAGTTGAAGTACAGGCAGGTTCCTAAATCTCAGACGAAGTTAGACTTCCCCATTGGAATCTTCTACAACAACATGTATGCAAGTTCTCTCTAAGGAATCTCTTATGCGATCAACACTCCTGCAGATGGCATCTATAAGCCCATTCTCCTACCAACAATCTCCAGATGGAATCTGTAAGCCCATTCTTGACATCACAATGCTGATACTACACCATGCGAGTGCAAATTTCTAGGCACTTTAGTGTTCAATCATCTTCCACCTTCGGATCACGAAAGGCACGCAAGCCAATCTACATCTTCAGGTTTAAGAAGATTGAACAGGGGCAACTGTTGTACCCCAAAATTTGCCCTCTCATGTTTCCCAAAGCCTTCCCCTTGCATGGTTAATCACAAACTCTTGCCTAAGGAAAAGGAAAATTTTTGAGTGATGCTTCAATTTGCATTCTGAAGAAGCACTTCGATTGGCATTCTGAAGGAGCATTTCGATTAGCACTCTGAAGGAGCATTTCGATTGGTATTCTGAAGGAGCATTTCGATTGACATTCTGAAGGAGCACTTCGATTGGCATTCTGAAAGACCCTTCGATTGGCATTCTGAAGGAGCATTTCGATTAGCACTCTGAAGAAGCATTTCGATTGGCATTCTGAAGGAACACTTCGATTGGAATTCTGAAAGACCCTTCGATTGGCATTCTGAAGGAGCATTTCGATTGGCACTCTGAAGAAGCATTTCGATTGGCATTAAGGACAAGTACTTCGATTGGAATTCCAAAAAGGTCCATTCGAAGAAGCATTCAAAGGGTCCATTCGAAGAAGCTTTCGAAAGAGCATTCGAAAAAGGCCATCAGCCCATTCGAAAGGGAGCATCCGAAGGAGGCCATCTGCCCATTCGAAAGGGAGTGTTCGAAGTCCAGCTACATGAAATTCAAAATTCAAAAAAAGGACAAAATCCCATGTGTTTAGCCAACGTTACAAACTCTCATTCATGGCTTTCAAACACATGATTAACGTTACGAATCCTCCTTCATGGCTGTCAAAACGCATATTCAAGGTCATTTAAACCTTTGTCTTCCTGTCCCCTCCACCCCCTCTATATAAAGAAATCACAAATGCTGCAAACAGACAGGAGGAAATATACAAAAAAATAGAAGACTTGGAGAGACGCTGCCCAGAATTTTCCAAGCCAAAGCTGCCACCCAGCGAACACCTCCCCCCTCAGAACTACCGGTCGAAGCACCTCTGTTTGGTAAAAGAAAAATATAATCTCAAGCTCACTCTCAGATTCATTTCGATTGCATATTCATATTTTTATTTCTATTTGTGAATGATTTAATGTACTTTATGTGAGCTACAGTGCAGAGTTGAGATTGTGCCATTGCTTGGGCATAATCTGAGTTTATCTTCCGAATCCCAGGATAAAACAAACCCAGACCCAGGTTCAGCAGGTACGAATAAGAGGAGATTCGAACCAGGGGGGTTAAGTCCCCCCTGGACTTTTAATATGTGTTTCGTTTTACAGGAACCTCATGCTCAACTTCTTGTTCAGAGCTTCGAAGCTCAACAGTTTAGCTTCGAACTGGACCCAGCCCCTCATGCACCTTCGATCCAGCCTCTTCACTGGGTCGAAAGACAGCCTGCCTCTCTTTCGACCCAGGCCTCCAGTATTACATTTTTTTTCTTATATTGCTGCCTGGCCCATTTGTACTCTGTTTATTTTGTTTCCGTTTATTCCTTTGAGTTTTAGTTCTAATTAAAAATCATAAAAAATAAACAACTTAGAATTAGGATTTAATTTAGTTAATCATTTTAACTTATTTTCTCCAATTTTAAAATCAGTAGACTTGGGTTTTATTCAAATTCAATATTTTTTTTCATAAACAAAAATACAAAAAAATATTAGGTTTGTTTTAGAATAAATTTTAATCAGTATTTTTTTTAATTAATTAAATTTGACTTAACTGAATATTTAGCATTTTTCTCAAAAAATAAGATAAAACAACAAAAAGATTGTATGCTAGGTTTTTTTTTAAGTTTCATGCGCGTTTATTTTATCGTAACTGCTTATTATTCCCCCAATTTTGGACATGTAAATAATCCCCTCCCCGAAGCCTTGTAATAGTGTAGTATTTACAGTTTCTGCACTTTAAATTCCTGTACATATATTAAATGCTTAGATGTATGCTAACTAGGATTGTATGACAAGATCTAAAAACAAATGGTAGAACACCTAAAAATACAAAGATAATATAAACTGAAAATTGAAACGCTTGCACATGCCACTCCTAGGGTACACCTCATTTGGTTGCCTCAAATGTGGTCATTAAGTATAGGATGTTTTAGAGGTCGTCCTTTTTGTCCCAAGATCATAAGTTGCCTCGAAATGGTTGCCTGGATAAAAATGATCTAAGACATTAGGATTACCACTAAAGTGTCCTAACGTTGCTTTAGTGACCACAAGTCCCTTAAATCGAATTGACCCGAAAACTCCAACGACGGTGCTACCTACTCCTTAATAGTGGGATAACACTGTCTAAAGGAAATTTGCACAATTAAATTCCTTTTTGAGTAGGTAGAGGTTCTTAAGTACTTGCTCCTTTTAAAAAACAAAACATAAACTTTTCGCACTTACACTTTCATCAAAAATAAGACTCTTTTCAAAACCCACAATCACAAAGAAAAGCAATCCTTTTGAAAACATAGTGAGCAAGTACCTAAGATAGAAAGGGTGCTAATACCTTCCCTTTCTATAATCTACCTCCCAAACCCGAGAAACAATCTCGAAAAGGAATTTTTTCTGTGCTTTTGTCCTTTCCCTTGTTGGATAAAATAAAAGACGGTGGCGACTCTTGCTTACTGCGACACTTTGCGAAAACAAATGCAAACGCGAACCAACATATTAAAAAATAGTCAGTTCTCGTTCCCACTGATCACGAACTTTAAAGCCCAGTAATATCATTGTTAGAGCCTTCGACGGTTCTAAGAGGATGGTTCACAGAGAAGTGGACATCCCAATTAAGGTGGGAAAAAAAATTTTCAACTCTACTTTTTATGTGATGGACATCCGTCCTTCATATTCATGCTTGTTGGGAAGGCCATGGATCCACAACGCTGGGGCAGTCACTTCCTCTCTACACCAAATGCTAAAATACCCAGTCCAGGGTAAGATCATAACAGTTCATGGTGAGGAGGAGTATATGATAAGCCACCTTAACTCTTTCCGCTGTGTGGAGTTAGATGGTGAATTCATAGAAACACCTTTCCAACACTTTGAAGAGGTTTCTCCTGAGGTTGCGGTAGCCAAAACAATGACTGATGTGCCCATCATTACCAAACCTGTGTTCCGAATGTCATCCCTTAAAGATGCGGAGGCTGTGATCAAGGAAGGAGGAAGCACAATATGGGGTCAATTGCATTATTTTCCTTACAAGATAGACAAGTTCGGATTGGGTTTCACTGCTGCTATCCAGAAGGCCGTGCATCGCTCCCGGGCTGGAGGACCACCCTTGAAGATCACTCACCATGGAGTTCATGCTTTAGAAGATGATGATGAAGAAGGAAGCAATTTTGAAGATTGGAATTTTCCAACCATTGGAGGGGGACTGGACAACTGAGAGGCAAAAGACTTCGTCCCCATTACTTTCATCAATCAGTAATTTATCTTTTGAACATTTCCTGTTTGGTCTGTAATAATTATTAAACAATTCGTACACTCTTTTCGCCTTATGCCTTACCCGGGGCATATAGGTCCATTTGTAAGGGTTTTGATTCTTCATTTTCATATGCCATTTTTAATGAATCATGGACGTTTTCATATATAAACAGTTGTGTTCATTTTCTTTCTTTTTACATTTTATTTTGTTTAGAGGTGGCTATCCCTTACACACACCCATACTCACAAAATGCATGTACCCATCCACTCCGGATTCCATGGGTGACTATTCTGCTTTGGCCTTCAGTGACTCTGAAGATTTGGTCAATCATGCCGAGTACGAAGGTGATGAAGACTGTGAAGTGCCTGGAGAGTTGGCTAGACTTTTGCAACAAGAAGAAAGGGCTATTCTGCCACATGAAGAGTTGATAGAACTATCAATTTGGGTACTGCCGAAGACAGAAAAGAGGTTAAAGTGGGTGCCAACCTGGAGCCAAGTGTCAAAGAGCGCTTAGTTCAGTTGTTGAATGAGTTTGTTGAGATCTTCGCCTGGTCCTATGAAGATATGCTGGGACTGGATATAGATATTGTGGTTCACCGTCTCCCTACAAGAGAAGACTGTCCACCAATCAAACAAAAAATCCGCCGAATGAGGCCCGACATGTCCGAAAAGATCAAAGCTGAAGTCATGAAGCAGTTCAATGCTAGCTTTCTGGATGTTACTTCCTATCCACAATGGGTTGCTAACATTGTGCCCGTGCCTAATAAGGATGGAAAAGTCAGAATGTGTGTGGACTACAGAGACTTAAACAGGGCTAGCCCTAAAGATGATTTTCCACTATCACACATTGACATCTTGGTTGACAACATAGCTCAACACAAGGTATTCTCTTTCATGGACGTATTTTCAG
Organism: Vicia faba; assembly: GCA_948472305.1. Lineage (NCBI taxonomy): Eukaryota > Viridiplantae > Streptophyta > Magnoliopsida > Fabales > Fabaceae > Vicia > Vicia faba. The sequence goes on from OX451735.1 coordinate 1,100,604,705, forward strand.
GGTATAACCAGATCAAAATGGCCCCCGAAGACATGGAGAAGACTACTTTTGTTACACAGTGGGCTACCTTATGCTATAAAGTGATGCCATTCGGACTGAAGAATGCCGGGGAAACCTATCAGCGAGCCATGGTAGCTCTGTTTCATGATACGATACATCATGAGATCGAAGTCTACGTAGACGACATGATAGCCTGATCACAGACAGAAGAAGAACACCTCGACCATCTGCAAAAGTTGTTTGTCAGATTGAAGGAGTATAAGCTCAGACTGAACCCTAGCAAGTGCACTTTCGGAGTCAGGTCTAGTAAACTCTTGGGATTCATCATCAACAACAAAGGCATTAAAGTTGATCCTGCTAAAGTCAAAGCTATACGAGAAATGCCTGCCCCCCGCACTGAGAAGGAGGTTAGAGGTTTCTTGGGACGCCTAAACTACATTGCAAGATTCATTTCTCACCTAACATCTACCTGTGAACCAATATCCAAGCTGTTGAAGAAAGATCAGGTGGTTGAATGGAATGATGACTGTCAAGTTGCTTTCAATAAGATCAAGGAGTATTTGTTGGAACCTCCTATCTTGATGCGACCCGTCGAAGGAAGGCCGTTAATCATGTATCTGATCATTTTGGATATTTCATTGGGGTGCGTACTGGGCCAACATGACGAGTCTGGTCGAAAAGAGCATGCCATTTATTACCTTAGTAAAAAGTTTACTGACTGTGAGACTCGCTACTCACTGCTTGAGAAAACTTGCTGCACTTTCGTATGGGCTGCTCGCCGGCTAAGGAAGTATATGTTGACACATACCACTTTGCTCATTTCTAAAATGGATCCGATCAAGTACATCTTCGAGAAGCTTGCTTTATCCGGAAGAATCGCTAGATGGCAAATGATCCTGACTGAGTATGATATCCAATACACAACCCAAAAATCTATAAAGGGGAGTGTACTAGCTGACCATCTAGCTCATCAAGCCGTCGAAGATTACCAATCCATGAAGTTTGACTTCCCTGACGAGGACATTATGACATTGGACAACATTGAAGGTAACAGATCGTATGACGGACCTGAACAAGGATCCCGATGGACCCTGTACTTTGATGGTGCTTCAAATGCACTTGGCAACAGTATCGGCGCGATAGTTATTTCTCCAGAAGGTTGCCATACACCTTTCACTGCTAGACTCTGCTTCAGCTGCACCAACAACATGGCCGAGTACGAAGCTTGTATCTTTTGTCTCAAGGCTGCTATTGACTTGGGGATCAAATTTCTGGTTGTATTTGGGGACTCAGCTTTGGTTATCAGTCAAATCAAAGGAGAGTGTGATACTAAACATCCTAACCTAATCCCATAAAAAGAACATGTCCTGACATTGCTGCCTCATTTCGAGCAGATTACCTTCAAGCACTTCCCGTGAGAAGAAAATCAGTTGGCATATGCTCTAGCCACAATGTCTTCCATGTTTAAACTCAACTGGGATAATGAGGCTCCCCAAATCACCATCGAGCGAATGGACGAACCTGCACACTATCATGAGATTAATACCGAAGAAGTAGTGGAACAACCATGGTTTCATGAAATCAAAAGGTATCTCAAGACTCGAGAATACCCTGAAGGAGCTTCAGTCAACGACAAAAAGTTCTTAAGGATATTTGCTGCCAAGTTCTTCCTGAGCAATGGTATCCTATATAAGCGCAGCCATGATTATGTTCTGCTTCGTTATGTGGACAAGGTTGAAACTGAGCTGATCATGACTGAACTGCATAGTGGCACATTTGGCACCCATTTGAGCGGACATACGATGGCTAAGAAGATCCTAAGGGCAGGCTACTACTGGTCTACCATGGAAGCTGACTGTCATCAATATTCCCGTACTTGTCACAAATGCCAAGTCTATGCTGACAAGGTACATATTCCTCCAGTCCCTCTCAATGTCCTAACAGCTCCTTGGCCATTCGCAATGTGGGGAATCGACATGATTGGAGAGATTAAGCCTACGACATCCAATGGGCATCGCTTCATCCTGGTGGCTATTGATTACTTTACCAAATGGGTTGAAGCAGCTTCCTTTTCCTCCGTTACAAAGAATGTGGTTGCCCTCTTCATTAAGCAGAACCTCATGTGTCGGTATGGTATTGCCGACAGGATCATCACGGACAATGGTACAAACCTGAATAACACTGTGATCACCGCTCTGTGCGAGCAGTTCAAAATTCAACATCACAATTCATCTCCCTATCGGTGAAAGATGAACGGTGCTATTGAAGCTGTGAACAAAAATATCAAGAAGATCATTTAAAAGATGATAATCACCTACAAGGACTGACATGAGATGTTACCGTTTGCTCTGCACGGATATCATACCACGACATGTACTTCAACTGGGGCAACCCCCTTTTCTTTGGTATATGGCATGTAAGCTGTTTTACCTATGGAAGTTCAGATCTCTTCCTTGAGGATTATGAAGGATGTTGGTTTAAATGAAGACGATTGGATTCAGGCCCGGCTTGATCAACTTAACTTGGTCGACGAGAAGCGACTTACTGCTATTTTTCATGGTCAGACGTATCAAAAATAGATGATCAAGGCTTTCAACAAGAAAGTCAGACATCAAGTATATCGAGTCGGAGATCTTGTAATCAAGCGGATCATCTTGCTGCAAAGTGATCCCAGGGGCAAGTGGACTCCTACTTACAAAGGACCATTTGTGATCAAAAATATCTTTTCTGGTGGGGCAATGATCTTGACCACCATGGACAGCGACGACCTGGTGCACCCTACGAACGCAAACATAGTCAAAAGATACTATGCATAAACAACCCGACAAGTTGAAAACCCGAAAGGGCGACTTGGGCAAAAATGGGAATCCCGGTGAATCGAAAACCCGAAAGGGCGGTTCAGGCAAAAATTAGGGATAAATAAAAAAAAATCTGTACACCCGGCAAGTTGAAAATCCGAAAGGGCGACTTGGCTAAAAAAGGGTTTCCCGGTGGATCGAAAACCCGAAAGGGCGATTCAGGCAAAAGTTAGGGAATTAAAGCGTATGACTATGTCTCGTCGGATCCCATTAAGGACAATCTCTTCACGGAAAAGCTCCAGGCTTCTGACCAATCCAATCATCTGCGAACGAAGCAACAAATGGACAAGATACTCAGAGTTATGAAGGCTATAGCAGAATGGGAACCCCATGGAATTATTACACATAGCCATCTTTCTTTGTATAAATTTTTCTCATTTTTTATGACAGCATTCTCTTACTAGGATGTCTGTCTCCTTTGTACAAAATACTTACACAAAGTTAATACAAAGATACTTCAAAGTGCAAGAATTTGTTTGCCTTTTCTTTCTTTTTTACACTTATGTTTTATTTGAAAACGTCCAATGATTTATTAAATGAGCATATGCATTTGAATATAATCACTGCCTACAAATAAAATGAAATAAGAAAAGATAATTACTGATAGTTTGAAAGTATAGGAAAACGTCTTTAGGCTATTCAGAGGAAATCCCCTGCAGTACATCATCCAGGTCCTCAACAGAGTTGAAGCTGTGAAATACATATCCCCAGCGGAGTTAAGTTTCAAAATCGCCATCAGAGCTAAGTTTATAAACTCCCAATCCCCAGTGGAGCCAGGAGACTTTGAACTACCAATTCCCAGTGAAGATGAAACTTTCTTCCCCAATGGAGTCCAAAACTTCAACCTCTAAAACACAATGGAGATCATCCAGTTTCTCCAAATCCTCCAGCAAGTTATCTTAAAACCTGGAAATCCACCCGATAACAGTTAAATTTTGTTCTATCCCCAACCAAGGATAAAACCCAAGAAGATTGGCATACTCCCAACCTCCTGATACCCTTAACAGACTGAAGATTCTCATTCTTAAAACCTCAGAAGATTGGCATACTCCCAACCTCCTGATACCCTTAACAGACTGAAGATTCTCATTCTTAAAACCTCAGAAGATTGGCATACTCCCAACCTCCTGATACCCTTAACAGACTGAAGATTCTCATTCTTAAAACCTCAGAAGATTGGCATACCCCAACCTCCTGAATGAAGATTCTCATTCTTAAAACTCCAGAAGATTGGCATACACCCAACCTCCTGACCTAAACGCCTGAATGAAGATTCTCATTCTTGCTTCCTCAATAGATTGACATACAACCCAAGATTTTGAAAACTCTCCAACAGGATAAACATTCTCCCCACAGAGTTATTTCCCAGTAGAACAAAGATTCTTGTTCTCACTTCTCCAAGTTGAAGCCTCCCAGGTTTTAATTCCCCACTAGAGATCGTCAGAGTTTTCTTTATTCCCCAGGAAAGTCATGAAGGATTCTCAATTTCCCGCAGAAGTTGTCAAAGTTCTTGTTAATCTCCACAAGTCGCCAAGGATTTTCTATCCCCAACAATGGTCCCAGGATTTCTCATTCTCAACGATCAAAGGTTTTGAATCACCAGCAGTAGTCAAGAATTTATTTTCCCCGGCAGCAGTCAAGGATTTCATTATCTCCAGCTCTCCAGGATTTATTTTCCTCAGCAAGACAGCTAATCTGCTTACATGCGCATAATTTACATTCATATATCATAAACATTGATGAAGCACACTTTATTGCATCATACATATCATGCAACATAATTTTGTGTTTTGGCTAACATTTTACCCTTTTCAGGATAAGATTAAAAGCTACCTTTAGCAAATGTTCAAAGATTTCAAATACAGTACGGATACACTCCAAGACATGGAAGTCATTCTGCTACTCATTCAGAATTTCAATTCAAGATACAGTATGGATACACCCCAGACGCGGCGGTCATTCTGCTACTCATTCAGACTTCAACAATCAGATACAGACTAGATACGCTCCAAACACAGAAGCCATTCTATTTCTCATCCAGATTCAACTATCAAATTCAAGTTCAGATACACTCCAGACACGAAAGTCATTCTGTCACTTAGTCAGATCCCAGTTATAGCTTGGATACGCTCCAGACACGGACGCCATTCCTTTGCTCATACAAATCCAATCTCCGGATACAACTCAGATACGTTCCAGACACTGATACCATTCTGACATTCATTCTCCTGATTTTCAACAAACAAATTTTGGATGGAATCTTTAAGCCCATCTCCAGAAAGATTCTACCATCTCCAAATGGCATCTTTAAGCCCATTCCATTTTGACGAGTGCAAATTTACGGGCACTCTAGTGTCCAATAATCTTTTACCTTCGAGTCACGAAAGGCAAACTCGCCAATATAACTCTTCAGGTTCAAGAAGATTGAACAGGGGCAACTGTTGTACCCCAAAATTTGCCCTCTCATTTTATCAACATTTCTCATCACAAGGCTCTGTGAACTCAAGATCAAGTTAGGGTTTGCTCTGCTCAAGACATCTCCTTGCACTGTTGACCTAAATTAGGGTTTGAGTTTGCACAGATATTTTTGGATTTCTAATGCTCAAATTGACTTTCATACTTCATGTTGGACCTAAAAGATTGCCTATACCAAGTTTCAAGCCTTGAATCAAATTTTTGCCCAGTCAATTGGATAGTTGACCTAGAAATCAGTTGTATTAGGGAAAAAGTCAATTGTGGCCAATTTACAGTCAAACCTCATAAATTTTGACCCACATCAACATTATTAACTCATATGAACCATTTGATCAAGTTTAGACCACAACTCCACAAGAAATTTGATCAGATCACCAAAAGGGCAAAATGGTCATTTTTAGGGTTTTGACTGCACAAGGGCAATTTCTAATTTTTGACCTAACCAATGGCAAATTGGGTTCAAGCATGGATTCAAGGACTCAATGGCATCATCTTGACCTATTCACAAGGTTCAAAAGACCTCAATTGCATTGGATTGACAAATGAATTTCTCAGTCAACTGATCAAAATTTGACTGTACACTAAAAAGTCAAACTTTGACTTTTTGGTCAAAATCATGTGCCAAGGCTCATTTTTCATCAAGATGTGTCAAAACATGAAACTTGTTCATCAAGAAACCCATTTTTGCAAATTAGGGTTTAAAGTTGAAAAATTTCATAACTTAGAATTTTTCTAAGTTATGAAATTTTCTTAATTTTTCCTAACTTTGCCCAACATTTTCACCATGATGCAATTGGATTCAAACAAAACTTCCAACATGAAAGTTTTATTCCTCCACAAAATATACAACTTTGATTCAAAAAGTTTTCCCAAAAGAATATTGGATCTCAAGTTATGATTTTTGGAACAAGGGTCCCTAAAACTTTTAACTTAGTGAAATTTTGCCCTAGTTTAGGCAGGATTTTGACCTATCTTCATGACAATTTTTCACATAGTTCCACTTGGAATCTCAAATTGTATTTCAAAGATGGATTGTAGATAATGTTTCAAGCTTTCCAAAATGTCAAAGAACTCTCAAAACTCATTTGTGGTTAGGGAGAATCGAAGGCTTGAAGTTGGCAAAAACTCACTTTTCATCCATGGCATGTTCATATTGATACAAATTGCAAATTCAAATCAAATTGCTTTGCACTAGATTACAGGCCTCAAAACCATTCCACACTCAATAATTAAGTGCAAAACCATTGGTCTAAGGCATTGTTTTGGTCATTAGAGCATTGCACATTAGATTAATCCCTAAATAGAAAAAGCAACATTACCATTTTTGCCAAAATGTGCTTTATGTCAAAACTGAATCCCTTGAGCATTGGTCCATATCTTATGCAGCAAATCAAATCCAAAAATTGGATGGGCCAAGGGCAAAGTGTGAAAGGTGGTGGATAGCCTATACAGGCCTGCTTCACATCACTTCTCATGTTTGCTTAAAATACAAGAAAGATATCCAAAACACTAGAACTTGAATATCTGTGAAAACTAACTTGTGCAAGCATTTGAGACAACTTTCTCACATCCCCTTGAGCCTGAAACACGACCCTTTGAGCCCTCAAACATCCCATATCTCAAAATCACCTTCCATTGGCAAAACAGGGCAGCATCTGCATCTTGACTTCCATAGCACATTTTGCTCGTGCGTTTTGACCCAAACCTGTTCAAACACCTTCCATTCCATCCATCCAAGCTATCCCAAACCTTAAACACTAACTGTAACTCCATTTATAGGGTTTACCATTTTCAATTTGAGCTTGTGCAGGTTGAGTTCAGTAGGCTTGTTCAAGTACATTCAAGGCAAGCTAGACATTGGAGAAGGTCAAGTGAAGTTCAAGCAAGCTCCCAGACATCTCAAGCATTGTTGAAAAGCTCCACATTGCCATACACGAAGTCAGCTGAAACAGGTTTTTATCAACTTCCTATCTCTCTATTTAGGAACATTTAGACTTAGGTTTGTGAATAAGAAATGTAGTATTCATTGCCATGAAGCTGTACATATGCTCAATTTTCATTTTAGTTAAGCATGCTAAGAGAATTTGATCCATGAATATACTGAAAAAATTAGGTTAGGATTTGGGGCCATAGAAATTCTCTCTGGTCTTTGAGAGTTAGGACAAGTTTTTTATATGGTTGAATTCATCTTGAAGAGCTCTACAACTTTGATGTTATGTGTTTTTGCAATAGAGCTCGTATACAGGTTGTTCATGTTTGGAACCAAACGCACGCGTTTTTTGAAGACAGAGGTTGAAAATGAAGTGTGGTGGGCTGGGCTTGGTCCTGGCTCACTATTGACACCCCCTTTTGCTGAATACACCCCCTGGCCCATTTCTTCATATTTTTATGTTTTGTTATTTTATTTTCATTTCTGATATTATTTTATTATTTCCAAACATAAAAAATACCCAAAAAATATTTTATAATTTTTTACATTTATTTTTATTTTATTTCTATTTTTTATAACATAAAAAACAATTTAATTAGTATATATATTTCTATTTATTGAAAAAACTTGAAAATAATATAATTATACCTTTTATTTTTATTCTTTTATTTGCACTCAAAAATATTATTCTAAATATATTTTTATCTTGTATATATTTTATTTTATTTTTTGTACATATTTAATATAATTAATACATATACATACTTTTATTTTATTTAATAGATACTTTAGAATAAAAACATAAAAATACTATACTTTTATTTTTATTATTATTTATACTTAAAAAATACTTTTTTCTAAATATATTTTATTTTTTGTATATACACTATTTTATTTTATTGTATATAGATAATATAGTCAATATATTCATATTCTTAAAAATTAGGGTTTTACTCTTAATAAAAAAATAATAATAATCTTTTTATTTATTTCTTTCTTTTTACATTAAATATTTTTACATACATAAAAATAACAAAAAAACCTTTTTGCATATTCATATTATTTTGTATATTTATTTAAGTTGTTTACTTAAATATTTGTTCATTTATTATTTATGCCATTTGATTCAATTTGGATGTAATAGTAAAACTAGGGTTTTAATTTCTTGTCAAATATTCCCCATTCAAAATTGTACCCCTCCCCATAATCATGTTGTAATAGTGGTAGATTTATTTTACGCATTTACGCTTTCAATTATGCCATGATTAGAGATTAGGGTTTGTATGCAAAATTCCAAAATCAACAAGTAGCTTGACCTAATACAAAGACAAAAATGCATGAAAATCAATACACAATGCACACTTGCACCTCTAGGGTTACATCCACTTGTTGCCTTAAATATGGGCCATGTTATGCATGTTGGGTACTTTGGCAAAACAAAAACAAAACAAAAGATCATAGTCCCTCGATGACGCTATCTTGGTTGCCTAAACAAAATGATCAAGTCCCTCAAAAATTTGCTAAAGATACTTAACACAATTGCTATCATGGTCTATACGATGACCCGCGCCTATCCCATTTAACATCCTAATACAAGGTTGTTTACCAAATGCAATGGTAATACAACACTGTCAAAAGGGTTAAAAACATATAGGAAAGATCTTTGAGTAAAATAGGGTAGATACTCTTAGTTACTTGATCAAAGCTTGCAAAACATCCTTGCTATTTTCAAACACACTTCACAACACAATTTCAAAACATTTCCCAAAAAAAAAACCATACTTTCAAACATTGAAATCTTTTCAAAAGACAAAACACCTTTGTATACATTCAAACAAGAATCATTACAAAGGTTGCCACGACGATGACCTCTTTTTAAAACATTTTCAAAACCACACACAAAGCACCATTTCAAACAATTGGAAAAGCAAAGCAAGTGATCTAAACAAGTAACTAAGAGCCCATGGGTAACCATAGATGAAAAGGGTGCTTGCACCTTCCCTTTTCATAATCTACTCCCCGAACCCGAGAAAACATCTCAAAGGTCTTTCCTGTGCTTTTTGACCTTTCCTTAGGATAAAATAAAAAGTCGGTGGCGACTCTTGCTAAACCGAAACATTTGTGAACACAAACGCAAAACCTCATGTCAGTTCTCCCATCGTATCACAATTGTGAAACCCTAGTTGTAAGTCCATTGCTTAGGAGGAGAATTGTCTGATCAATTCTTGAGCAACCTTGAGCATTTGAGAACCCTAGGAGAATGTCTTGAGGAAAAGGGAGGGAAAATTTTAGGGTACAATAGAATATTTATCCAATATGCTGATAGATAATGGATCTGTTTTGAATGTCATACCAAGAAGCACTCTCTTGAAGCTTGATCGTGGGATTTGTACTTATGTATCCAATGATTCGGAGTGCAAGTGCACAATCTTATCGAGTGGTTTTAAAAGATATCGAACCACAAAGACTGATGAATTTATCTACCGTCTTCTATTGTTACTTCGCAAATCTAAAGCTAATGAATATTTGATTTGGGTTGTAGGGAAAACTAAATACTAAATTAAGTTGGATTTTAATAATCAATGAGCTTAATTACCAGTATGCAATAGTCGTACCTCGGGAACTAGCGACCTGTCGGGCGTCTTTATATTTTCAAAACAGCTTTCAGTAAAACCTATCTAGTCTAAAAACCCTCGTCTCACACTGTCGTTTTGTTGATCTAGGCTATGCAGTTAAGTCTTAACGTACGCTTCCGCCATCCCGCAGGAGTTAAAAACACTTTTTGGAAACTAAACAAAATCTTAATTAACTTTAAAGTGCTTCCGATGTATTTTAAGCCAATGCCTAATTACTACTATCCAGTTAAAAGATCTCAAACTTCCGCTTTGTTGACCCTAACCTCTATCTGTTTTTTACTTCCGTAACAAAACAATTTAATGATTTAAAAAATAGTAACTTAGGCCAGAAAAGAAAGTTTCGTAGTAAAAATAATCCCGACTAAGTTACTCGTTCCCTCGGTTGATTGACTTTACATATCGGTATAGGATTTCTAGCCTGACATAATATTAAACCAAATCGCAGAATAATTTAAAGGACAAACACAAATAAACATAATTATATCGATTAATAAGCAATAAGAATTCGTAAACATAAACTTGGCAATAACTCTGAAGACAGAAGCACTCCTGCATAAATTGTAGGCTTTGCTTGGATCGGAGGATATATTTAACCGTACAGAAGAAAATAAAACTGAAAAGAATAATGCTGGAAAGGAATACATAAATAACAGGGAAATAAAATAATTTTGAAAATAATGTTGCTGAAAGGAATATTCTCTCAATAAAATCTCTAAACTTTCTTGCCAAAAAAGAAGAACTAAAACAAAATGTTGGAATCCTGGACCCCCCAGAGAGAGAAAAAGAGAGACCCCCCTGGTTAAATGGCTGAAGCCTCCTATTTATCTCTTTCTTGAATAACTGCAGGTGAGAATTTGTAGGAGAGTTTGTAGGGCTGTTGAATCTCTCCGTAGTTGACTTGGTGGAACATGGATATAGCAACTAACACACTTTCGTTGCAAGCTTTAAGGGACGTGGGCAAAATAATAGGAGTTACGGTCGTCATGCTTTACGTGACGGTCGTCGTGCTTTACGTGACGGTCTTCGTGCTTTACGTGATGCTCGTCGTGCTTTACGTGACGATCGTCGTGCTTTATGTGACAGTCGTCGCGCTTCATGTGGCCACATGCTTCTTCTTTTTGGGCTTGGGCTTATCTTTAGCTCTTTACTTTTTGTATCCTTTTTTCTTTTTGGATATTTCCTATTTTTCTTCATTTGTACCCCCCTTTTTCTTCCTTTTCTCACAAAAGCTTCATTTAATTAAATACCTGCAATACAATTAAATACCAGCGTAATACCAACATAAAGCAACATAATTAAAATAAAATAGAGACATAATTTATATTAATCAAGCCAAATATACTATACATTTTCGTGTTATCAAACTACCCCATACTTAAACTTTGATTTCCCTCAAGCAAATGCTAAGTATGTTTTTCTAAACGTGGTCAGATGCACGGTTATGACTCGGATCAAACTAATATATAGCTGCGTTGTGTTTTTGTCAGAAAATCGATGGCTTGATTCATGCTCCGTTACCACGTCAATGACACTAGACAATCCCATTTTACGTAACCAGTTACAGGTCCTATCATAGCCTACCTCGAGTATTTGTCTTGTTTTGACCTTTTCATTCTAGAGCAATCACATTAAGCCCTTTATCTTTACACGCACATAACAAAACAGTCGGTTAGTGGTTATGATCCTTTTAAACTTTAGAGGTTTCTGGCACAGTAATGTGGCAACCTTTTTCAATTCAACGGTTGGATGCAGGGGATCAGACCGTAATCTGCCCTACCGAGTTCAGTACCAGATGCTCCTGAACCATCCATCAAATGAATTTTCATGTTACTTTGTAAGGTTTACATCCTTTGGATTAGGCGATCGGGTAAGGATCGTCCAATTTAATTGGTGTTTTTCCTTGCAATATTTTGCTGAAATATTATACTATCCACTTATATTCATCGACTTCCTGCGTAGTTTGTGTTTAAGACGGTGCTGACTACTAATATAAACTACTCAGGGTTACTACAAAGACTAAACTCAGGGTGTTGGAATGACAGGTACTTGAACTGATCTATCATACTCTGGGGTTGTAGAATGTCTAGATGGTAGAAATTTCGCTTAATCTTGCCACAATTCCTGACATTTAAAGATCTTGCAGTCTATGTACTTGTCGAGTGAGTTAAAAAAGTTTTTTTATAGGGCTCAAAAAGAAAGGGGAGTCTAAAAGAACAACACAAATTGTTTCAATAGATAACTTGATAAATTTTTTTTATTGAATTAAAGATAACGGAAGGGAAATTACAAAGAAAAATAAAAATTACTAGGAAAGGGAAATACTTCCTCCCCCATACTTGAATCATACATTGTCCTCAATGTATTGACAAAATATGGAAAGGGGAAATGGAAACTGGACAATCATTCTTCCTCTTCTTGTCTTCGGAATCGGCCACGTGTCCTCGCTCTTCGATGTGCTTGCTCATCGTGTTTGGAAGATTCGCCTCCATCTCTCTGAGATATGATGTTATGCAAGTCGTCAACACAAAGTGTTAAGGCTCGCATATCTTCCGTCATTCCTGCGGTGAATTCCAGCATACTTTGATCATGCCTGCGAGTGTAGTCGTTTTGGTCTCTCTGCATTTGTTGCATGAGAGTCATCATCTCGATCTGGCGCGTCTCGAGGCTCTGGTAGCGTTGAGTGGATAGCTGGTTTTGCTGCATTATTGCATAATAGATTGCGTCGATGGTGGCGGGATTGTTGAATTGTTGTGGTTGGGGATCTTGATGCTCTAATTCTTCTTCGATTTCGTCAGCGGCAGCGTTGTTGGCCTCACCTTGATTTCCTTGCATATTTTCTCCGGGTTTTGGGGCGTTCAGGTTGTAAAGCCAGTTATCCGGATTACCCAAGTAAGTAAGATTTTGATTTGGCATGATCACGCTACGAACTTTTGCATTCTTAACCATTAGATAGTACCCTCCAGCTTCTCGCACTTTGATCAGGCGACCATCTCTACAGTTATCAATATCCATATAAACTGCTGGCAGCGGAGGTAGGCGTTGAATCCTTTCCCCCCAGTTTAGGTGAACTGCGATGGTGGTGACGATGCCTCCGATACAAAATGGTGTAGTCCCATCTCTTGTAACAAGGTTTTGAATGTGGGCCATCATTAAAGTAACGGGATTAAGACGGAGGTTTTGTGAAAAGGTACAGTGAAGAGCATACAACTCTTTAGTGTTGACTTTGTTGTTGTTTGCCCTTCGAAATACTGTGTTTGCCATAATGCGGTGTAAGAAGCGAATGTTCGGGTTGTGGATGTGAGAGGCGTACCATGCTTCGGGATTGACATTTGGTTCGCCTGTTATTCTCTCCCATAGTGCGTATGCACTTCCATTCCAATCCAATTCCGGGGGAATGCGATATTGCGCATTATTCCCACGGGGAAAATGAAATATGTCGCTCAAATTTTCATGGCTGAGTGTGTACTCTCGGTTGAACATCCGAAATTGAGCAGCTCCCGTTAGGTGTGCGTCGGCATCATCGCGAGTGTGATAGGCGTAGGAACTCAAGAATTCCAACGTGAGAGCTTCGTAAGTTGGTGTGTTCATCGTGCTAATAAAGCTCAGGCCAGCTTTGTTCAGCAAGCCATGCATATGGGTTTGCAACCCCAATTCTTGCAAGCAGTTGTTTTCGACGAACCTCATGGATGTTAGCCCTCGACGATGGAATTTTATGTACCTTTCCTTTTGAAGTTCACCAACTTCTCCTTGTCGGAGCACGAGATGTCGCATGTCGGGTTCGGGTTGGTTTGGTGGATTCCTTTGGGCGGCCATGATTTTGAACTTGATAGAGAAGGAAAATGTATTTGTGATGAAGAGATGGAAGGTGGGTGGTAGTGATGAAAACTAAGAGATGGGAGAAGGGTTTAAATAGATGGATTTTATTGAGTAGGAAATTGAATGAGGTTTATGGGATAATTATGAATATGAGAGGTTATGGAAGTTAAGGGTGAGTATGAGTAATGGGGTAGTGGGGGTTTTAAAGCAAGTTCAAGTTTCAATGATTCAACGGTCACAGGAAGAGAATCATGGGAGACAGGCTTCTGACGCTCGTCACATGCTTCCTGACGTCCGTCAGGGTCGGCAGGGTGTTGAGCAGCGAGTGTCTGAGCAAAAGTTTATTAATTAACTAATTCATATAGTTTGAGTAGTGTTACAAGGGATATATAACTATGTGAATAGTTAGTGGCACATAGTAGAATCGGAGAAATGATAATCGAAATAAAAAATAAGAAATAAATAAGATATAATTTAATTAAAGATAAAAATTAAATGAAAAACTTGTGGGTTGCCTCCCACACATCGCTTGTTTAATGTCGTTAGCTTGATGGCTCAGGAGTGCATGTACTCATGGTGGGTCTCTCGAGGATGACTCCTCGGTTGAACTTTTAGTAGTTGTCATTTTCCATGGCCACTTATCAAGCCATCTCACATATCCCTCACCTTTTCTTTTCTTTCTTATGTGGGGTGGTTCATTCTTCTGAACTTGTGGTGGTGGTTCTGGATCTATCCTAAGTATCAACTTTTCAAGTTTGGGCTTAGTGATTTCATTCACCACCTCAAAGGTTGACCTTACCCTCTTAACGCTAATAATATCCCTAGTTTCATGGTCCTCTGATTTTCTCTTTTTATGCAAGACTTCAAACAAGGGTGCATTGGTGTGGATATTTTCCAACACCTCCATACACGTTTTAGATTGGGATTCTATCTGAGCTTCCATAAAACTTTTCGAGAAAGGAATCAGTGGGGTATAGGGATGAGAAACAACAATAGGTGCTTCCTTCTCTACCTCTTCTACAACCTCCCTTTTAGATGGTATTGGAGGATTTTTCTCAATGTTTACTCTTTTCCCATTTGAACTCTCCTCAACCATATTATCACTCTCCTCAACCTCATTATCACCCTCCTTAGGATTTTCAATTTGTTTTTCACTACTGGTTGTTACAACATCCAATTTCTCCTCAGGGAATGGTCCTAGAGGGTTTTGTTCAAGCTGGGAGATTTAAGTCTCTAAGGCTATGTTGTGAGTCATGAGCGACTCAACCACAGTGGTCAGTTGCCTAAGGTTTTCACTATTTTGAAGACTTTGTTTTCTAAACTCTTCGTTCTGGACAATTTGTGTCTCTACAAAGTGCTTCATCATAGATTCTAACCTAGAGTGAATTAGTGTCGCATCGGAATCCTCCATTGATGTTTCGAAGTTGAAATCATGCGATTCTTCTGATTCTTCAAAGTGAGTGTTGTACCCAAAAATTTTCCCTCCCATATTCCTCAAGACATGCCAAGAATAATCTTCAAGTTGCTCAAGTTGGCTCAAGGATTGGACAGTCAAGTCACTTCCTAAGGCAGTCAAATCAAAATTAGGGTTTTGTGTTGCATCAAGGTCCTTACATCCAAGTGGCCTCAAGTGTTTCTCAATGTCTTAATATGTTCTTAAGTTCATCCATGTCAAATTTCAAGCCTTGCAGAGGAAGTTTGGTCAGTCAATTGCTCAAGAGACCCAAAAATCGACTGTGCTAGGGCAAAAGTCAACTGTGTCCCAAATACAGTCAAACCTCGAGATTTTTTTGTCAACATTCTCTTTTTGAAGGATAATTCATCATTTGATCAATGGTTGATCATGATTCATCAAGGATTGCTCAAGATTCATCAAGATTCAAAAGTAGGGTTTTGTAGGAAAAGTCAACTCAACTTTGACCAAGCATAACTTTCTCATACTTTATGATAAATGACCCATCCAAATCTCATTTTTAAGAGGATGAAATTTCCTACAATCCATATTCACACCCCAAGATCAAGAAATGCTCTCACAAAAAGTTAAAAATTTGGACATTATAGGTCATTTTTGAAAGTCAACAAAAACATCTTTTTTCCAAAGTTTATAACTTGAGCATGGAACATAAAAATGAGATGAGACCAAAAAGGTTGATTATAGGACATCTCAAGGTTTCTAAAAAGTCCAAGAACACCTCCAAAAGTTCAAAATTGAAGAAGTTATGTATTGTTGAACTTGGGCATTTTTCCAAAATAGCCAAAAGTCAACTATCCTCAAAACTCCAATTTTTGACAAAAGGGCCCACTTTTTTCCACTTGATTTGATCTTATCACACCACACACGTGTCCCATCTTTAATTTCATGACCAAACATTTATTTTTCTATTTTATTTCATTTTTATTGATTTAATTCATTTTAAATCTATATTAATTCAAATAAAATCCAAAAATTAATGTAAAGGGATTCTTGTGATTTGTACAGCTCGCAAATACCATGTAACACTCAATAAATTTGTATCAAGTCAAAACAAGCACAAAAAATCAGATTTGGCCTATTTTTTGAAGCTTGGTTATGATGATCAAAATCCAATCTTGAATCTTCAATGCACTTGATTTGAGACCAAAATACCAACCCTAATTCATTCTATAACACTCACATAAGTGACACAAACCTAGAACACGCCCAGAGCTCTGCAGAAACGGCCACACAACTTTGAGAAAAAAAGCTTGAAAAGTGTGAGATCGAAAACAACCTTGGAGGCCAATTCAGACCAAAAGCTCAACGCTATTCTCTTCCTTGACACCCAGTGGAGTTACACCAATTAAAACCAAGCCCTAAGACAGCCTGAAACTCGCTGTAAGTCTCCATGAACATTGCTCTGCACATGGAATCGTAACTCAGTTTTCTTGCATCCTTTTGCCAAGTTTCTTGCATATTCATATTGACCATTAAATTTCTAACAAATCTACATCATTTAATTTCGTTTTCACGTCCTATAATCGTATACCCGAACCTAGGGTTTTGTTGTGTTGTTTTTAGGCATTTTATGTACAGGAAGAATCAAGGTGAATAGTGGTTACAGGGATGACCAGGAGGAAGAGACGAGTACGTTGGTACTCTTGGATTTCATTTACATGGCCTGGAAAGGATTTTTGAGACATCCTACAAAACTTCCCGCGGATGAAAATCCGCAGGTAAATAACCAGGGACGCGTTGAGGAAGATGATAACGTGGCTAGCGTCTATTGGCTCATTTGAATTATTGGCGCGTTTTTATTTTTTGCAGGGAATAATTGATAGTTTTGTATATAATATTTATTTCTTATTACAATAACAAATGAAGCAGTTTGGTGGAGTGGTTAAGCGCGCAGGAAATGAGCATTGGGACCTGGGTTCGAATCCCAGGTCCCCTAAAACTTTGATATATTTTGCTTTCAGGTAATCTCACGCAGCATCATAAGCTTGGTCCACCCTATTCCTCCAGATCTCAAGTGATAAGTGGCCTGCAAATCAAATCCAACGGCAAAGATTGAGTGACCATCCTGCACTCTAGTCAAACGCACCATGGGGAATCTTAAAAAGTCAATAAGGCCGATTGAATATGGGCTTCAAAATTGCTGATTCACACTCAGATCAGGCCCACACCCCCCTTGAGTTTGTTCTTTTTATTTTTCTTTTCATTATTTTCTATTTCTATTTTATTATTATTATTATTATTATTATTATTATTATTTTGATTAATTAATTAACCCATTAATTTTTCATAAAAAAAAATCAGAAACAACAAAAAATATTTTTATTAATTCCATTAACTTTATTATTTATTTTTGTAAATAAACAATTAATTAATTTTATTTAGTTTAAATAGGTTAACATTAATATATTTTGCAATAAATTAACATTGATTTAGAATTAGGGTTTTGATATATTTTTACCTTTCTAATTTTATTTCCTTAATTAAAATAAAACTCAAAAATATTTTTTTCATTTTATTAATTAGTTCAATTATTAATTTAGACTAATTTTTAATTCAAAAATAACAAAAATATGCTTTATTGAATAAAAAGGGTCAAAACCCTAAAGGACACTTCGATTTAATTTTCTTGCGCGCGATTAATTTTTTATCTATATTTTAATATTGTAACTGCTTCGAGGATGTAATAGTCTTAACTTAGGATTTTATTTTATCATTTTATTTACTTTCCGCAATTTAATTTTAAGGGTTTGTTTTTGGCGATGTAAATACCCGACGCCTTGTAATAGCTTAGATTTATTTTTCCGCAATTTATATTCCACAACTATTAACTATTAGATGTTTGAATAATAGGCTATGCATGACAAGATCTATCTTAACTTAAAATCAACAGTAGCTCACCATGACATGCAAAGATAATATAACTGAAAAACAATACACTCGCACATGCCACTCTTAGGGTACGCCTCACTTGGTTGTCGCGAACGTGGTCATTGAGTATATGAAGTTTTAGAGGTCGCCCTCTTGTCCAAAGATCATAAAGTTGCCTCGAAACGGTTGCCTCGGATGAAAATGATCTAAGACATTAGGGTTACTGCTAAGGCGTCCTAACATTGCTTTAGTGACCACACGTCCCTTAATCGAATTGACCCTTAAACTCCAACTATGGTGCTACCTACTCCTCAATAGTGGGATAGCATTATCTAAAGGACATTTGTACAGACTAATTCCTTTTTCGAGTAGGTAGATGGTTCTTAAGTACTTGCTCATTCTAAAACAAAACAAAACTTTTCGCACTTACACCCCTTTCAAAAACAAAACTCTTTTCAAACCCACAATCACAAAGAAAAGAAAAACTTTTGAAAACATAATGAGCAAGTACCTAATAGCCCGTAGATAACCACGAATAGAAAGGGTGCTAACACCTTCCCTTTCTATAATCTACCTCCCGAACCCGAGAAACATCTCGAAAAGGATTTTTTCTGTGCTTTTGTCCTTTCCTTGTTGGATAAAATAAAAGACGGCGGCGACTCTTGCTTACCGCGACATTTTGCGAAAACAAACGCAAAACGCGAACCAGCATTTCAAAACAGTCAGTTCTCATTCCCACCGATCATAGTGAGTTAGAGTCACATTTTGTGTTTCCACAGAGCGCTCTGTCATCATAGATATTTCATTTTCCATTAATATTTCGAGGTCGGATTTATAGGATTCTTGCGTCCCCTCGAAATATTGGGTGTAGTGATTGTAAGGGAAATTTGGTTGAGGATAAGTTTGGTTGGAATTATAATATTCTTGCGATTCCTCAAAATTTTGGGATTGGTAGTTGGAAAGGTAATTCGGGTGAGAATGAGTTTGTGACGTATTAAAATTCTCCAACAGTATTTCGAGGTCGGATTTATGGGATTCTTGTGATTCCTCGAAATACTCGGAGTGGGAGTTGTAGAAAAAAGTTGGGTGATACATAGTAATTGGGACAAAAATTTGAGATGATACTCTTGAATGTGACGTCTAAGTCTGAGATACAGCTCGATATCATTGATTTGTATGTATAATGGCTCGCCTTGAGAACGAGTGTTTGGCATACAAATAAGAAAAGAAAAGAAAAGAAATAGAGAAGAAAGAGAGAAGTTTTTGCTCTAGTCTCTACTGCGTAACAAAAGAGTAGCGATATCAACTTAAATCAGTCCCCGACAACGGCGCCAAAAAATTGATCGTGGGATTTGTACTTATGTATCCAATGATCTGGACTGCAAGTGCACAGTCTTATCGAGTAGTTTTAAAAGATATCGAACCACAGAGACTGATGAATCGATCTACCGTCTTCTATTGTTACTTCGCAAATCTAAAGCTAATGAATATTTAATTTGGGTTGTAGGGAAAACTAAATACTAAATTAAGTTGGATTTTAATAATCAATGAGCTTAATTACCAGTATGCAACAGTCGTACCTCGGGAACTAGCGACCTGTCGGGCGTCTTTATATTTTCAAAACAGCTTTTAGTAAAACCTATCTAGTTTAAAAACCCTCGTCTCACACTGTCGTTTTGTTGATCTAGGCTATGCAGTTAAGTCCTAACGTACGCTTCCGCCATCCCGCAAGAGTTAAAAACACTTTTTGGAAACTAAACAAAATCTTAATTAACTTTAAAGTGCTTCCGCTGTATTTTAAGCCAATGCCTAATTACTACTGTCCAGTTAAAAGATCTCAAACTTCCACTTTGTTGACCCTAACCTCTATCTGTTTTTTACTTCCGTAACAAAACAATTTAATAATTTGAAAAATAGTAACTTAGGCCAGAAAAGAAAGTTTCGTAGTAAAAATAATCCCGACTAAGTTACTCGTTCCCTCGGTTGATTGACTTTACATACCGGTATAGGATTTCTAGCCTGACATAATATTAAACCAAATCGCAGAATAATTTAAAGGACAAACACAAATAAACATAATTATATCGATTAATAAGCAATAAGAATTTGTAAACATAAACCTGGCAATAACTCTGAAGACAGAAGCACTCCTGCATAAATTGTAGGCTTTGCTTCGATCAGAGGATATATTTAACCGTACAGAAGAAAATAAAACTGAAAAGAATAATGCTGGAAAGGAATATAGAAATAACTGGGAAATAAAATAATGCTGAAAAGAATGCTGCTGAAAAGAATATTCGCTCAATAAAATCTCTAAACTTTCTTGCCAAAAAAGAAGAACTAAAACAAAATGTTGGAATCCTGGACCCCCCAGAGAGAGAAAAAGAGAGACCCCCCTGGTTAAATGGCTGAAGCCTCCTATTTATCTCTTTCTTGAATAACTGCAGGTGAGAATTTGTAGGAGAGTTTGTAGGGCTATTGAATCTCTCCGTAGTTGACTTGGTGGAACGTGGATATAGCAACTAACACACTTCCGTTGCAAGCTTTAAGGGACGTGGGCAAAATAATAGGAGTGACGGTCGTCATGCTTTACGTGACGGTCGTCGTGCTTTACGTGACGGTCGTCGTGCTTTACGTGACGGTCGTCGCGCTTCATGTGGCCACACACTTCTTCTTTTTGGGCTTGGGCTTATCTTTAGCTCTTTACTTTTTGTATCCTTTTTTCTTTTTGGATATTTTCTATTTTTCTTCATTTGTACCCCCCTTTTTCTTCCTTTTCTCACAAAAGCTTCATTTAATTAAATACCTGCAATACAATTAAATACCAGCGTAATACCAACATAAAGCAACATAATTAAAATAAAATATAGACATAATTTATATTAATCAAGCCAAATATACTATACATTTTCGTGTTATCAAAGCTTAAGTACCAGGGAACTCATATGCGCCCTAGTGGCATTATAGTAGAAGCTTTTGATGGTTCGAGAAAATATTTCATTGGAGAGGTGGATTTACCTATTCACATAGGTCCGCAGTTATTCCAAATCACCTTTCAGGTTATGGATATTGTCCGAGCCTATAGTTATTTATTGGGACGACCCTGGATCCATGAAGAAGAAGCTATTACTTCAACCTTGCATCAAAAGCTGAAATTTGTCTATGAAGGAAAGGTAGTTATTATGAATGGTGAGCAAGCTCTGTTGATATCTCATTTTTCTTCCTTTACAATTGTAGAAGCTGATGAAGCCGCTGTTGGAACTCACTTCCAAGCTTTGTCTATTGATAATATAAGGAAGAATAAAGACTGTATCACCTCATTTAAAGATGCACAACATGTAGTGCAGAAGGGCCCTAACAAGGTGTGGGGGCAAGTTATTAATCCACCTATGAACATGAATAAGACTGGTTTGGATTTCTCCGTGAAGAATGGAGTTGTGAAGCCAAAGTACGCTTTGAGTAGATATCAAGATATCTTTCACAATGCAGGAAATTTCCATTTGACTACTCCAAAGATCAATGCTATTCTTGAAGATGAGTCAGAGCAAGAGATGTTGAACTTTGTGACACATGGAGTCAGAATCAAGAATTGGATCACTTTTGATGTTCCTTCTTTCATTCACATTTCAAATTTATTTATTTATTTGTCTTTTCAAATGTCTTTCACTCTGTCCAAGGTGAAAGTGATGTTGTATGGGTGTGTCTATTGTTTTTATTTTTGAGATCATTAATAAAAGCTGTTTTTGATTTCTAAATTATGTCTTTATTTTTTGTTTTTTCTTGGAAAATGGTAATAAAAAAACCTTTCTAAATAATTAATAACTGTAAATAAATCTGCATAATCACTTGTTACATGTGTCAGTTTCTAAAATCAATCGTAAATCATATGTGCAGATTAATTAAAAAAATTGTTGAATGCAATGACCCTTCACCCTCTTCCAACTTTGAATATCCTATGTGTGTGGCTGAAGAAGAAGAATATGATGAAATCTCAAAAGAGGTTTCACGGTTGCTCGAGCACGAGGAAAATACCATTCAGTCGTATAAAGAGCCGCTGGAGACGATTAACTTGGGTTTAGAGGAAGATCTGAAAGAATTTAGGATTGGGGCATCGCTTCATCACGATGTGTAGAGCAGGTTGATTAATTTGTTGAAAGTGTATGTTGATATATTTTCTTGGTCTTACCAAGACATGCATGGTTTAGATACCGATATTGTGGAACATTATTTGCCGCTAAAGCCAGAATGTCCATCCATCAAGCAGAAGCTGTAAAGAACTCATCCTGACATGGAAGTGGAGATTAAAGAAGAGGTTTTGAAGAAGATTGATGCTAGTTTTCTTGTAACATTAGTGTACCCTCGGTGGATTGCCAATATTATTCTAGTACCAAAGAAAGACACAAAAGTCCGCGTGTTGGTTGATTATAGAAATTTAAATAAAGCAAGTTCGAAAGATGATTTCCCATTGCCCCATATTGATATGCTGCTTGATAGCACAACAAAATTCAAAGTGTTCTCATTCATGGATGGATTTTCCTGATACAATCAAATTAGGATGGCTCGCGAGGACATGGAAAAAAAAGTTTATCACACCCTGGGGAACATTCTATTTAAGAGTGATGTCTTCCGGGTTAAAGAATGCTGGTGCAACGTACCAGAGGGCTATGACAACCCTATTCCATGATCTGATGCATAAGGAAATTGAAGTATATGTTGATGATATGATCTCCAAATATCAGACTGAGGAAAGGCATATAAAATACTTGTTGAAGTTGTTTCAGCGTTTGAGGAAGTATCGTCTCAGTTTGGATCCAAATAAGTGTATTTTTGGTGTTCGTTCAAGAAAGTTTCTAGGTTTCATTGTAAACCAAAAAGGAATTGAAGTTGATCTTGATAAAGTTAAGGCAATTCAAGAAATGCCTACACCAAGAATTGAAAATTAAGTTAGAGGATTCCTTGGACGTTTAAATTACATTTCTAGATTTATTTCCCATATGACTACAACATGTGAACCAATCTTCAAGCTATTAACGAAAGATTAAGGTTGTGTATGGACGTATGATTGCCAAAGGGCATTTGAAAGCATTAAAGAGTATCTGCTTGAGCCTCCTATCTTGCTCCCTCCTGTTGAAGGAAGACCATTGATTATGTATCTGACTGTGATGGATAACTCCATGGGCTATATTTTAGGACAACAAGATGAAACATGAAGGAAATAATATGACATTTATTATTTGAGCAAGAAGGTCACTTACTGCGAGTCACTGTATTCTATGCTAGAAAAAACAGGTTGTGCTTTGGCCTGGGTGGCGAAGCGATTGTAACAATATATGTTGAATCATACTACTTGGTTGATTTCTAAAATGGACCCAATTAAGTATATTTTTGAAAAGCCTGCTCTTACTGGAAGAATTTCCCGTTGGCAGATGCTGTTGTCTGAATATGATATTGAAGACCGTACTCAGAAGGCTATTAAAGGCAGTGTGTTGGCAGAGTACCTCGCTTACCAACCAGTTGAAAATTATTAGTCTGTTAAGTTTCATTTCCCTGATGAGAATGTGTTGTATTTGAAATTAAAATATTGTGATGAACATTTTCCTAAGAAAGGTCCTGTTCCCGGGTCCCGATGGGGTATTGTGTTTGATGGAGCTGTAAATGCTTATGGAAAAGGAATTGGTGATGTGATTATAACTCCCCATGGGTTACATATCCCTTTTACTGCAAGGTTGACATTTGATTGTACCAATAGCATGGCAGAGTATGAAGCTTGTATCATGGGTATTGAAGAGGCTATAGATCTCAGAATCAAAATTCTTGACGTATATCGTGATTTAGCTTTGGTAATAAATCAGATTAAAGGAGAATGAGATACTTGTAACGCCCGTAATTTAATTAATTATTTAATTAAATTATTTTTGGAATATTTGTGAAGAAGTGTTATTATAATTGGATTTATTTTATTAAATGGAGAAATAATAATATATTTGAGGTATTATATTATTGGGTGGTGAAATAATATTAGAAGTTAATATTATTTAATGTGGACCTATAGTGTGTGAGTGGAAGTAATAAGAGGGGGGTGTAAGTTTGGAGCACACTAAGGAATAATATAATAATATTATGTTATTTTATTATTTGTGAGAAAGAATAGAAGGAGGAAGCAGTAAGAAGAAAATAAGGATTGTGAAGAACGTGATGCTGCTGGAATTAGAAGGAAACAACAAGAACAAAGATTCAACCCGGAAATTGTAGAGCGACCTTCGATCCAAGGTAAGGGTGGGGTACTGGCTTTATAATTGGGTTCATGATGTTTGATATATGGGGTTAGATGTAATTGCTCCTTGTTCTTGAATCAGATGTATTATGAATGATGTATAGTGAATATTGATGAATTCTTGATGAATAATGACGTTATCATGTTGTTTGATCGAGGGAGTAATAGAGTATAATGTTAAGTGATGAATTACCATGATTATAATGAGGTTTGTAGGAATGTAATTAGATTCCTGTAGTGAATTACAGTAGAAAACGTAGAAAATTATGCAGGAGGAACCAGGATGTGTCGACTGTTAGAACATAGTTTGATTCTACAACCCTCAGTTAGAGTTTTGATGATAACAAAATACAAGATTAAATGAATTATGAGAATTATATAAGACATATGTGCTACTCAAAATTATGCTGTGTATTTGCAGGAAACTCTGATGGAATCAGCATCAGAACATCAGTACAACATCAGCATCAGAAGATCAATACATGTGCTACGCTGAAGTCTGGTGAACAAAATCTGCGCTTAACATACTCTGATTCTGATCAAGATCTTAACAATGTCATCAGCACTCAAAAGCAATCAGAATAAGCTAAAGCCAACACACTCTGATCTTAATCAAGCAGAACATTCTGAAGTGTTAACGTTACTGCATTCAAGGCCGATTAATTACCAACGACTTTATTCCAAGACAAAGATCTTCTCAAAATGGAAAGAACGTAATGAGCATTGAAATGGAATTATTGGCATCAACGTATCTTTTCCAAGAAGTATTTAAACAAATCAGTGAGAAGTGAAATGGCTAATGCTCTACAATACTCTACACGCCTAAAGTCAATCATCACTAAACTCGTTCTCACTTTTGCTAAAAGCTTTCAATCGCTTACTCTATAGCTCTAGCAATCTAGTGTCACATAAGCTTCATTTAGTGTATTATCACAGTTGTGATATATAGTTTTTGTAGAAAACATCAAACACACATAATAGTTCATTTATCTGTAAGAAAGAATTTCCTTGAGAAACCGGTCTGTGGTTTAGACTCAAGAAGGCTTTAGCAGTTGTTAAAGCAGTTTTGTATTAAGTTGAATATAGTGGATTAAGACCTCGTTGAAGAGAGGCGAAATCACCTTGACGGGTGGACTGGAGTAGTTTGAGATCAAACGAACCAGGATAAAAATAACGTGTTGTCTGCATTTGATTTCAAGTTTCAAAAATTCAACCCCCCTTCTTGTGTTTTTCACTTCTTCAATTGGCATCAGAGCGTCTGGTTCTGAGTTCATAACACTTAACCGTGTCAGTACAAGATCCAGCATTGAAAAACACTATGGCAGGAACACATCACAACATCAGCAATGACAACAACGAAGAAAGAGACAGATTCAGTGGCAAACCTCCAGTCTTTGATGGAGAGAACTTTGATTACTGGAAAGACAAAATTGAAAGCTTCTTTCTAGCCCATGATGCTGATCTGTGGGATATGGTGACAGATGGATACACGCACCCAATGAATGCAAATGGTCAGAAGATTGACAAGAAAGCAATGTCTGATCAACAGAAGCGTGATTTCAAAAACCATCACAAGGCCAAAACTATTCTTCTCAGTGCTATCTCTTACTCTGAATATGAAAAGATATCAAACAGAGACACTGCAAAGAACATGTTTGACTCTCTCAGGATGACGCATGAAGGCAACCTTCAAGTCAAAGAAACTAAAGCTCTTGCGCTCATTCAGAAGTATGAGGCATTCAAGATGGAAGAAAGTGAATCTATTGAAACAATGTTCTCAAGATTTCAGATTCTGGTTGCTGGTCTCAAAGTTCTGGACAAAGGGTATTCTACTGCTGATCATGTCAAGAAGATCATCAGAAGCTTGCCAAAACAGTGGAGGCCAATGGTCACAACGCTGAAGCTAGCTAAGGATCTCAACACAATCTCTCTGGAGGAACTTGTCAGCTCCCTCAGAAGTCACGAGATAGAGCTAGAAGCTGATGAACCTCAAAAGCAAGGTAAGCCATTAGCTTTAAAATCTAACAGAAAATCTGACTCCAAGGTTTTGCAGGCTGTTGAAGAAACCTCTGATGGGTCCTCATCAGAAGAAGATGAACTGTCTCTCCTCTCCAGAAGGGTGAACCAACTGTGGAAGAAGAGGCAAAGAAAGTTCAGAAATCCTAGAAGATCTGAGAACCAGAACGAACCCTCCTCCAGATACAGAAGGTCAGAATCCTCCTCTGGACACAGAAGATCTGAAGGCTCTTCAGGAAGCAGAAAGCCAAACAACAAGGACATCATCTGCTATGAATGCAACGAGCAAGGACACTACAAGAGTGACTGCCCAAAGCTTCAGAAGGAAAAGCCCAGAAGAGAGTTTGGCAAGGAAAAGAAGAAAATTATCATGGCTACATGGGATGACTCTGACACATCTGAAGTTGACTCAGAATCAGATGATGAGAGAGCAAACACAGTTCTCATGGCAAACATATCAGAAGACAGTGAAGCTTCTGAATCAGACTCTGAATCAGACACAGAAGAGGTACTTCCTGACTTTGCTATTAATTTTACTAAGGCTGAACTAGCTGAAAGCCTTAATGAGATTCTGGAAAGATATCAGCAGATCAGAGTCAAATTCAGAAACCTGAAAAGGGATCTTGCTTCTGACTCTGATAAAACTGAGAGTCTCAAGTTGGAAAATTCTGAGTTGAAAAATAAAGTTTCAAAATTAGAAAATATATTACAAAACCCTCAGAGGGAAACAATTCTAAAAACTCCCAGTAGTGCTGATGAGATCATCAAGGAGTATGATCACAGCTTTCAGAAGTTTCTTGCTAAAAGCATAGATAGAAGCAAAATGGCTTCAATGATCTATGGAGTTAGCAGAAATGGCAAAAAGGGAATAGGATACCAAGGTAAGGTTCCTACACCAAAGAATTCCATGGATTTAATTATTAAACGAACTCCACTTAAGTCACACTTTGTATATGGGCACACACACGACATCAAATATACTAGTAGCAATTATTCTGTCAAACCAAAATTCAACAAGAGTTTTGGTAAAACTAACAAATCAGGACCCAAGAAAATATGGGCACCTAAGGATAAAATAATACATGTTGCAGATATCTTTAGCAGCAAAGCAGAAACACCAGTCATGGTACCTGGACTCTGGCTGCTCACGACACTTGACGGGAAGAAGGCATATGTTCCAAAGCCTGGAACTTAAGCCTGGAGGCCATGTAGGCTTTGGAGGCAATCAGAGGGGAAAGATCATTGGCTCTGGAAAAGTAGGTAATGGAAATCTTCCCTCTATCAGTAATGTCTTATTAGTAGATGGATTAATGCATAACCTGTTATCCATAAGTCAATTAAGTGATAACGGTTATGATATAATCTTTAATCAAAAT
Source organism: Vicia faba (assembly GCA_948472305.1). Classification (NCBI taxonomy): domain Eukaryota; kingdom Viridiplantae; phylum Streptophyta; class Magnoliopsida; order Fabales; family Fabaceae; genus Vicia; species Vicia faba. Next base: position 1,100,632,428 of record OX451735.1, read on the forward strand.
TCATGTAAAGTTGTTAGTCAGAAAGATGAGACTATCCTGTTTAATGGAAAGAGGAGAAACAACATTTACAAAATCAAACTTTCTGAACTGAAAAGTCAGAATGTAAAGTGTCTTCTGTCTGTTAACAACGAGCAATGGATCTGACACAGAAGATTGGGGAATGTTAGTATGAGAAGAATATCTCAGATTAACAAACTCAATCTGGTTAGAGGACTTCCTAATCTGAAGTTCAATTCAGATGCTCTGTGTGAAGCATGTCAGAAAGGCAAGTTTGCAAAACCTGCTTTTAAATCTAAAAACGTTGTTTCCACCTCTAAGCCATTAAAACTTCTGCACATTGACTTATTTGGACCAGTTAAAACTGCTTCAGTCAGTGGCAAGAAGTATGGGTTAGTAATCGTAGATGACTATAGCAGATGGACATGGGTAAAGTTCTTAAGACACAAGGACGAGTCACACTCTGTGTTTGTTACCTTCTGTAACCAAGTTCAGAATGAAAAGGATCTTAGAATCGTCAAAGTCATAAGTGATCATGGTGGAGAGTTTGAAAACAAAGATTTTGAATCATTTTTTAATGACAAAGGCATTCTGCATTATTTCTCTTGTCCTAGAACTCCTCAGCAAAATGGAGTTGTAGAATGAAAGAACATAACATTGCAAGAAATGGCCAGAACCATGATCAACGAGACTAACGTTGCTAAGATCTTCTGGGCAGAGGCGATAAACACAGCGTGCTACATTCAGAATAGAATCTCCATAAGACCTATTCTGGAAAAGACTCCATATGAATTATGGAAGAACAGAAAGCCCAACATTTCATATTTTCATCCATTTGGATGTACTTGCTTTATTTTGAATACTAAAAATTATTTGAACAAGTTTGACTCTAAAGCACAGAAGTGTATTATGTTAGGATACTCTGAACGCTTAAGAGGGTACAGAGTATACAATACAGAAACACAGATTGTGGAAGAATCAATCGGTGTTCGTTTTGATGATAAGCTTGACTCTCAAAAGTCAAAGCAGAATGAAGTATTTGTAGGTAAGGAAGTTGAATTCACAGGTACTGAAGACAAGTCATTAGAAGCTCTTAACAGAGACACTCCCTCAACATCAGAAAGAGGCACTGCAAGCAATCCAGCATCTTCTGTTGATCAACCTCAGAAAAGACCATCCACAAGCAGCATGGATCATCCAGAAGAAACTATCTTAGGAAGAAAGGAAGATCCAATCAGAACAAGAGCCAGCTTCAGAAACTCTGAAGAATCCCTCATGGGACTTGTTTCTCTGATTGAACCATCTTCAATTGATGAAGCACTTCTGGACAATGACTGGATTCTAGCAATGCAAGAGGAGCTGAATCAATTCACAAGGAATGACGTGTGGGATTTAGTTCCTAAGCCAAAAGGATTCAACGTCATTGGAACAAAATGGGTGTTCAGAAACAAGCTGAATGAGCAAGGTGAAGTCATCAGAAACAAGGCACGATGGGTAGCACAAGGTTATAGTCAACAAGAGGGGATAGACTATACAGAAACCTTTGCTCCAGTCGCCAGGTTAGAATCTATCAGACTTTTAATTTCTTTTGCTGTTAATAAAGGCATCACTCTGTATCAGATGGATGTTAAGAGTGCATTCTTAAATGGCTATATAGAAGAATAGGTATACGTGCACCAACCCCCTGGTTTTGAAAGTTCAAAAAACCCAGAATACGTTCTCAAACTAAAGAAGTCACTGTATGGTCTGAAACAAGCTCCCAGAGCTTGGTATGAAAGACTAAGTAACTTCCTGTTAGAAAAGGAATTCACCAGAGGGAAGGTGGACACAACCTTATTCTGTAAGACAATTAAGAATGACATTCTAGTCTGCCAGATTTATGTTGATGATATAATATTTGGATATACTAATCCTTCTCTGGGAAGAAAGTTTGCTAAGTGTATGCATGCAGAATTTGAGATGAGCCTAATGGGGGAACTTAAATTCTTTCTGGGCATTCAGATCAATCAAACCCCAGAAGGAACTTACATTCATCAGAGCAAATATGTCAGAGAACTTCTGAAGAAATTTGATCTCTCAGAATGTAAGCCATCAAAGATTCCAATGCATCCCACGTGCATTCTGGAAAGAGAAGAGGTAAGCAAAAAGGTAGAACAGAAGGTCTACAGAGGTATGATTGGTTCTCTTCTTTATCTTACAGCTTCAAGACCTGATATTTTATTTAGTGTATGCATTTGTGCAAGATTCCAATCAGATCCTAGAGAATCTCACTTAACAGCTGTTAAGCGAATTTTCAAGTATCTGAAAGGTACTACTAATCTGGGTTTGTTTTATAGAAAATATAGTGAGTACAGCTTAGTAGGTTATTGTGATGCTGACTTTGCTGGAGACAGAGTTGAATGTAAAATCACTTCTGGAAGCTGCCAGTTTTTGGGAGAAAATCTGATCACGTGGTCCAGCAAAAGACAATCCACCATTGCTCTATCAACAGCAGAAGCTGAATACATAGCAGCAGCTGGATGCAGCACACAAATGCTCTGGATGAAAAGTCAACTTGAGGACTTCCAGATTTATGAGAGTAACATTCCTATCCTCTGTGATAACACCTCTGCTATTTGCTTAAGTAGAAATCCAATTTTGCATTCTAGGGCTAAGCATATAGAAATAAAACATCATTTTATTAGGGACTATATTCAGAAAGGAATCTTAAACTTAAAATTTATTAATACAGACCATCAATGGGCTGATATCTTTACAAAACCACTTTCTGAAGATAGGTTCAACTTCATTCTGAATCATCTCAGCATGAAGCTCTGTCCAGAATAAAACTGTTTTAATTTTATATATTAACCTTCAGAATTATGTTTATTTCTTTGTGAACTTCTGATCAATCCTCTTTCAGAACTTTTAGAAATGCAGATTGTATCAGAATCTATCCATGAAGCTCTGAGCTCTTCAGTTCAAGGATAGAAGTGATGTTCACTCAAAGCAAACAAGTGTCATCCAGTCATCAGCTGTTTCCTGAGGCTGAACAGGCGTTCACGCTTCTGAAAAGGCAAAGCGCTGATTGGATGCATTGAGACACATGTCATTGGTAACCGTTTAAGTATCTTTCTGAAATCCCCTAAAATCAGCTGTCATTTAATGCTATTAATCATGATTTATTTCTCTCTCTTAATTGTGTATGTTTTCAAAAACTTTTTCGAAATCTATTTAAACACCATTCACACGACTTCCTCCTTCTTCTTAGATTTCTCTTATGTTTTCCTTGTTTTCTTTACATGTTTGTCTGTAATATTTTTGCTTGTTCTAAACTATCATTGCTTTTGTTTTAATACAAACGTGTTTTGCTCTAATCTTTTCAACTCTGATTAACTATGCTTTTTGATAGCTGACAAAAGGGGGGAGAAAGAATGATATTTTTCAATAACGGTTTACTGAGACAACAGCCTCAAACATTCTAACATTATATTTGAATTTCTTTGCTCTAAAATGCTTACAGGTACAAGAATCTGAAGAACTCTGATGAAGCAAAATTCTGATGCTCAAAGAAAGGTTCAATAAAGTTTTGATACTCAAGGTCTCAAGGAATCAAAGGGAAATAATCAACTCAGGGGGAGTTTTTCTCTTCATTACTCTGATACTTTTTATTCCTTACTCTCTTAGCTATGATACCTTTTTCTCATTATCTGATCATCTCTTATACCGTTTCCTCTCTATCCTTAAACTCTGATACTTTCATCATTTCATTTTTATTGAAAAAATCTAGTTTTTGTCATCATCAAAAAGGGGGAGATTGTTAGAACATAGTTTGATTCTACAACCCTCGGTTAGAGTTTTGATGATAACAAAATACAAGATTAAATGAATTATGAGAATTATATAAGACATATGTGCTACTCAAAATTATGCTGTGTATTTGCAGGAAACTCTGATGGAATCAGCATCAGAACATCAGTACAACATCAGCATCAGAAGATCAATACATGTGCTACGCTGAAGTCTGATAAACAGAATCTGCGCTTAACATACTCTGATTCTGATCAAGATCTTAACAATGTCATCAGCACTCAAAAGCAATCAGAATAAGCTAAATCCAACACACCCTGATCTTAATCAAGCAGAACATTCTAAAGTGTTAACGTTACTGCATTCAAGGCAGATTAATTACCAACGGCTTTATTCCAAGACAAAGATCTTCTCAAAATGGAAAGAACGTAATGAGCATTGAAATGGAATTATTGGCATCAACATATCTTTTCCAAGAAGTATTTAAACAAATCAGTGAGAAGTGAAATGGCTAATGCTCTACAATACTCTACACACCTAAAGTCAATCATCACTAAACTCGTTCTCACTTTTGCTAAAAGCTTTCAACCGCTTACTCTATAGCTCTAGCAATCTAGTGTCACATAAGCTTCATTTTGTGTATTATCACAGTTGTGATATATAGTTTTTGTAGAAAACATCAAACACACATAATAGTTCATTTATCTGTAAGAAAGAATTTCCTTGAGAAACCGGTCTGTGGTTTAGACTCAAGAAGGCTTTAGCAGTTGTTAAAGCAGTTTTGTATTCAGTTGAATATAGTGGATTAAGACCTCATTGGAGAGAGGCGAAATCACCTTGACGGGTGGACTGGAGTAGTTTGAGATCAAACAAACCAGGATAAAAATAACGTGTTGTCTGCATTTGATTTCAAGTTTCAACAATTCAACCCCCCTTCTTGTGTTTTTCACTTCTTCATCGACCTCAAGTTGGATGAGTCGATACATGGGCGATGTTAGACTCAGGATGAGTCAATGCATGCAGGGCTTGCATCGATACATCGTAGTTGCAAGACTCAGGATGAGTCGATCAGTATGGTGCATGTGTCGATACATGTTGTGATTTGAAGCAGGATGAGTCGATCCATGAGGAGGATGTGTAAAATCATGCTGTGCAGGAGAAGCATTACGCGTCGATCCCTAGAGTTTCGTGTCGACCCATACTGACTAATTTTGACAGAATCAGTTTTTAAATTGTTGTAACTTGAGTTGTAGGATGTTGTTTGAGATGTCGTTCGAAGCGATGAATAGATAACGCGATGAAATTTATTCTAGATGATTTAAATGATGATGAAGAGGTGTAATCCTAGTAACCAATCTAAGATTTAGAATTAATTCCCGTAGATGACCGTTGTGCTGATTTTTGGACATATTGATGAATGTGAGATGTCTAGAGGCTGATGTTAGAATTATGACAGTAGGATTAGTGACAGAAATGAAGTAGAACTGCAGAATAACAGTATGGATTACTATAGTATTAATATACGTCTGAGTTATTAGTAAGATGTGGTTATTAAAGTTGTGTTTGATAATTATGATGAACCAATGACGTTTGATAAATAATGATGTTTAATAAATTATTTTGAGATGTTTATGAGATGCTGTAATTGAGATGTTTTTTAGATGTTTATGAGATGTTGTTATTTTGAGATGTTTTGAGATGTTTATGAGATGTTGTTATTTTGAGATGATTGAGATGTTGTTGTTTTGAGATGTTATTGTTCTGAGATGTTTATGAGATGTTATTGTTCTGAAATGTTTATGAGATGTTGTTGTTTTGAGACAATTGAGATGTAGTTGATTGAGTGTTGACATTACATTCATGATGAGTCGCATACATTGAATTTTTGAGATGGAGCTTATGCTCTTTGAGATGGCCTGGATTGGCAAATTTTGAGATGAAGGCTATGCCTTGTTGATGCCTCTATTAATTGGAAGATTTTTGAGATGGGAGTTCTGCTCCAATGGTACCACATGCATTTGCATAGTTTTGAGTCGCATTATATGATTGAGTAATGAAGTGTATTTGATGTTGATGAATGAGTATATATGCTGTAATTATTGTTGATTATATGATGAGAAGTGGTTACATTATTGATCTGATTTAATATATTAATTGTCATGCGCTTTATTATATTGTTAGATATCTCATCCCTTCTGTTTGAATGTTGCCCTTATGTTGGTAACGTACATGTAATCGAGAGTGAAGGCTGTATACCTTCAATAGTTCGAGTCGGTGTCATTGCTCTGATATGTAACACTCGGGGGGGATGAATGCTTGCTGATTTTTTATTGTTGATTTTCAGTTGTTGACTTTTAAGTTGAATTATTATTAATTACGAGATGTTTCGAAGTTGCTGTTTCATTTAGAGATGTTATTGAATAATTCCGCTGCGTAGTTGTTGAATTATTTTATTAAAGATGCTATGTTGATGGTTCATCTGATGTTTTATTAAAAGTTTTATATATCCATGATGAATGCAATGAATTTGTTAGAAGAATTTGTGACGTCCCGATTCATTTGTATGATTGAAATTTTATAACTCTGATTTATTTTGCATAATTTGCTTGGGGTAGAATTGGGGTGTTACAAAGTTGGTATCAGAGCAAAAGGTTGGTTCGACCTTGTCGTTGAGTCTTAGTTGTCTAACAATCGAGTATTGTTATTTTGAGTTCTAACAGTTATTTGTGTTGTAGTGATAAGTTGAGATGGCTGAAAGGAATGATGTTGCTCTTGCTGCTGATTTAGAAGCAATGGCTCATGCGATGGAAAATCAGCCGAATGCTGACCGAAATGCTGGATCTCGTAGCTTGGCGACTTTCCAGAGAGAGAATCCATCTATGTTCAAGGGAAAATATGATCCTGACGGAGCTTTGGAATGGTTGAAAGAGATAGAGAGGATCTTTCGTGTGATGGACTGCACTCCAGCGCAGAAGGTTCGTTATGGGACTCATATGCTAGCAGTCGAGGCTGATGACTGGTGGGTAGAGACTTGCCAGAAGTTAGAAGCTGCAGGTGAGAATGTCACTTGGGCTGTGTTCCATAGGGAGTTTTTGAGAAAGTATTTTCCTGAAGATTTCCGTGGTAAGAAGGAAATTGAGTTCCTTGAGCTGAAGCAAGGAAGTATGTCTGTTGTTGAGTATGCTGCCAAGTTTGCTGAGTTGGCCAAGTTTTATCCGCATTACACTGAGGAAAATGCTGAGTTTTCGAAGTGTATTAAGTTTGAGAATGGGTTGTGCCCGGAAATTAAGAAGACAGTTGGATACCAGAAGATCCGTGTCTTTGCTGATTTGGTTGATAGCTGTAGGATTTATGAGGAAGACAATAATGCTCATTACAAGTTTATTAGTGAGAAGAGGGGTAAGCACCCACAAAATCATGGTAAACCTTATGATTCCCCAGCTGGTAAGGGTAAACAGAGAGTTGCTCATGGTCAGAGGACTAGTGGGGGAGATGCTCCTGCTGGTGTGGTTTGTTTTAAGTGTGGGAAACCTGGACACAAGAGTAATGTATGCACTACTGAAGTGAAGAGGTGTTTCCGTTGTGGCAAGAATGGACATGTTGTATCTGAGTGTGAGCACAAGGATGTGGTTTGTTTCAATTGTAAAGAGGAAGGGCACATTGGTAGCCAGTGTCCAAAACCGAAGAGGGCACATTCAAGTGGTAAAGTGTTTGTTTTGGTTGAGGATCAGACAGCTGCTGAAGACGGACTTATTAGAGGTACATGTTTCATTAATAGTACTCCTTTAATTACTATTATTGATACTGGTGCTACACATTGTTTTATTGCTGCTGATTGTGTTGAAAGATTGGGTCTTGTGTTGTCTTCTTTGAGTGGAGAAATGGTCGTCGATACTCCAGCCAAGGGATCGATGACTACTTCTTTTGTGTGTGTTAAGTGTCCCTTGTCGATCTTTGACAGAGACTTTGTTTTTGATTTGGTTTGCTTGCCGTTAAGAGGTTTGGATGTGATTCTTGGTATGAATTGGTTAGAGCATAACTGTGTTCATATTAATTGTTAAGACAAGTCGGTGAAGTTTTCTACTCCTGAAGAGGAGGAAGATGGTCTGTTGTCTGCTAGACAGTTGAGGAAGTTGATGCAATAGGAAGCACATATGTTCTCGTTGATGGCGTCGCTATATGTAGAGACTCAATCTATAATTGAGGAATTGCCGGTGGTGTGTGAATTTCCTGAAGTTTTCCCTGATGAGATTCCTGATGTACCTCCAGAGAGGGAAGTTGAGTTTGCGATTGATCTTGTACCTGGTACCAAACCTGTGTCTATGGCACCATACAGGATGTCTGCGTCTTAGTTGAAGAAGCAATTGGAAGAGTTACTTGAGAAGAGGTTTGTAAGACCAAGTGTATCGCCGTGGGGTGCTCCAGTGTTGTTAGTGAAGAATAAAGATGGAAGTATAAGGCTTTGTGTTGATTATAGACAGTTGAATAAGGTGACAATTAAGAACAAGTATCCGCTTCCAAGAATAGATGACTTGATGGACCAATTGGTGGATGCTCGTGTGTTTAGTAAGATTGATTTGAGGTCGGGTTACCATCAAATTAAAGTGAAGGATGAAGATATTCAGAAGACGGCTTTCAGAATGCGTTATGGACATTACGAGTATTTGGTGATGCCTTTCGATGTTACTAATGCGCCGGGAGTATTCATGGAGTATATGAATCGTATCTTTCATACTTATTTGGATCGGTTTGTAGTGGTGTTCATTGATGATATTTTGAATTACTCTAAGTCAGAAGAAGATCATGCTGAACATTTAAGAGTAGTATTGCAGATTCTGAAAGAGAAGAAGTTGTACGCAAAGTTGTCCAAGTGTGAATTTTGGTTAGAAGAGGTTATTTTTCTTGGTCATGTGATTTCAGGTAGTGGCATTGCTGTAGATCCATCGAAGGTTGATGTTGTGTTGCAATGGGAAACTCCAAAGTCAGCTACTGAGATTAGAAGCTTCTTGGGATTAGTTGGTTATTATAGAAGGTTTATTGAAGGGTTTTCTAAGTTGTCACTTCCGTTGACTAAGTTGACTTGTAAAGGTAGATCTTTTGTTTGGGATGTTCAGTGCGAAGAAAGTTTTACGGAATTGAAGAAGAGGTTGACGTCGACACTGATTTTGACGTTGCCTAATCTAGGAGAGACTTTTGTGGTGTATTATGATGCTTCCAAGATGGGTTTAGGAGGTGTGCTTATGCAGAATGGTAAGTTCGTTGCTTATGTGTCGAGGCAGTTGAGGACTATTGAGAAGAACTATCCTACGCATGATTTAGAGCTTGCTGCTGTTGTTTTTGTGTTGAAGATTTTGAGGCATTATCTTTATGGTTCTAGATTTGAAGTGTTTAGTGATCATAAGAGCTTGAAGTATTTGTTTGATCAGAAGGAGTTGAATATGAGGCAACGAAGTTGGTTAGAATTGTTAAAGGATTATGATTTCAGTTTGAATTATCATCCAGGAAAGGCGAATGTGGTAGTTGATGCGTTGAGTCGAAAGACTTCACATATGTCAGCAATGATGATTAAAGAGTTGGATTTGATTGAGCAGTTCAGAGATATGAGCTTAGTTTGTGAGGTTACTCCGCAGAGTGTTATGTTAGGTTTGTTGAAGATTAATAATGAATTTCTAGACAGTATCAAAGAAGCTCAGAAGTTGGATGTGAAACTGGTAGATTTGATGGTTGGGATTGATCAATCTGAGAGTAGTGATTTCAAGCTAGATGTGCAAGGTTTGTTGAGGTTTCGTAACCGGATTTGTATTCCTGATGATGCTGAGATGAAGAAAGTGATACTTGAAGAGAGTCATAGAAGTAAGTTGAGTATTCATCCAGGAGCTACAAAGATGTATCAAGATTTGAAAGGTTTGTTTTGGTGGCCTGGGATAAAGAGTGATGTGGCTCGATTTGTGTATGCATGTTTGACTTGTCAGAAGTCGAAAGTTGAACATCAGAAGTCTGCAGGATTGATGCAACCGTTGGAAGTTCCAGAATGGAAATGGGATGGAATTTCAATGGACTTTGTGACGGGGTTTCCTAGTACTTCAAGAGGACATGATTCGATTTGGGTGATTGTTGATAGGCTTACGAAGTCAGCTCATTTTATTCCTATTAACATCAGTTTTCCAGTGTCGAAGTTGGCTGAGATTTATATTAGTGTGATCGTGAAGCTGCATGGTGTTCCTTTGTGCATTGTGTCAGATAGAGATCCAAGATTTACTTCTGATTTTTGGAAGAGTTTGCAAGAAGCGTTGGGTTCTAAGTTGAGGTTGAGTTTAACGTATCATCCTCAGACAAATGGTCAGACTGAACGGATGATTAAATCACTGGAATACTTGTTGAGGACATGTGTTCTCGAGCAGGAAGATTCATAGGATACTTATCTTCTGTTGATAGAGTTCACTTATAATAACAGTTACCATTCTAGTATTGGGATGGCACCTTTTGAAGCGTTGTATGGTCGGAGATGTAGAACTCCGTTATGTTGGCATGAATCTGGTGAAAGTGTAGTGCTTGGACCTGAACTTGTTTGCGAGACTACTGAGAAGGTGAAGTTGATTCGAGAAAAGATGAAAGATTCACAAAGTAGACAGAAGAGTTATCATGACAAGCAAAGGAAAGATTTAGAAGTTCAAGTTGGTGATCATGTGTTTTTGAGAGTTACACCTGTGACTGGTGTTGGGCGAGCATTGAAGTCTAAAAAGCTCACTTCTCGTTTTATTGAACCATATCAGATTTCAGAGAGAGTGGGGAATGTTTCTTATAGAGTGGCTTTACCGCCTAATATTTCGAATTTGCATGATGTGCTTCATGTGTCGCAACTTCAGAAGTATATTTCAGATCCATCTCATGTGATTCATATGGACGATGTGCAAGTACGGGATAATCTTTCGGTGGAGACGATGCCTGTACGGATCGCAGATCGTGAAATAAAGACTCTGAGGGGCAAAGAGATTGCCTTGGTTAAAGTGGTTTGGTTAGGAGCTGCAGGAGAAAGCATGACTTGGGAATTGGAGAGCAAGATGCGAGACTCCTACCCTGAATTGTTTGATTGAGGTAAATTTTCGAGGACGAAAATATTCTAAGTGGGGGAGAGTTGTAACGCCCGTAATTTAATTAATTATTTAATTAAATTATTTTTGGAATATTTGTGAAGAAGTGTTATTATAATTGGATTTATTTTATTAAATGGAGAAATAATAATATATTTGAGGTATTATATTATTGGGTGGTGAGATAATATTAGAAGTTAATATTATTTAATGTGGGCCTATAGTGTGTGAGTGGAAGTAATAAGGGGGGGGGGGGTTTAAGTTTGAAGCCCACTAAGGAATAATAGAATAATATTAGATTATTTTATTATTTGTGAGAAAGAATAGAAGGAGGAAGCAGTAAGAAGAAAATAAGGATTGTGAAGAACGTGAAGCTGCTGGAATTAGAAGGAAACAACAAGAACAAAGATTCAACCCGGAAATTGTAGAGCGACCTTCGATCCAAGGTAAGGGTGGGGTTCTGGCTTTATAATTGGGTTCATGATGTTTGATATATGGGTTTAGATGTAATTGTTGTTTGTTCTTGAACCAGATGTGTTATGAAAGATGTATGGTGAATATTGATGATTTCTTGATGAATAATGACGTTATCATGTTGTTTGATCGAGGGAGTAATCGAGTATAATGTTAAGTGATGAATTACCATGATTATAATGAGGTTTGTGGGACTGTAATTAGATTCCCATAGTGAATTACAGTAGAAAATGCAGAAAATTATGCAGGAGGAACCAGGATGTGTCGACCTCAAGCTGGATGAGTCGATACATGGGCGATGTTAGACTCGATATGAGTCGATGCATGCAGGGCTTGCATCGATACATGTTAGTTGCAAGACTCAAGATGAGTCTACCGGTAAGGTGCATGTGTCGATACATGCTGTGATTTGAGGCAGGATGAGTCGATCCATGAGGAGGATGTGTCGTCTCCTGATGTGCAGGAGAAGCATTACGCGTCGATCCATAGAGTTTCGTGTCGACCCATACTGACTAATTTTGACAGAATCAGTTTTTAAATTGCTGTAACTTGAGTTGTAGGATGCTGTTTGAGATTCCGTTCGAAGCGTTGACTAGCTAACGCGATGAAATTTATTCTAGATGATTTAAATGATGATGAAGAGGTTTAATCCTATTAACCAATCTAAGATTTAGAATTAATTCCCGTAGATGACCGTTGTGCTGATTTTTGGACAGATTGATGAATGTGAGATGTTTAGAGGCTGCTGTTAGAATTATGACAGTAGGATTAGTGACAGAAACGAAGTAGAACTGCAGAATAACAGTATGGATTATTGTAGTATTAATATAAATATGAGTTATTAGTAAGATGTGGTTACTAAAGTTGTGTTTGATAATTATGATGAACTAATGACGTTTGATAAATAATGATGTTTAATAAATTATTTTGAGATGTTTATGAGATGCTGTAATTGAGATGTTTTGAGATGTTTATGAGATGTTGTTATTTTGAGATGATTGAGATGTTGTTGTTTTGAGATGTTTATAAGATGTTATTGTTCTGAGATGTTTATGAGATGTTGTTGTTCTGAGATGTTTATGAGATGTTGTTGTTTTGAGACAATTGAGATGTAGTTGATTGAGGGTTGACATTACATTCATGATGAGTCGCATACATTGCATTTTTGAGATGGAGCTTATGCTTGTTGAGATGGCCTGGATTGGCAAATTTTGAGATGAAGGCTATGCCTTGTTGATGCCTCTATTAATTGGCATATTTTTGAGATGGGAGTTCTGCTCCAATGGTACCACATGCATTTGCATAGTTTTGAGTCGCATTATATGATTGAGTAATGAAGTGTATTTGATGTTGATGAATGAGTATATATGCTATAATTATTGTTTATTATGAGATGAGAAGTGGTGACATTATTGATCTGATTTAATATATTAATTATCATGCGCTTTATTATATTGTTAGATATCTCACCCCTTCTGTTTGAATGTTGCCCTTATGTTGGTAACGTGCAGGTAATCGAGAGTGAAGGTTGTATACCTTCAATAGTTCGAGTCGGTGTCATTGGTCTGATATGTAACACTCGGGGGGGGGGGGGGGGGGGAGATGAACGCTTGCTAATTTTTGATTGTTGATTTTCAGTTGTTGACTTTTAAGTTGAATTATTATTAATTACGAGATGTTTCGAATTTGCTGTTTCATTTAGAGATGTTATTAAAGAATTCCGCTGTGTAGTTGTTGAATTATTTTATTAAAGATGCTATGTTGATGGTTCATCTGATGTTTTATTAAAAGTTTTATATATCCATGATGAATGCAATGAATTTGTTAGAAGAATTTGTGACGTCCCGATTCATTTGTATGATTGAAATTTTATAACTCTGATTTATTTTGCATAATTTGCTTGAGGTAGAATTGGGGTGTTCCAATACTCGTCACATGGGATTGATTCCTTACAAAGTTTATGCAAGAATATTATTACCCTTCTTCAATAAAGTTGAATTCTATCATATTCCCAGAGATGAGAATCAGATGGAAGATGCTTTGACCACTTTGGCTTCCATGTATCAAGTGACTGCTTAGAGCAATGTACCTCAGATTACAGTTTGATGTCTTGATAGACCAGCTCATGTGTTTGCTATAGAGGGGACGTCAGATGAAAAACCTTGGTATTATGATATCAAGCACTTTCTCCAGACCCAGGAATATCCGGTTGGTGTGTCGAACAAAGATAGAAAGACATTGAGAAGGTTGGCATGTAGCTTTTTCCTCAATGAAGATGTGTTATACAAAATAAATTATGACATGGTCTTGCTCAGATGTATGGATAGATACAAAGTAGACATGTTAATGAATGAGATCCATGAAGGTTCCTTTGGTACCCATGCCAATGGACATTCGATGGCAAAGAATATAATTAGGGCATGTTACTATTGGCTGACAATAGAATCTGACTGTTACAAATTTGTGAAGAAGTGCCATAAGTGTCAAATTTATGCTGACAAGATTCATGTTCCTTCAACGCTTCTCAATGTTATTTCTTCCCCATGGCCTTTTTCTATGTTGGGTATTAATATGATTGGAATAATTGAACCTAAGGCGTCGAATATACATCATTTCATCTTATTTGCAATTGACTACTTCTCTAAGTGGGTGGAAGCAGCTTCTTATGCTAATGTTACCAAGAAGGTGGTAGTACACTTTATCAAGAACAATCTTATATGTCTGTATGGTGTGCTAAGTAAGATTATCACTAATAACAGATCAAATTTGAATAATAAGATGATGAAGGAACTTTGTAAAGAATTCAAGATTGTCCATCACAACTCATTTCCTTATAGGCCTGAGATGAATGAGGCTATTGAAGCTACTAATAAAAATATTAAGAAGATCATCTAGAAATGGTTGTTACCTATAAGGATTTGCATGAGATGCTCCCTTTTTCTTTACATGGGTATCATACATCCGTCTGCACTTCAACATGGGCAACCCTGTTCTCTCTTGTGTATGGTATGGAAGTAGTGATCCCCGTTGAGGTTGAGATTCACTCTTTATGTGTAATAATGGAAACCAAGTTGTTAGAGGCTGAATGAGTCCAGAACAGGTTTGACCAGTTGAATTTAATTGAAGAAAAGAGAATGGCAACCTTGTGTCATGGCCAGTTATATTAGAAAAGAATGAAGAAATATTTTGATAAGAAGGTCAAGCCTCATGAATTCGGAGAAGGAGTCCTCGTGCTCAGAAAGATCATGTCTTTTAACGCTGATTCAAGGGGCAACTGGACTCTCAATTACAAAGGCCCATATGTTATCAAGAAATTCTTCTCTGGCGGTGCATTGATTATTGAAACTATGGATGGTGAGGAGTTCCCACGTCCTATGAACGCTGGTGGAGTCAAGAAATACTTTGCCTAAATAAACAAAAGAACAGCTCACTAAGTTGAAAATTTGAAAGGGTGGCTTAGGCAAAAAAGAGTGTCCCAGTAGGGTGAAAACCCAAAAGGGCGGCCTAGGAAAAAGGTAGAGACATAAACTGAATAAATTTTCTCAGTAGGTTGAAAGCCTGCAAGGGCAACCTAGGCAAAATTTAGGGATTTGCTGGCAAGTAACAGTGTCAGACAAGACTTGATCATTGAAGCAACAATCTTCTCAGATTCTCATCACACTTCATCTGAAGCCTATGCTCAGGAGTTCAAAGTTGTTGGGAGAATAATGGTCATTGTATTTCAATATATCTTTTCCATTTATTTACCATTTTCTAAAACTTTGTAATCATCTATGGAGTCACGCCATTTGCCTACCATTCTATTAATAAAGTTTGAGACATTATCCAATTCTTTGTAGTTTTTATTTTATTCTGTTTACAAAAATTTCATTTATTATTGATAGTAATTTTCAAAATAAAAAGACTTAATACTAAAAACATGTTTTTGAAAAGAATTTGAAAATTAATTTTCACCTTAATTCTGTGATTCAAGCGGGACAAAAGTAGTGATTCTAAGGATGGACAAACTCCGACATTTTGAAAAGATTCCCCAAGAGGTATCCCGAGTTACTCTTGCTAATGTGCTCATAGTCCACTTGTGCTTGATAAATTTCATGCTAGTTGAGACGTGGTGTGATGTTGGATTTGTGATCCTATATTCCCCAATTAGGTCTTGATGTAGATTTCTCTAGCTGAGTGTGATTCTTTCTTCAATTGGATGGTGATCAAGCGGAGTTTGTAAAGTTATGAATCCTTTGCTCATTTGTTGGACTCTTTCTCCATTTTATGTTGAGAACTGATGTAGAATCTCTTGCAGAGCATTGTTCTCCCCTGTTATGACATTGTTGTTGTTGTATGCTCCCCAGGTAGCTAGACAAGGGCATTATCTTTTCTAAGAAATGTTGAGACAACTGTCAACTTTTTGGGTTTTCTCTCGCCAAGTGTTGCATTTGATTTAAAATCCCTATAATTTTGACATTTTGCTGTGATGTTAACTTCTTAATTCCCCAGATGAAGCAAATATGATTCTTCCCTCTAAAGTGTTATCCTTGTGAAGTTTCATAAATTTTCCCCAGAGAGTTTGCACAACCAGCACTCTTAATATTGAAGAATGTATTTGGACTCCCCTCGACGTGCATGGTTTCATCTTCCCTAATGAAGTCAGTACGAAATCCCCAGTTGAAGTCTAGGTAATATGGTATTGTCTTCCCTAGCAAAGTATGTATGATATTCCTCAGTGAAGCCTGAAGGAGGGTGTTATATCCCTGCAACTGTATTGGTTTATTGCTATCATATTTTGCTTTGATTAGTTTTCAAGCCATGTTTCTACTCAGTTAAGTTAAGCCTTAAAGTAGGACTTTGTTTCTTCAGTTGGTGCTCACTCTCTTATGGAATCTTCCTCTTGGATGTGATTTAGCCGAGTGTTGTCCTTACCCAAGTTGGTTTGTATGAGTAAGCCCAGTGCAGTATGTTTGTTTTGTCAACATATACATCATAACATTCATACACTCATACATACATTATGCATAACTGAATTAAAATTCATTGCTCATTTGCATTCATTGATTTTTTTGTTGGAATATTACCCTCTTTTCAGAGTTATGTTATCCTCTCTCCAATACAATGTCAACTTTAAGTAGAAAGTGTATATCCTTTCAATTTCCACACAGAGTTATCCCTCGTGGAAGAATTTTGCTTTAGCCTTCCTACCCAGCTCATTATATGGATGGAATTTGATCCCCATTTGAGGTTATTCCTCATTGGATGGTGTATTAGGTTATTGTTTCACTCTGGTTTGTTCCAGGTTTGAATTTTTTGTCTTGACATCAATATTATTTTGATCCCTATAGGCTGTGAGCCCTGGATTGAGAATATGCATTTATTTTGCACGTGAAGACTTTATCCCCTCAGCAGGAATGTGTTGGTATTTCCCCACGAGATCAAAATTGATTTTCCAACAGTGTTATCGCAATCCATTTTGTAACATTGAGTGGTGATCTCTTTATTTGAGCAACATTTACTTCCCCAGTAAGTCTGTTAATGAAAGATAAGATGTTTTTACTCCGATGAATGGTAATATTTACGTTATGAGAGATATTTTGTTGTTGAGGTTTTACTCCGATGGATGGTGGTCTCTTTGTTATGGGAGATAATTCGTTGTTGAGATTCATTTTACTCTGATGGATGGTAGTCTCTCGTTAGGAGAGATAGTTTATTGTTGAGGATATATTTACTCTGATGAATGGTAGTCTCTTTGTTATTGGAGATAGTTTGTTGTTGAGGATGTACTTCAATGGATGGTTGATCTTTTCAATATGACAAAGACAGTTTGTTGAAAGATTCTTAAAGCAGTTTGTTACCCTTTCTAGGTGCAATGCCTTGGTTAAAGAAGAAGTTGAGACCCGCTCTAGGTGGAACACCGGAATTTTTGGAAACTTGTTATTATTCTATGTTTTTTCTACCTTCACCCCTGAGTTGGTAGTTCACCGTCGTTCGTAGTCAGAATCTATCTCTTTCTCCTCATTGGACTTTACTCCAATAGAATAGAGTTATTCCCAGCCATAAGTGTTGATGTCAAACCTTTGTTCCCAGCCACAACTGTTGATGTCAATCCTTTGTTCCCACCCATAAGTGTTGATGTCAAACCTTTGTTCCCACCCATAAGTGTTGATGTTAACATTTTTTCCCCGCTATATGTGCTGATGTCAACCCTTTGCTCCCAGCCATAAGTGCTGATGTTAACCCTTTGTTCCCAGCCATAAGTGTTGATGTCAACTCTTTGTTCCCAGCCATAAGTGTTAATGTCAACCTTTGTTCCCAGAAAGTGCTAATGTCAAACTTTTGTTCCCAACCATAAGCATTAATGTCAATCATTTGTTTCCAGTCAATCATTCATTTACTAGTCTCGAGGTTGATGTTTTTCGTCATCCTGGAGCCGATATTATCTTATCATTTCTATCCACGTCCTTCGAGTTGTTAGTTTATGATCCCATGTGGGTCGATGTTACTCTTATTTTTCTATCTCCTCAATAAGTGGATAGTTCACAATTATCTATCGGTTGATGTTACTCATTGCTTTCTGCTCATTTGTTGAGTTGATGATACTTTGTCTCCTTTTTGGGCTTTACCCCAGTAGAGTTGAGTCTTGTTTTCCTCAACAGAGTTGTTTTTTCTATAATAGAGTTAAGTTTCATTCCCCAGTCGAGCCGATAATCCTTTCTTAATGGTTACCTCCTTGATAGTTTGTTGCTTGCATTTTTAAAAGTTTCGGTTGTTGAAATCTTAATATGCATTTGGATTCTTTGATCGTGATTTTGGACTTACCTGTTTATAGCCATACCCATAGTCGTGTTGTTCCCCAGCGATTTATTTTCCTGGTTGAACTCTATTTTGGGTCCACTGGCTTTATTTTTGCTTCCCCTGTAGTATTTTGTGTCACCTATGGAGTTGATTGTTTGCATTCATAATTATAAGCATTGCATGGCATCTTAGGGCCAAAAATAGGTTTTGTTTTTTATTTGTGTATTTTCAATCACGTCGAGACGAAGATTTTAACCTTCATATCTCTGGATAGAAGACACTTAAATAAGGGAAGCTATTATAATCCAATTTTTGCCCCTAAGATCTCTCATTATCTCATTTTATCAATACATCAAGATCACACATTAGGATTGATTCTCCCTTTCTACTTTATCCTATCTTTAAGTTTTCTCTTGAGAGATCACCAAACACCTTGAATTGTGTATCTTGTACATGTGTTATTTTAACTAACATCAAAATATGTATATATGTTTCTTTGAATGTTCATATTGTAGGTGATGACACAATTGCATCCATCTCACCATCTAACCTAGGGTTTAAAGGTTATTCCTCAGTCAAATGGTTCTTCAATGGATGACAAGAGCTCAAGCATCAAGGCTATGTCTATGATATCAAATTTTTTGGTTCAAAAAGCTCTCTCACTTTATTTAGGTCATGTTTTTGTCAAGGATGGTGGTGGTATTCATCAAGAACATTCAATGGTTCTTGTGTTTATTTCCAAGCTTTCTTCAAAAAAGCTTCATCGAGACTTAAGCTCCATCTTTTAGTGTGCTTCAAGACAACATCATTTCAAGGGCTAATTGAGCAAGGTTGATTCAACAAGTTTGACCTAATTGAGCAAGTGCTTGTTTCAATGATCACAAGTTCATAACTCTCTAAATTTTCAAAGTTTTTAGTTGGTTATTTTTTCTATGGGTTCTTATCATCATCTATAACAACTTCTCTTCACATGAAAAGATTCAATTGTGCAAGAAAAATCATCAAAAGTTGAAAGGGGTTTAAAGTCATTTTGACACTCTCTGAGCTAGGGTTTGTTGACTTCCAAGGACCATATATTGCTCATTTTTTTGTGATTTTTTATTGATCAAAAGGCCATGGTTCTCTTTGAATAATCCTTAACAAGTTACCTTCAAGGATCAAAGGCTAATTTAGCATGGAAGACCATTTAAGTTTGAAGAAGATTACGAGTCTCTTTGAAAAGCCTTTGAATCTTAGGGGTTAAATTCAAATGATCATGACTTTGTCAATCTTAATATCTTTGAGCTCATTATTTTTCCACAGTAATCTTTGGGATGTCTACTAAAACTTTGGTTCAATATGCAAGACTTGAAAATGCTTGGAAAGTTGTTCAAGAATTGAAAAGATTATAGGTCTTTTGTGAATTTCCCCAAATTTATTCATCATCTTTCAGAGACTATAACTTTTTCAATTTTTATGATTTTTGAGTGATATCAATTCCAAAATTAAATTCAAGAGGTCTACTTCATTTCATCTCCAAGGATCAAGAGCTAATTTTGAGTGAAATGTCATGTAATTTTGAAGAACAACATAGGTCATTTTGAAGCTCAACACTTAGAAATATTTCTAAGTACAAAAATCAGCTTGTTTTTCACGATTTCAATTGATCATAACTTTTTGCTCAAGCATCTGAATGCTACATTTCTTGGCACATTATGAATTTTGTTGTGAGATCTTTCAAATGCTTCAAGAATTATCCCATAAAGACCCCTGAGTAGTGAGCTATGCATTGTTGAAGTTGACTCCATGGAATCTATTTTTCACTCGAGTTAGAATTTTTACCATGAGTAAACTTTGATTATAGGTTGTGTTACTAAAAGTTTAGTTGCTAAACTCATTTAACTAATTTCCCAGATGCACTTTGATAAGAATTGCACTTGGTATGAAGTCTTTTTGATGCATTTCAAGTCACATGTTTGGCATGATCATAGATGGCTTGGTTTGCATGATTTTCTCACAATTCCTCTCATTTCTCATCATTATTCACTTCCCCATAAATAGAGTATGATATTTCATTCATTTCTTAAATTTTAGAGAGCCAGAAAACCTCTGTAAAACTTCCTCCATACCTCTCAATTCTGCAACTTCACCCATTGAATCAAGCTATCCAAATCCAATTTCAGAGAAAATTTCTCTTACTACATACAAGTAGTTTTCTTAACCAAATTAATCCAAGCAAGTTACTAATATGTTGTCATCCTTCTTCTAATTCTCATGCTTCTCTTGGTTGGTGATTTCGTGGAGAATTGAGCATTTAATTTACAAGCTTGTTTTCACTTTTTCTTCTGGTTTTTTGCAAATCGAGTGAGCTTTGGTTTAAAGAATTTTTTTTGCGAGGGTGAGGTTAGGATCGTCTGGATGAGACGAATCCAATGATATCGGTTTGAGCTTCAAACGATTTCGTTTGAAGAATCTCATAAGAACCCAACATGCATGGGTCTGAAGGTTGAAGACGACCTACGTGTCATTCTTCAACCATTGATACACGACCAAGTGTTTTAATCTTATTTGCCTAACTTTTGTATATGGTATGTGCACACATTGACTTGGATCCATCGTACTCCATCACCCGAGGGCCTTTGGATTTTCCAGCGTGTATAAGTGAGTCCAGATCCAACGTACAACATTATTTTGATATTATTTTTATTTTCTGAGTTTTGTTTTAATTGTTTTAAACTTCAAGAATTCATAAAAAAATCATTTCAACTTCTAAAATTGTGAAAAATTATCAAAAATACTTTCGATTTTTCTCTTTTAGATTTTTCTTTTTTCACAATTTTATTTTATGATCTGAATTTTTTAATGATTTTTCACTTTATTTGACTTGTTTTAATTATTTAAAAATACTTTTCTTGATTTTAAAATTATGAAAAAATTATGGAAGGATCCAATAACCTCTTGACAAATATGGGTGACCTTATTTTATTTTTTATTTTACTATTATACACAAATTTTGGTTTATATTTCTTATTTCTTTAAATTTAAAAATAGTTTCTGACTTTAAAAAATTCTGAAATTTTTTTGTCAACACTTATTGACTCATGTTTGACTTCTGATTATTTTTAGGATTTTTATTTGGTGTTTTAATACATGTTGTGTATTTTACCAATTATTTTCTTTTTGAATCATTTAAATTTTTTTTAATATTAAATATATTTTATTATTTTTTTGGTTGATCCTGATTTGGAGACACTTGGGTGTTTTTTTAGGACAAGTTTCTCAACCTCATTGGATCTTGGGTATTGATAGGTTGAGAAACCAAATCCACCAAAATGGATGAATGATGTTGATAATATTTGAAACCCTAATTTCATCTGATACATTGGTTATACTATCATTCCCCTCCCTCATCATCTTATCGCTTTCTTGTTTTTACTTGTGCTACATGTTTTTTGAGAACGATTTACATATCATTTCTCTAACATGTTGGTACATAGATTGCTATTGACCGACCTCAAAATAGGCGCGACTTCTTCATAAATTCACTTATGATTGCTTAACATAGCACTGAATTTTTTCCGATTCAAAAAGTGATCGTTCGTGGCCCAAAACTATGTTTGCAAGCCCAAGTATGTTTAATTTAAAACCTTGGATCCAATAACTTTGAAGTTAACTAGTAGGAGGCTTTGATTTTATCAATCCTCTAATGAAATTCATAAATTTTGGTCTAAGTGAATCATTGGAACATCAATGATCAAATGTGGTTTCTTTGAGCACTTGAAATGAATGATATACTTGACAAAATGCGAATGAGACTTGTTGTTGAGAAGCTTTAACTTTATCACTATTCTAATGAGTTTTCAAATGTAAGCTTCAATATGATCATTCAACTAACCCTCAAACATATAATTCACTAGCAATTAACTTTACTTTATGCCTTTACTTTTATGTACCATTTATTTTAGCATTTACATCTCATACTATTTTCCTTTTGTTCACTTGAGAATTTATCTTTATGTCATTCTATCTTTGCTCAATTGAGTTTTTATTTTCTTTTGAAGACACTTAATAATCAAGTTAAACATTAAAAAAATTTAAAGTTACTTGAACTACTTAGTTATTATCCTTGGCATTATGGAGTTGTGGATCTCTCGGACTTAGGATTAGAAGCCTTGATACTTGCGGACCTTGTTGCTCAATTGTTATTTTGTCTGAAGTTCTTGGCGTTTACTCTAAGGCATTGGGTTTATTTTCTTTGTGTGAAGGTTATTCTGATTTTATGTTTTGTCTGTGATTGAGAATTCCTCTATACACAGTTGTTACTCTGCCCAATTTTTATGAAGACTTAATTCATCTGAAGCTTTTCTCAGAGGTTTACTATTTTTGCTTGCTTGGATTTAATCCAAAGGATGAGAATTCTACATTGACTTATTCATGTCAAGTGTTGGCTTCTTGTTGGTTAGATCATTCTTTTCCTTGGCTTTTAATTTATACTTTAGGGTAGTCCCTTCATCTCCTCCTATCTTCTTTAATTTCAAAAATCTTCTCCCTCGTTTTCAAAACTCTTGTTTTCTAACTTGAACCACTTTCATAATAAACTTGGACTTAGGACCATACATTTTCAAAAACCTTTTCTTAATCAAACTTTAATAAAAATTAACCATACTTTGACATCTTTTTGAAAGACTAAAAGTCAATTAACCTTATTCAAACCATTATGCCACTTTGGCTTTTTACTTTAAAACCTTTTTCTCAAAAGATTAGACTCTTGTCGATTCTTGTAGTGATGCGAGCTACTATACTTCTACGATATTTAGTAAAGTGAGATATTTTCCACTTGGGTGTTGAGTGAGGCTTTGTTGATTTTAAAATCCAATCTATATTTTCCACTTTGAGATGATGCAAATTCTCATTTCTCATAATTGTGGATAGTAAGTATGTCTTCCACTCGAATATGACAATTATGTCTCTTCTCTTAAAATTAACCAACACACATGTATTTTAAATTTTTTAAGGTGAACTATGAGTACCCTTATCCCCTATTGCACGAAAGGTGGTACGTAGGCAGTAAAGGCTCGCAACTGTGACGGGTGTGAAAATTATAAAAAAATACTTCTTTTATCATCTCCACCATCTATTTTATATACACCTTTTATAGCCAAAATACACAGATTTTCAAAGAGGTTTCTGCGGAGTACCGTATATGTTTAAAGTGATAATACCTTCCCTTTTCATAACCAACCCCCGTACCTAAATTCTCCCCCCTTTTTTTCTCTTATGTTTATTCCCTCTTTTCCCATTTCCTTTGGAAATAATAAAGCGCGGTGGCGATTTTTATTTGATCTCTACGAATTAAGTCAATTCAATGGCTTAGTCTCAATATTTCTACTACTACACTAACTATGTAATTATTTGTCATTGATCATGCCTCTATGTGAAGATTTGATTGATTGAACCTTAGGGTTTGGTTATGTTTTTTCTGGGGTCGTGCATGTTAATCTTTGACTTTCAGCTTGTTGAATTCTTTGTTAAATTTAGAGTGATTTTGATCTTTACACTTTTAAAAATGGTTGAGAAATGAAGAAGTTAACATGTGCACCATAGTTGTTATTTGTAATAATCATGAGGTTGAAGATGATGAGGTGGCGTTCATTTTTTCCATTTTTGAATTCTGGTTTATAATTTATTTAATGGCTTGCATTTAGTTAACGGATGAGGGCGTAACACTGCTGATCATGAGTTTGTGTGTGAAGCGTAAGATCTGGGGTTCGAATCCCCCTCATCCCAGAACTCTTGTTTTAATTTTTTTAATGCATTCATTAACTTGCTTCATATTTATTCAAATGAACATGTGTTATTAACACCACAAGTGTGTGGCCCATTGGCTAAGTTTTGGAACTGTGATCAAGAGGGCATGAGTTCAAGCCTTGGGAGCCACTAACCATTCTTTTTATTACTTATTTTTATTCTTTTTTTCTCATATTATTTTAATTATTTCTACATGTAAATTTCATTCTTTTGAGCTGATTTTTTTTCACACTTATCATTTATCTTCCCTATTTACTAATACATGGGAAAATCCCAAAAAAATACTTATTTTACCTATTTTTATTTAATCCGAAACTAGTACTTTTAAGTGTTTTCTTTAACTTTTGTGATGTTCTTTTGATTGATTCCTTTACTTAATTGATAATTTGTGTTTATGTGTGTTGTACACCAAAATTTTCCCTCTCATTTTCTTTAAGACATTCTCTGAGGGTTCTCAAATGCTCAAGGTTTCCCAAGAATTGATTAGACAAATTCTTCTCCTAAGCAAAGGGTCCACAACTAGGGTTTCATCTTTCACAAGGAAATTTGGGTCTCTAAAGTCTCAAATGGAATTCATGGTTTCTTATAGGTCTCCAAGAATGTTCATACCAAGTTTCATGCCTTGGATTGCTCAGTCAATTGCTCAGATAACTGAAAATCAACTATATTAAACAAAAAGTCAATTGTGATCAACATACAGTCAAACTTCAAGATTTTTGGCCAACATCAATATTTTGAAATCACATTCATCATTTGATTAAGGGTTGATCATGATTCTTCAAGGAAAACTCTTAAATCGTCAAAACTTTCCAAATTAAGGGTTTCCTTAGGAGAAGTCAACTAAACTTTGACCAATCATAACTTTCACATGTGATAAGTGCAAATTATAGCTATTTTTGTATATAATTTTTGTTTCACTTGTCGACTTTTTGTTGTTAATATCGTTGAATAAACCCGAATTTTGTGTAAATACATTTAGTTTATGTTTATTTGTGTTTTTGTGTACATAGGGTACCGTTTTATGTTTTTCCATTCATTTTGTTGGTATTGATGCGTATTTGGAGCATGAGCAATAAAGTGTCGAAGACACAGATTCAAACGCGCGATTTTGAGCAACTCGTCAATGAATAAGGCTCAAAATCAAACAAATAAAAATCATCAATTTGTTTTATATTTTGTCATTTTTATAAAGATCATTGAATAAAGTTTCCAACGCTTCGAACCGGGCGCGAATCAGAGTTACGATTCAAAAGTTATGGTCGAAACAGTGCATAATGCTGTGCTGATTTTTCAAACTTCTGTCATCCGTCGCCGGGAAAACTTTTTGGTCGCCGGGCGACACTAGGCGAGCTGTAGCATGGGGAAAATGTTGTTTTGGTCGCTAGGCGACGCTTTTTGGTCGTCAGGCGATGCTGGACAGTCAGAAATGCGTATTAAGGTGTAAAACCACATTTTTTGGGTATGGTTTTGAGTATTTTTTATCCCAACTCCATCAACCTTCATTTTTGGATAGGATTAGCTTAGAAAACAAGATTGAAGCTTGCATACGGAAGATCTGGGGTTGATTTCTCATCAATCGATGCTGACAAGCTGATAGATTTGTGGTTCATTTATCTTCCTCTTTGTGTATTCTTTATGTGTTGAGTTTGTACATGTATTTACTTTGAACTCATGCATATTTATCGCCCATGGCGTTATATTAAACTTGCTTTACAAATATTTGTCGATTATCATCTTAGATTTTTTCTGTGTTAGGGATTTTAGTTATTATAGACATATACTGCTTAAATTCCTATCTAGGATGATTATCTGTTAGTTTCTGAACTCTAGAGATAGATTTAGAGTTGACATCTACAAGAGTATTAGAGCTTAATACCTCTGTGTGGTTGTGCTATACTGAGAGATTGTTAGTGCAATTACATAAGTTGTTGAGGAGGTAGAGAGATCATTTCCTTGGTGATACAATCAGTCTCTTGATTTGAGTTAGAAATGACTTAGGTTGTGAGTGATATGTGGTGACATTGATGAGTATTGTTAGGTTGAATGTAACTGGTCGACAAATTTAAGTCAGTGGTGAGTAGATTATATGCAGGCTTGATAAGTTCTTCCTTAGTTTTTACTTTTGTTTACATTTATTTTCTGTTAATAACATTTTCTTTACAAACCCATTTATCCCAAACTCATTAACGAGATATTTTTCGAACGGCAATTCAATAACCAATCTTTGTGGGCACGATAAATTCCTGGATAAATATTTCCAAAACTTTTGTTGCTTTCCACTTCACCGCTTCCAACTAAATGGCGTCGTTTTCGGGGATTGGTTATATTGTCTTTGCATTGTGATAATTCTTTTGTTTTTGAGTTTTGTAATTAATGTATATGTTATATAGAAAGTGTATATTAACTTGCATATGATATTTGTGCATATATGTGTTTTTACGTATTGTTGTGAATTGTCTCGTTTTTATAACGTTTGTTGTGTGATTGTTAGGACACTTTCTTTAGGTTTGCGCAGTGTGACAATACCATGGCATGATGAGAGGAGGTTACTAGTTCTCATAATAAAGGTGTCGAGCTTACGACGTAAAGCAAGCATGTTTGTGTTGTATTTGTTTATGTGTGTTGTGATTTGTGCTTTAACAAGTTGAAACAAGGAAATGTTCTGAATTTCAAATCTTCACTTTTCAACTTGTTATTTCATTTTCACCCGATTTTCATATCATTATTTGTATTTGTTTTGTTATGTCAATTTGTGTTTTCTGAAAGCTTGTCGTGTTTAGCTTGAGGAGTTTTGTTCGTTGTATATATTGTAAATTTTATACATTGAAATTTTGTGGGAGTATTATTTTTCTAATTCTTTTGTTGTTGTTTGCATTCAAGTTTTGGTCCGGTAACTTGTAGAATATTGAGGTGATTTGTCAAGTTTGATCGTTTTGACATGCGGATGCGTTGTAATGATTTTGTTAATGTTTTGTACACATTCGAGGTATGTGTTTATCGCTTTCTATACTTTAGCATATTCATGATACTTAGACTTTTTTACAATTTTTATGCCATTAATTATTTTGTATACTTGTTCATTTATGAATCACTTTAGTTCCTACCCTTTTTGTGAGGTAGCTTTCCATTGTTCACATATGCTGGAGACCATAATTCTTATTTTGACTGGATTTTATTATGTTTAATCTTTTATTTGTGTTGATTGTGTGAAATCTTGAACATGATCAAGACATTTTTGTTTCATTTTGAGCACAACTACCTTGGCCAAATAAGTCAATTCACCTTGTGAGTGTGTGATCATTAATAACCCCTTTAAGATTTTTGTCGATATCCATGTTGTATTTTCTAAATACTTGTCTATGAGTGTTTAGTTTCCCTTTTTGCATGGATGTTGATTCGTTGTTTTCTTGAACCCTCAACCATTGTTTTGGTTTAAATTTTTATCTTTCCTTAGAAAGTAGGGGGTATTCACTTTAATGTATGATTGAATTCAAGTTGGATAGAAAAATGATTGTGCATTTATTGGTTGATTGCTATGAGGTTGAAAAGAAAAAGAAAGAAAAGTGAGAAAATAAATGAAAAAAAAAGTGATAGAAAAAGAAAGGAAAAAATAGAAAAGCTTTGAAAAAGAAAAACAAAAAGAGTATGGAATAATGTTGTGTTGAATAAGTAATGTGTGTTGGTTTGAAATTTGGGATAAAGAAGAAGTTTGATTGAAATTCTATTGTTTGAAACTTTGTGGAAGTAATTACTCCCTTAGGTTTAGGCAAGTTTTCGTTTCGATTAGCTTTAGGACTTATCACTTGTTTGTTAACCAAGCCACATTACAACCTTGAAAAACCCTTGAGATTCTTGCTTTTATATTTTCAATGTAAATTTTTGGATGAATGCATAATTTAGTCTATCATTTGCAAGATTGTTGGATGAGTGAAAATACCCTATTTTTGTGTGTTTTTCATCTACCAATGATTTTGTTTGCTAGGTGTGATTCATTTGTAACCAAATATTGTTTTAGAATGTTTGGCATATTCTTTTTATTTAGCATTTGTTTCATGTTTATGTTATCGTCGTAGTTTAGTGGTAAGTATGTTTCTTTGTGTGTACCGTTTTTCATTTGAACCACTGCATTTGTTTTTCGTTTTGAAAATCTGTTGATTCGTGATTCATTGATTTATCAATCTTTGTTCTTTATGTTATTTGACTTTGTTTGAGGACAAACAATAGTTCAAGTTGGGGAAAGTTTGATAAGTGCAAATTGTAGCTATTTTTGTATATACTTTTTGTTGCACTTATCGACTTGTTGTTGTTAATATCGTTGAATAAACCCGACTTTTGTGTAAATACATTTAGTTTGAGTTTATTTGTTTTTTTCTGTACATAGGGTACCATTTAATGTTTTTCCATTTATTTTGTAGGTATTGATACATATTTGGAGCATGAGCAATAAAGTATCGAAGACACGGCTTCAAACGCGTGATTTTGAGCTACTCGTCAATGAATAAGGCTAAAAATAAAATAATAATAATAAATCATCAATTTGGTTTATATTTTGTCATTATTAGAAAGATAATTGAATAAGATTTCCAACACTTCAAACCGGGCGCGAATCAGAGTTACGGTTCAAAAGTTATGGCCGAAACAATGCATAATGTTGTGCTAATTTTTCAACCTTCTATCATCCGTTGCCGGGCGAAAATTTTGGTCGCCGGGTGCGCTAGGTGAGCTGTAGCGTGGGAAAAACATTGTTTTGGTTGCCGGGCGACGCTTTTTGGTCACCGGGCGATGCTGGACAGTCAGAAATGCGTATTTAGGTGTAAAAACACATTTTTTGGGTATGATTTTGTGTATTTTTTATCCCAACTCCATCAACCTTCATTTTTGGATAGGATTAGCTTAGAAAAAAACATTGAAGCTTGCATACAGACGATCCGGGGTGGATTTCTCATCAATCGGTGCTGACAAACTGGTAGATTTGTGGTTCATTTCTCTTCCTCTTTGTGTATTCTTTATGTGTTGAGTTTGTACATGTATTTACTTTGAACTCATGTATATTTGTCGTCCATGGCGTTATATTAAACTTGCTTTACAAATCTTTGTCGATTATTATCTTAGATTTTTGATCTGTGCTAGGGATTTGAGTTGTTATAGACATATACTGCTTAGATTCTTATCTAGGATGATTATCTGTTAGTTTTTGAACTCTAGAGATAGATTTAGAGCTGACATCTACTAGAGTATCAGAGCTTAATGCCTCTGTGTGATTGTGCTGTACTGAGAGATCGCCAATGTGATTACATAAGTCGTCTTCTATGTTGCTGAGGAGGTAGAAAGGTCACTTCTTTGGTGATATAGTCAGTCTCTCGATTTGGGTTAGAAATGACTTAGGTTGTGAGTGATATGTGGTGACATTGATGAGTATTGTTAGGTTGAATGTAATTGGTCGATCGATTTAAGCCTGTGATGAGTAGATTATATGCAGGATTGATAAGTTCTCCCTTAGTTTTTTCTTTTGTCTACATTTATTTTCTGTTGATAACATTTTCTTTACAAACCCATTTATCCCCAAACTCATTAACGAGAGATTTGTCGAACGACAATTCAATAACCAATCTCTGTGGACATGATAAATTCATGGATAAATATTTCCAAAACTTTTGTTACTTGCCGCTACACCGCTTCCAACAAAATGCTCCATCCATTTTTCCCCAACCAAGGATCATTTTTAAGGAAATTCAATTCCCTACAACTTTGTCTCTCTATGCTCAAGTCTAAAAAATGCTTCATTTGAAAGATATGAGCCAATACATTATAGGTCATTTCAAAAGTCAACAAAAACACATTTGTTTTCAAGGCAATTAATATCAAGATAAAGTCTTCAAATTCAAAAATAATAAACATAGAGATTATAGAGGACACATGGGGCTTTCCAAAAAGTCAACGATCACTTCACTACTACGGAAAAGGGCTACTAAAGCGCTTATTTTGGCCTTTAAAAGCGCTTAAAAGCGCTTTAAAAGCTTGCGCTGGCGTAGGTAACAAAAGCGCTTCTAAAAGCGCTCTGGTAGACCCCCCCCTTTAAGAGCGCTTCCTGGAAAAAGCGCTCTGGTAGGACCCCCTATAAGAGCGCTTTCCTGGAAAAAGCGCTCTGGTAGACCCCCCTTTAAGAGCGCTTTTTAAAAGCGCTGCCAAAGACCAGTAAAAAAGCATAAAAAATTAAAAAAAAACGCAGCATACAAAAGCGCTTTTGTAAAAGCGCTCTGGTAGGCCCCCCTATAAGAGCGCTTTTTCTGGAAAAAGCGCTCTTATAGGGGGGCCTACCAGAGCGCTTTTCCAAAAGCGCTTTTGTATGCTGCGTTTTTTTTTAATTTTTTATGCTTTTTTACTGGTCTTTGGCAGCGCTTTTACTAAGAAGCGCTTTAGTAGGTGGACCTTTAAGAGCGCTTTTTAAAAGCGCTGTCGTTTCTAAATGAGGTATTTTTATGTGCAGCCTATAATTTAATCCTCCCAGTCGACCTGTAATGTTTTCGACCTGTAATATTTTCGACCTGTAATATATTTTTGACCTGTAATATATTTTCGACGCTATTATTTCAGCCATCAGTAAGACAATATATGTACTAATATAATACCATTATAATATCCAAAATTATATATATACATCATTACATCAATAATATTATAGTTCAAATCGACACAAATCCTACATGAAAAATTGCTTAATATAATATTGACACAAATCTTCTTTAATTTCTTCCAACTTAAGCTTCGGGTACGCAGCAGCACGGAATTCGTCAAGGTACTACAAAACAAAAACATAATATAAATGATATATTTAGTTAAATGTAATAAATTATATGAAATTATCTTAAGTTATAAATTCATACCGTGAGCGGAATCTCTAATTGATTCGCCTGAAGGATTTCTTTCATGAACCTCAAAACAAAGTATCCGCAATCATGACTGTTTCGCTGTTGCGGACACTACATAATAAAACAAATAAGATTCTATAGTTGTCTTGTTTTACCAAGTAGCATAAATATTATAAGCAAAATTGTGAAAAGTAATGTACCTGCACTTGGATCCAAGTGATGTTGTTCGATTTAGTTCGGGATACCTGTGCGTCCCGTTGACTACGGAACACTTGTATTGATCTAATTATTAAATATATAAAAGCATATGTTTAAATCAATCCCACAAATAAGAAAATATATAAATATACACGAATATATATTTAGAACGATCCCACTTACAAATCAACGATTTCCTTCATAGCCGGATAATTGGTCCATTCACCATTTACCGAATTCAGATAATACACGACTTCTCTTATCGGGTTGATAGCAAGCAGCAACCAGTGTGCTCTATAAATTAAAACAATAGGTTATATGAAAATTTTGCTATACACAAAAGAAACAGAGATTAGATGAACCAAGAATGAGAAACTAACCCTACTGGTCGGGTATTATACGCCCAAAGATGCAGACTTTCTGTATTGCCGGTGGACATGAATCTATCTACTAAGCGCTGTCTAACTGATTCCGGTTCCGAAGCAATTGTCATTCCGCTGCAATGGGCGGAAGACACGAAACGGAATCTGTTAGACAATGCAGTCCCGCGCAACACTCTGTCATACAACAACCTTAAATAAAAACATAATAAACATTAGATTATTTTCATTGAAATGTGTAAATAAATTATATTGTGGGACTAATTAAATAATATATCGGATGAGTGAATATTACCGGATGTATGAGTGCATATTACTGACGCCTAGTTGATCATGGGTAAAAATCTCTTCCAAGTCATCAAATGTAATATGTGACTGGAATTCAATACCGAAGACACTTTCATCCATGTTGATTTCACGTAAACCACCATCCTTCAAATCGGACATATCAACCATTGTTGCGAGTGTCGAACGGTATCGAGGCACAAAAGCACCGCCTTTTTTTGCCGCTTGCTTCGGAGGACCAGTGGGTGGTAAGCTACGAACCTGCTGCGTCACTTGTTGTGACTCCCGAGCGGATGCCTAAAAATCATATAAGTTAGGTAAAATATAAAATCATGCAGATTTAGATTCAGACTATATATTAACACTTTAAATGTACCTCTTTTAGTGATGCAACAGACTCCTCCTCCTGTAAAATCCCTTTACCCTTAATTGCGGGTTTTATAGGAGCAGTCTAAAATTAAAATGTAAAAAATAATTAATAAACGGTTTAGAATTGACATTCGAAAACTAAATGATTCATAATCGTTTTCAGTATACCTCATCACTAATGGTAATGAGCTCCGAGGGCCATGCAACAAATGATCCTATTGCATCTCGCAGCAATGTCGTCTCTGAGACCATGTCAGGTACCGGTAGAATCGCATCACGATCTAATACAACATCCACCGATACTTTCAGGTGTCCATCAGGGAGGGGTCTGTGGTGAAGTAAATCTCCCGAAGTGTTGTGCACTTTTCCCTTGCCAACTAGTCGATAATTCGGTGACGATAAGTATAGTTGGCAAGATGAAATGCCCTAAACAAATAGAAAATATAAAGTCATTATCATTAATAAAATAGAACAGTTTGTAAGGAAAAAAACTTATAATTACCTCGGGAAATTTCTTTTGATAGTTGATACTAGCCTTATCACTAGTTTCTCTCACCGATGAAGTGTTGCATTTTTCTCTCATATACATATCTTTATCTCTTTGCAATTCAGAGACCTGTGCTTGCAATTCCTGCAACTTTTGCAACACTTCTTCATTGGTAAGATTTGATCTTCTCCTAGAACTCTTATAAAAAGAGGTTGGAGTCACACCATGACCCTTACCCCTCACCCGACCGGGATACTCGGGAGCATCTAGTACTCTACTAAGTACGCTCTCCTCACCGGTGGATGCCGATTGCGACAAGGTCTCCTGTAATTCATTTACATTTAAATAATTATTAGTGGAGATAAAAAATCATTTATATATTAAAAAACATTTGATTTAATTAAAGACACAGTATTATACTTACACATTCAGTATAAACTCTCTGAACATCGGGATCGACAGCTTGATTCTTGCCCACACGAGCTTCCTTCCACAACACATGTACAGGAAGTGAAGCTTCCTCACTTTTAGTCTCCTCTAACTATGCATTGACACAAACGATAAAATCGTCAATTAAAACATGCACATGTAGACAATTAATTAAAACACATTTCTATTTACTTACAATTTTATCCTCTAAGCGTGCATATCCCAAACGCCCTTTCTTGTATGGATACGCGGGTTTGGATGCTCTCTTACTATTCGTGGCACTCTTTTTCTGAAATGCTTCATCTCTTTGCTTTAAAAACTCAGCCCAATCTGCTTCATCAATGAATGTCGCATACTTTGTTGGCCGTCCCGGTGCCTCTTCAAGAAATTTTCCATCTTTATCCTTAAGATAGGTGTTTGTCAAAAAACTTTTCCACCCTCTATATCTTTTGCCGGCCAAACTAAGTATGTAGCTTTTACGTTCATCTGGTATCTCAAAAGTCCTCTGCAAAAATAACAACAATTAACCATATATGATATATACCTGAAGTGTTAGTATAAGTAATTTAAACAATTTATCGTCAAGATAATAACAACAATTAACCATATATGATATATACCTGAAGCTCTTCCCAAATCGCTTGTTTTTTCTCCTCCAATTCTAAATTTTTCGTTTTCGATTTCCAGGTAGCTACGGATACCGGAATATGCATACGGACAAGTGTACCAATATAACTTGTCAACTTTGCAGAATTAGGACCAATTGGTTGTTTATCAGAATTCCATTCCAATCGGTATACTAATCCTTGGTCTCTATGTCGAATGATTCCCTTCATAATAGTGATGCCTCGTGCAACCTCTTTTGCTTCAGTATCAGGTGGAGCATTTGTATCCGAAGCAACTCTTTCTTGTGAGTTTTCTTGTGCGTTTTCAGGTGGGTTTTCAGGTGGAGCATCTCTATCTGGAGCCATTGAACCTGTATCAAACAAACTAAAGCACATTAGTACACTATTAACACTAACTTTATATGAGAAACATTTCAAAAAATTACATAAAAATAATAAAGATGTCCTCAAAACTCTTTCTTGATTTTCTGTTTTCTTTTATTGTGTGTTATGAATTGCAGAATATACATATCCATTGTCATGTTTGATTGTTTTATTATATGAATTTTCTTGGAGATATAATATAGGCCACATAGGTTATAATATTACCCATTATAAAAACAATGAAATAACAAGATGTATGTGATTACTGATCTAGGATTCTAGTTGATACTACTTTTCATTGTTCATGTATTGTTTAACAAAAATACAATGGCACCTGCTGGTTACTACAGCAAATACATTCCCTCCCCATTCTTGATGTTGTTTTGGAAGGCATGTCCATGACTTTCATAACTGGAATTCCTAAATTGCACAGATTCAAGGCCATCCTATTACTTCCACTACTAATAGGGGTTAAGTTCTCTTCATCTATTTCTTTCCTATTGAAAAAAGAATCATTTTTTCTACTCTTCATTATCACTTTTGTGATGCATAATCAATTAAATAAATTAACACAACACAACAAAATCTCAAAATTATCTAAGTTCCAATCTTACACATATTAGTAAGTACCAATTCTCTAAATTCCAATTCCACTACATTATAGCGCATTAAAAATATAACCACCTCTAATATAAACAAATTCCTTCTACTCCTAACAAATTAAAAAATAAACACTACCATTTTTCTATTAATGTCTTATGTAACTAATAATTAAAGTTTACAAAATTTCAACTTCTAAGGCACCAAACTAAAAAAAATTATCACATTATCACAATACAAACACAATACTTCAAACCAGAACATCAACTTAATAAAACAAACCAAAAACACATTATCACATTATCACAATATTATACTTCAAACTAAAACACCAACCTACAACAACACAAGATTACTTCAAGATTAATTTTTAAAAACAATGTTAAATCTTACTTAAGATTTAAGAGGAAGGAAGCAAGTTAGATGAAGAAGATGGACTTCTAAAAACCAGTTCGTGAAGGCCTC
Source organism: Vicia faba (assembly GCA_948472305.1). Taxonomy (NCBI): domain Eukaryota; kingdom Viridiplantae; phylum Streptophyta; class Magnoliopsida; order Fabales; family Fabaceae; genus Vicia; species Vicia faba. The sequence continues at coordinate 1,100,667,417 of OX451735.1, forward strand.
TGGAGGATTGAGATTACTTGAATGAGAGAGATTACTTAAGCAATTGAACGAGAGAAAGAAATTGTTCTTCTGGAATGCGAAAATATCAATTGGTTAGGGTAAACAAGAACAATGACATTAGTTTCTTTGACATTAGTTTGAAGAAACTGTTGAATGAAGAGTATAAAAATACACAAGTTTCCTTGACATCCATCACAAATGACTTACTTAGTGAAGCATCAAAAGATAGTGATACCTTAAATCTTGAGCGCTTTAGCTTGTTTGTTGTTGAAAACAATTGAAATGGATAGTGAAGAACACTGTAAAGATCATTTTCATTAAAGAAACATTTGCACAGAATAAACATGTCATGATTAGGAATATTCAGCATTCAACAAGTAAAGAGGAATTATTTATGGTTAGGAAATTAGTTCAAAAATTAAATTACGTCAACGGTTAGAAGAAATTCAAGAATTATGACATTTTCCACTTGCCTCAAGTTTTTATGTATCAAAAGAGGTTGGTAAAGTGTGTTGAGCCAAATGGAAGATGTTACACCTCATGGATAAACAAATGTTAGTATGAGTGTATGCACGTTCACACAATTACAATATTACATGTTATGGAAATATTAAAGTAAGTGATCAAAACTAGAATTTAACACTAAGTATTAGTAACTAAGACTTGAATATTATTACTAGAAATTAGTAAACATGATTGTGCACATTGAGGTGAATAGCATAGAACAAACACAACAGTAGTTAGTAATCACGATTCTGGAAAATTAGCATTTAGGCACAACACAATTAAGCTCAAGATTCATCCAATTCCGAATCTATCTATATTTATTCACAATATCAAGAATCTAACATCAACACAAAGAATTGCAATTGATTCTATGTCAATAGATTAGCACAATATCAAGAATTAGTTCTTATGTCAAGAATTAGCAATTCAATTCTATGAGGAATTTCTACGTACACCTAATGTGCAAATGTTATGTCTACAAATCTATGTTAAAATCTACATCACAAATTCACATAAACATTATCACAAACACATAATATGTACTAGAATATTACAAATTCTATGTCAAGAATTCTAGATCTAAACTAATTTACTTCATCAATTCATGCATGCACAATTCACATAAACAAAATCAAATTACTCAAGTATTCAACAAAACTATGAAAATCAAGTAATGTTACCTAAGATAATTTGTAGAAAATTGGAAGTTGGATGTTGTTGATGATGATAACTGAGATTGACGCAAAGCTTTTCACTTCTAAGATACCGGAAATGGTGGCATAGCTAGAGGAAGATAACAGGGAACCACGTTTGGACTTGACAAAGAGCTTTGAAGTAGGAGCGACGGAGATGGCTGAGGAAGATAAGAAAGGGATGTTGGAGGTTGAGATTGAAGTACGACAAGGGTGTTAGCAGTGAGAGTTTGTTGAGTTATTGACAGCAAGTGACGGTGAGGAACAAATGGAAATAGAAGAAGAATGGCGGCAGCAGTGAAGTAACGGTTGGATGAATCTGAGATTACTGGAGGTCGCGGATGGGGTTTTACGGATGGAGATGAGGCAGAAGTGAAGGTTATGGAAGTTCGTAACAGTGAGGTTTGGACTTTGGAGTGTGAAGGTTGATGTGAGAAGACGGTGATGTATGGGTTATGGGTGGATTATGAAACGCGTTAGTATAATTTTGTTTTTAAAAATTTTAATTTTAAAAAGGCTATGAAAGCGCTTTTGAAAAGCGCCTTAGTAGATGTAGCTATACCAGCGCTTTTAAGGGTAAAGCGCTCTTGTACCCCACCCCCTACCAGAGCGCTTTTGAAAAGCGCTCTCATACCCCCCCTTACCAAAGCGCTTTTCAAAAGCGCTCTCATACCCCCCCTTACCACAGCGCTTTTCAAAAGCGCTCTCATACCCCCCCTTACCAGAGCGCTTTTTAAAAGCGCTTTCATACCCCCCCCACTATAAGAGCGCTTTTTTAGCGTGTTTTTTAATTTTGTCTTTAGCGAAGCCTATGCCAGCGCTTTTCCTAAAAGCGCTTTCGTAGGGGTGCTGCTAAAAGCCAAATTTGGTATAGTGCTTTCAAAGGGTGAAAATTGAGAGAGTTATGACCAGTGCAAGTTGGGAAATTTTGAGCAAATGCATGAAGTTCAAATTGAGCAAACTTGCTATTTTGGGTTATTGGGTCATTGCTTTAGAGTCCAAGAATGTATTACACTTCTTATACACCTCATATCTTGTTCATGTACCCCTTTATCTATTTTATTTTAATTATTTTTTATTTATTCATTAATAATTCAAAATAAATAAGATAAGAATACAAGGCCTGTCAACAAAGGTCCAAGCCCATATATTATGACCTAATTCCATGTTATTAATCTCCATCATTCATACACAAGTGAACACGAAACCCTTGTCCAAGAATCACCTCCAAAACCTCAAAATTATTCAAGTTTATGGCAACCTTCAAATCCTTATCACAACCATTTCGAAGGCAAACTAGCCATTCCTTTCACTCCCAACAATCATACAGAGTAAGAATGAACCAAGTTTGATGATCCAAAATGAATGAAACTACATCTCATACATCTCCTATCTCATACTTTTGCAAAATTGTATTTTTTTAGTTTTTCGTTTGCTTTAAGACATACTAATGATATCATTGTGTTTATGAGGTTTGATAGTGTAGGATAGAACCATCGTGGAGGTCCCATGCTGGCCAAATCGTAAAACACAATGACTGCACTTATCCATGCAGTTTTCACCATAAATCAAAATCCCTTACGGTTCATACCAAAATAATTATCTCATTGAAATCGCAGACCCTTATTTAGGGGGGTAAGGTCCCATTAGATTACTAATTTTGGTTGTTTTGCAGGTTTGATAAAAAGAGGTTACTGGAGAAGACGACCTGAGCTAGGGCTTTGGCGCCTCTCTGGTTCATGAACAGTTTCTATATTATATATGTATTGTTTCATTATAATGAATAGATGTATTACCTCCCCAGCGGTTGAAATGCGCGCGCTAAGGCATTACCCTATCAAGGCATGTGTTCGATCTCTGCCTTTTTTTGTTTTTTCATAATTTTTCATATTTGCAGGATTGAATACAAAGAGCGTTGGCTTCTATCCTTTGACACAAGCACGGACCTGGCCTAGTGGTGAAGGTGTTAATTTAAAGGGTAGAGGGTGTGGGTTCAACACCCAGCCTGGATAACTTTTTTTAAAACCCTTATTTTCTTACTATTTTCACTTATAAACCCTAAGTTCATCAAACTAAAACCATTTTTTATCAATTAATTTTTTCACAAACCCTAATCAACATTAGGTTTTAGTGTTTTTTTTAATTAATAAACTTTCTTATTTTTTTGAAATTAAAATTAATTAGGGGTTTTAGGATTTGATTAATTAAAATCAATTTAGGTTTTAGGTTAATCATCAAATATTTTATAAAAAAATCACCAAAACAATTTCCTTCCTCTCTCCTTTATTTTACATCTTCGCGTAGTTTACTCTTTTTGTGTTGTTTACAATTATGTAACGGCTCATGGTTTGTAATAGTTAATTAGGGTTTTACTTTTCCCCACACTTTTATTACTTGTACCCCCCCCCCCCCAATTCCTGAAGCCCTATAATAGCGTAGACTTTTATTTTTCTACACTTATATTTTTATGCTTTTTATATATTACTGTTAGCTAATAGGATTGTATGGCAAGAATAAAAGCGAACGATAGTTAACATAATACAAGATAAGATCACTGAATCATGAATCACTTTGCACACACACACCTCTAGGGTAACTTCCCTTGTTGCCTTTGATAAACACACTCATGTCCCTCGAACATGGGGATGTTTTAGCAATATCCCTTGATTAAAAAGATTGTAGTCCCTCGATGATCCTTTCGAATGTTTCCTTCAGTAAACGATCTAGTCCCTTACGAAATTGCTAAAGAGGGCCTACAAGTTGCCTTCGATGATTGTACGATGACCCGTGCCCGTCCCTTCTTATCCAATTATAGGGATTCCTACTAACTAATGGTAGGATATCACTATCTAAATGAGGAGGAAAGAACAATAAAGACCTTGAGTAGGTAGATAGTTCCTAATCGCTTGCTCACAAACAAAACAAAAACATCTTTTTCACAAACACTTTCAGAAATATTTTCAAAGCACTGTGTACGCATTCTCGAGGACAAATACGAGAATTATTACAAAGTTCAACTTTTCAACTTTTCAACTTTTCAAACACACTTTGTAGCAATTAAGAGTCCTTAGATAACTACGGATGAAAAGGGTGCTAACACCTTCCCTTCTCATAACCTACCCCCCGAACTCAAGAAAATTCTTAAAAGGTATTTCCTACTCTTTTCATCCTTTCCTTTATTGGATAAAAGAAAAGTCGGTGGCGACTCTTGCTATCCGCAACATTTGCGATAAAACACAAACTCAAAATTCAGTTCTCCCACCGTATTTTGGAACTGGCGACTCTGTTGGGAACACTAAAAATTGGGGTTACCCTAGAGTTTGATCATTTTTAAATGCTTTCCTTCAAAAGATGGCCTTGTATGCTTTACATTTGAGGGTTGCTCGAGTTTACTTTTCTTGCAAAGATCCTATACCCAGATCTAGGGGCATTTTAGGTATGTAGAAATAGTTCATGGAAACTATACGACGTATACCGATATGGTAAAAGTGATGGCTATGTTAGTGCGACACATTGGTTTGTACTAGTGTCCCTCGAGTCAGTCGGGGAGAATTAGGCTACCGTGTGGTGTCATAAGCACTAACTGACCTATATAACTTTAACTGACCCAACTTAGCCATTAGAAGGTAGTGAGATAGTCGACTTTGGTGCAGTCTAAAGTTGGTTGATACTCGATGCTACGCTCATTGAAATTCGACTCTTGGGTTTTGTTTGGTGGCAAGTCAGTTGTCGTGCTAAACAAAACATGTGAGAAAAATTAGTGATATTGAGATTCCTAGAACCCGGTTACTTCTTTAGGATAGGTTGAGCCAACAAAACTTCAAGAGGGTACTTACCAACGAATCCCATGCAAGCCTTAAACCTAATATTCCTGTGTGCTTTGTTTGTGTTTGTTATCTGTTTAAAAATGACATCATAACATCATAATATCATATCATGACTAACCATTTCAAGGATCTAGGGGATTTATCTTTGTTCTGTGTTATAGGGTAATGGCTTCCAATCGTAGGAATACCATCCAAATCAACTTCGTAAGGGTACCTTCCAAGCTTGAGGAATTAATCTCAAAGGTTCCTGACAATTCTCAATTCACCTAGAGACATGGTCATCTACTCATTTTGGTTACTACTGGCTTCCATGAAGACATGATGAGTGTTCTGTTCCAGTTCTTTGATCCTAAGCATCACTATTTTACCTTCCCAAATTATCAGTTGGTTCCCACAATGGAAGAATACTCTAAGTTACTCGAAGTGCCTATTCTTGATCAAATACCCTTCGAGTATTTAATTGGGAAACAAGGAATGAAATCATTGTAGTAGCCTTGAACTTTCGTGGTTTCTAGATGCCATAAACTTCCGTACTTTTGAGGATATTTTGGCTTTGCTAATCTATGGTTTAGTACTGTTCCCTAATCCGGACCAATTCATAGATGTGAATGCCATCAAAATATTTCTCACTCATAATCTGATACCAACTTTTGATGGAGATGTCCTGTATTCCCTCCACACTCGTACTATGAAGAAGCGAGGAACTCTTATGTGTTGCATGCCTCTACTATCCAGGTGGTTTATTTTTCGCCGGCCTCGATCAGTGATAAAGAATGAACAAGGTTTGAGGGGGTCTCAAAGGTTGATGTCACTCGCTTATTCAGATATCCGTTGGTGTTCTCGATCTCAGGAAAATGTCACTATTATTGATCACCTTAGGGAATTCCCTAATGTGTAACTCCTTTGTATAAGAGAGGGAATCACTTATAACCCTTCTCTAGCTCTGCGTCGGTTTGGTTATGCATGAAGAGACAGTCCTCATGATATTCTCATCCAGGGTATTATGTTCGATTATGAGAAAGATCCTCAAAACTACCATCAAAGGTTTATACGTGCTTGGGGCATGGTCAACAAGATTGATAGAGAGGCTTTGGGATACAAGAATATCATTCCTCTAGAGCCTTACCACAAATGGGTTCGGTCTCGTGCTCAAAATATCAAAATGCCATATCCTGCTATCCTACTAGTGATCATAAAGGTTGTTGTTGAAGAGGATGCTTCTCATACCGTTCTTCATCCCGATGTGCCTACTGACTTCAAAGAACTACATAAGTCCTGGATTCTGCTTAACAAAGAAAGAGATGCCTTAGAGGCTCAGTTCTATGCTAGTGAGAAGAAAGTAATAGAGCTGACGAAACAACTCCACAAAGAACAAAGCCTTAATGCATATGTCAACGCAAAGAGGAAGCGCCCATGGGAGACTTGAATTCATATTTTGTTTCTTTGTAACTCTTCTTGTTATCATTATATGCTTAGAAGGCAATTAAAATTTGAGCTTGTTACTAAAATTTCTTTTGTTTCCTATTGTTTAAACAAATTTAAATCCCACAAAGGTCCTTGAAATCATTACACTGGAATTTACATATCATGCATATCATCACATAACATGTACTTTCTAGACATATTTTCTCATCTTCTTACTGTTTATTTCAGTAAAAGATGGCACTCGAACAAACTATGAAAGAACTTCAAGCTCAGAATGCTCAATTGCAGCAAATGTTCTTGGACTTAGCTAAGGGTCAAGATGAGTAAAGGCCCTCATGACAAAGGGGAATAATAAGAAGACTAAACATCCATTAGTCTTTCTTAATATGGGAAGAAGATTCAAGGGTCCAGTCAGAAGGGATCTAGATTTTGAGATCCCCCTAATTGAAGATAATAACCAAGAGAAAGATGACGAGAGTGTGAAAGCTAAAGATAATAACAACCTTGGTTCTGTCCAAGATTATAATAAATATTATTATGTCGAACAATATCCTCTTGTTGATGACAAGTACAAGCAGCTCGAAGAGCGTCTTAATGCTATGGAGATCTAGAAAGTTCCTGGGGTGGATTTTAAAGAGTTGGGTCTTATCTCGTGGGTTGTTATCCCTCATAAGTTCAAGGTTCCTACCTTTTCCAAGTATGATGGTGTGTCCTACCCAAAGCTTCATCTGCGGTCCTATGTTCAGAAGATTCAACCCCATACTGCTGACATGAAGTTATGGGTCCACTTCTTTCAAGAGAGTTTATCTGGGACACAACTCGAATGGTTCTATCAGCTAGAAGGAACCAACATCCACACTTGGGAAGACCTGGCTGCTGCTTTTTACAAGCAGTATCAATACAATGCTGACCTTGCACCAACTCGTATGAAATTACAAAATATGACCATGGGCTCGAATCAAGGGCTTAAAGAATATGCCTAGAAGTGGAGAGATCTGGCCGGAAGAGTACAACCTCCTTTGTATGACAGGGAGCTGGTTGATATGTTTATGGGCACTCTGACAGGGTCTTTATTTAATCACCTTATTGGAAGCTCCTCATCTGGTTTTACTGAGCTGATAATGACTGGGGAACATGTCGAAAATGGTATCAAGAGTGGAAAAATTCAAGTGGTTGCATCTTTGAGTGCTTTAAAGAAGACATTTAGCAGAAAGAAAGAAGTTAATGTTGTTTTTGGATAGAAGGGTCGTGTTAGAAGTGACCGCATCCAGTCTGTAGGAGCGGTGCTAATCTCTAATCCTGCGCCTGTTCAACAACAAAAATAACAGGGAAATCAACATAGGTCAGACGCACCAAGAAGGTAGTTTATCAAGACCAGTATGCCATTATCTCAGGAATTACAACATTTACTGAAAGCATAGATGATTAAATTAAGGGATCCTCCTCAGAATCCCAACACCTCCTCTCCTCGCTACAATCCAAATGTGAAGTGTGCTTACCATTCCAACAATCCTGGGTACGACACCAATAACTATTGGACCTTGAAAAACAAAACTCAGGATATGATTGACAACAAATAGATTGATTTTGATCCTCCGGAGACTACAAATGTAATTACTGCACCAATGTTGAAGCATGACAAAGGCATAAGTGCCATTGATGATGTTATTTATGTTTCTACCGTAAGTGAATTGGTTACTCCCCTTCCAATTATCAAAGAGAATATGTTGAAGGCCAATTTATTTTCGGGCTATATTGAAAGATGTTACTGATGCGCAACCCAACCCAATGGCTACAAGTTATTATAGGAAGGCATTCATCGCCTAATGGACAATCACATAATTCTGGTTGAGAAGATTCCGTCTACTGAGAATCTATTTCAAGACTTATCCGTAATATTCGACCCTCCTGTCAGGATCCCCTCCAAAGGTCCTGTAAGGATTACTGCCAATCCAAAAGCTGCTCCTCTAATAATCACCACACTTGGACATATTCCATACTCTTAGAATAAAGCTATCCCGTGGAACTATGGATCTGACATCTACTACCATGGCATCAAGAAAGAACTATCGATTATTTAGAATGAAGGTACTGAAGTTGCTGATCCCGATATTGACAATATTACTAGGATCAATAAAGTTACTAGAAGCAAAAGGGTTTTCTCCCCGTAAATCTCTCTGAAGATTGTTGCTACGCTAGTTAAAGTTACCATTACCAAGTCAACTACTGAGGCTCGGGGTAAAGAGAAAATAAAGGAGCCTACCCAAACGGAGGCACCTAAAGAAGTTGCAGCTGAAGACACTTCTAAGAAAGAGTTGGAAGAGGTATTGAAGATTATCCGTAAAAGTGATTACAAGATTGTTGAACAACAGGGGAAGACCCCCTCCAAAATCTCCGTGTTATCCCTGCTACTGTGTTCTGATGCCCATGCACATGCTTTAGTGAAATTCTTGAAGTCCACTCACATGCCACAAGAAATTTCTGCTGATCAATTTGAAAGTTATCTTGCTAGCTTAACGACTGACAATGGGTTAGGTTTTTCGGATGCCGACTTGACTCTTGAGGGAAGAAATCACAACAAGGCCCTGTATGTCTCTATTGAATGCATGGGCATTACTCTAGCTCACGGGTTGGTTGATACTAGTTCCTCGTTGAATGTTCTACCGAACGATGCTCTTGGAAAACTTGATTACAAATGGGTTATACTGAAACCCAATGATATTATAGTCTGAGCCTTTGATGGTTCAAAGAGAATGGTATATATAGAGGTGGATCTTCCAATTAAGGTAGGTTCACAGGCCTTCAAATATACCTTCTATGTAATGGATATTAGGCCAACTTATTCTTGCTTACCAGGACAACGCTAGATCTATGGGGTAGGCACTGTTACTTCAACCCTACACCAGAAGCTGAAGTATCCCGTGTAGGGAAAGGTTATTACAGTCTGTGGTGAAGAAGAGTATATGATTAGTAATTTGAACTCGTTCTGGTATGTAGAGATGGATGGCGAATTCATCGAGACTCCCTGTCCGACTTTTGAAGTAATCTATCCTACCACTACTAAAGATGTTTCTGTTATTCCCAAAGTTACCAGGGTTCCTCCTAGAATGGCTTCGTTGAAGGATGCTAAAGTTGCGGAAGAAGAAGATGGATGTACTATTAGGGGTCAACTTCCTGACATTTCGTATAGATCTGACAAATTTGGTTTGGGTTTCACTATATCGGATCAGAGGGTTGTTCGTCGCGCTCGTGCTAGAAGACCATTATTCTGCATCAGCAACAACAGAGTCAACGCTATAGAATATGCTGACAATGATTATGACCTTGACAATTGGATCTTTCCCACCATCGGCAACGAGCTCAGCAAATGGAAGACCAAAGACATTATTTCAGTCTCCTTTAGTCGGGAGTAATAGCTACTTTCTATTTTTATTCCTTTCAAGTTTGGTTAAGTAATCTTTTAAAATAATGACTTTATGCCTTGTATCTTACCCGGGGCACAACGGTTCGTTTGTTAAGGGTTGTCATTTCATAAACATATTTTCATTTAATAAAGCATTGGAAGTTTTGCATTCAAATTTTACGCTCTCTATCTTTCTTTTATTTTTATCACTTTAAAATAGCTATGTGTTCTTACACACACACACAATACATTGCAAATGCACATCCACTCTGGATCCCGTTGATAACGACTCTGCTATTGCCAATTATGAATTTTAAAATCTGATCTACCAAGCCGAGGACGAAGGTGAGGAAGATTATAAAATACCTGGAGAACTTTCCAGACTATTAGTGCAAGAGGAAAAGGCTATACAACTGCATGAAGTGTCGGTCGAGGTTTTAAACTTGGGTACTGAAGCAGGAAGGAAAGAAGTCAAGATAGGTGCCAACCTAGAAAATGGTATCAAGAACAGGTTAATCCGGATGGTGCATGATTATGTTGAGATGTTTTCTTGGTCGTACGAAGACACGCCAGAGCTCGATACAGATATTGTCGTTCACCGTCTGCCGATGAAAGAGGGTTATTCTCCAATAAAGTAGAAAGTCCGTCGCATGCGTCCTGAGATGTCAGAGAAGATCAAGGCCAAGGTTATGAAGCAACTCAACATAGGTTTCTTAGCAGTCACATCATATTCTCAATGGGTATAAAATGTGGTTCTGGTACCAAAGAAAGACGATAAGGTACGTATGTGTGTGGACTACAGGGATTTGAACAGGGAGAGCCCCAAGGATGACTTTTCGCTTCCACATATTGATGTTCTGGTCGATAACACCACTCAAAATAAGGTATTCTTCTTCATGGATGGTTTCTCAGGGTACAATTAGATCAAGATGGCGCCCGAAGACATGGAGAAGACAACTTTTCTCACACAGTGGGGCACTTTCTGCTACAAGGTTATGCCTTTTGGGTTGAAGAATGTCGGCGCCACATATCAGTGTGTCATGGTAGCTTTATTCCATGATATGATCCATCACAAAATAGAGGTCTAAGTTGACGACATGATAGACATATCTCAGAATATAGAAGAACATCTTGACCATTTACACAAGCTGTTTAAAAGGTTGAAGAAGTACAAGTTGAGGTTGAATCCGAACAAGTACACCTTTGGGGTGAGGTCCGATAAACTAATAGGTTTTGTTGTCAGTGGTAAAGGTATCGAAGTTGATTCCACCAAGGTTAAAGCTATTCAAGAAATGCCTGCTCCCCGTACTGAGAAGGAAGTCAGAGGTTTCTTGGGACAACTAAATTAAATTGCTCGATTAATTTCTCATTTGACTGATACTTATGAGTCAATCTTGAAGCTGCTGAAGAAAGACCAGGTAGTAAAGTGGAACGAAGACTGTTAGAAAGCCTTTGACAAGATCAAGGAGTACCTATAAGAAACTCCAATTTTGATGCCACTAGTTGAAGGAAGACCTCTGATTTTGTACCTAACTGTGTTAGAGAACTCAATGGGGTGTGTATTTGGCCAACATGATGAGTCTGGTTGAAAAGAGCATGCAATATACTACCTTAACAAAAAGTTTACCAACTGTAAAACAAGATACTCACTGCTCGATAAAACTTGTTGCACTTTGGAATGGGCTGCTCTCCGACTAAGACAATATATTTTGACCCATACTACTTTATTGATCTCTAAAATGGATCACATCAAATACATATTCGAGAAGCCAGCTCTCTCCGGAAGGATAGCCCAATGTCAAATGGTCTTGACATAATACGATATTCAGTACACCACTCAGAAAGCAATCAGAGGAAGTTACTGGAAGATCATTTGTCTCATTAAGCCGTAGATGACTACCAGTTTATGAATTTTGAGTTCCTAGACTAGAACATTATGCTAATCACAGATTGTGAAGAACCTAACCGTATGGAGGACCTGAGCCAGTATCCAGATGGACTATGGTTTTTGACGGAGCTTCTAACAAACTTGGCAACGTAATTGGTGCTGTAATTATCTCTCCCAAGGGTTTCCATACGTCCTTTAGTTCCAGACTTTTCTTTGACTGTACCAACAACATATCCGAATACGAAGCATGCATCATGGGCATCAGAGTTACTATTTACTTGAGGATCAAGTTCTTGAACGTATACGGGGACTCAACCCTGATAATCAATCAAATTAATGGAGAATGAGATATGAAACATCCTAACCTCATTCCTTATCAGGAGCATGTGTTAACCTTAGTCTCGTACTTCGAGGAAATAACTTCTGAGCACATCCCACGAGAAGAGAATCAGTTGGAAGGCGCATTGTCTACAATGTCACATATGTTCAAAGTCAGATGGGACAATGAAGCTCCTAGAATTACCATTGAAAGACTGGAAAAACCGGAACACTTCTAAAAAGTTGACACTAACGAAATAGAAGAGAAGCCTTGATTTCATGAGGTGATAAGATACCTTGAGGCTCAAGAATATCCTGAAGGAGCATCTATCAATGACAATAAATTCCTATGGAGGTTCTCTGCCAAGTTCTTTATGAGAAATGGAATTTTGTACAAGCGCAACCATGATTCAACTTTGCTTCGTTGTATGGGCAAGAAGGAGGAATATAAAATTATGGAATATATGCATGAAAGCATCTTTGGTACTCATTATAATGGACACATTATGGATAAGAATATTCTGAGAGCGGGTTACTATTGGACGACTATGGAAACTGATTTCCATCATCATTCTAGAACTTGTCACAAATGCCAAATCTATGCTGACAAAGTACACGTACCTCCGGTTCCTCTGAATATCTCGACTTCTCCTTGGCCATTTGCAATGTGGGGCATTGATATGATTAGAGAGATCAAGCCTACTGCATCTAACAAACATCATTTTATCCTCGTCGCCATTTATTGTTTCACCAAGTGGGTTGAAGAAGCGTCGTTTTCCTCTATTACAAAGAATGTTGTGGCCCGATTTATTAAGCATAACCTCATTTATTGATATGGCATCCCCGAAAGGATTATCACCGATAATGGTACTAATTTGAACAATACTCTGATCACAAAACTTTGCATGTTGTTCAAGGTCAAGCACCACAATTCTTCTCCGTATCGACCAAAGATGAATGACGCAGTGGAAGCCGCCCATAAGAACATCAAAAATATTATACAAAAGATGTTGGTGACATACAAAGATTGGCACGAGAGGCTACCATTTTCTCTTCATGGCTATCACACTTCAGCTTGGACATCAACTAGGGCAACCCTATCCTCTCTGGTCTATGGCATGGAGGTTGTCCTATCTGTTGAAGTTAAAATTCCTTCTCTGAGAATTATGTAAGATGCCGATTTAGACGAAGATGAATGGGTTAAGACTAGGCTGGACCAGTTGAATTTAATTGATGAGAAAAGGTTGGTGATTGTCTGTCACAATCAGATGTATCAGAAGCGTATGATCAAAGCCTTCAACAAGAAAGTCAAGCATCAGGTATATCAGGCTGGTGACTTGGTAATAAAGAGCATCATCCTACCACAAGGAGATCCCAGAGGCAAATGGACTCCCACCTACGAAGGACCATTTGTAATAAAGAAGATATTTTCTGGCGGTGCTATGATACTTACCACCATGGACGATGAAGATTTCCTGCACCCTGTGAATGCGGACATAGTCAAAAGATACTAAGCATGAAATAGACCCACTAGGTTGACTTGCATAGGCAAAAATAAGGGCATTTCGGTGAACCAAAAAGGTTCAGGAAAAATTAGGGATATATATATATATAAAGATTGTACACCCGAAAAGTCTAAAACCTGAAAAGGCAGCTTGGGCAAAAAAGGGTATCTCGTTGGGCTGAAAACCCGAAAGGGGCGGTCCAGGAAAAAGTTAGGAAGTAAAGCGTACGACTATGTCCCGTTAGATCACTTACAACCAGCTTTATTACCAACGTCAAGTTCGAATGGTGCAGATAAATTAAGTCAACTTCTCCCGACAACAAGGGATGAGATGCTCGAAGACATATGGGCAATAGAAGAGTTGAAACCCGACGAGATTATTTCCACACAATTGTTTTTCTTTGTTTTGCTTTATACTCTTTTCATTTCACGACAACTTCCTCTTACTAAGATTTATGTCTCTTTGTAAAATAATTTCATGTTCATAGGCAAACCATCAATACAAATACCATTTCAAAATTCAAATTCTTGTTTTACTTTTTCTATTTTGTTTACAAAAACGTCCAATGTCTAAATTGAATGAACATATACATATGGATATGATAACCGTTAACAAATATATGCATAAAAACATAAACAAGCATTTACTAAAGACTCTAGGAATTGGGATAACGTTCAAGTCGTCCACAAATCCCCATAGAGCAACCTCCATGGGATTATCCCCACAGAGTTACCTTCACAAGCTTATCCCCGACGAAGATACATCCCCCTCTAAATTCTAATATGCCTTCGAGACAAGAAATTGGGGCATCTCTTAGCCATTAATATAACCATATTCCCCAGCAAATCCCCCTAGCGGATAAAGGAGTCTGATCACTTCTCCAACATACGACTGAAACTTCCTCAACATAGTTCACATGAATCTAATTCCCCAACCGAGTTTATTCCTCCAACACTGTACAATCCCCTGCAGAGTTCTCTCCTTCAGCAGGACTCATTTCCTCAGAAGAACATATTTCTCCAGCAGAGTATATTTTTCCAGGAGGGTTTATTTCCCCAACAAAATTCAATTTCCCAAACAAAGTTCATTTCTCTGATTACTACAAATCACCGACAAATTCCCCTCTCCAGCAAAGGGTGTTCTAGGATGCTATCTCCAGAGAGTTGCAACGAAATCTAAAACTGGGCCAGATACCATTTAACTTGGTCTTCCCCTAGAAGAGTTGGCATCCATATCGAATACTCGGTCATCCAGCACCTCAGAAGATTATCCATATCTTTTATCCCCAGTCAGGGAATATAAGAACTAAATTCCCCAGTAGAGAAATAAACGTCCAATGTTCTTGAACTCTTCTATCTCCAAACGGAAGTCAAACATTCCCACCGGAATATCCTCAAATAGACAGCAGGAATCCCCGACGGAGACATTCTAAACAAGATTAAAGATTCATATACTTCATCACCAACGACAGCCAGGGTTTTATTTTACCCAACAAAGATGTTATACGAAGCTACCGATACACTTCAAAGACATTGTTTTACCCTAAAATTTTCCCTCCCATTTTCACACAAGACATACTCTTAGAGGTCCTCAATTGCTCAAGGATAACCAAGAATTGATCAGACACATTCTCCTCTTACAACAATGAACTTCAACTAGGGTTTCAATTTTAAGCAAGATATGTGAGTCCAAAGGATCCAAAATGTTCTCCATTATCCTAATATGTCCTCAATATCATCCATGCCAAATTTCATGCCTTGCACAACAAGTTTGCTCAGTCAACTGCTCAAATGCCTGGAAATCAACTATACTAGGTCAAAAGTCAACTGTGGCCCAAATACAGTCAAACTTCAAGATTTTTGGTCAACATCAACATTTTGAAGTATTATCCATCATTTTATCAATGGTTGAGCATGATTCCTCAAGAAATGCTCCTAACTCATCAAAAGTCAAAAATGGCAAATTAGGCTTTCTATGGGAAAAGTCAACCAAACTTTGACCAGGCATAAATTTCTCATACTTTATCAAAAATTTTATAACAAAGGCTCATTTTAAAGAGAATCCAATTACCTACAACTTCTCTTCATCCCTCAAGTTCATGAAATTCCTCAATAAAAATATACAAGCTCAGACATTACAGGTCCTTTCAAAAAGTCAACAAAAACACCTTTTGGGTCAAAGCTTTTTACATGAACATGGAAGATCCAATTGAGATGAAATCAAAAAGGTTGTTTATAGGACATCCTAAGATCTCTAAAAAGTCCAATAACACACTCTTAGGGTCAAAAATGAGAGAGATATGCATTGCTAAAGTTGACCAATGTTTGGAAATGTGCATGAAGCTAATATTGACCTAACTTGAATTTTTTCCAAATGGGCCCATGTTTTCATGCTTGAAACTTGTTGCTAACATGGACCACGACCCCTAAGCTCACTCATACTTTATTTCATTATTTTTATTATTTAATTTGATTTTTTATTCATTAAAAGTCAAAATTAAATAAAGAAATAATATAAAATATGTAAGATATGATTTGAGGATCTTTTTCTCACCAAATGAAGAGTAAAAAATGCTGACAAATCAAAGAAAATGCGTGGGAATCATTTGTGCAAGATTTGGCCAAATTTGGAAAGATTTCATATTGTTCCCAAAACAGATATTGTTTGATGAATGCCATGGATTCTTGCTCCATGTGTTACCCTAATTTGATTAACTATATGTATACAACAAGGCCATACCTAAGGCATACAAAAAACTGCCTCCACAAGTCCAACAAAGTTCCAAATTTTTAAGAAAAAGTGTGAATCGAATTTTGAACTAGAGAAGGAGTCAAGGAATTCTAAAGCTTGCAATCAACTCCTGGAGGCCTTTTGAAGCTATCTGCATCACTCCCAAGCACCAAAGCTCCAGGATCCGTGCCCAACACAATCACGGTTTGCCTTTAATTTTTTGAAAATGATTATGGTCTTAAGCGCATTATATATGGATTTAGATCATGCATTCTTATTTGTAGGAATGATTAGGACATGTTTGAATTGTCAATTACTTGTTTTGATGACCTTATGACAATATTCCATTGTTAGGGTTTTAACCTATGATTTAGGGTTTTCAAATACAGGTAAAATTAGACCAAAAGAGGAGCACCATCATGCTCACGAGATCAAACCCAATTGATACATGGTTTTAAATTAAATTTATATTGCTTGTTGAAGATTTTCGAAAATTGCAGGTGATTTAGTGACGGACATTGTCCGTAGGTAAAAGTCCCTAGGCTAACACGACAGAGGGATGGGGAAGATGAAGGTGTGGCACAGCCTGGTAGGCCCATTTGAAACAGCGCGTGTTTTTTTTAAAAAGAAATTCTGACCATTATTTTCACATATTATATTATTATTTCATTTATGTAACGAATGAGCAGATTGGCGTGATGGCATAAGGAACGCTTGGCAAAGGGAGGGACCTGGGTTCGATTCTTAGGTCTTGAAGCTTATTTTTTTTCTAATGAGACTCTTGCAGATCCAGTGTGGCCAGGATCCTCACACGTATCATGGACTAATCACATCATCACCATCAGATCTATCATCCCCAGATCCAGCGTCCCTGGAAACGCTTCCCCATGATGGACCTGCCTGCGACAATAACACTAGATCCAACGTAGGCTGTGGGCCAACAGATCTGGGCCCACAACGCAAATTCCAGCATCACCCTCCAGTTTGGATTTCACCCCCCCCCCCCCCCCCTCTCAGGCCCATTTCTCAATTTTTTTTATTTCTTTTTATTTAGTTTATATTTTCTATTTATTCAAATATTTTTCATTAAAAAAATCATAAAATCATCACAAAAAATTAGGACTTATCTTTTTCTTAATAAATTAATTTTTGAAAATTAATTAATTTAATCAACTTTAATTTGTTTTCCCTAATTTAAAATCAATTAGAAATTAGGTTAAATTTCAAATATTTTTCATAAAGTACAAAAAATATTTTTTAATAAACAATTAGATTTTTTAGGGTTTAGAACTTTTTCCCGTCTTAATTTTTGCGCGTCATTACTTTTTCTCATACGATTATTTTTTTATCATTTTATGTAACTGTGCCTAGTTTGTAATAGCTGAATTAGGGTTTTTATTTCCGCACTTTACTTTTCGTCCATTATTTATGTATCTATACTAAAGCCCTGTAATAGCGTAGGAATTTTTATTTCTCGCTTTATATCTTCTTATATGCCTGTATGACAAGATTAAATCAAATAATCGTTAGGGCACTAATTGCAAGATAAATATAACTGAAAAAGCACACTGTTGCGCACTTGCACCCTTAGGGTATACCTCACTTGGTTGTCTCGGAAAACAATGGTCATGTCCCTCGAACTAGGGATATCTTAGCAAAGACCCTCAATCTAAAGTAATCATAAAGATCATAGTCCCTTAATGTCCCTCGAGTTTCCTACGAGAAATGATCTTGTCCGTCGATGTTGCCTATATGATGACAGTCCCTTTGAACGCTAAGATATCCTTACATGTTGCCTTCAATGACTATAGTGTCCCTTTCGATAGTCCCTCAACATCCGAAGATAGGGCTACCTACTCACTAATAGTAGGATATCACTATCTAAAGGAAATAAGGAAAAGAACATCCTTTTTCGAGTAGGTAGACAGTTCTTAAGTACATGCTCAAACCTGAAATTTTTACACTTACACACTTTCAAACTACTTTTCAAAAACGCTTTATCACACTCTTGAGGACTGATATAAGAGTTACCATAAAGTAAACAAAACCTTTCAAAACACACAAAGCACAAACAATTTTCAAAAATGAGCAAGTACCTAAGAGCCCGTGGAAAACCACAAATGGAAAGGGTACTAACACCTTCCCTTTCCATAATCTACCCCCTTACTCATAAAATCTCCAAAAAGATCTTTTTCTGTTCTTTTCACCCTTTCCTTTGTTGGATAAAAGGAAAGTCAGCGGAGACTCTTGCTTACCGCGACATTTGCAAATACAAAATGCAAAACCAGTATTAAACAATCAATGTTGCCACCGTATTACAGACATCTTACATCCATACATCATTTATAAGTATCATAGCATATGCATACGAGACGCATATAACACACTCTCATTTACTTTGAAAGCATCATTACACAATGTATTACATACACCATGACATTGCATAAAGACTAACTTTGTTTTTCAGGTAAAAGCCTACAAACAGATGAATATCATCAACAATTCTCAAATAGATTGCAAATTATTTCCTGAAACAAGATGGGGTAACTATCTGTATGACCAAGTCAGAGATTAACTCTCGAAACAAGACGGGGCAACTAAGTGTATGACCAGACAAAGATTAATTCCCGAAATAGGACGGGAAACTATATTTATGACCAGGAAAAGATTAATTCTCGAAACAGGACGGGGAAACTATGTTTATGACCAGGCAAAGATTAACTCCCAAAACAGGACGAGGAAACTATCAACATGGATAGGTGGTATGAACTCCCGAAACAGGACAAGTTTACCAACAACAAACAGATTGTAGATTGATTCCGAAACAGGATGAGGCGACTATCTACATGACGAGCACTTCCCTCAGAGACTGAATTCTGATAAGCATCTCCCTCAGAGACTAAATCTCATAAGCAGCTACTTAATCCCCTTCCCCAGAGGGTCATTCTGGAAAACATTCTTCAGATACAGTCAAGCGTAGGCTCATTCTGATACTTCTATCAACACTTACCTTGGATTGCATCTATAAGCCCATCTCAAACGAAATTTCGTCAACCCTCTGAATGGCATCTTTAAGCCCATTCAAGCAATATTATCAACCAACAACGTCACCTCCTGCACATACGCGTGCAAATTTTTGGGCACTTTGGTGTTCAATCCTTTTCTACCTTTAGATCACGAACGACGGACATGCCAATCTAACTATTCAGGTTTAAGAATATTTAACAGGGGAATCTGTTATACCCCAAAATTTTCCCTCTCATTTTCTTCAAGAAATTCTCCTAGGGTTCTCAAAAGCTCAAGGTTGCCCAAGAATTGATCAGACAATCTCATTCTAAGCAAAGGGTCCACAACTAAGGTTTCATCTTTCACAAGGAAATTTGGGTCTCTAAAGTCTCAAATGGAATTCATGGTTTCTTATAGGTCTCCAAGAATTCCTATACCAAGTTTCATGCGTTGCATCACAACATTGCTCAGTCAATTGCTCAGATAACTGAAAATCAACTGTATTGAACAAAAAGTCAATTGTGGTCAACATATAGTTAAACTTCAAGATTTTTGGCCAACATCAATATTTTGAAATCACATTCATCATTTGATCAAGGGTTGATCATGATTCTTCAAGGAAAATTCTCAAATCATCAAAAGTCAAAAGTTGTCGAATTAGGGTTCCCTTAGGAGAAGTCAACTGAACTTTGACCAAGCATAACTTTCACATGTTTCATCAGTTTTTCCCCAACCAGGTCTCACTTTTAATGAAATTAAATTCTCTATAACTTTGTCTCTCTAAGCTCAAGTCCAAAAAATGCTTCATTTGAAAGATATGAGCCAATACGTTATAGGTCATTTCAAAAGTTAACAAAAAGACACTTTTTATCAAGGAAATTTACATCAAGATAAATCTTCAAATGAAAAAGTGATCAACATAGAGATTGTAGAGGACATCTGAGGCTTTCCAAAAAGCCCAAGATCACTTTCAAAGGATGAAAATCGAGTGAGTTATGACCAGTGCAAGTTGGGAAATTTTGAGTAAATGCATGAAGTTCAAATTAAGAAAACTTGATATTTTGGACTATTGGGCCACTGCTTTAGAGTCCAAGTGTGTAATAAACTCCTTATACACCTCAGATATTGTTCATGTACCCCTTGATCTATTTTATTTTAATAATTTTATTTATATATTAATAATTCAAAATAAATAAGATAAAAATACAAGGCTTGTCAATAAAGGCCTAAGCCCATATATTTTGACCTAATTCCATGTTATATAATCTCCATCATTCATACACAGGCGAACACAGAACCCTTATCCAAGAATGACCTCTAAAAACTCAAAATTGTTCAAGTTTAGGGAAACCTTCAAATCCTTATCACAACCGTTTCCAAGGCAAACTAGCCACTCCTTTCACTCCCAGCAATCATACAAAGTAATAATTGACCATGTTTGATGATCCAAAATGCATGAAACACCATTGCATACATCTCCAATATAATACTTTTGAAAAATTGTATTTTTTTTAGTTTTTAGTTTTCTTTAAGACATACTAATGATATCATTGTGTTTCTGAGGTTTGATAGTGCAAGATAGAACCATCGTGGAGGTCCCATGCTGGCAAAATCGTAAAACACCATAACTGCATCGATCCATGTAATTTTCACCATAATTCAAAATCCCTTGCGATCCAGGCCAAAATAATTATCTCTTTGAAATGGAAGACCCTTATTTAGGAGGGTAGGGTCCAATTGGATTACTGATTTTGGCTATTTTGCAAGTTTGATAAAAGGAGGTTACCGGAGAAGACGACCTGAGCTAGGGCTTTGGTGCCTCTCTGGTTCATAATAGATTCTATATTATATATGTATTGTTTCATTATAATGAACAGATGTATTACCACCCCAACGGTTGAAATGCGCGCGGTAAGGCATTACCCTATCAAGGCATGGGTTCGATCCTTGCCTTTTGCCGTTTTTTCATAATTTTTCATATTTTGCAGGATTGAACATAAAGAGAACTGACTTCTATCTTTGACACAGGCGTGCATATGGCCTTGTGGTGAAGGTGCTGATTGAAAGGGTAGAGGGCATGGGTTCAACACCCAGCCCTGGTAACTTTTTTTAAACCCTTATTTTCTTACTATTTTCACTTATAAACCCTAAATTCATCAAACTAAAACCATTTTTTATCAATTAATTTTTTCACAAACCCTAATCAACATTAGGGTTTAGTTTTTGTTTAATTAATAAACTTTCTTATTTTTTTCAATTTAAAATTAATTAGGGTTTTAGTTTTCCCCACACTCTTTTTACTTATACCCCCCATTCCCGAAGCCCTGTAATAGCATAAAATTTTATTTTTCCGCACTTATATTTTTATGCTTTGTATATATTACTGTTAGCTAATAGAATTGTATGGCAAGAATAGAAGTGAACGATAGTTAACCTAATACAAGATAAGATCACTGAATCATGAATCAATTTGCACACGCACCTCTAGAGTAACCTCCCTTGTTGCCTTCGATAAACACAATCATGTCCCTCGAACATGAGGATGCTTTAACATTGTCCCTCGATTAAAAATATTGTAGTCCCTAGATTAACCTTTTGAATATTACCTTCTGTAAACGATCTACTCCCTTATGAAATTTCTAAAGCGGCCTTACAAGTTGCCTTCGATGATTGTACGATGATATGCGCTTATCCCTTCATATGCAACGATAGGGCTTCCTACTAACTAATGGTAGAATAACACTATCTAAAGGAGGAAGAAAGAAAAATAAAGACCTTGAGTAGCTAGATAGTTCCTAATCGCTTGCTCACAAACAAAACAAAAACATCTTTTTCACAAACACTTTCAAAAATATTTTCAAAACACTTTGTACGCATTCTCGAGGACATATACGAGAATCATTACAAAGTTCAACTTTTCAAAAATATTTTTCAAACAGACAATGCAAAGCATTTTCAACACAAAGTGAGCTAGAGATTAAGAGTCCGTAGATAACTACGGATGAAAAGGATGCTAACACCTTTCCTTTTCATAATTTACCCCTCGAACTCAAGAAAATCTCAAAGGTCTTTCCTGTTCTTTTCACCCTTTCCTTATTGGATAAAAGAAAAGTCGGTGGCGATTCTTGCTATCCGCAACATTTGCGATAAAACGTATAACCAAAAGTCAGTTCTCCCACCATATTACGATGTGACTATAGTATGCTTTGATTACAATTCTTTTGATGTTGATAACATGATTAATTTGGTTTCACTTAGGGTTTTAGAATGCTTTAATGAAGTAATTTTGTGTTTGATAATTTCAAAACCCTAATTTGATTATGGTGTTTTCCCGTTGCTTTTGATGCGGAGTTTTATTGATAACTCACTTATTTATTCATACCATGATGAATGCCTTGATATTTTGATAAGTTTTATTTGATTACACATTAATGTATACTCCTAAATTTGATGCCATGACTTTTATTACTTTGATGCCCACCTTATCTAAATCTTCTTGATGTTTTGGTTGTTGACATGATGAGAAGAATGCTGGCTTTACCGTGTGCCTTATGTGTTTGTTCATGTAACTATGATATCCATGATTGAATGTTTTAACATGTTTCTATCTCTTTTGTAACAACTTTTACTTGATAAACATGTTTACTTCCCCCTTTGATTGATAGTTGTCCATCTTTGGTTTAGCATTTTTCTTAAATGACTCTCTTAAAAGACATGCTACTATATGGTCTTTCCCTTAACATCTGTGATGTGTGTGTTTGCCCTTATATTAGTAATTAGTGTTTATACTTTGTTATGTTAATACTTAAAGTTCAAATCCAAGGAAAGGGATAGTATCTTTGACTTTATAATCATGTGAATATGCATTGTCTTAGAATTACCTTTATGAGTTTATCTTAGTGTGTTACTCTTCTAATTATTAGTGATCACCCTTTTGTACTTAAACCCTAAATCCATTTTCAAACCTTAACCTCTTTGATATAAAAAACCTTGACTTTGTGTGATTGCATTTTCAATCTCTCTTTCTTTAATAAATACTTCAATACACTTAAGCATATTAAACAAATTTAGAAAAACTAAAAATGATTCAACCTCCCCCAAATATTTTTCCAACTTGGCTCTTCAATTGAAAACCTTTTCTCAAAGAGATTAGACATCAGTCCTATTTTTAGTTGAGAGATGATTCTCCTATCCCCATAGTAATGTTTGAAGCAAATGTGATTCTTTCCACATGAGGGTGCTAGTGGCAACTTGTTTATTTTATATCCAAGTTAAGAGAATTTCCTTCATGATGATGCAAGATCCATCTTCTCATACTTGTGGTGGAATCACTTTAGTATTCTCCTTAAATATGATGAAATATCTCTTCTCATAAAAATCAACCAGAACAAACATTTTATTATTTTTTACCATAAACTATTAGGTTTTGATCTTTCATTAGTACGTAGGTATAAGGCTATGTCTTTCCAAACAAAAAATATAAATAAAATATATTTCTTTTCTCATCTCCACATCCTTTTAGAAAACAAAACAATTTTAACAAAAAATAAATATTATAAGAGGTTCCTATAGAGTACTATAGATACATAGGATGCTAATATCTCCCCATTGTATAACCAACCCTCGTACCTTAGATCTCTTCTTTATGCTTTGCTCTTAGTTTATACTTCTTGCATTGCATGTTAAATAATAGGATTTTGATCTTTTCCCTTTTCCTTGGAAAAAATAAAGTTCGGTGGTGATTTATTTAAACTTTGTGAGTCAAGTTAGTCAATAGCTTGGTCTCCTAATTTTTCACTGCGACAGAAATGGCAACTTCACTGGGGACATATATCCTCAAGAGGGTTAAACATAAATTATTTTTATCTTTTTTTGTTATTATTATTGTTTATTTGTTCTATGTAATGTTTTATGGTTCTCTGGGTATTGGTGATTTTTGCAAAGACAAGTCCTACACTCGGACTAAGTTACACTTAAGATTAGGATGGTGGTATAAGTTACATGAATGGAGTAATTCTCACATAAGTAGAATATGATAACCCCAATCATTGGAGGCCTCTTTGGGGGTGGTGATTCTAAAATGAGCCAGTTGTTTAAGCATTATCACTTTAACCTAAGAGCCCCCGAAGTTGACAACTGTAGAACCCTTAACCCATCTTGGCCTCTAGGATGTATTTAAGTGAAAATTCAAAAGTAGTCTTCAATTAGTCGTCATGTGATACTCAACTCAGACATGTTTTTATTGAGAATATTATTGCTACCTATAAGTAGTTATGAAAATCAGTAATATCCGAAAGAGGAATCACAACTCTGAGAACTTTTAGAACCTTGTTCTACAAGTAAAATGAACCCATATTTCATACTTTGTGGGGTGGTTCTTACCTTTGGCTCCATGCTCGTGATGTTAAACCCCTTAAACCATGTTTGTGATTATTGCATAACCATGCATTCATAAAAAAAATATTTTACTTAATTTTCAAGGAAATCATAGATTCTCATTGCAAATATAATAGGATTTATGATCATGGATATTAGAAAGAGGAACACTAAGAAGTGTGATTTCAAGAGTCCTGAGTTACGAGAGTTGAGAAAACTAGGGTCTTTTGTATCTAATCATAAAGATTTCAGAAAATTTTATGGGAGGCTTTTGGCTATTCTCCTGGTTAAGGTGCCAGAAGGAATTCTTGAAACTCTTGTTCAGTTCTATGATCTTCTTTACCATTGCTTCACGTTCCCCAATTACCAGTTGGTTCCTACCTTAGAAGATTACTCATTTTGGGTTGGGTTACCAATATCTGATGCTTTTCCTTTCAGTAGTTTTGAAGAGGTCTCCGAGCCTCTTGTTATTGCTAAAGTCCTTCATTTAGAGACATCTAAGGTAAAGGCAAATCTAACTTTTAGAAAAGGTTTTCAAGGTCTGACTTTCAAGTTCTTGATGGGCAAAGCTATTATCTTAGCCAGAGCAGAGAATAGGAATACTTTCAAGGAAATTCTTCCTTACTCACTTATGGTCTTGTGCTCTTTCCAAAGATTTACCAATTTGTTGATGTTAATGCTATCCAGATATTCTTGATTGGTAACCAGGTGCCCACTTTACTTGGAGACACCTACCACTCTATTCATCGTAGAGATCAAAAATGATATGGAACAATCACATATTGTGAACCTCTATTGTACAAGTGGTTTAATTCACACTTGCCACAATCCAATCTCTTCAAATATAATCCAGATAAGCTCAGGTGGTTCCAAATACTTATGTCCATTACTCAAGCAGATTTAACTTGTATATCCCATCTTATGACATTGGGATGATCATTGAAATTGTTGAGATTTCCCTAATGTACCTCTTCTTTGTATAAAGAGAGGAATAAGATACAACCCTATTCTTGCTAGACACCAATTTGGATACCCTATGAAGGAAAAACCCGATAATATTATGTTATCAAGTTTCTTTTACCTTGGTGAGGAGGATAATCTAGATTTGAAGGAGGAGATTATGGATGCTTAGCGCCAGATTCATAGGAAGAGTAAAGATCATTTGGGAAAGAAACATTGCATTACCTTTAAACCCTTTACTCAGTGGGTCCATGATTGGGATTGCAAGCTCAAGATGCCTTACTACCTTGAAAATCCTTTCTTACAATTAGTCACACCATCACTTCTATCATTCACATTGAGAACACAGATGAGTACCAGAAAATTATGGCCAGGATGAAGTTGGAAAGAGATACTTGGGAAGAAAAATATCACATTTCAGAGTATGAAAAGAGGGATTTAAACAGACAATTGAGGGAAAGGAGGATTCACTTTTTCTTTAAAATGGTTGGCTTGAGAAGATGTGAAAAACACAAGAAGGGGGGGTTGAATTGAGAACTTGAATCTTAAAAGCTTAATGACACTGTATTTTTATCCTGGTTCGTTTGATCTCAAACTACTCAAGTCCATCCGTTAAGGTGATTTCGCCTCTCTCCAACGAGGTCTTAATCCACTAATCTCAACAAGATTACAAAAGCTACTTTAACAACTGTTACAGTCTTCTTGAGTACAACCACACTCCGGTTAATCTCAAGGAACACTTTTTCAATATAATTATACAATATGTGTTGTTGTTTTTCTAACAAAAACTGTTTATCACAACTGTGATAAATTACATAGGTTTATAGCTTAGAAAAGTAAAATGAAATTGCTTACATCTTTGAATATGCGTGAGTGATTATCTAGAAAAATCGTTGTTTCATTTTGAGAGCTGACTTTTTTTATATAGGTAGTGGAATGACGTTTGATCATAATGCATGTTTAATGTCATTAACACACTTTCCTTTTGGAGAAGATCCTGTCTGAAAGAAGCCGTTGGAATTAATGCTGTCTTGAATGATCAGTAACGCTTCAGAATCTTATCTCCTTACTTCTGATGACGCTTTAGAATATTGATGACTTGTTTCGATATGTTCTTGTTCAGAGTCAGAGTTCACTTTGATTAAGCGCAGGTTCTAGTCGTCAATCTTCAGCGTATGTTCTGATTGCTTCAGCGTGTAGCACTTATGGCTTATCTTCTGATGCTGATTTGATCAGAACTTCTGCATACATAAAACAAAATTTTTAAGGTGCATATTTGTTCTTTGTATTTATTTATTCTTTATAGTTGTTATCATCAAAACTCTAAACAAGGGTGTAGAATCAAACTATGTTCTAACAATCTCCCCCTTTTTAGTTTAACCGCGTCTTTCATCATAGTTTGTACCTGTTCAAGCTTTTCAGAAGATAGATGTTAAATAGTCCAGAATGTTTGAGACTTCTATCTCAGTATACCGTTATTGAAAATATCTTACTTTCTCCCCCTTTTTGTTAGCTATCAAAAAGGCAATATAATCAGATCCAAAATAGTTGATTTATATTAAAAACAAGAAGCAATGATAAGTAGTCCAGAACAGAAGTGGTAAAAAAAACATTACAAATAAACAGATTTAAAACAGAAAAGAATTTAAGAGTGAGGAGGAAGGCGTATGAACAAAGCTTTCAGCAAGCCCTTGATCTGGGTATTAGATTCTTCTTCTTTGCCCAAGATACTCTTGATTTCTTTATTTGTGTCCTCCTGCTTATCCAACCTTTCCTGGATAATAACATTTGCTCTTTTCAACTCTTCCAGAGTTTGCATGACTGAGGAAGATGCTGGAGATTCTTCAGTAGTTGGACGCTTCTCAGAGCATTCTGCAGCTTGATCGCAGTGAAACATTTCCTCTACTGTGATCATCTCTTCTGGAGCAGCAGTCAGGGAGAGACCTTCTGATTCTGGTTGAACTTCATCTGAGGGATGATGTTCTGACCAGGGAGAATTATCCAGAGGGAGAATATCCTTTTTGAGCAGATGGCTCAGAACTTGGTCTTCAAAAACCTTTAGCTTAGCACTGAAATTCCGTTGAACATGTTCATAGCTCTGTTCTTTTAGCTTTAGTGTTTCAGAACTTAGCCAGTTTCTGAATCTTGTCCATAGATAATCAGAGGCAGCATGATTAGTAATCTCTAGACTAGCATGCCTCAAGGAATTTATCCATTCATGTACCCCTGTTTCAAAAATCAACAAATTCGTACCAACATATGGTGTGGTTTCAGTTGGTTTTGGTTTGGGAATGGCAGTTTTGTGAGAGATAGCAGCTAATCTTTCCAACGCAATTGGATCAATGACAAGTCTTACGTTGTCTGTTGGATTACTATTGGGTGAAGGAGTGGGAGAGTCAGGTATGATGATTGGACTGGTAGGGGAGTTTGGTTGTGTGGATTCCAGAGAAGAAGGAATTTCTAGAATGTCGTGCATGGTGAGAGGCATGCGAATGGCAAGTGGTTCAGTGATTCCAGGTATTGGAATTATATTAGAATATGAATGAGATTCTTCAGATTATTTTGTTGAAACGGGGTGATGTTCTGGTTTGTGGATAGCACAGGGTTGATTCTCAGAAGGTTGAGCTTCTGGTTGTTGTTGTTGTTGTGGAGAGAGAGGTTGTGGAATATCTGATGTAGTTTCAGAGTTTGTATTATCAGGGAGTTAAGAATTTGGATTTTGTGGTGTCGGAGCTGAAAAGTCTTGGTCAAATGAATCAATATCAGACAGAACTTTGGCAAGTTCTGGTTGAGTTTGTTCAGGGTTTGGATTATGAGAAAGGGAGGGAGTTTCATTCAGACCTAGAGTTTCTGATGGATCAAACCCTATGTCAAAATCTTCAAAATTTATGGGGTTGGATGTTCTAGTTGAGTAGTTCTGGTTGAGTAGTTATGGTTTCAGATGTTGATAAAATAATTGATTCTAAAACAAGAACAGAGGGAGGATTACCTTTCTTTTTGGCAGCTTTTGGAGTCCTCTGGGATGATCCTTCTGCTGCAACTTTCCTTTTCTTGGTCTTCTTCTGAACAACTTCTAGAGCAACCTGATGCAAGTCCTGGATATTTATTTCTGGTGCAGTGCCATATGCCTTACACGCATCCATATATCTGACAATTATCTCAGGCTTGGAGTCAATCTCAGAGAAAATAGGAAAATCATCCAGAGGAATTCTTCTTGAAGTGATGGTTTCAAAAGAAGTAACGTTGGGTTCCTTCTTGATATTCTCAATGATTTTCATCTTCTTCAGATTTTTTGCATTCAGAGGCTTCCCAGCAGTTGCTTCCAGTGAGCTGATTTCCTGAGCTTCAGTCAAATGCTCTATCAGCCTATTCTCTGTCAGAATATCTGATATGAGTCTTCCTAGGGGTATCCAGTCCCTTTTGGTATGTTCATCTTCTCTTGTTTCCTTTACACTGGTTCTCAGATGATTAAACAGCAAGTGTGAGAGGTTTACCTTAGTCTTCTTGGCAATGAAATAGATCAGAAACTGCTGATCAATGTTTATGTAATCAGGAGAGCTAGTTGGCTTCCTATGGTTGATACAGCCCAGAATTATTTTAGCCCAAATTTTGTGATGATCCTTCAGATCTCTAATTTTGCTGGAGGGAAGACCAAGAGTAAATATTTCCCTTGCAATAGAAGCTACATCAGAGCATCTTTCAGCCATGTCAACACATCTGACACCTCCACCATTGTGACCAATAAGTCTTGAAATTAGGTCTTCTGTAATGACAATTTTCTTCCCCATGACATAAGAGGAAACTTTATGGTTCGAGGAAGAAGCATGTATCCAGAATTCTTTGACAAGAATAGGGAATGTTGGCCCTAGAAGACGGTCAAAGTATTTGTTCCAACCTTGAGCATTGACGTCTTCATACAGATTAAATCCATTTTCTTGTAAGCTTTCAAAGTCAATAATCAGTTCTGAAAGAACTTCAAGATTATCAATGGGAGTGAGTAGCATTTTTTAAGGTTCTTCGTACTGTTCCATAGAAGCAGATTCCTGAGTACTGGTGTTTTGGACGCTTGAAGAAGCCATTGTTCACACAAGTTTTGAGAAAGATGAAAGGGTTTTTGAAAGTACGAAAACGATAGAGAGTATTTGAGAGAGTAAAAGTGAAGGAATGTAAAGAGTGAAATTTGAGTTTAAATAGTTTTTCTTGAAAGCATAAACAGTAAGAAAGAGAAATAATTAATCATGATTATAAGCATTAATGACAGCTGAAATTGGGGGATTCAGAAAGATACTGGAACAGTTACCCATGACGTGTGTCTCAATGCACCCAATCAACGCTTTTGACCTTTTAGAAAAGTGAATGCGTGTTCAGCCTCAAAAGGTAGCTGATGAATGGATGACAACTGTTTGCTTATATGAACATCACACGTCTATCCTTGAAATGAAACGTTCAGATCTTTATGGATAGATTCTGATGCAATCTGTACTTCTAAAACTCTGAAGGCAGGTTGATCAGTAGTTCACAGAAAAACAACAAAGTTCTGAAGGTTAAGATATGTAAATAAAACAATTTATTCTGGACATAGCTTCATGCTGAGATGTTTCAGAATGAAGTTAAACCTATCTTCAGAAAGAGGTTTTGTAAAGACATCAGCCCATTGATGATCTGTGTTAATGAATTTTAAGTTAAGAATTCCTTTCTCAATATAGTCCCTAATAAAATGATGTTTTATTTCTATATGCTTAGCCCTAGAATGCAAAATAGGATTTTTACTGAGATAAATAGCAGAAGTATTGTCACAGAGGATAGGAATGTTACTCTCAAATATATTGAAGTCTTCAAGTTGACTTTTCATCTAGAGCATATGCGTACTACATCCAGCAGCTACTATGTATTCAGCTGCTGCTGTTGATAGTGCTATTGTGGACTGTCTCTTGCTGGACCATGAGATTAGATTTTCTCCCAGAAACTGGCAGCTTCCAGAAGTGCTTTTATGTTCTACTCTGTCTCCAGCAAATTCAGCATCACAATATCCTACTAAGCTGTAATCATTTAATTTTCTATAAAACAAACCCAGATTAGCAGTACCTTTCAGATACTTGAAAATTCACTTAACTGCTGTTAAGTGAGATTCTCTAGGATCAGATTGGAATCTAGCACAAATGCAAACACTGAATAAAATGTCAGGCCTTGAAGCCGTCAGATAGAGAAGAGAACCAATCATACCTCTGTAGACCTTTTGTTCTACCTTTTTACTTATCTTTTCCTTTTCCAGAATGCACGTGGGATGCATTGGAATCTTTGAGGGTTTACATTCTGAGAGATTAAATTTCTTCAGAAGTTCTTTGACATATTTGCTCTGGTGAATGTAAGTTCCTTCTGGAGTTTGGTTTATCTGAATGCCCAGAAAGAATTTGAGTTCCCCCATTAGGCTCATCTCAAACTCTGCCTGCATATATTTAGCAAATTCTCTTCCCATAGAGGGTTTAGTAGATCTAAATATAATGTCATCAACATAAATCTGACATACTAACATGTCATTCTTAACTTTTTTACAGAATAAGGTTGTGTCTACTTTCCCTCTGGTGAATTCCTTTTCTAACAGAAAGTTACTTAGTCTTTCCCTCTGGTGAATTCCTTTTCCAACGGCGTGTGAGGTGGTAATTCCTTCTTCAGATGTTCCCCTCTCCAACGGCGAGTGAGGTGATATTTCCTTCCAGATTATAATTTCCTATAGTTCCCTCTCCAACGGTGAGTGAGGTGACTCCCTTTGAGATTATAATGTCCTTCGGTTCTCTTCCTGACACTACGAAGATGGTAATCCTCACCAAGATTTTCTCAACGAGCGTTGTTGAAGTTTGAAATCATTCAGGACTCTCTTACCATTCATGCTAAGGCAGTAACCATCCCTGGTTCATTCATCAGCGTTTGAAGCTCCAGACCCAGCTCCTGTAACCAGTCAGGACATACCTATATCAAGCATCTAAAATCAGCTCCTGCAACGTGTCAGGTACTCATTTTTCTTTTGCAGGTATGCAGGTTCTCGCTAAGGAATCTCTTACGCGATCAACATCCCGATGGCATCTATAAGCCCATCATCCTATCCAAGCAACATCCAAATGGCATCTATAAGCCCATTCCCTCATCATCATTGCTACTATGTGAGCGCAAATTTCTGGGCACTCTAGTGTCCAATCATCTTCTACCCTCGGATTACGAAAGGCACGTCAGCCAATCTGCATCCTCAGGTCTAAGAAGATTGAACAGGGGCAACTGTTGTACCCCAAAATTTGCCCTCCCATATTCATCAAGATTTGCCAAGTCAAGGTCACAAAATTCCCCCAGGGTTGTGCAGCTCAACTGTCTCCTATACAGTCAAAACTAGGGTTTGAGTTCTGGTCAAGCAAATGAACTTTTCAAAGGCCCAATCAAGTCTCATATGCTTACAAATGTGGTCAAACATCTTCATGTCAAATTTCAAAGCATTCAGCTCAAAATTGCACAGTCAAAACCCTAGATTGCACTACAGTCAACTGTAGGGGCAAAATGGTCATTTGACAGTCAAAAGTTCAAATTTTTGGTCAATATATCATTTTGAAGCCACAAACATCATTTGATCAATGCTTGATCATGATTCTCAAAATTTGGCTCAGAAATCATCAAAGATGCAAAAGTTGCTATATTTGGACAGCTGAAAAAAGTCAACTGAAATTGACCAGGGCATAACTTTCACATGGATTATCAGAAAAATTCCATCCAAAGCTCATTTTGAAGAGAAAGACATTTCCTACAACTCATCTTCATACTTCAAGTCCAAGAAATGCTCTCACAAAAAGTTATCAATTTCAACATTATAGGTCATTTTCAAAAGTCAACAAAAAGTGACTTTAAGTCAAAGGCCATAACTTGAGATTGGTAAATCAAAATGACATGGGACCAAAGGCATTGGTTAAAGGACTCAAATACCTTTCCAAAATGTCCAAGAACATGTGAAAAGCTTAAAAATTGACCAAGTTATGCCTTGTGGAAGTTGGGAAATTTTTAGGAATTTTGAAAAGTCAACATTGATGCAAAAGGCCTAAAAATGCAAATGGGCCCATTTTTCTCCCAAATTTCTTCATGCCAAGCCTATGCACGACCACTAGGCCCAAAGGGAGGTATTTTCATATTTTTTAATTATTTATTTGAATTTATATTAATTTATATTCATTTAAATCATTTTAATACATGAAAAATATAAACCTAACCTAAAAAATCTTTTTTATGCACATTCTAATCTCAATATTTCGTGCTTGATTGATTATGGCAAGTTTTGATAAGATTTGAGCTGATTGAACACAAAAACCATGAGAAAAAGATTAGAAAAGATCCTTAACAAATCAAAGATTGAAAACAATTATTGCTTTGGATTTTATTCAATCTTTTTAACCTAATTGCTTCCATACAAGTATGAGATCACAACCCTAAGCCAAGGAGACTGCAAGCTGCGCATAAACAAGCATTTGCAAATTGAAAATTTCTCAAAAAACTCAAATACTGAAATCAAGGTTTTAGGTCGATTCAAGCTTCAATCTTCATCCCATTAGCATTCTGAGACATCATTGAACGTTTCTCCATCATTAACATCAACAAAAACGTCCTGAATTGGTACCAAGAACTCAGACTGAACCTTGAAGTTTTTGAAATCGCATTGCATGATTCAAGCATATTTGTGCATTTTTATTTGTGTATTCACATTCATAATGATGTTTCTAAACTAACTGATACGTTTGATTGTGTTTTTGAGCCACATATGCGTTTTCGCCATTGTCACATATTAGGGTTGCAGGTTTCTGAAATTGGGTATTTTGTATAGAGGAAAAATCAGGACCTACAAATGCCATGGTTGGATTCAGCACCTTAAGACGAAGATGTCTGAACCCTCGCGATGAATTTATGGTCCATAGGATGCTAATCGCTATTTCCTTGTAGGTTGCTTAAGGCCACGCATCCAAAACCGTGGCTAAAGGGTTTTGTTTCAGAAACAATGGGGAAGATGACGCGCTGGCAACCACTGAGTGGTTCATTCAAAACCAGCGCGCGCTTTTAGGGACCACTGACCAATTTTGCTTTTTGTTATTTAATTGATATTATATGTTAACTAAAAGCGTTTGGTTCAGTTGGTAACACGTGACATGAATGACCCTCAAGACCTGGGTTCAAGTCCCAGGTCTGGCAAATTTCAATAATATTTTTCCATGCAGGCTCCTATGCAACGCTGGCACTAAGGACCATCATACTCCATCAGTATCCCATTAGCCACGCGTCCATAATAATCAGATCCATGGCTAAGATTCAAAGGGCATCATACATCAGGTCAACTGCATCATACACAATCCAAAAAGTCAGCAAATGTCAAAGCTTAGTGGGCCTGAAATGCTAAGGCCTGACCTCACAGATTGGGGCTACACCCCACCCTGGTTTGCCTTATATTTTTTTATTTTTATTTCTGTTCTTTCTTTAATTTTTCTTTTAATTTCTTTTATTTTGGCTATTTATTTAATTAATTATTTTTAACAAAATACAAAAACATTCAAAAATCAGAAAAAAGTCAAAAAACTAATAAAACATTTATATTCTAATTATTTTCATAAATAAATTAGAATATAAATTAGTTAGTTTAATTAGGTTTTAATTTTAATTCCTTTTTAATAAAAATCAAAAATGTAGAATTTAGGTTTTAATGGTTAATTCTTTTTATTTCCCTTTTATCATAATACTATTATTTTATTTTCATAAGTTAAAAACTGTACATAAATTAATTTAGAGTTTAATTTAGGTTTAATTTATATCTTTCATAATAAATAAAAAATACTAGAATTAGGGTTTGTCTTTTAATTTAATTTCAATTAATTTCTTTTCCTTATTAAATCTAAAAAATACAAAAATATCAAAAAAACATTTAATCATTTAATTTTTAATTCTCATTAATTTTAATTGTTTGCAAAAGGGTCAAACGCCCTAGTTTTGTTTTGATTATTTTCTTTTGCGCATTTACTTTATTGCTTAATATAATTCTGTAATTGTCCCAAAGCATTGTAATTTAAGCTTTTCGCACTTTATTTCTTCGCATTATTTATTTTCCGCTAAATCGGGTCCGGTTTAATTTTGGCGATGTGGACCCGCGCCATTTGTAATAGTCTTAGATTTATTTTTCGCAAACTTTTTAACTATTAAATATGCATGCAAGAATGAATGTCTTAATTAAAATCAAGCGTAGAACACGAAAAACATGACAAGACAAATAACTGAAACATGACACACAATTCGCACACACCACCCCTCGGGTACGCCTCACTGTTGCCTTTCGAAAGGTGGTCGTCGAGTAGAAAACGTCTTAGTAAGTCCTCATGATCCGGGAACCTGGCATGAGGGTAGCTTCTAAGGTGTCTTCCCATTGCTCTGGTGATCACCACGTCCCTAAAATCGAATTGACCCGAACACCTCCAACGGTGGTGCTACCTACCTCTCAATGGTGGGATGGCACTACTTTTAAAGGACATTTACACAGACTAATTCCTTAGGGTAGGTAGGTTCTCAAGGATACTTGCTCTAATTTCAAACAAAACAAAATCTTTTCACACTGACACATTTTCAAAAGCTTTCAAAGCAAACTTTTCAAACACTCTGACGTACGAGTCGATCTGAAATTTTTCAAAGAAACTTTTTTTAAACCCACATTGAAAAGCAAACAAACAATTTGAAAACACATTGAGCAAGTATCTAAGAGCCCATGGATAACCATGGATAGAAAGGGTGCTAACACCTTCCCTTTCTATAACCTACCTCCCGAACCGAGAGCAATCTCTTTAAGGAATTTTTCTGTGCTTTTGTCCTTTCCATTTGGAGAAAATAAAAGACGGTGGCGACTCTTGCTTCCGCGACATTTCGCGAACCAGCGTTAAACAGTCAGTTCCAGATCCACCGATCACAGAACTGGCGACTCTGCTGGGGATATACTTATAAAGTGAGGTGTACCTTAGGGTTAGTTCATAACTGTGTTTTCAATTGTTTTCTTTGCTTGCTTTATTATTGTGGGACTGTCCTGGGAGTTCTATAGATCCTAACCCGGATCTGGGGGATACCTTTCTTAGAAAGCAGCAACAAGGCTGTGAGGGAACTGTGCGGGGTATACCGACATGGTTGAAACAGTCTGCTACGTTGATGTGGCACTTTGGTGTGTACCGGTAACCCTTGAGTTCAGTCAAGGAGAGTACGGGGCCTCCGCGTGGTGTCGTGAAGCATCAACAGACCTTAGGAACCTTAATTGAACTATCTTGGCCTCTTTAGGGTAGTGAGATAACTGACTTTGGTGCAGTCCGAGGTTGGTTGATACTCGATACTACACTCAATTGAGGGTTGCTTTCCTGGAATATTTCGGTCGCCAGTTCAGTGGCTAAATCGAAACGATGAACAATGAAAGCAATCCCGTGATATTGGGAACCTTAGAACCCGGTTACTTTGATTAGGACAGGTTGAACCCACCAACTTCAAGAGGGTAATACCCAAACCCCATGCCGGCCTAAACTCTAAGGGCTCTTTTGTGTGACTTGCGTGCCTTCGTACTTGACTACTTGCATGCTTGTTATCTGACCCTTGATGTCTTGCAGGTTTTGTTCATAGTCCTTAATTGGGACTTATAATAGGGTGCACTAACCACTTGCAGGTTCTGTTTATAGTCCTTAAATTGGGACTCATAACAGGGTACTAAGTTCCTTGCAGGTCCTGTTTATAGTCCTTAACTGGGACTCATAACAGGGTTTACTAGATCTTTTGCAGGTTTTGTTTATAGTCCTTAATTGGGACTCATAACAAAGTATACTGAATTTCTTGCAGGGTTTG
Organism: Vicia faba; assembly: GCA_948472305.1. Lineage (NCBI taxonomy): Eukaryota > Viridiplantae > Streptophyta > Magnoliopsida > Fabales > Fabaceae > Vicia > Vicia faba. Next base: position 1,100,703,932 of record OX451735.1, read on the forward strand.
CCTATAGTCCTTAATTGGGACTCATAACATATGGTTTACCTACATCACCCCATGCATAGCATGACATCATATCATTGCATACCATTGCATACATCCTAACCCATTTCAAGGATCTCAAGGGCTTGTGATGCAGGTCATGATGAACAACTATCCCAGCAAGGGGCAAAGAGGATTTATTTTCCTCTAGCCAAGGTTGTCAGGGGCTATGACCCACTGGATATGGTGAGCCTTTGACCCTTGATGAAGGGCTCTCAACAATATAAAGTTCCTTCAATCAGGCTACCAAACTCAAATGCTAACAATTTTCTTGTTTACCCCACGAGGTCCTTGAAAACATTGCATGCATGTCATACATCTCATTGCATTGCAGGTAGCCCTTTGACAGGTTGCTTACCCTTCTTCGCTGTTTATTTCAGCCATGGCTTCCCAACAAGATAACCAGGACCTGCACACTCAAGTGACTCAGTTCAAAGAGATCTTCCTGAGTCTATCCAAGGGACAGGAAGAGTTGAGGACGCTCCTCATGGGGAATCTGATCAGAAAGAGTCCTGAAGATGACAAGGACGAACAGCTGAAACGTCTACAAGCTGAGGTAGACACATTGAAAACCTAGATGCTGGGGCAAAGGGCCCTCATTCAAGGTTTAGCTCAGGAGCAAGGAGAGCTGAGGGCCATGATCAGTCAGCTTCATCAAGACATGAAGCAACCAGCCCAAGTCAGGGACCAAGTCTTTGATCAGCCACCAAGAGGACCAAAGTCTGGTATGGTGAAGAATGAACCTCTCCAAATTGCTACTACTTCACAAGCCCAGTATCAACGGGGTAATCGACGCAAGCGATACACGCCTGGAAGACATTTCACTGAGACTGGCATACCACCATCTCTAATGCTGGAACACTTGTTGGAGGTCAATCTGATTACTTTAAAGGGTCCTCCCCAGAATCCTGACATCTCTGCTCCTACTTATAACCCTGATAAAAGATGTGCCTACCATTCCGACAGTCCTGGGCATGACACCAATGACTGTTGGAGCTTGAAGAACAAGATCCAGGACTTGATCGACGGAAGGATGCTGGAGTTCATGCCGGGTGGCCAAATGAAATGCTTCTGCTGAGAATCTCCCATCTGAAGTGACTAATTCAAACTAGAAAACTTTTGTTCATTCGAATGTTCAAGTTGCATTTTTTCTTTGATTGTTTAAACATTTATTCATGTCAAACGTCGTTATTTCATTAATGCATCGCTTATGTCTGTTTTGAATCAATATATTCGCATTCACTATATGCAAACTGTTTTCATATTTTTTCTGATGTCAACTCTCAATTAATAATTCTAAGCCTCTTGAGGGAGGATGACGAAAACGATACCACGATCTTTACAGTATGCTTTTGAACAAACCCCGCTGATGAGGTACAGGCATTGTTTCAATCCCTAAACACTAGAGTTATAAGGATGATAATCCCTCGTCAACCCATCAGAGCCAAAGAAGTAGGAGTTTTTATTTTCGAAAATCAAAACCCTTAATCATAACCTGGGGCAGGGTAGTCTCTCAGTTGGTCCAAGTGCATGACGAATGGCACCGAAGAGATCTTTACAAAACGAACAAAGACAGTGATGGTTCAACACAATCAAAAGGACAGGCAGTCATCATCAAAATTCATAAATGAAAAGCCCAAAAAGTCTAAACCTACAAAGGGGACTTACGAAACTGGGGCATCCCGCTGACTGTAATTCCAAAAAAAAAAGGAAACAGTTCAGGCAAAAAAATAAAGGGATAACAAAAATCAGACAAGAAAGAGGTCTTACCAACCCTCAACAAGAAAGGAATGACTGCCTATTCAAAATAAGTTATCGACATCCGAATCATCACCGGAAAATCAAAGCAAAGACTCAAGCAAGGTCTAACGCACGATCAACTGAGTTTAGGTTTGGAGAACATCACGAAGAGCGGGTGGGTACAAATACTTTGAGCCTTTATCCTTTGTTTCTTAAACCGTGAACCAAGCCACGTTATAACCCTCGAAAGTCCTAGCTGAAGCATGGGTTAGTTCGAAAGCATACTGTTACGAAAGGTATCCTGACTCCTGAAGGCCCACGGTAAATATGGAGTTGACATCACGTTTTACAAACATTTACTTGTTTTATGAAAAAAAGAATGCATTTTCAAAATCTTCAAGACAGATATAGGCGTTGCATCTTTAACATAACTTTGTTTGCATATGACTTTTTGTTTGAACAGCAGGGAAATTCGCACGAGAAATACCTAGTGAACAAAAGCACTTCCAATCAGGGGGCACGGCACGACTATTGTCCATCATCTGGGGCAGTCCAATCAAGATTCGGAGAATCTCTCAAAAGGCCAAAAAGCCTGGGGCAAATCTCTGCCTGAGTCACTTGGGGCACTCCAGCAACGAATCTTGCCCGATCAGACATCTTCTGGTAATATGGCAACACAAGCAGCCAGGGGCACCTCCCTGTATTCTAAGAGCGTGGACATAGTCGGAAAAATACTACGCACAATCAAAGACCCGCTAGGTTGACACACCTAGGCAAAAATAAGGGCTTCCCGGCGAACCAAAGGGGTTCGGGCAAAATGAGGGATGAAATGAAAAAAAGCTGTACACCCGGCAAGTCGAAAACCTGAAAAGGCGACTTGGGCAAAAATGGGTATCCCGGTGGACTGAAAACCCGAAAGGGCGGTCCAGGCAAAAGTTAGGGATTAAAGCGTACGATTATGTCCTGTCATCTTGTCACCTGCCTACCAGAAGAAGGTTTGACCCTCAACAATTATCAGCATCCCACATGGGCCTCCCCCATGGAAACAGGGGCAATAAAAGAGTTGTCTGAGCAGTCTAATTGTTCTATCCTCCAAGGTACCAAGGTAGGTTCAGCCAAAGAGCATGACCGAGTATCTTAATTCCCCAGAGAGTAGTTCAGTAAAACAATACATGTCTCTCCAAGCAAAATTACAATTATCAAGGAAATTGAGTATCCCCCCGTAGATCTCAATACTTCCCCAGCAGCATATGTTCTTAACAAGCATCCCCGGCAGTCTAGGTCTAAAGATTGTTCCCCGGCGGTATATCAACATTCTAAGGGATCATCCCCCAGCATATCAAAACTCCCCATGAGAATCCAATCCATTTCCCCAGGAAAGTTGAAATTCATATCTCCCCAAACAGCAAGCTTATCCCCAGTAGATTCTGGAAGCTTATCCCTCACAGAGCACGAACGCGTCGTCCCGACTTGATTTAAAGAGTTATTTCCGTAACAGGATATAACTGGGTTATCCTCAGCCAAAAGCCACGGAAAGAGCGTCCTCGGCAAAGTATCTTCCTACCCCCAGCGAAGTCTATCAACACTTCCGACGACAAGGATATCCCTAGCGGAGTTATCTTCATCAACTCAGCAAAGCATCGCTATCCCCACAGAGTAGCACTCCCCGGCATGATTGCTAGAGTATCTTTTTCTCCCGCAGAATTATCCCATTTGCCAAGTTTATTCCTCAACGGAGTTATCTTCTCCTACCGGTATTCTTGCAACGATCATCCACAGCGGAAGCAAAATCTCTTCCTCAACATCAGCCCAGGATATGACTTCCCGGCACCCGTCAAGGATTTATTTTCCTAGACGAAAACATACATAAAACTTCACATACATCATCATAGCATGCATAACGCACTGCATCATATCATACGAATCTCATTTATGTTGAGAACATCATTGCTTGATCCATATCATGCATTACATATAACTGACCTTTACCTTTCAGGAAAGATGCAGTTGAAATTCTCAAACATATTTCAAGGACCTCTCTAGTCCAGTTAAATCGACTCCAAACAGATTTTTCTGATAAAGACTCAGTAGAAGCTCTCTTATGGTCCCCTCTCCAACGACGTGTGAGGTGGTAATTCCTTCTTCAGATGTTCCCCTCTCCGGCATGAGCGTGAGGTGATATTCTCTTATGGTCCCCCCTCCAACGGCGTGTGAGGTGGTAATTCCTTCTTCAGATGTTCCCCTCTCCGGCATGAGCGTGAGGTGATATTCTCTTATGGTCCCCTCTCCAACGGCGTGTGAGGTGGTAATTCCTTCTTCAGATGTTCCCCTCTCCGGCATGAGCGTGAGGTGATATTCTCTTATGGTCCCCTCTCCAACGGCGTGTGAGGTGGTAATTCCTTCTTCAGATGTTCCCCTCTCCGGCATGAGCGTGAGGTGATATTCTCTTATGGTCCCCTCTCCAACGGCGTGTGAGGTGGTAATTCCTTCTTCAGATGTTCCCCTCTCCGGCATGAGCGTGAGGTGATATTCTCTTATGGTCCCCTCTCCAACGGCGTGTGAGGTGGTAATTCCTTCTTCAGATGTTCCCCTCTCCGGCATGAGCGTGAGGTGATATTCTCTTATGGTCCCCTCTCCAACGGCGTGTGAGGTGGTAATTCCTTCTTCAGATGTTCCCCTCTCCGGCATGAGCGTGAGGTGATATTCTCTTATGGTCCCCTCTCCAACGGCGTGTGAGGTGGTAATTCCTTCTTCAGATGTTCCCCTCTCCAACGGCGAGTGAGGTGATATTTCCTTCCAGATTATAATTTCCTATAGTTCCCTCTCCAACGGTGAGTGAGGTGACTCCCTTTGAGATTATAATGTCCTTCGGTTCTCTTCCTGACACTACGAAGATGGTAATCCTCACCAAGATTTTCTCAACGAGCGTTGTTGAAGTTTGAAATCATTCAGGACTCTCTTACCATTCATGCTAAGGCAGTAACCATCCCTGGTTCATTCATCAGCGTTTGAAGCTCCAGACCCAGCTCCTGTAACCAGTCAGGACATACCTATATCAAGCATCTAAAATCAGCTCCTGCAACGTGTCAGGTACTCATTTTTCTTTTGCAGGTATGCAGGTTCTCGCTAAGGAATCTCTTACGCGATCAACATCCCGATGGCATCTATAAGCCCATCATCCTATCCAAGCAACATCCAAATGGCATCTATAAGCCCATTCCCTCATCATCATTGCTACTATGTGAGCGCAAATTTCTGGGCACTCTAGTGTCCAATCATCTTCTACCCTCGGATTACGAAAGGCACGTCAGCCAATCTGCATCCTCAGGTCTAAGAAGATTGAACAGGGGCAACTGTTGTACCCCAAAATTTGCCCTCCCATATTCATCAAGATTTGCCAAGTCAAGGTCACAAAATTCCCCCAGGGTTGTGCAGCTCAACTGTCTCCTATACAGTCAAAACTAGGGTTTGAGTTCTGGTCAAGCAAATGAACTTTTCAAAGGCCCAATCAAGTCTCATATGCTTACAAATGTGGTCAAACATCTTCATGTCAAATTTCAAAGCATTCAGCTCAAAATTGCACAGTCAAAACCCTAGATTGCACTACAGTCAACTGTAGGGGCAAAATGGTCATTTGACAGTCAAAAGTTCAAATTTTTGGTCAATATATCATTTTGAAGCCACAAACATCATTTGATCAATGCTTGATCATGATTCTCAAAATTTGGCTCAGAAATCATCAAAGATGCAAAAGTTGCTATATTTGGACAGCTGAAAAAAGTCAACTGAAATTGACCAGGGCATAACTTTCACATGGATTATCAGAAAAATTCCATCCAAAGCTCATTTTGAAGAGAAAGACATTTCCTACAACTCATCTTCATACTTCAAGTCCAAGAAATGCTCTCACAAAAAGTTATCAATTTCAACATTATAGGTCATTTTCAAAAGTCAACAAAAAGTGACTTTAAGTCAAAGGCCATAACTTGAGATTGGTAAATCAAAATGACATGGGACCAAAGGCATTGGTTAAAGGACTCAAAGACCTTTCCAAAATGTCCAAGAACATGTGAAAAGCTTAAATATTGACCAAGTTATGCCTTGTGGAAGTTGGGAAATTTTTAGGAATTTTGAAAAGTCAACATTGATGCAAAAGGCCTAAAAATGCAAATGGGCCCATTTTTCTCCCAAATTTCTTCATGCCAAGCCTATGCACGACCACTAGGCCCAAAGGGAGGTATTTTCATATTTTTTAATTATTTATTTGAATTTATATTAATTTATATTCATTTAAATCATTTTAATACATGAAAAATATAAACCTAACCTAAAAAATCTTTTTTATGCACATTCTAATCTCAATATTTCGTGCTTGATTGATTATGGCAAGTTTTGATAAGATTTGAGCTGATTGAACACAAAAACCATGAGAAAAAGATTAGAAAAGATCCTTAACAAATCAAAGATTGAAAACAATTATTGCTTTGGATTTTATTCAATCTTTTTAACCTAATTGCTTCCATACAAGTATGAGATCACGACCCTAAGCCAAGGAGACTGCAAGCTGCGCATAAACAAGCATTTGCAAATTGAAAATTTCTCAAAAAACTCAAATACTGAAATCAAGGTTTTAGGTCGATTCAAGCTTCAATCTTCATCCCATTAGCATTCTGAGACATCATTGAACGTTTCTCCATCATTAACATCAACAAAAACGTCCTGAATTGGTACCAAGAACTCAGACTGAACCTTGAAGTTTTTGAAATCGCATTGCATGATTCAAGCATATTTGTGCATTTTTATTTGTGTATTCACATTCATAATGATGTTTCTAAACTAACTGATACGTTTGATTGTGTTTTTGAGCCACATATGCGTTTTCGCCATTGTCACATATTAGGGTTGCAGGTTTCTGAAATTGGGTATTTTGTATAGAGGAAAAATCAGGACCTACAAATGCCATGGTTGGATTCAGCACCTTAAGACGAAGATGTCTGAACCCTCGCGATGAATTTATGGTCCATAGGATGCTAATCGCTATTTCCTTGTAGGTTGCTTAAGGCCACGCATCCAAAACCGTGGCTAAAGGGTTTTGTTTCAGAAACAATGGGGAAGATGACGCGCTGGCAACCACTGAGTGGTTCATTCAAAACCAGCGCGCGCTTTTAGGGACCACTGACCAATTTTGCTTTTTGTTATTTAATTGATATTATATGTTAACTAAAAGCGTTTGGTTCAGTTGGTAACACGTGACATGAATGACCCTCAAGACCTGGGTTCAAGTCCCAGGTCTGGCAAATTTCAATAATATTTTTCCATGCAGGCTCCTATGCAACGCTGGCACTAAGGACCATCATACTCCATCAGTATCCCATTAGCCACGCGTCCACAATAATCAGATCCATGGCTAAGATTCAAAGGGAATCATACATCAGGTCAACTGCATCATACACAATCCAAAAAGTCAGCAAATGTCAAAGCTTAGTGGGCCTGAAATGCTAAGGCCTGACCTCACAGATTGGGGCTACACCCCACCCTGGTTTGCCTTATATTTTTTTATTTTTATTTCTGTTCTTTCTTTAATTTTTCTTTTAATTTCTTTTATTTTGGCTATTTATTTAATTAATTATTTTTAACAAAATACGAAAACATTCAAAAATCAGAAAAAAGTCAAAAAACTAATAAAACATTTATATTCTAATTATTTTCATAAATAAATTAGAATATAAATTAGTTAGTTTAATTAGGTTTTAATTTTAATTCCTTTTTAATAAAAATCAAAAATGTAGAATTTAGGTTTTAATGGTTAATTCTTTTTATTTCCCTTTTATCATAATACTATTATTTTATTTTCATAAGTTAAAAACTGTACATAAATTAATTTAGAGTTTAATTTAGGTTTAATTTATATCTTTCATAATAAATAAAAAATACTAGAATTAGGGTTTGTCTTTTAATTTAATTTCAATTAATTTCTTTTCCTTATTAAATCTAAAAAATACAAAAATATCAAAAAAACATTTAATCATTTAATTTTTAATTCTCATTAATTTTAATTGTTTGCAAAAGGGTCCAACGCCCTAGTTTTGTTTTGATTATTTTCTTTTGCGCATTTACTTTATTGCTTAATATAATTCTGTAATTGTCCCAAAGCATTGTAATTTAAGCTTTTCGCACTTTATTTCTTCGCATTATTTATTTTCCGCTAAATCGGGTCCGGTTTAATTTTGGCGATGTGGACCCGCGCCATTTGTAATAGTCTTAGATTTATTTTTCGCAAACTTTTTAACTGTTAAATATGCATGCAAGAATGAATGTCTTAATTAAAATCAAGCGTAGAACACGACAAACATGACAAGACAAATAACTGAAACATGACACACAATTCGCACACACCACCCCTCGGGTACGCCTCACTGTTGCCTTTCGAAAGGTGGTCGTCGAGTAGAAAACGTCTTAGTAAGTCCTCATGATCCGGGAACCTGGCATGAGGGTAGCTTCTAAGGTGTCTTCCCATTGCTCTGGTGATCACCACGTCCCTAAAATCGAATTGACCCGAACACCTCCAACGGTGGTGCTACCTACCTCTCAATGGTGGGATGGCACTACTTTTAAAGGACATTTACACAGACGAATTCCTTAGGGTAGGTAGGTTCTCAAGGATACTTGCTCTAATTTCAAACAAAACAAAATCTTTTCACACTGACACATTTTCAAAAGCTTTCAAAGCAAACTTTTCAAACACTCTGACGTACGAGTCGATCTGAAATTTTTCAAAGAAACTTTTTTTAAACCCACATTGAAAAGCAAACAAACAATTTGAAAACACATTGAGCAAGTATCTAAGAGCCCATGGATAACCATGGATAGAAAGGGTGTTAACACCTTCCCTTTCTATAACCTACCTCCCGAACCGAGAGCAATCTCTTTAAGGAATTTTTCTGTGCTTTTGTCCTTTCCATTTGGAGAAAATAAAAGACGGTGGCGACTCTTGCTTCCGCGACATTTCGCGAACCAGCGTTAAACAGTCAGTTCCAGATCCACCGATCACAGGAACCAAATCCCATACGTCATTTCTAGTGAATTGATTTATTTCCTCTTGCATTTCCAGAATCCAGTCATTGTCCATAAGTGCTTTATCAATTGTTGTTGGTTCAATCAGAGAGACCAGTCCCATGGGGGATTCTTCATAGTTTCTAAATGTTGATCTTGTTCTGATTGAATCTTCCTTCTTTCCCAATATTGTATCTTCTGGGTGATCAATGCTACTTCTGGATAGTCTTTTCTGGAGTTGATCAACAGACGGTGCTGGATTTCTTGCAGTGACTCTTTCTGATGTTGAGGGAGAGTCTCTGTTGAGAACTTCTGATGAATTGTCTTCAGTACCTGTGAGTTCAACTTCCATACCTGCAAGGAGTTCATTCTGCTTTGACTTTTGAGGGTCAAGCTTATCATCAAACCTAACACTGATTGACTCTTCAACAATCTGTGTTTCTGTATTGGATACTCTGTACCCTCTTGAGCGTTCAGAGTATCCTAACATAATACACTTTTGTGATTTAGAGTCAAACTTGTTCAAATAATTTTTTGTATTCAGAATAAAACATGTACATCCAAATGGATGAAAATAAGAAATGTTGGGCTTTCTGTTCTTCCACAATTCATATGGAGTCTTTTCCAGAATAGGTCTTATGGAGATTCTATTCTGAATGTAACACGCTATTTTAATTGCCTCTGCCCAGAAAATCTTAGCAACGTTGGTCTCGTTGATCATGGTTCTGGCCATTTCTTACAATGTTTTGTTCTTTTACAACTCCATTTTACTGGGGAGTTCTAGGACAAGAGAAGTCATGGAAAATGCCTTTTTCATTAAAGAATAATTCAAAAAATTTATTTTCAAATTCTCCACCATGATCACTTCTGACTTTGAAAATTCTAAGATCCTTTTCATTCTGAACTTGGTTGCATAAGGTAACAAACACAGAGTGTGAGTCGTCCTTGTGTCTTAAGAACTTTACCCATGTCCATCTGCTGTAGTCATCTACGATTACTAACCCATACTTCTTACCATTGACTGAAGCCATTTTTACTGGTCCAAATAAGTCAATGTGCAGAAGTTCTAATGGCTTAGAGGTGGAAACAACATTTTTGGATTTGAAAGCAGGTTTTGCAAATTTTCCTTTCTGACATGCTTCACACAGAACATATGAGTTGAACTTCAAATTAGGAAGTCCTCTGACCAGATTGAGTTTGTTGATCTGAGATATTCTTCTCATACTAACATGCCCCAATCTTCTGTGCCAGACCCATTGCTCGTTGTTAATAGGCAGTAGACATTTTACATTCTGACTATTTAGTTCAGAAAGTTTTATTTTATAAATGTTTTTTTCCTCTTTCCATTAAATAGGATAGTCCCATCTTTCTGACTAACAGCTTTGCATGAATTTTGATTGAAGATTATATCATAACCATTATCACTTAATTGACTTATGGATAATGGGATATGCATTAATCCATCAACTAATAAAACATGACTTATAGAGGGAAGATTTCCATTACCTACTGTTCCAGAGCCAATGATCTTTCCTCTCTGATTGCCTCCAAAGCCCACGTGGCCTCCAGGCTTAAGTTCCAGGCTTTGGAACATATGCCTTCTTCCTGTCATGTGTCGTGAGTAGCTAGAGTCCAGGTACCATGATTGATGTCTTAGCCTTGCTGCTAAAGATATCTGCCACATGTATGATTTTATCCTTAGGTACCCACATTTTCTTGGGTCCTGATTTGTTAGTTTTACCAAAATTCTGAATGAATTTTGGTTTGACAGAATAATCACTACTTGTGTATTTTATGTCACGTGTGTGCCCATATATAAAATGTGAATTGAGTGGTGTGCGTTTTATAACTAATTCCATGGCATTTTTTGGTGTAGATACCTTACCTTGATATCCTATCCCTTTTCTGCCATTTCTGTTAACTCCATAGATCATTGAAGCCATCTTGCTTCTGTCTATGTTTTTAGCTAGAAACTTCTGAAAGCTGTGATCATACTCTTTGATGATCTCATCAGCATTGCTGGGAGTTTCAGAGATTGTTTCCTTTTGAGAGTTTTGCAAATCATTTTCTAATTTTAAAATTTTTTCTCTTAATTGAGAATTCTCCAATCTGAGACTCTCAGTCTTTTCAGAGTCAGAGGCAAGATTCCTTTTCAGGTTCCTGAATGTGACTCTGATTTGCCGATACCTTTCCAGAATTTCATTTAGACTTTCTGCAAGTTCAACTTTAGTAAAGTTTATGGTAAAGTCAGGGAATACCTCTTCAGTGTCTGATTCTGAATCTGAACCAGAAGCTTCACTGTCTTCTAATACGTTTTCCATGATAGCTATGTTTGCTCTTTCATCATCTGATTCTGAGTCAGCTTTAGATGTGTTAAAATCATCCCATGTAGCCATGAGGCTTTTCTTCTTTTCCTTGAGAAACTTCTTTTTGGGCTTTTCCTTCTGAAGCTTTGGGCAGTCACTTTTGTAGTGCCCTTGCTCATTACATTCATAGCAGATGATGTCCTTGTTGTTTGGCTTTTTGTATCCTGAAGAACCTTCAGATCTTCTGTGTCCAAAGGAGGACTCAGACTTTCTATATCTGGAGGAGGATTCATTCTGATTATCTGATCTTTTGGGATTTCTGAACTTCCTTTGTCTCTGCTTCCCTAGTTGGTTCACCCTTCTGGAGAGGAGAGATAATTCATCTTCTTATGATGAGGATCCATCAGAAGTTTCTTCCATAGCCTGCAAAACCTTGGAGTCATATTTTCTGTTAGATTTTAAAGCTAATGGCTTACCTTGCTTTTGAGGTTCATCTTCTTCTAGCTCTATCTCGTGACTTATGAGGGAGCTAACAAGTTCCTCCATAGATATTTTGTTGAGATCTTTGGCTAGCTTAAGTACTGTGACCATTGGCCTCCATTGTTTGGGCAAGCTTCTGATGATCTTCTTAACGCGATCAACAGTAGAATACCCTTTGTCAAGAACCTTTAGTCCAACAACAAGAATTTGAAATCTTGAAAACATATTTTCTATTGATTCACTATCTTCCATCTTGAATGCCTCATACTTCTGAATGAGCGCAAGGGCCTTGGTTTCTTTGACTTGAATGTTGCCTTCATGCGTCATTCTCAGAGAGTCAAACATATTCTTGGAAGTTTCTCTGTTTGATATTTTCTCATATTCTAAATATGAGATGGCGCTGAGGAGAATTGTTCGGGCCTTGTGGTGGTTTCTGAATTCACGCTTTTGCTGATCAGACATCATTTTCCTATCTATCTTCTGACCACGTCCATCCACAGGATGCGTGTATCCATCAGTCACCATGTCCCACAGATCAGCATCATAGGCCAGAAAGAAACTCTCAATTCTGTCTTTCCAGTAGTCAAAGTTTTCTCCATCAAAGACTGGAGGTTTACCACTGAATCTGTCCTTGTCTTCATTATTGTCATTGTTGATGTTTTGGCTTGGTCCCACCATAGTGTTTTTCTGATGCTTGGATCTTGTACTGACATGGTTAAGTGTTTAAGCTTAGAACCAGGCGCTCTGATGCCAATTGAAGATGTGAAAAACACAAGAAGGGGGGGTTGAATTGAGAACTTGAATCTTAAAAGCTTAATGACACAGTATTTTTATCCTAGTTCGTTTGATCTCAAACTACTCCAGTCCACCCGTCAAGGTGATTTCGCCTCTCTCCAACGAGGTCTTAATCCACTAATCTCAACAAGATTACAAAAGATACTTTAACAACTGTTAAAGTATTCTTGAGTACAACCACACTCTGTTTAATCTCAAGGAACACTTTTTCAATATAATTATACAATATGTGTTGTTGTTTTTCTAACAAAAACTGTTCATCACAACTGTGATAAATTACACAGGTTTATAGCTTAGAAAAGTAAAATGAAACTTCTTGCAGCTTTGAATATGCGTGAGTGATTATCTAGAAAAATCGTTGTTTCATTTTGAGAGCTGACTTTGTTTATATAGGCAGTGGAATGACGTTTGATCATAATGCATGTTTAATGTCATTAACACACTTTCCTTTTGGAGAAGATCCTGTCTGAAAGAAGTTGTTGGAATTGATACTGTCTTGAATGATCAGTAACGCTTCAGAATCTTATCTCCTTACTTCTGATGACGCTTTAGAATATTGATGACTTGTTTTGATATGTTCTTGTTCAGAGTCAGAGTTCACTTTGATTAAGTGCAGGTTCTGGTCATAAATCTTCAGCGTATGTTCTGATTGCTTCAGCGTGTAGCACTTATGGCTTGTCTTCTGATGTTGATTTGATCAGAACTTCTGCATACATAAAACATAATTTTTAAGGTGCATATTTGTTCTTTGTATTTATTTATTCTTTGTATTTGTTATTATCAAAACTCTAACCAAGGGTTGTAGAATCAAACTATGTTCTAACAGCTTGTTGAGCAAGATGAGAAACTTCGTCAAAATGATGCTTTGCTCAAGCAATGTGATAGAGAAAGGAAGTAGGAATATTTAATAAATGTTACTCTTGCTCCCAATGTATGGAATAAATTTGTTGATTTATTGGTGGCTGAGAATACTGAGATGGAAGATTTCTACGAAGAGAAGATTAAGAAGCTCAAGCTACAAGGAGGATTTGTTTCTCCTTCAGATGAGACTCCTTAGGGCTCAAAAGACCTAGCTGTTTTCCTCTTGTATTTTTAGGATCTTTGAAAGTGTACTTTGAATGTAATCCTTCTATGATTAATGAAAATGAGGTTTTTTTTGGCTATTTTTAAAAGTATTGTTGTGACGTTTGCAATTAATAAGTTCTTTGAAAACCAACAAAAAATAAAACATTTTGTGTCACATATCATGCATCATTCACCATTCAGTCTTTGCATTCTAGAGTCTTACTTGTGCCTTTTACTTCCAATGTAGTCAAATTGCAATCAGGATAATCATTAAAAGAAATGATGGATATAACACTAGAGCAAGATAATTATGAGCTTCGTGAAGAGGTAACTACCCTCCAGTCTAGAATGGATAGATTGGAAGCTATAATGGAGAACTTGGTGACTATTCACAATCAATCACCAACTCCCCCATATCCTCGTTTAACTCAAGCACAATTCCATACCAATATAATCTTTGAAGTTGTTACCACTCCTGTTTCTGTAGCTCTAGTCAGTGTTCCACATCATCATATGCTACATGGATATCCTTGGGGCGTGCCACTCAACTTTATGCATGAGGGATACCAACAAGCTCTTAAAGTTCCTACAACGCAACATGTGATGTTCATTCCTCCTCATGGGACAACAATTCACCCTCCTGTGATGAATATTCCTCAGCTTGCAGCGAGTAATTCGTTGGGCGAAACTTCATTTTGTTGGGCCAATTTAGATATTTTGTTTCAACTTGTGAGTGTTGTATGCATGCTGATGTATGTGGAAAGTGAAAATTCGTCGGGCGAAACTTCTGGGCCTCGGGAGAATTTGTGTGAGTATATTTTGTATATATAGTGTAATATCAGATTTTGTTGAGAGATTTTGGATTTTTAAGGATTCTGGACCTGAAACCATTTTGGGAGTGTGACATCCTTGAAAAACAACAAGAAAATGGTGCATCTTTAAAAATTGGAGTGCGGTTAGCATCATTCGACGGGGAATCATGGTAGATGTTTGTCCTTCTTCACTCTTCACTTTGTATTTAGTTTCCATGTGTAGCTATTCCTTTTCTTGTTGGGATTGGATGTAAGTTTATCGTAATAATATGTATTTTTATTAATCATGGTGTTGTATACAATCTATATATGATTATATATTGATGTTATATTTAATTTCATGTTGAGATTTGACTTGATGTTGAGAAATAAGGTTCAAATCTTGATCTAAGATGAATATCTGTTAGATTCTAAATTATAGACATAGATTTAGGTTTAACATTCACCGGAAGTATCGACTCTTAATATGCCAAATTGTTTGATAGACTGAGATATCGTTTATTAAAAAATACAGTAGAACCCGCAAAACCGGTTAGACATAATCGAGGTTGATAATTAATCTCATCAGATGTTTAGAAATAAATTCTTTTTTGAGTGATACATGATAATATTGATGATTGTGTAAATTATGTACAACTGATTGGTAAATTGCATACTCTATCGGTGGATGAAATCCAAGTCTGACAAGTTCTCATATCTCTAAAAATTCATTTGTCATTCGCTTGTTTTAAATTCTGAAACTTTAAAATTTCAAGCCCTTGCAAACTTAAGCTTAAAAAATAAATTGACTGTTGAACGACATTGATATCACACTAATCTACGTGGAGATGATACAACAAAATACTTACTTCTACTTGTTTCTTTATTATAACAAGAATTGAAACCATCTATCGAGAAACACAGATGATCCACAATCTCAGATTCAAAATTAAGTAATAATTCATTAGAGGGTGGTGGAAGTATGTTGGTTCAAAGAAGGAGAAGATTTGAAGGGGTGAAGTAAGGATTGGGATCTCTATCTTGAAAAACAATGATTCTCTGAATTTCTTCTTCATAATCATGAGAAAAATCAAGTTAAACAAGGTTGGTTTGAGAATATATAGCTTTCATGGAGTTGAGAAACTCAGTTTCTGTATAATAATCTTCTGATGCAATCACAAAAACATTTAGGTTACATGAGAGATGGATGGTTGAGAATACTAGAGATGGGAGTTTTTATGGTTAAGTTGATAGGATATTTTGGTATATATAATTTGTGTTAAAAGGTGTTTAGGAGGCTGAGGAGGAGTTTCATAAACAATTTTTTCAGAAATGGTGGATTTAATGAAATTTGGTTTAGGTAGAATGGTGGAGAAGGAGTTTGGGTTGGGCAGAACATCTGAAGAAGATAGAAGAGGAGGGAAGTTAATTATTATTTTCATTATGAATAAAATACTTAGAAGGAAAGTTCTTACTGAGATCAGACTTATGTTTCTTGTAAGTTCAGAGTGTGTCTAAGAGGGGGGGTGAATTAAGTGTAATAAATTTTTTCTGGTTTTTAGAGATATGTTTCTTTCTTTTCTGGTTATGATTCGTGATGAAAGAGGTAAATGCGGAAAAGTAAAGAACACCGGAAATTTACCCTAGTCCCTCTCACAATTCGAGAGTACTTCTATCCCCTTTACCACATGTTAGATATTTTATTATTGTTAGATCTTATGGCCAAGACTCTCCTAGTCTTCCTATCTAACAAAGTCACCAAGAACAATCCTCTTGTGATCAACCAAGTTGAAATGAGAACAATCTTCTTCAATCCAAAAATCCTGGACAACAAGGTATACAAACCAAACAAGTAGAAAAAGAAAACAATCCTTTATTTTCCACTGTCTTGTTTCCAACAATCCTAGATAACAAGAAAACACACCTAATATCAAATAACCTTTGATACTTAGGACTTTTTCACAATAAATGATGAATAAAGATGTAGAGTAATTATTACTTTTATAATCTTAAGTGATGTATAAATGTAAGTAATATTTCCTCCTAATAACAATAATTTACCAACACTAAAGTGTTAGAATGCTCAAGAATTTTCTAGTTTAAAGGATATGAAAGTATGCAAAACAATTCTTGAATAAAAGTTGAATACTTGGAATGTCAATTTTGAAAGTCTAAGTGTTTGATTGGAAGTGGTAATTTGTAATTTGGAAATTCTTGGTTTTTATATAAGTAATATATCTTTTAGAATCATGGTGATGTTCAGAAAATTACCATGAACAAATGCAAAGGTTAAATGAAAAGCTTTCATGAAGAGAGGCAGGAAAGGTGTCTAAAAAAGGCTACTATTTTTCAATTTTGTTCAGGTGCAAATTGATTGTTGTTACGTGCAAATCAATTTTCATAGTGTAACGTTACAAATTGTTGAAAAGATTCAGTAAGGAATCCATTTGAATCATGTGCAAATAGATTTGCATAGTTCAAAAAATGAATTTTTTTCAAAGACGTTCAGGTGCAAATCGATTGTTGTTAGGTGCAAATTGATTTTCACTGATGGAAAATTTGAAATTTTTCCTAAGTGTTTATGCAATGAAATTGGATAAGTTATGTAAGGATGTTTGGTCGCTTGAGCATCTAGGACTTTAGTGAAGGAATTATTTTCATTATACCTTCTTAAGGTTTAACTCCTTTTATTATAAATAATTATGATTCTATATCTTGAGATTCGTCTTTTCCTTCTTTGATACTAAAAGCTTTGTCTTCATTAATACATATTCAACATAGGTAAGCTTTAATTCACACTTCATATGTTTCTCGACACACCCATAAGAACTATCTTTAGACAATTTCTTGAAAACCTTCCTTTTCCATTTAGAAAAAGATGTTGAATGTTGCACATAGTTCTTCTTAGGAAAGAGAGGATCAGAATCTTGTGGACAAGGTTCAGGAAATCATACAAGATTATATGCAGGAAAATCTAACACAATGGTTTTTCAGTTTGAGATAGAATTTTCATCCATATAATGTGGAAGAACAATATCTTCAGAAGTGATTTCCATATCCATTAGATTTTATCCATTCAAAAGACTGACAAGCATAATTTCCAACTTGAGTTAAATTTAGTGCCTCTACCAGCTGACTTTCTATTAGAACATTCATGATAATTTTTTCCATAAGAATCCAGGGTCTTATTCTGGGGTTACCATATCTGGTCATTATGATGAGTTATGCTAGGTATTTGAATAATATTGATGGCAGGTTGAGCTTCTCTCTAGTGCCATCATGTTTTATCAACTTGGAAATGTCTTCCATAACAATACAAATGCTTTGCCCCCTGAATTTTGAGAAAATCATCCCATTAAAGGATACAAAGCATGTACCCAAAAATACTTGATTAGTTCAGGGTAAAATAGACCTTTAAAGCGATTAAAATAGGTTTCCCATATTAGAGTCTTCAACACATAAGAGAAATCAAACCTATTAGCTTTTAGGTTTTCAAAGTCGACAATTAGTTCAGCCAGAACATTCAACTTATCAACAAAAGTAGAAATATAAAGATATGGGTCTTGTTAAGAATATGATCTTTGAACATGAGTAGTTGGAACTTATTATTTTTGAGCCCATTGCGAATACGAACATGAACGTGGGTTTTGGTTTTAGAGAGTTTTAGGGTTTCAAACAGTGAAAGTGTGGGATAGTAGTAGCAAAAGTGTGTGAAGTGAGAGTGATTGGATTTTAAATAGAGTTTTTACAGTGACGAAAAAGATTTGAATAGTTCAAAAAGTTCTGACAAGGGGTAAAGTGGAAATATTTTAAGCTAATCTCAAAAAAATCTATTCTCCCATTGTGTCACATCAAGTTCTAAGCGTGCTTCAAGAAAATACAATTGTCCTTCTTTGAATCACTAACCTTTCCTTATCCTGACATTAAGGAACTAAACTCTTCAATTTCCAGAGGACATAAGCTTTTCAAAAGAAAAGATTCTGACCTAGGACGATTTTTATACATGAGAACTTCACTTCTCAGAAGCCTCATATTCCAAAAGAGAATAAAAAAAATACTTTAGAATCTTATTTTCTCATTCTGAGAAGGTGAACATTCTGAGATTACATTTTTTTCATTCTGGAAAAGATACCAATTTCAGGTTCTTCATAATGAAAACAAATCTATCTTCAGCAAGGGGTTTTGTAAAGATATCAATCCATTGACGATCTGTATCTATAAATTTTAAAGATAAGATTCCCTTTTGAACATAGTTTCATATAAAATAATGTTTAATCTCAATATTTTTAGCCCTAGAATGTAAAATAGGATTCTTAAATAAACAAAATTCATAAGTGTTATCATAGAAGATAAGAATGTTACTCTCATATGGAGGTCTTCTATATGACTTTTCATCTAGAGGATTTGAGGGCTCCATCCAGAAGCAAATATATACTCAGCTTTTGCAGTTGATAGTGCTATTATTAATTGCCTCTTACTGGACCATGAGATCAAATTATCTCCTAGAAACTGACACCTTCCAGAAGTAATTATTCTCTCTAGTTTATCTCCAGCATAACCATCATCACAATAACCTACTAACTTGTATTCACTTAGATTTTCTATAACACAAACCAAAGTTAGTAGAACCTTTCAAGTACCTAAAAATCCTCTTAGCAACTGTTAATTGAGATTCTATAGAATCTAATTCGAAGTGATCACACAAGCGGACACTTAATAATATGTCAGGTCTAACAGCAGTAAAATATAATAGAAAACCTATCATACCTCTATACAACTTCTGATCTACCTTATCACTTAACCCGTCTTTCTCTAGAATGCAAGTAGAGTGCATATGGGTCTTTTCCGTTTTACATTCTAATAAGTAAAACTTCTTTAGAAGTTCCTTGGTGTACTTGCTCTTGTGAACGAACGTCTCTTTTAGGCCTTGATTAATTTGGATTCCCATAAAGGACTTGAGTTCTCCCATCAGACTCATCTCGAATTCATCTTGTATAGACTTAGAGAATTCCTTGCACAAAGTGGCATTAACAAAACCAAATATAATATCATCAACATATATCTTAACCACCAGAGTTCATTTTTGAATGTCTTACAGAACAAGGTGGTGTAGCGGTAGAAATGTTGATACTAAGCCATTGCATTGACTTAACTTGTACATATCAAATAAAAATCACCACCGCGCTTTATTGTTTCAAAAGGAAATGGGAAAAGAGCGAATAAACCCAAAAAGAGGGAGAGAACCTAGGTATAGGGGTTAGTTATGCAAAGGGAAGGTATTATGACCCTAAACATCTACGGTACTCCGTATGAACCTCTTTGAAAATCTGAGTATTTTGGCTATAAAAGGTGTATACAAAAAAAAGAAGGTGGAGATGAGAAAAGAAGTATTTTTTTACAATTTTGCACCCGCTGTAGTTACAAACCTTTAGTGCCTATGTACCACGTTCCATGCAATAGGGGATCAGGCTACTCATAGCTCACCTAAATTTTTTTAAAACACATGTGTGTTGGTTAATTTTTAAGAGAAGAGACATCATCGTCATATCCGAGTGGAAAACATACTTGTTATATCCCAATTTTTTCCCCTAAAATCTCTCATTATCTCATTTTAGAAATACATCAAGATCACACGTTAGGGTTGGTTCTCCCTTTCTACTTCATTATATCTTTAAGTTTGCTCTTGAGGGATCATCAAGAACCTTGAATTATGTATCTTGTACATGTGTTTTTAGGCGGATTAACTTTTAACTAACATCAAAATGTGTATATATGCTTCTTTGAATGTTCATATTGTAGGTGATGACACAATTGCATCCATCTCACCATATAACCTAGGGTTTGAGGGTTGGTCCTCAGTCAAATGGTTCTTCAATGGATGGAAAGAGCTCAAGATTCAAGGCTATGTCTATGTTATTAAAGTTTTTGGTTCAAAGAGCTCTCTCACTTTATTTATGTCAATTTTTCCTCAAGATTGGTGGTGGTATTCATTAAGAAGATTCATAGGTTCATGTGTTTATTTACACGCCTTCTTAAACAAGCTTCATTGAGACTTAAGCTCTATATTTAAGTTTGCTTCAATACATCATCATTTTAAGGGTTAATTTGGTCCATCATGCTTTATTTTGCCAATAAAGTTCAAAAAGATTCAAGGTTGATTCAAAAAGTTTGACCTAATTGAGCAAGAACTTGATTCAGTGATCACAAGTGTATAACTCTCTCAATTTTGAATATTTTGAATTGGTTCTTTTAGCTATGGATTTTTATCATCATCTACAACAACTTCTCTTCACACGATAAGATCCAATTGTACAATGAAAATCATCAAAAGTTGAAAGGGGTTTCAAGTCATTTTGACACTCTCTGAGCTAGGGTTTGTTGACTTCCAAGGACCATATCTTGCTCATTTTTTGAGATTTTTGATTTATTCCAAAGCCATGATTCTCTTTAAATGGTCCTTAACAAGTTATCTTCAAGGATCAAAGGCTAATTTAGCATGGAAGACCATTTAATTTTGAAGAAGATTACAAGTCTTTTTGAAAAGCCTTTGAATCTTAGGGTTCGACTTCAGATGATCATAACTTGGTCAATTTTTATCTCTTTCAGCTCATTCTTTATCCAAAATAATCTTTGGAATGTCTACTACAACTTTGGTTCAATATGAAAGATTTGAAAATGCTTGGAAATTTGTTTAAGAATTGAAAATATTATAGGGCTTTTGTGAATTTCCCCAAATTTGTTTATCATCTTCCAAAGACTATAACTCTTTCAATTTTTATGATTTTTGAGTGATCTAAGTCCCAAAATTCAAGAGGTCTACTTCATTTCATCTTCAATGATCAAGAGCTAATTTTGAGTGGAAGGTCGTATAATTTTGAAGAACATTATATGTCATTTTGAAGTTCAACACTTAGAAATATTTCTAAGTTCAAAAATCAGTTTGTTTTTCACGATTTCAATTGATCACAAATTTTTGCTCAAGCATCCAAATGCTACCTTTCTTGTCACATTATGAAGTATTTTGTGATATCTTTCAAATACTTAAAGAGTCATCCCATAAAGGTCTTTGAGTAGTGAGCTATGCATTGTTGAAGTTAGCTCCATGGAATATGTTTTTGCCTCGAGTAAGAATTTTTACCATGAGTAAACTTGGATTACAAGTCGAATTGCTCAAAGTTTAGTTGCTAAACATGTTTAAATAATTTCCGAGATGTGTTTCAATAAAAGTTTCACTTGGTATAAGGTCGTTTTAATGCATTTCAAGTCACTCATTTGGCATGACCATAACTGGCTTGGTTTTCGAGATTTGCACACAATACCTCTCACTTCTCATCATCACTCACTTCCATATAAATAGATGATGGTATTTCATTCTAATCCCAAGATTTAGAGAGCCAAAAAACCTTTGTCAATCTTCTTGAGCTCTTCACCTTCACTGAACCTCTATGAAGGTAACTAGGGGTGTTCGCGGTTCAGTTTGGATCGGTTTTAAAGCAAAAACTCATCCGATCCAAAGATTAATTCACTTAAGGTTCAATTCGGTTTTGGATGATATATTAAAAAAAATCCAATCTGATCCGATCCAATTTTATGCGGTTTAATTTGGATCGGTTTTTGGATATCCAAATTACACATTATATTTTTATTAATATTATAAAACTACTAATAAATCATAGATTTGATATAATATATAACATATAGTATATTAAAAGTTAATATTACAAAATGAGAGTGATTGATTATGCTTGAAATAATAAAAATAAATAGATTATACCAAACTAATAAATATTATTAAAAAAATTATTATCATCTAATAATAAATTCACATAACATGTCATACTAATAAAAAGTAAATAAGTATCAAAATATATTTATGCGGTTCGGTTTGGTTTGGATCGGTTTTGAAAAATTCATCTGAAATCCAATTCGAACCGATCGGTTTTCATAAAATAACATCCAAACACAACCAATAACTTTCGGTTTTTTGGATCGGTTTTCGGTTTTTTATTTGGATTGGTTTGGATTTGAACACCCCTAAAGGTAACCACATCAAAAACAAGCCAAATAATCCATTGAATCGAGCTATCTGAATCTACTTTCAGAGCAAATTTCTCTTACTTTGTTCTGGTAGTTTTCTTAACAAAATTGATCCAACAAAGTTACTAATCTATTGTCCTCCCTCTTCCTATTCTCATGCTTCTTATGGTTTATGATTTCATGGAGAATTGAGCATTTAATTTACAAAATCATTTTCACTTTTTCTCCTGGTTTTTTACAAATCGATTGAGTTGTGGTTTAAAGAAATTTTTTTGAGGGTGAGGTTATGATCGCCTGGAAGAGACGAATCCAATGATACTGATTTGAGCTTAAAATGATTCCATCTTAAGGATCTCATAAAAACCCAACGCGCAAAGGTCTGGAGGTTGAAGACGACCTATGTGTCGTTCTTCAACCAATGATTGTGTGACATTTGTTTAAATTTCACCGGCTTGTCATTTACTGATTTTGTGTATTTTTCAATAAGGTCCATAACATGCACAACACACCAGGTCACCCAGATCTGCTTACTAACTTGTTTGACAATGATCAAATGAACCAGATTTTTAGTTTATTATTTTATTTTCTGATTTTTGTTTTAATTGTTTTAAACTTCAAAAATTCATAAAAAAATCATTTCAATTTCTTAAATTGTGAAAAAATTATCAAAAATACTTTCAATTTTTCTTATTCTTTTTCACAATTTTATTTTGTGATTTGATATTTTTTTTTATGATTCTCACTTTACTTGACTTGTTTTAATTGTTTAAAAATACTTTTCTTGATTTTAAAATTCTGGAAAAATTATAGGAGGATCTAATGACCTCTTGAAAAATATTGGTGACCTCATTTTATTTTTATTTTTTATTTTACTATTTTTCAAATAATTTGGTTTATTTTGCTTATTTCTTTAAATTTTAAAAATAGTTGATGACTTTAAAAAATTCTGAAACTTTTTGTCAACACTTATTGACTCATGTTTAACTTATGATTTTTTTAAAGATTTTTATTTGGTGTTTTAATACATGTTGTGTATTTTACCAATTATTTCCTTTTTAAATCATTTAAAATTTGTTTTATATTAAATATATTTTATTATTATTTTAGTTGGTCCTGATTTGGAGACACTTGGGTGTTTTTTTGGGACAAGTTCCTCAACCTCATTGGATCTTGGGTGTTGATAGGTTGATAAACCAAATCCACCAAAATAGATGAATGATATTGATGATATTTGAAACCCTAATTTCATCTGATACATTGGTTATACTATCATTCCCCTCCCTCTTCATCTTATCCCTTTCTTGTTTTTGCTTGTGCTACATGTTTTTAGAGAATGATCTATATATTATTTCTCTAACATGTTGGTACATAGATTTCTATCGACCGGCCTCAAAATAGGCGTAACTTCTAAATAAGTCCACTTACGATTGCTTAACATATCACTAAAATTATCCTGATTTAAAAGTGATTATTCGTGACCTAAACCTATGTTTGCAAGCCTAAGCATGTTTAATTTGAAACCTTGGATCCAATAAATTTGAAGTTCATTGTTAGGAGGCTTTGATTCTATCAATCCTCTAATGAACTTCATGAATTTTGGTCTAAGTGAATCATTTGAACATCGTTGGTCACATGTGGTTGCTTTGAGCACTTGAAATGAATGATATACTTGACAAAAAGCGAATGAGACTTGTTGTTGAGAAGCTTTGATTTTATCAATCTTCTAATGAGTTTTCAAATGAAATCTTCAAGATGGTCATTCAACCAACCCTCTAACTTCTAATTGACAAACAATTATCTTTACTTTCTGCCTTTAATTTGTGCCTTTACTTTTATGTACCATTTATTTTAGCATTTACATCTCACGCTATTTTCCTTTTGTTCACTTGAGCATTTATCTTTATGTCATTTTATCTTTTCTCATTTAAGTTTTTATTTTCTTTTGAAGATACTTAATAATCAACTTGAACATTAAATAACTTTAGGGTTACTTGGACTACTTGGTTACTATCCTTGGCATTATGGAGTTGTTGATCTCTCGGACTTAAGATAGAAACCTTGATACTTGGGGGCCTTGTTGCTTTGTTGTTATTTTGTCTGAGGTTCTTAGGGTTTACTCTAAGGCATTGGGATGATTTTCTTTTTGTGAAGGTTATTCTGATTTTACGCTTTGTCTGTGATTAAGAATTCCTCTATACACATGTGTTACTCTGCCCAATTTTTATGAAGACTTAATTCATCTGAAGCTTGATATTTCTTAGAGGTTTAGTATTTTTGCTTTCTTGGTTTTAATCCAAAGGATGAGAATTCTACATTGACTTCTTCATGTCAAGTGTTGACTTCTTGTTGGTTAGATTGTTCTTTTCCTTGGATTTTACTTTATGCTTTAGGATAGTCCCTTCATCTCCTCCTATATTCTTTAATTTTAAAAATCTTCTCATTCCTTTTCAAAATTCTTCTTGTTTTCTAACTTGAACCACTTTCATAATAAACTTAGACTTAGGTCCATGTGTTTTCAAAAATCTTTTCTTAATCAAACTTTAATCAACTTAACCATACTTTGACATCTTTTTGAAAGGCTAAAAGTCAATTAACCTCATTCAAACCATTTTTCCACTTCGGTTTTTTACTTTAAAATCTTTTTCTCAAAAGATTAGACACTTTTCGATTCTTGTAGTGATGCAAGCCATTATACTTCTATAATATGTAGTAAAGTGAGATATTTTCCACTTGGGTGTTAAGTGAGGCTTTGTTAATTTTAAAATTAAAGCTATATACTCCACTTTTAGATGATGCAAATTCTGCTTTTTCATAATTGTGGGTAGTAAGTATGTCTTCCACTCGGATATGACGATGATGTCTCGTCTCTTAAAATTAACCAACAGACATGTGTTTTAAAACTTTTGAGGTGAACTATGAGTACCCTGATCCCCTATTGCATGGAAGGTGGTACGTAGGCACTAAAGGTTTGCAACTGCGGCGGGTGAAAAGTTGTAGGAGTATTCTTACTTTTCCTGATTATCAGTTAATGCCCACATTGGAGGAGTATTATTACTTACTTAAGTTACCTATTATTGATTGTGTTCCTTTCACCGGCTTAGCAGGAGAGCCCAAGTCTCATGAGATTGCCACCACAACTCACTTGAGGAAGTCTGAGATTGAGGCTAACATGACTACTAATGGAGGAATCAGAGGTTTACCTGATTAGTTTCTATTGGAGAAAGATCATTACTTTGTCAAGATGAAGAGAACAACTAATTTCGAGGATATCTTTGATTTACTTGTCTTTGGGTTATTCTTGTTTCCTAACATCGACAAATTTATGGATGTTAATGTCATTAGGATATTTCTGATTGGGAACCCATTCCCTACACTTCTAGAAGATACTTATTATTCCATCCATCTTCGAAATTTATATCACGGGGATGATCATTTGTTGCAAACAATTGTTATATCAGTGGTTTATTTCTCACTTACCTCAGTATGTTTCTTTTTGTGATATCAAGAAGGAACCGCGTTGGGCCCCAAAGATTATGGCTCTCACTTATTCTGACATTGATTGGTATCATCAAGCTTATTATGGTGAAGATTATTGATAGTTGTTGTAGTTTCCCCAATGTGTCTCTTCTTGGTACAAAGGGAGGAATTAACTATAATCTTGTTCTTTCACGTCGCCAGCCTGGATATCCAATGAGAAACAAGTCAAACAAAATTCGTTTGAGTGTTTTCTTTCTCAAATAAGGATAAGATCATAAGGCATCTAAGGAATAGATTGAATAGGCTTAGAGCCATATTCATAGGAAGGGTATAAAATATTAGGGACCAAGAAGAGTTGTTTTATTAGAGCCTCATTTCTGTTGGGTACAATCAAGGGCAAGTCAGTTGAAGATGCCTTATTCTCATGAAGAACCTATATCTGATATGTTTACGAGGACTACTCTTCGTCTCTTAGATGATGTGGAAGAAATTTAGCTTACCTTGGTTAGGATGCAACAAGAAAAGGAAGCATGAAAAAACAAGTACCAAAATTTGGAGGTGTCCTACTCAACAGAATTAAAGGAGAAGGATAATTTGATTGAGACTCTTGAGAGTTATGCTGTGTAGATGATGGAGAAGAAACATGATTTATTTTCCTCTAGCGTTCAGCCAGGTCCCGGTCACCCATTTTTTTATTCTGGGGGATAGAAAGAAGTCGCCAATAAGTACGCATAAGAGAACAAGTAGTTGAAGGCTCAGATTGCAAGACACAAGGGAAAGCGCCAGTGTGTGGAAAGATCTTCATCAGCTTTGGCTCCTAAGGATTTTTAAATTTTATCTTTATTCTCTTGTACTTAGGATTATTGAAACTTGTACTAAAAGTTGTAATCCATTCCAACGTTCTTACTAAAATGAGAAATTTCAGTATTTCCAAATGTGTTAGTATTTCAATATTTGCAATTGTTCATAGTTCTTTGAGTTCCTTGAATAAACACAATAAATCATAAGCATTGCATATCATTCATCATTTTGCACTTTTTTTTTGCATTCCTATCTTTCACAGGTGTCTTACTTGTATCTATGCTTTGTTCAGTCAACAAGTTTTCTCATCGCTACAATACTCAGGATAATTCTAAAAAGAACATGGAAAACCTGGAACAAGATAATCGTGAGCTGCGTGAAGAAGTTAATGCTTTGAGAGCTGGTATGGAAAATTTGACTGCTATGGTAGAATTGTTGGTGGCTGCTCCAAATCAGCTACCACCCCTCCTCCTCCCCAGTCATCTCATGCTAATCAACCACATCAGACAACCGTTATTTCAGAAGTTATGTCAGTTCCCATCTCTGTTACTCCAGTTACTACTACTCAATATCACATAACTCGCAGTTACCTGTGGGGAATGCTTGAGAATTTCATGCCAGAAGGTTACAATATTGCTACTCAAGTTACTCTATTTGTTCAAACTACTGACGCTTCTGCACCTCCTATGGTGAACACTACTCACGTTGCTAATAATAAGATACATCATGTTGCATCTCCTCCGATGAATGTCATGCATTTTATTAATGATAAATTTTATCATCCTTCTCCTCCATCAAGTGAAAGTTTGGGAGTTTATGACTGCATGGATGCCTTTTAGGATCAATTCAATGAAATGCAGAAAGAAGTGAAGGCTCTCCGAGGGAAAGAGTTATTCAGAAAAAATGTTAGTGACCTCTGCTTGGTTCCTAATGTGAAAGTGCCAACAAAGTTTAAGGTGTGGGAATTTAAGAAGTAAAAGGGTAACTCTTGTCTGTGACCACCTGGTGATGTATATCAGAAGGATTTCCACTCAAACTGATGACTAACGCTTGCTTATTCATTTCTTCCAGGACAGTTTAACTGGTGCTGCCTTGAAATGGTATATGAGATTGGACAGTAGCAACATTCTCACATTTAATGATTTGGGTGAAGCTTTCATGAAGTAGTATAAGTACAACATGTTTATGGCGCATGACTGTGACCAATTGAGAGCGATGGCTCAGAAAGATAATGAGTCATTCGAGGACTATGTACAATGTAGGCGCGAGGTTGCTACCCAAGTTGTACCCCCAATGGGAGAACAAGAAATGACTAAGGTCTTCTTAAAAACCCTTGGTTCATTTTACTATGAAAGAATGGTTGCAAGTGCATCGAGTGATTTCACAAAGATGGTAAGTATGGGTGTCCATCTAGAGGAAGCTATCAGTGTAGGACGATTGAAAAAAGATGAAGGTTTTAGTGGAACAGAGAAATCATCATATGGAGTTTCTAGAAAGAAAGAAAGTGAAAAAATTGTTGTTGCTGAAGAAGGGCAAGACCTCCAAGAAAACAACATCAACATCAACAACAAGTTGCTTCTGTAACTCCGCTTGTCAATGTGGCTCTCATTGTTGTTTACTATCATAGAGCACCTCAACAAAGTAATCAAGGGAAAGATTAGAAGAGAGAAGCTTTTAACTTCAACTTTACCATGGTATTATAAAGCTAATCAGACTTGTGCTTTTCATCAAGGAGCCCTCGGGCACAGTATTTAAAACTGTTATCCATTGAAGTCTGAAGTACAAAAAATGGTAAGAACTGGTCTCTTGTATTTTAAATACATTGGTCCCAATGTGAAGGATAATCCACTACCCAAACATGGAGGTGTAAGTGCTGTAAATATGGTTGCTAGTTGTCCGGGGGATTTCATGATTTTTTATATCAACCTGGTTAGTGTTGTACCCCAAAATTTACCCTATTCATTGTGATCCTTATTGGTTTATATTACATCATCATATGCATACATTCATTCCATGGGATCAAGGTATTTTTTTAAACATGAGAAAGCTCCCTTAGTTGTTCTACGCATGTCAAGATGCGGAAGATTTGGGTGTTTTCGGTGAATTTTAAGCAGTGCGAATAGGAAATAGTTTTTTAGCTGATTTGAGGTTGGAAATTCATATCTCCTGTTTGGAATGGTCATTTAGATTGATTCTTGAGGTTTTAAAACCATCTCGACATTATCTTCAACCTTCGTGTTTGGACCAGAAGCTAAATCTCGAAGGAAGGTCCCCAAATACGCCATTCTTTTGGAAGTTATACAGTAAAAAATACAAGGGAAAAGTGGGTTGAACCCCTATTTCGTGTGCACTAAAAAAATTCATAAGTCTCCGATTCTTATGCATGCGGTTCTGATTAACAAAATTCTATCTCGATGTCATCTTAATGTTGTCTTTGGAGACTAAAAGCTAATTCACGAAGGAAGGACCCGTGAATTTTGAGTTTCTGAAGACGTGTGTGTGCTGAACCGTAATTCATTTGTATTAATGTTTGATATGGTAAAAAATCATAATTCGGTCGATTTTTATCATATTGAGCTGGTTTTAGTGGCATTGGTTCACAAATTTAAATGGATAATTATTTGTTTCAGTTTTCCAATTTAAAAGGTACCCCGAAGGCCTTTGTTTTTGGTCCAAATCACGCGCAACGCATTGAAAATCCTGAACCGAGAAATATTTTCATCTGAGATGAAACTTCAAAAAATCATAACTAAAGCACCATTTATCCGATTGAACCTGTCCTTTCAGCAACATGTCACAAATTTTATCATCTTCATATCCTGTTTGACGGTCGAATCCAGATTCCGTACGAATAATGACGTGGCTATTTATGGTCGTGTCGGGCTTATGCTTTCAAGTCAAGGCCCAATCCTGTTGCAAATTCAAGGCCTAATTTTCTCACACTATATAATCTCAAATCTTATTTTTTGTAGGAAAGAGGATCTCATAATCCAAAAATCTCACAAACACTCTAATCTTTTCTATCAATTCTCTCAAAGATCAAATCAAGGTTCTACACTTTTTTGATCAAGAACACAACAACAATTTTATCAAGATTCAAAAGTCAAGATCAAGAGCATTTCTTCTCTGATTATTGATATGTTCATTGCGATCTCCATACCTAAGCCTCATCTTCACTTCTATCGGTAAATTTTCTTGAATTAATCACTTTTAAAATAAGTGATTATTTGAGAATCACTTTTTTAATCAAGCATGAATTGAATCTAGGTTGAATTTTGGATTAAGAATTCAAATATAGTGCTAGAATTGTGATTTGATTTGATCATCATGTGTAAATCTAGAATTGGTTAGTAGTTGAATCAAGTGCTTATTGAATTAAGTTGATTCTCATGAAAGTGCTTAATTGATGAAATAAATTGATGATATTGCATGAGGTTTAATTGTTGATCTTAATCAAGCATGTGAATTTTGAATCTAGATCTTTAATTTTGCAAAACCAGGTGTTGAATGTGTGGAGATTTTATGCCCGAGCCATGAGTCAAAGCTCAAAAAGTTGAAAAATTCTACTTTCTGCATGCGGGTAACCGGTTACCCAGTTATGGTAACCGGTTACCACCCTTTCCAATAACCAAAATTTAAAAAATCTACATGCGGTAACCGGTTATCCAGTTATGGTAACCGGTTATCTCAAGACAGTAGCGAGTTTCTTAATTTTTTTGAGTTATGGTAACCGGTTACCCAGACAAAAAATGCAATTTTTGCTTTGTTTTAATCCATGTTTGCACATATTTCCTTGTTAATTCTAACTCCTTTTGTGAATGCTTTACAAGGTACATTGTTAGGCCTTCAACCTTTAATTAGCACATGATTATTAGTTGAAAGGCGCTTTATGTGATCACTCGTTTGTGAAAGTTTGCGTATGATGCACAAATAATATAACTTTTTGCATAATTCTTGTTTTTGTGTAGGTATGTTGGTATCACACGAATGTGTCCGCTACACATTCCATCGTGTGATTGTTATTTTGTATACTGTATGGAATGTATTTCGTGCAGGCACCCAACCATCACACGAATGTGGTTGCTACACATTCTGCCGTGTGATTATTATTTTGTATAATGTATGGATTGTGTTTCGTGCAGGTGTATTTTGATATTCAGATGTGTCTGCTACACATTCTGATCTTGATTTGTTGATGCCTTAACGCTTATGCTGATGGTATTTTCTTTATTGGTGATAGCAGCTCGTGAAGTTTTCCGGGTTTCTTTGTTATTGCTTAGCATCTACGAATTGTTACCTTTTTGGTAGACTTCCGTTCTATGTTCTTTCTGCATCTTATTGCATTCTGGAGATCATGTCAAGTAGGGATTTTACCGCTTTCCTTGCCATGTGAAGTAGTAATAGATATGTATAATGAGGATCTCCATTGCTGATCATGTCAGGAATCCCTCTGGTTTATTTAAAGACCCGTTTAGGGAAATTCTACATTATGTGCTTTATGTGTGCTACTTGTGCTTGTTTAAAATCCTACCTTTGAAGTAGGTATTTTGCAGGTGTGTTTACATTTATGCTCGCATATCCCTCCACCCCAATAAGTCCTCAAAAGGAGGCGAGCAAAAAGGGTTCACAATCCACCCCCACATTTCATCAGTGTCATCTTTAGCTCACGTTGTACGTTGATGCTCTGGATTTGTGCAGATCATGTGTATCGAGTCAGGCATGTGAAAAATGGTTTGGTCTCAACCCACACCATTCGTCAGGAGTTCGCAATGGCCTTTGTTGACACTTTGCTACCCGCTTGTTTTCTTCGGGTGATCTGCTTCCCTTAGCTAAAGTAATTCTTTTATTTTTTTTATTTCATCTCAGTCTCCCACTTGTTTGATTTGGGTGATCTGCTCCCCTTAGCTAAAGCATTTTCTCTTCACACCCCCATCCGTTGAGTCAGTATACCCCGATTGTGTGCTTTTGCCAAACCACTTGTTTGTATATACCATGCTCCCTTAGGATGTGATTGTTTCTTTCCTGATTCGAGCTAGACCTTAGAATAGGTATCCATGCATGCTAACATAGGGTAGAGATTTCCCTTTCAAAGCTGAACATTATGATCCATCATTGTATAATAACATTAGGGATTATATTTTAGGATAGTCTGCCCTAGGTGTTTTTTTTGTATCCTTGAATTTAAAACTAAAACTTTTCTTTTTCCTTAAACTAATAAAAACAATCTCTAACAACTTAAACCCTTTCTTAAGTTAAAAAACACAAACCAACCCCTTTCTTTTTGCCAATCGGATTTTCTCTTCTAAGAGCATGTTAGTTCCTTTCCACTACATGTCATAAGTCTCCAAAGGTCGAGCAACTGTGGAATGATTGAATTTAATATTATTCAACTAAAAAACACGAACCCATCAAAACAAATGAGCCGAACCACGACTGCTCTGATTCCTTAAAAGGGATATGTAGGCGAAGGCTTTTCGTGGGGCCTAATCGAGCATATCTTTGTAAAAATATCTTTCTTTTCCCCACACTTTCTTTACCTTTTCTTTTTCATGCATTCCCTCTTTCTTTTCACTTTAAACTTAGACATAGACCACACCCATTAGATTAGAATAACAAGAGTGGATACCATAGAGTACTACGGGTGTGTGGGGGTGCTAACATATTCCCCTTGCGTAACAGACTCCCTTACGCGTATCTCTTGGTAGTTCGAATTTGATTTCACCCTTCTCAGGTTTACTCAATGTTTACCTTTCCCTTCTCGTGGGATAAAAAAAATTTGACGGAGACTTCATTGATTTCATTATCAGTTGATAGTTCAGCCGATTGTTTCAGCTGACGACTTCACTGGAGAAGGTTGACCGATTGCTGGTCCCTTCCGGAGTCGCTCCTAGATCTTGTTTTATTTTCTTTGGGTGTTTATTTTTATGCTTTCAGTTTATTCATTTGTACATGTTTATTTGAGCATATGTTTGCATTGCATTTTATCGCTTTCCATATATGGGTGATACTGTTGTGCTGGATCTGTTTTCATGATTGGATGGTGTTACTATGTGATAGTTGACATAGGTTTCACTATTGTCGTCATGCCGTCCATGCTCAGATGAGGCACAAATGAGGGGATATTATTTTCACATAGGTGATACGGCGGTAGTTTTTCAGGAGTACCCTAGATTCTGGGTTACCCGACCTTACCCTGACCTAGTTTTCACCCGTGAGTGGGGAGGAACTTGATTACCACAGGTACATTTGGTGACTATTTTTTTAAGGTGACTATGTTCAGACGGTTACTATGTTCTGTTGGTGACCTTTTGCTCTGATGGTTCTCAGATTTATTTTCTGAGTTTCCGATCCGTTGACCAAGAGGTTCATTTGGGTTCATGTTCCGGACTTTAGGTTCTAATGCACTCCACATGTTCAGAAAGGGCACAACAGTTAATCAGCAGTATGGAACCTTTGATTCCATGTTTTTTGCACTTGCATCATGGCATATTTATTTTACAAAAGAAACGTATATATATATATATATATATATATATATATATATATATATATATATATATATATATATATATATATATATATATATATATATATATATATATATATATATATATATATATATATATATATATATATATATATATATATATATATATATATAACCTGCATATGCATGTCATTTTCAGGATTATTCTAAAGTTTTCATTAGCATTAAGGATGGATAACAACATGGAGACAAGCACATAGCCTCTCGGAAACATTGTTGCTTATCAGTTTCCGTGCATTGGTGGTCGATTGCGAGGGATAGGAGCTCTTATGAGAAGGAAGAATGAAGAAGTTTTCAGAGGACAATATGGAAACTTATTATCGTTGGTGAATGATGATTTTGAAGAGTGGGCCACGAGAACACTTCGTCATTTCTATGATCCGCAGTTGTTCTATTTTACTTTCTAGGACTATCAATTAGCACTGATCCTCGAAGAGTATGCGCACATTCTTGATGTCAAGATCACTAATGGTATTCCTTTTGATCAAGTACCAGAGACTCTAGACTACATGGAAATTGTCAGGGCTCTTTATTTGACCCATGGTGAAGTTAAAAGTAGATGGATTGATAAAAGTTGTACGAGCGGCCTCCCTCTGAATTATCTGATATCAAAGGCCAAGGTTTTTGCATGAGGTGATAATTGGACTGCATTCAATCTACTTCTGGCAGCTATGATTTATGGCATAGTCCTCTTTCTAGTTTCCGAGAAGTTGGTGCCTTTATCTGCACTATATGTCTTCATGAATGGCAACTCGTTACCAACTCTACTTCCCGACAATTATTTCACCATTCATTCCTGACATGGAAATAAAGGGGAAGTCATGTGTTGTGCGATTATGCTTTACAAATGGTTGATGATGCACATGCCTACAACATGGCCTTTTGTTCATGTTGCTGAGTCATCTTTATGGTCTCAACATATCAAGGGACTCACTTCATATGATATTGTTTCGAAAAGTGTGATGGGCTTGAAAGAGATCATTATAGGGTGTGGAGAATTCCCTAATGTTCCGCTCATAGGAACAAGGGGTTGCATTAATTATAATTCTATCTTGGTACACCGTCAATTAGAATTTGTGATGATGGATACACCCACTGATCAGGAAGTAAAGGAAACCGTTTATTTTGGTAAAGGAGAAGATGAAATTTTGCTTGAAAAGGTGAAAGTGGCTTGGGAACATGTTTTCCATAAAGGGAAACTTTCCTTTAGCCTGAATGGAGGTGTAGCTCGCGATACTTATACAAGTTGGATTCAGGAACGTGTGAAAGAGATACTGCTACCTTACAAAACAGGGGAGCTGCTATATCCTTAACCTGATTTTTACCCATTTATTGACGGTCAAGTGACCGATTATTTATCTTATGTTGGATCGTCTTCTATGCAGCTTGCTCCAAACTAAGCAGGAAGTGATAAACATGGATCTCCCTTTTTCCTTACAAGACAAAAAGAAACTTATGAAGGAGGTTAGGTTGAAAGACCAGTTTCTAGAAAGATATGGTTTTCTTGAGCCATCGAAGAGGCTCATGGTCGAGGGTTCTGGTACAACTAGTCGACAAGTTAAAGAATTGTTGATTAGTCAGTAGGAGATAGAAATAGTTCGCTTGGCTAAAGACAAGTTGGAAGTTAAACACTGTGAAAAGTTTAAGGCTTTGAAGAAAAAGCTTCGAGAAAAAGATGTCCAGTTGACTCAAGTGGTGAAGGAGTTAACAATAATTAAAGCCCAGGTAGAAAACCAAGATAAGATTCTAGCATAGGAAACTGAGATGAAGATGCGGGTCCCGAAGATTGGGAGCTCAAGTACTAATGTTGTTGGATTTAATGAAGAATAAAGGCTTTGTGACAGAAGATACATTTTCAAAGGATGATTAGTAAAGCAACCAGGCTTTTCGGAGGAGTCTTTTCGACACTTTCTTTTTAGTTTTATTATTGATAAGATCACCACCAGTCTTGTTGGACGGGATCTTTATGATGATTGACTTTGTTTGTATTAAGAATATTTTATATGGATGCTTGTTTGATTTTATGATATGAGCAGTTCCTATTCAGATATTTTATCTCTAGTTGCTTTATCTCATTGTTTATCCCATTGCTTATTGATGCTTGATGAAGGACTGCACGATATTCCTAGAAATGATAAAACATTTCTTACATAATCATTCATTCATGCATATCATATCATGACAGATGGTTCTGACAGATTTTCTTATCTTTGATCTGGGTTTCTTTTAAGAGATTGTTACCACGAACCCTCATCGTTAAAATACTTGGAGAACTTCCAAAAGAAAAATGGAACAAATTCAAGCAGACATCGTTGCTACAAGTGTCAAGGTGGACACTCGTGTAGACCAGCTGATGGAGATTATCCAGAATATGGCCCGTCAACATGAAGAGATGAGAGGCTTGATAGTGAGGCCTACTGAGACTATGAATAATAGGAATGAGACTTTGATTGTCAATCCTCCAGGGGTTGTTGTTAATAGTCCAATCGATAATCCAGGTGGGCAGAATGTGAATAATGCTTAGAATCTGAATGGAAACCAAGGTGCCCCGAACTCGAATGGTGGTTAGAATGTGAATGGAAACCCAGGGGGCACTCAGAATGTGGATCTGAATGCAAATGTTGGTATGGGTCTTCAGAATGGTCAAGTTGTGAATCTTGGTAATCTTGATGATAATCAAGGCATGCATGTGGTCCAAGTTGTGGGAAATAATCCGCCTCCTCTCACTCCTACTCGACAGCATGATGAGAAACAGTTTGTTCAACCAAGGCATATGTATGTTTCTGCTCGTAAAATCGAAGAGGACAATTATGATGACTGGATGTCTCATACTAATGAGCCAACCAAAGATGACAAAAAGTTGCGTATGCTTGACGAGCATATGCGGGCGTTTGAGAATCACGGTGCTACGGGCCTTGACATGTCTGATTTGGGTTTGGTCCCGGGAGTGAGGGTTCCTCCAAAGTTCAAAGTTCCAAACTTTGTCAAATACAAGGGCACCTCTTGTCCTAGGATGCATGTCAAATCGTATTACAGGAGGATGTCCGTGTATTCTGATGATGAAAGGCTTCTTAGGCATTTTTTTCCAAGACAGTTTAACTGGTGGACCATTTGAGTGGTATATGCAATTGGATGGTACTCGTATCCGTACATGGAGAGAGCTAGTCGAAGCCTTCATCCAACATTATTGATACAATACTGATATGGCACCCACGAGAACCCAACTGGAAAACTTATCTCAGAAACAAAATGAATCCATTGAAGAATACACTCAGAGGTGGCGTGAGATGGATGCTAGGGTTCAACCCCCTATGATGGAGTGTGAAATGGTGGATATGTTCATTGGAACTTTACAGGGGCAGTATTACACAAGTTATAGTACTTCCGATTCATTCACTGAAATGGTGACATGTGGGGAAAGAATCAAAATCAGAATCAAGTTAGGAAAGATCTAAGATATGGTTGTTAGAAATAATGCTAATGTTGGTAACACCAAAAATTCATTTGGTGGCCACCAAAAGAAGAGAGAGAATGAAGACAGTATGGTCTATTCTTGTAAAGGGAAAGGTAGATACCAGGATACAGGTCACCGGATTGTTACTGTGACAATACCATTCGCTGCACCTCAGCAGCAGACATATGCGCCCAGGAAGGGCTACCAACAAAGGTCAAAACAAACTCCCAGATAATTTGACACAATTCCTATGCCCTATGCATAGTTGTTACCTCAGTTACTAAAGTTGAAGTTGATTGAGAAGCGTACAATGCAAATTAATCCAGAAAAGCTACCACCAAATTTCAATGCTAATTCTAAATGTGAGTTTCCTCCCGGAGTAAAGAGGCATAGCTTTGAGAATTGCATGGTGTTCAAACATAAGGTGCAAGACTTATTGGACTCTCAGGCTATTAATTTTAGGCTAGAACCTAATATTACTAGTCAGCCTTTTCCACCTCATGGGGGCGCCAATGTTAGTGCCATTATTGAAGATGAAAGCTTGAATCTTGTTATGGATGTGAATCAACTAATAACACCCCTCTCGTTTGTGAAAGAACAATTATCACATAAAGGTGTGTTTTTGGGTTGTGGGTATGATTGTGAAGGTTGTTTGGTATAACCAAAGGGTTTCCAGTGCTTAAGGGATACAGTCCAGGATTTGATTACCAAGGGAGTTCTGCAGTTTGACCATGCAGTTGCTGAGACTAAAATTGGTGAGGATAAGGTTGATGTGATAATTATTCCTGTCAAGGAAAAGACCGTTCAAGTACCTGTTACAATTCCAATTCCTGTCAGGAAATCACCTATAACCATCACTATAATCGGGCCAGTACCATATGTCAGCGACAAAGCAATTCCTTGGTATTACAGTGATGAGTGTTATCGACAAGGAAAAAAATCAGTACTCAGAAGTCCGAAGATGGAAAGTTTGAATAAGAGAAGTCTGAGATTCATGACATCGTTGGTGAAAGTAGGATTACCCGCAGTGGTCGGATTTTCTCTCCACCAGAACAACCTGAAAGTAGTGTAGATGCCGCAACTAAGGCTAAAAGCAAGAAAATTTTGGGTAGTGGCGAAAAACTAGGGCAAAATCCACCTGTTCCTATTCTGGATGCCGAGATGGCTAAAGATGTGACTGAATTGATGAGGTACATAAAGAAAAGTCACTTCAAGATTATCGACCAGCTGAGCCAGACGCCTGCTAAGATTTCGATTCTTTCTTTGCTCAAGGATTCAGAGGCCCATAGAAATGCGTTGATGAAGATGTTGGGAACTTCTTTTGTTCCTCAAGAGATATAAATGGATCAATTTGAAGGGATTGTGAATAGTATTTCTGCGATTAATGGACTCGGATTTGCATATTTTGATTTACCCGATGAGGGGAGAAAGCACAATAAAGCGTTGCACATCTCCATGGAGATTGTGATAACCACTTTATCCCGTGTGTGGGTTGACACGAGATCCTCTCTCAATGTGTTGCCTAAGTCTACTATTATGAAACTTGATTATGAAGGGGTTATGTTAAGGCCTAATGGATTGATTATCAAGGCGTTTTATGGGTCCAAAAGGACCGTGTTCATGGATGTTTATTTTCCTATAAAGATAGGTCCCCAAGTTCTTGATGCAACGTTCTTCATTATGGACATTAATCCTTCTTATTGTTTTCTGCTAGGCCATCTTTGGATTCATGGAGCCGGTGTTGTCACTTCCACCCTGCATCAAAAGTTGAAGTTCTTGTTGAATAGAAAGGTGGTCACCATTTATGGTGAGGAAGATTATATTGTCATTCACTTGAGTTCCTTTCGCTATGTTGGAGTGGAGGGAGAAATTAAAGCTACCCCATGCCAAGCATTTGAAACCATACAGGTTGTCAGAACCCCTCGCCAAGAGGTTAAGAAGTCGTAGGTCTCCATGTCATCTTACCGTCAAGCACAAGTAGTTGTTCAATCTGGTCATCTTGAAGGCTGGGGCAGAGTGTTGAATCTCCCCACACAGACAAACAAGAAAGGTTTAGGTTTCATGGCTGGTCGAAATATGTCAACTCCTGCTCCTCTTAAGGTTCAAGGTATCCCTCCTCCGGTCCAGTTTGTCAGTGGTGGGGTTATACATGAAGAGGCTCATGCTGTGAGCGAGGAAGGGGATAGTGATTGCGAAATGGACAAGTGGATTCGTCCTACTGTTCCGGGTAAAGAGCTTGCCAATTGGTTTACCGAAGATGTCATCGAAGTGACCCGTTATGAAGATTAATTTTATCTTATTTTTCATCATGCAATAATTCATGCGTTCTTCCCAGGACGTAGTGAACATGCTGTAGGGCCACGATGTTTTTCATTTCAAATTCATCATTAACAAAAGACGTATTTTTGCATTCAAATATTTTGCTCCCTGCCTTTCTTTTAAATATTTGGAAATGTGATTTTTATTTTTATTTTTTAATCTAAAACTAAAATAAAATAAAATCAATCATGTAAAAATAGTCCCACATTAATCCCGGATCTTGTCGATAACGATTCTGTTATGGCTCATTATGACTTTGAAAATCCAATCTATCAAGATGATGAAGAAGCTGAAGAAGATTGTGAACTTCCTGAAGAGTTATCTAGATTGTTGAGGCAAGAAGAAAAGGTAATTAAGTTTCACCAAGAGATTATTGAAGTGATTAGCTTGGGTACCGAAGAGGTCTGAAGAGAAGTCAAGATTGGGTCTAATTTAGAAGACAATGTCAGTGAAGATTGATTGAAATGCTCCATGAGTATGTGGATATCTTTGCTTGGTCTTATGATGGCATGCCTGGGCTGGATACATATATTTTTGTGCACAAACTGCCTCTTAGGGAAGAGTTCCCTCTTGTTAAACAAATTCTTCGAAGAACTCCCCCCGAGATGTCTAAGAAGATCAAAGAGGAGGTTCAAAAACAACTTTATGCGGGTTTCTTGAAGGTTGTTGCCTATCCACCATGGATCGTGAATATTGTACTAGTTCTGAAAAAGGACGGTAATGTGAGAATGTGTGTGGACTATAGGGACTTGAACAGAGCAAGCCGTAAAGATGATTTTCTGCTCCTGCATATTGATATTATGGTTGATAATACGGCTCAAGCTAAGGTGTTCTCATTCATGGATGGTTTTTCTGGCTATAATTAGATTAATATGGCACCAGAAGACATGGAGAAGACTACTTACGTTACACTTTGGGGAAAATTTTGATACAAAGTGATGCCCTTTGGTTTGAAGAATGCAGGGGCAACATATCAGTGTGTTATAGTCACTCTCTTTCATGACATGATACATAAAGAGATTGAAGTCTATGTTGACGATATGATTGCCAAGTCCCAGACAAAAGAGGAACATCTTGTTCACTCGTTGAAGCTGTTTCAAAGGTTAAGGAAATTCAGGCTGAGGCTGAAACCTAATAAGTGCACCTACGGGGTGAGATCAGGAAAGTTATTGGGCTTTATTGTAAGTGAAAATGGAATCGAGGTTGATCATGTCAAAGTAAAAGATATACAAGAAATACCTGAGCCAAGGACAGAAAAAGAAGTTCGTGTTTTTCTCAGGAGGTTGAACTACATTGCTAGATTCATCTCTCATCTTACAACCACCTGTGAACCAATTTTCAAATTGCTGAGAAAAGATCCAACGGCCAGGTGGAATGACAATTGCTAAGGGGCTTTTGATAAAATAAAATAATATTTGCAAGAACCTCTGGTTCTCTCGCCTCCAGTAGAAGGCATGCCCTTGATAATGTATTTAACAGTATTGGAA
Organism: Vicia faba; assembly: GCA_948472305.1. Classification (NCBI taxonomy): domain Eukaryota; kingdom Viridiplantae; phylum Streptophyta; class Magnoliopsida; order Fabales; family Fabaceae; genus Vicia; species Vicia faba. Next base: position 1,100,744,320 of record OX451735.1, read on the forward strand.
AACTCCATGGGCTATGTACTCGGTTAATATGACAAGACAGGTAGGAAAGAACATGCCATCTACTACCTAAGCAAGAAATTTACTAATTGCGAATCGAGATACTCATTGAAGGAAAATACTTGTTATTCACTCGCATGGGAAGCAAAGCATCTCAGACAGTATATGCTAACTCATACTACTCGCTTGATATCCAAAATGGACCCAATCAAGTACATTTTCAAAAATCCAGCTCTTATGGGAAGATTAGCCCGTTGGCAGATGATTCTTATAGAATACGAAATCCAGTATACTACCCAAAAGGCTATCAAAGGTAAAGTATTGGCAGATTATCTTGCTTAACATCCCGTGGAAGATGGGTATCAGTCGATGAAGTTTGAGTTTCCTAATGAAGATATTATGTATGTACGGGATTGTAACATCCCAAGACCATAAGAAGGACACGAGCTAGGATTGCGATGGACGATGTTGTTTTATGGGGCCTCAAATGCATTGGGTAATGGTATCGGTGTTGTTATTACTTCTCCTGAAGGTTTCCATACTCCTTTCACTGCCAGAATTTGCTTTGATTGTACCAACAATATAGCTGAGTATGAAGCTTGTATTTCCGGGATTGAAGCTGCTATTAATTTGCGAATCAAGATCTTAGAAGTATATGTGGATTCTGCTCTACTAATCAGTCAGATCAACAGAGATTGGAAGACTCATCATCCTAATCTAATTTCGTATCAGGAACATGTTTTGAGGTTGATCATGTACTTCGATGAAATAACTTTCCATCATATACCAAGGGAGGAGAATAACCTAGTTGATGCTTTGGCTTATATGTCATCCATGTTTAAATCTAGGTGGGCTAACCACGCTCCCTCAATCCGTATCATGAGGTTAGATGAGCTAGCCTTCCGTTATGAGATAGGAGAAGAGGTGATTGATGAAAAGTCTTGGTTTTATGATATCAAAAGGTAACTTGAGATGCAAGAATATCCAGAGGATGCTTCTATTACTGATAAGAAGGCTCTGTAGAAATATGCAGCCAAGTTTTTCCTCAACAATGGTGTTTTGTACAAGAGGAACTATGATTCTATTTTGCTCAGATGCATGGATAGACACATAGCAAACAAGATCATAGAAGAGGTCCATGAAGGCTCCTTCGGAACACATTCCAGTGGGTATACCATGGCCAAGAAAATCTTGAGAGCAGGTTATTATTGGTCTACCATGGAAAACAATTGCTACAATCACTCCAGAATCTGTTACAAATGTCAGATTTATACCGACAAAATGCATGTGCTGCCCAATCCGCTGAATGTCTTGACTTCTCCTTGACCATTTGCAATGTGAGAGATTGATATGATTGGTCATATTGAGCCGAATGCTTCCAACGGGCACTGCTTTATTCTGGTGGCTATTGACTATTTCACCAAGTGGGTTGAAGCAACGTCAAATGTCGACGTCACTAAGTATGTTGTGACTCGTTTCATCAAGAATAATATAATTTGTCGTTATGGGGTGCCCGAGAAGATCATCACTGATAACGGGTCTAATTTCAACAACAAAATGATGAAATAGTTGTGTGAAAGCTTCAAGATAAAGCCTCACAATTCTTCCCCATATCCTCCAAAGATGAATGGTGCCGTCGAGGCAGCTAACAAGAATATTAAGAAGATTATGCAGAAAATGGTTGTGACCTATAGAGATTGGCATGGGATTTTGCCATTTGCTTTACATGGTTATCACACTTCAATGTGCACTTCGACTGGGGAAACCCCATTCTCTCTGGTAGAAGTGGATATTCCTTCTTTAAGGATAATGACAGATGTACAGCTTGATGAGGCTGAGTGGGTTCAGAATAGACTTGATCAGTTGAATTTAATTGACGAGAAAAGACTGACGGCTATTTTTCATGGGCAGTTATACCAAAGAAGGATGAAGAAAGCTTTCCACAGGAAGGTGTGTCCTTGGACTTTCCAAGCTGGTGACCTTGTGCTGAAGAGGATCTTGCCTCCCAATAATACATATGCTAGGGGAAAATGGGCTCCCAATTACGAAGGACCATACATCGTGAAGAAAGTCTTCTCTAGAGGCTCCATGATGCTTATGACTATGGATGGAGAGGATTTCCCTCACCCCGTCAATTCAGACGTAGTGAAAAAGTACTTCGAATAAGCAGACCCTCTGAGTTGACTGGCTCGGGCAAAAAAGGGAATCACGACGAACCCAAAAATGATGAATAAAGGTTCAGGAAAAAATTAGGGATATATGAATAAAAGAATGAAAAAGAAAATGATGTACACACGCTAAGTTGAAAACCCGAAAGGGAGGCTTAGGAAAAAAGGGGTATCCCGATGGATTGAAAACCCGAAAGGGCGATCCAGGCAAAAGATAGGGATTATAGCGAAAACTACGGTCTGCGTGGTATCTGTGATATAACTATATACTGAAGTTTTTTAGCCTGGAAGGATAAGGAATCAATCCAATCAGTTTGAGAAATCCAGATACTAAGGAGCTATTAGGTCATAAAAGTCGTAGCAGAATCGGGACCCGATAAATCCGCACTCATATCGCCACATTTGTTTTCTCCTCTGTATGCTTTGTATGCAATTACCTCTTTTAGGAATTTCTTCTTGATGTAAATGCCTATTTATAGGCCAATCAATTAATAAAATTCTTCCTTTTTTAAATATACTGATTTGTTTTCATTTTTTCCGTTTTGTTTGTCAAAAGACGTCTAACATTTTTGATAAACTTTATGTTTAAAACATTAAAGCTTTACATCACATGATGTCAATAACTGGAAGTGCCTAAAGTTTCGGGTGTTTGAGGTGATGGCTAAGGTAATCATCCCATACCTAGGGCATGTTATTTTGGCTTCCACTTTTGCAGGTACTATTGGTCTTTTGTAACAAGGAGGGTACCAGTAAATGGGCATAGGAAGGCCTGGTTGCGACCAACGTGAGTTCTTTATTGCAGCAGAATCCCATATCCCCAGGGAAGGCATACTCTCGCCCAGACAAAATCCTTTATCTCCAATAAAAGCATACACCTGTTTAATCCCCACTGAAGTTAACACTCTTGATAAGAGTTTGTTTAAGAGTTTGTCCCTTCCAGAGGGCTTATCTCCAAAGAAATATATGTCATCATGGTTTTGTACAATCTTCTCCTTCAGCGCAATCTACTTTTTTTGAAGAATCTGGGAAGGATCATTTCACTAGAATGTATACCTCTTCTATATCCCCTTTAAGTTGATACCTTCCGTCTCTGTTGTTGGTATTTATCTCCCCAGTGAGGTTGTCATTCGTTGTCCTCATGAAGTTCGTATCTTCTCCCCATGGAATTCTACCCCTGTCAGGTTGTCTTGAATAGATGTTTAATCAGCATACTTTTTATGCCCCAGTGGAGCAAGTCTCTTGTTTTTCTGTAGCGGTGTACATAAACGAGTTCCGTTTAGGGATCTTTTATCCCCAGTGATAGGGAATTGCTGAAATACTTCCTCAGTATAGTTTTGAACATCAGATTTAGGGTTCAAAGATGTCCCCCTCTTCCCCAAGTTAAGATTTCTATCCCCCAACGGTATTATCCCCAGTGTGGTCTGGTTATAATTCTTTTATTTAAGAATTTCTATGATTCCCCATTTGAAGTCGAATTTCGAGGACTTGCCAGAATAACCTATCTATTATTCCCCAGTGGAGCTAGTTTTCTTTCCATAGTGGAGCAAGTTTCCTATCTCCCTAGTGTGGTGTACATCGGAGTATCGGTCATAACTCTTTCATCCCTGACGATAGAAGATTTTGTTGATATATCCCCAGTGGAGTTTTTGTCCAAGGATGTTTATTTCTTCCCCAAGTGAAGATTTTGGTACCCCTAGCAGTAGTATCCTCATGGTGGTTTGGGTATAATTCTTTTATTTAAGAACTTTTAAGAATCCCCAATCAAAGTCACTTTGATTGAGGACTTACATCAGAAGGTCTAAGTTCCTAGCAAGGTTCTCTCTATCCATGGAAAGAGACATTTGATCTTTTCCCCAAGAAGTTAAGAGTTGGATCAGAGTTCAAGATTTTCTCTGAACTGTAATTTATTTTTGCAGTATTTTCCCCAAGAAGCTACTTCACCAATAATTAGAGGTAGGTGGTTCTGAATCTCGTTTCCCCATTGAAGTTCAGAGGGATTTTTCTCTACAGAAATTCAAATGTGTGAAGAATAATTGTTCGGAATTTCATTGTCTTCTAAGCAGTCGATTATTGATGTGCTTTCCCCAGTGCATTGCTAAACATGCATCATTATATTGCATCTACCAAAATGAGTAGAATTTCCATTGTACAGAGCATTGCGCTATAAAAAAAATTCAAACATGCATTAAGGTAAAAGCCAATTATGTTTTACCTATGGTTACCAAATTGTTATACGCTCAGATTTGAATTATCTCCACAGCAAGCTTAGGGTGATCCTATCATGTTTCCCCAGCAGAGTCTATTTTGATACCACTAGTCGGGTCTTTGGTATTTTCCATTTCCCCAGTGAGTTGTGGTTTTCCCTTGCCCTTGCAAGCCCTTGGTTATTTTTACCCGTGTTTTCTTTACCGTCAGAGTGCGAGTAAAAGTTGATGTGTAACCTTTCTTATTTCTCAAGTATATGAGTATCCATACTTGGTGTGTGGTAATTTAGATGATTGCCACTTTTGAAGAATTAAACACCGCCTTTGGCCTGAGGGATATTGTAGTTCTTGCGCCTTTGCAACCTCTTAAAGTCCAGCGTTTTAGAAACTCTTGTCTAGAGTCCTCATAGTTGGTCTCTTTTTGTTTGCAAGATCGCCTTCGGTCAACATTCTATTTGGGTTCAATATAAACATAAATCCCCAGTAAGTTCTTTCCCCAGAAGTCTACTTTCGGTTAGTCTCCTTGTTCTTATAGGTTTTCCTTTTGTTAAGTTTCAACTTTTGCATAAAATTCATATCAATTATTGACACTTTTAAACCTTGTATTTACTTTTGATTAGGTTAAATACTTATTTTAAGTCATTTTTCTTGTGTACAAAGGATTGTGAGTGTTTAATTTGTTTATTAGTGTTTCAGCAAAAATTTGTGCAGAAAATATGGCCAAAGGGAGAATTTAGGCTTTCTAAGAAAAAGAACAAAGGTGTTGATTCTGCAAAGGATCGTCCGACGACAGAATGCATCGCCCGGCGAAAATGGTGAAAAAAGATGGTTCAATTATGTATTGCTTCTCTTCTGGATCTCTTGGCGAAAGGAGGATTGCCTGGCGAATCATTCTTGTCACCGGGCTATGAAAGATGCTCTTTTGGAGTTTTATAACACCTAGCTTGTCACGTGCGGCATCTATCCAGGATCTCAAAACGATGCTTTATTGTTGCCCGGCGATGGAGCGCAGATGGCCATACTTTTGGCTACTTTTTTCCACCTTTTATGGAAACTTTTCACCAACTTTTATCACGTGGAGGAAAAAATATGATTTTAAAGGTAGAAACCTTTTGTTCTAGGGATCATAACATTATAACATAGAAAACACTTTTTGTTCTTAGCTCTTGGAGAGGAGAAAAACAAGAACACTATTGCATGTTTGATCAAGGAGACTTGAAGATTGATGTTCATCAACATCCATTGTTTATTCATTGAGCAAGGTATAATGACCATGAGTAGCTAAACATTTTTTGTGTCAAGGTTAGAAGTAGTCAACCTACACTTGATGTATTTCTTTTAATCATTTTGTATATGAACTTGGTTGAAGATTAATACATGGTTAATATCTTTGTATCATTGTTCTTTTTATGGTTTGGTTCATTATTGAGAAGTAAGTTCCAAGCTTTACCTAAGATATTCATCTACTAATAAACAAGCTCTAGACATAGATTTGTGAGTTATTATTCACTTGTATCAAGCTTTAAAGTTTATCATGTTAATAGTTAGGTTGAGAGATCATTTAATGATTAACATGATAACACTCACAATATTGCTTAGACATGAGAAATATTGAGAGGATACGTGAATGTATTGATCATTGATTAGTTCATATAAAAGGTAAATCGAATAAATTTGGAATAGGTTGATGAAAACTATTCTTGACATCATTTTTATCAACACAAATAGTTTCAAACAACAATCTCTCATTCATCCAAATCACCATCTAGTGCATGAAATTTAATCTTTTGTTACTAAAAGCAAATATAAAACCTTTGTTTATGATTCAAACACTTAAAGACACTCAAACTATATAACAACATTAATATCACACCAATCCCTGAGGAAAATGATAATATAAATACTTGTGTTGAAAATACTACCAACAAAATGGCGCTGTTGTCGGGGATTGGCGTTTGACTATTGAAAGCATTGCAATAGTTTAAGTGCTTTAAGTTATTTTTTAATTAATAATATCTTTTGTTTTCACATGTTTTGTTAGTGTTTTCAGACTTTAGTTTATCCGAGGAAGTATTTCTGAAGATCAACTCCTATTTGATCCTGAAATCGAAAGGACTTGCAGAAAACTTAATAGCAAGACTAGACGAAGGAGAAAGCTAGCGAAAGAAAGAAGAGAAAAAGAGAGGCGTTTACTTCTACTATACCTTTTAATAAAGATATAGAATAAGTTATGGCGGAAAATCCACCAAGAGGTCCCTGTTCAAATAGTCCAAGGTTGAATGCTCAGTTTGCTAGGAATGCAGATCAAAGGCATTCGGAAATGAAAACTGGAATTTTACAACTGTTGTATCATAACCCTTTCACTGGGTTAGATAATGAAGATACTTACACCATATCACAAGATTCTATGAGATAGCGGGTGCTATAGGAGCTCCTGAGGAGGATGAAGAGAAAACGTTTAAAAGATTATTTCCACATTCGTTGATCGGTAAAGCTAAGGATTTGTATCTTGACCAACCTAATCACCTCATGATGGATTGGAATAGACTTGAAGAAAAATTTCTTGAAAGGTTTTTTCCCATAATCAAGTTTTTTGGAAGCCAAAATATCTATATCGGTGTTCTCTCAAGGTGGAGTCGAATCATTGAACGAATATTGGGAAAGGTACAAATCTATGTTGAGGAAATGTCCAAGTTATGGTTTTGGTGCCATACCCAAACACATATTTTTCGAAATGGATTACAACCACAACCAAAACTTTTGTTGGATGGTACGGAGGGAGGATCACTTATGGTAAAGACAACAGAAGAAGCGGTGGAAATTATTGAAAGAATGGCAAGGAACGACCATCAAGTCCAACATGATCGAAGTATGGTTCAAAAGAGAGAGGAAGCAAGTGATTCAAGATCAAATGAAGCTCTTTTAGCCCAAAACAAATTGTTCGCTTAACCAGTTGAAGAATTAACAAAGCAAATTGAAAAGCTCCCTCAACAACTAAGAGAAATGTAAGAAAGACCCAGCAATCAAATTCAACAAATTGCTAGTTGTGAGTTACGCAAGGGTGGTCATCAAACCAAATTTTGTCCTATGGTTGAAGAAGAAGTTAATTACATGGGAAATCAAGATCAAGGATATCAACAAAGGCAACCATATCAAAATAACCAAGGTTATCAACAAGGGTGGAGACAAGATGCCAACAATCAAAATAGACAAAGTCCTTATCAAACCACAAAACAAAATTCACAACCTCAAGCTAGAAGTTAAAACTTACAATACACTTTTTCTCAATTCATGCAAGCATCTATGGAAAACAAAAAGAGTAATGAAGCGACTATCAAGAATTTGAATACTCAAGTGGGGCAACTAGCCAAGCAATTGGCCGATCAAAATTCCAGTTCATCATTTTCGGTAAATACTTAATCTAATCCTAAGGAGAATTGCAAGGCAATAACAACTAGGACGGGTAGGGTAGTCGGAAATGGATGTGGTAAAGAGATTGAAATTGAGGAAGTTGTTGAAGAAAAAGAGATTGAAGAGGAGATTGTAGTAGAAAATAATCACGAGGAGGAGTAAGTTGAAAAGGAGAAGTTGAAAAGAAACAAGAAGGAGAAAGTTTCTAGTTTACCTGTTCAAAATTTACCATATCCTCATGCTACTTCCAAGAAGGATAATGCTAGGCAATATGCTAGGTTCCTGGATATCTTTAAGCAATTGCAAATAAATATTCCATTTTCCGAAGCTATGGAACAAATGTCAAGCTATGCAAAGTTCATGAAAGATATCCTTACAAAAAAGAGAAGATCAACAGATCAAGAAGTTATCATGGTTAATGCAAGTTTTAGTGTGTAGCAACTGGTTTTTAAATCAAGAGTCGCCACTATTAGTTTTTATCCTAGGGAAGGGAACCTAATAGAAAACCCTAATTCACAGACAGAGATTCTAGGTTTCAGACTTAATTAGAAGAAAGGAAGGTGTTAGGTACCTTTCATCCACCTTGTTCACAAGGATATTAGACTCTAGGTTTAGGTTTGGGGTAAACTGGATTTTAAGTTTTAATTAGAAAGACTCGCCATGATTTTAGATCGTATGCCTACGTATCCTCTTAGGAGGAATCAGAGTCCCAATTCGTAGTTGTATGGGTTGGTGCTTTTTAGGGGTTCGCAAACATATTTTGAATCACTTCGCACTCGGTCGGAAGTAGTGATTGCCAAAACTAGTTTGAAACCCTTTTGCAAAAAAACAGTTGATTAGCTTAGTTTATTGCGAAAATAGTTTGATAATTGGTTTGTGTTTTTTAATCGTATTATTTGCGAAGATCTTGATTAATGCATGATTAGAAAATATTTAATGCAAATAATATATATAAAATAATATATGTAATTTTAATATAAAAATAAATTTGTTTGATAATATAGTAACATTTAAATATAGGAATAATAATATTTATATAAAAAGGGAATTATAATAATCATATATACCTAAGAGATAAATAATATTTGCACCTAATAAAAATAAGGGAATAAAATTAATAGCTAATAATTATAATATAATAATAAATAATATAATAATTATAAATAAATAATATGAGAAAAATGGAATTAAAACTAAAAAAGAATTTAATTTAATTAAAACCAGGGGGTGCAGTATTAGTTATGCAAGTAAAATATGGGGTGTCTTAAAAGCAGGCCAGGTTGGCCCAAATGTGATTCTGAAAGGGGGGGGGGGTATGCAGTTGCTCTCGTTTTAGAAATATGGGCAAAGGGGGGTCGTAGAAAGTACTGGGCTCAGGCCTAACGAGTTTGGGAAAGGGGCCTGTTGGATTGTGTGTGTTGAGAGAGAAGGTTGCACGTCTATTATGGTGAGCGTGTACGCGTTGGATCATAATGGAATACAAAATTGTTTCTTTTTATTTTTCAATTTTCATTTTCACATTTCTTCAGCAAACACGTTATCCCCTTCTCTCTCACGCAACAACCCTCAAAACCCTTATCCCTTCTTCACCGTTTCCACCCCCAAATCAATAAACCCTAAGTCTGATTACCATCATGGCGGCACTTGCAGTCCATTCCCTACCCAACACACAAATATAATAACAGAACTAATGAAGATAAGTTTCATTACCCTTTGCGATCTAGTTTGTCCTCTGACTTCCGTGTTTTCGATTCCGAGCGATTCGTATTTTTACCTTTCCTTTCTCTCTTTTGCAGGTTACGGTGAGGTAGTAGCAGGGTGACACGAAGGCGATGATAGTGGTGGCTCACGGTTATGGTTTCAGAACTTGAAACCCTAATCGTTCTCCTTCAATCTTTAGCGGCGAACAGTGGATTCAGGCCCTTCTCCGTCTCTCTATAAGCTTCGTGATTTCCATTTTCTCTCTCCCCACGGTTGTCGTTCTTCTTCTGTCTCTGTTCTTCAGATTTTCTTCCATTTCTGTATTCCAGAAAAATCCCCCCTTACTATTACTTAGTTTTCTGTTATTTATATGTTTAGAATTTTTAGGGTTTGAATTAACAGTTAGCCTTAGATTTAGGTTAGTCATCTCTGTAATTGATCGAGAGATTGGATTTTATCATGTAAGCTTTGTTGATTTGATTATGTAATTAGAGATTAGGGTTTTGTAATCACTGATTTTTCCGTTTGAAATTTAATCTTGAGATTTGATGTGTTAATTATTTTTGTTCTAGATTTGTTTTAGTTGGAAAGTTGATTTCAACGGTAGTTGTTAGTATTAGAGTCCTGCGTAAATTTCGGCAAGATTTGCACAGTGGTCGATTTTTTTGATTTTGGGCCAGCATTAGTTTAGTAATTGGGCTTTTCATTAGCTAATTGAACTGGGTCTTGCATTTCTAAACAAAATGATCAAAGAGTTTTTCCCTTAATAAATGAAATATAGCTGTTAATAATAAATGAAAGCAAACCTTATAAAAAAAGTTTATCAGCAAATAAAGTATCACGCTTTTTTTATAAAGAAATATATAATATCAACAGTTTGAATAATAATGCTTTCTTTTTCTAAACAAAATGGCACCATAGTATCTAATGGGCTCAAAACATAACGGGCCTATAGTTTGTAACAAATCCACGGCAAATTTTTTAATAAACAAATAATTTTTTGTAAATATTAACAAAACAGTTTACCCCTTTTAGTAACAACTGAAATAATTTTCTTTTAACCGGTTGCAAAGAAGAATTTCCTTAATGTGATGATAACAACAAACACTTCATACTAATTTTCAACAATAAATCAGCAACAGAAATGACAGATGGACCTATTTCAGAAACCCCAATGGCCATGTAATGTGTAATCATACCCCTTTTTACTAACAACAATAGTATTTAGATGAACTTAATAATTTAAAAACATAGTAATTATTTCTGAAATAAATTTCCATATTCGAATCCCATGGGCCATTGGCCAACATGCTTCCCAAAATGGCCTACGGATAAACGGGTCTTTCTGATTTAGGAAACCCCATTTTCATGAATTAAACTACAGCCCCTGGTTGGCTTAAATTTTAAGAATGGGCCATCAGATATTGCGGTACCATCCTTAATTAAATATTTTTTTAATCTTAAAAACATAATCGTCGAGGTAGGGAAAATTTGGGGTATGACAGTTGCCCCTATTCAATTATCTTCCAGTCGAATAGCACGAGAAAACTTGAGTCTTGTGCATTCTGATTGGAAGTTTATTGAATACATGAAGTATCCCAAAATTTGTCCGACAAACATAAGGTTACATTGATATAGCATATCCTTAAGAGTCTTAAGGAGGTAGGAAACACTGATGATGTATCACTTACCAGGGTTTGATTAAGAGGAAGGTGGTTTTAAGAGCGCAATTTTGTATGTCTTGGTTTGGTTTTGATTATTCACCCATTTGGAGGATGAATACAACAATAAGTGATGATGTAACACCCCAATTCTACCCGACAATTATGAATATAAATCAGAGTTATAAAATTCATGTAACTGAATCAGGATGCCACAAATTCAACTTTAAAAACACATTGCATTCAACGTGGATACATAACACTTTAAACATCGGATGAACCAACAACAGAATAATTTAATCTCTTCATTCAACAACTTAAACATCTACGCAGCGGAAAATCATAATAACATCTTTGTCCAACAATTACGACAACTTCAAAATAATGCATACTTAGCAAAAAACGAAATTAAAGTTCAATAACTGAAATAATCAATAATTAAAAACAACAAGCGTTCATCCCCCCGAGTGTTATGTATCAGAGCAATGACACCGACTCGAACTACCAAAGGTATACTACCTTCATTCCGGATTACCTGCACGTTACCAACATAAGGGTAACATTCAAACTGAAGGGGTGAGATTCTAACAATATATAAAAACATATGATAAATAATATATTAAATTAGATCACATAACATCACCACATCTCATCATATAAACAACAACAATCATAACAGAATACCAACAATATACAAATTTACCGCATCAATACACAACTTCTTTATGCAATCATATAATGTGACTCAATACTATGCAAATGCATGTGGTACCATTGGAGCAGAACTCCCATCTCAAAATAATTGCCAATAAATAGAGGCATCAACATGGCATAAGCCTTCATCTTAATATTTGCCAATATTGGCCATCTTAACGAGCATCAGCTCCATCTTGAAATGCAATGTATGTGACACAATCATGAATGTAATAACAACAACCATAATTAACAACATCTCAACACACATCATCGTTGGCCATAAGCCGACATCTCAATAGTTTCCAATTATTAGAAGCATCTCAACATCATTAATCAACATAATTCATCAACATCATTTATCATCATAATTCATCAATGTAATTAATCTACATAATATAATTCTGCAATACTACATCATTATCATCATTAACCTTACTGTTATGAACCAAACAATAGTCTATAATCATCTTATCCTCATCATACTTTACAAAATTATCATAGCGATTAACACTGGAAGCTAACTCTAATCCTAATTTGGGTAATAGGATTTACTCTCCTTATCCTTCATTTTAATCCTTAATAATGAAGTTCATCGCGTTAGATATATAACACTTCAAACGACACCTCAAATGGAGTCCGAAAACTCAAGTTACAACCTTTTGAAAAATCTGCCAAAAATCAGGCTACATGAGTCGATGCGTAATGTCTTGAGTCGACGCGTACTGGGCTTAACACGCTGCATGAGTCGACGCGTAATCCTCTTGGGTCGACTCCTACTGAGTCTGCAACACTGCATGTATCGATATATAGTCCTACGTATCGACTCATCCTGAGTCTAAAAGCCTGCATGTATCGACGCATGGCTTCTTCGTATCGACTTATCCTGAGTCCAGAAACCCGCATGTATCGACGCATGGCCTTTGGGGTCGACACATATTGTCCTGTCATGAATATTTTTTACGATTTCATTGCGTTTTCACTGCGATTTCCATGCCTTAGGCCCTAAAAACATCGTCTAATTGTAGGTAATCATCATTTATAATTATCCTATGTTTCTACATCAATTATACAACATTAGGGCATCATTATTCATCCTTAAATCATTGATTTTCATCAAACAGCAATGTATATAATTCAATCATAAACCAAATAATCTTTCACATCAAATCCCACATACTAATCATCATAAACCCTATTATAGAGTCAGAACCCCATCCTTACCTTGGATTGAAGGTTGCTCTATAACTTTTCCGATTGAATTTCGTTCTGCCTCTTTTTCATCTTTTCTGCAACTTTCACGTTCTCTTTCTCTTCTTCCAACCCTTATTTCCTTCTATTCTTACTGCTTCTTCTTTTTTCATTATTATTTCTAAAAACTAATATAATAACCCTATAATTCTTATTATGCCTTAATGGGCTTAAAACTCCTACACCCCCTTTCTACTACTTCTATTCTTTATAACAAGCCCATATCAAATAATATCATCATTCTAATATTATTCCACAACTTAATAGAATAATTAAATCCAATAACAATAACACATAAACTATAATCATAACAAAACTTCACAAATATTCCAAAAATAATTTAATTAAATAATTAATTAAATTACGGGCGTTACAAATCTCCCCCACTTAGAATATTTCCGTCCTCGAAAATTTACCTTAATCAAACAACTCAGGATAGGAGTCCTGCATCTTGCTCTCCAACTCCCAAGTCTTGCTTTCTCTGGCAGCTCCTAGCCAAACCAATTTAACCAAAGCAATCTCTTTGCCCCTCAGAGTCTTTATTTCACGACTCGAGATCCGTACAGGCATCATTTCCACCATAAGATTATCCCGTACTTGCACATCATCTATATGAATCACATGAGATGGATCTGAAGTATACTTCCGGAGTTGTGACACATGAAACACATCATGAAAATTCGAAATATTAGGCGGTAAAGCCACTCTATACGCGATATTCCCCACTCTCTCTGAAATCTGATATGGTCCAATAAAACAAGAAGTGAGCTTCTTAGACTTCAATGCTCGCCCAACACCAGTCACAGGTGTAACTCTTAAAAACACATGGCACCCGCTTGAAATTCTAAATCTTTCATCTTTTCTCGAATCAACTTCACCTTCTCAATAATCTCACGAACAAGTTCAGGTCCAATTACTACACTTTCACCAGATTCATACCAACATAAATGAGTTCTACATCTTCGACCATACAACGCTTCAAAAGGTGCCATCCCAATACTAGAATGGTAACTGTTATTATAAGTGAACTCTATCAACGGAAGATAAGTATCCCACGAACCTCCCTACTCAAGAACACATGTGTGATACGGTGGCAGAATCGACTGTTAATACTGGTTTGCGTTTTGTATTCGCAAATGTTGCGGTAAGTAAGAGTCGTCACCGAATTTTATTTAATCCAACAAAGGAAAAGCAAAAAGAACATAAAAAACCTTTTTCGAGATGTTTCTGAGTACGGGGGTAGATTATAGAAAGGGAAGGTGTCAGCACCCTTTCTATCCGTGGTTTTCCACAGGCTCTTAGGTACTTTCTCATTTTTAAGTTTCTTGTGTGTGTTTTGAAAGGTTTTTTTTTTTAATTTCGTGATAACCCTTGTATCTGTCCTCAAGAGTGTGATGAAGTTGTTTTTGAAAACTATTTTGAAAGTGTTTGTGTAAAAGAGTTTTTATTGTTTTGAGCAAGTACTTAAGATTTTCTACCTACTCGAAAAAGGTTGTTCGTTTTCTCGTTTCCTTTAGACAACGCTATCCTACTATTAAGGAGTATGTAGCCCTATCGTTAGAATTTTAAAGGGACGTTCGAAGGGACGGAATGGTCTCTGAAGGCAACAAGTAAGGATACCTTAGCATTTCGAAGGGACTATCGTCATAAGATCAATTTGTAGGCAACTCGAGGGACAAGTAGGGACTATGATCTTTATGACGACTTTGAATCGTGGGTCATTTCTAAGGTATCCCTATGTTCGAGGGACACGACCATTATTTCCGAGGCAACCAAGTGAGGAAAACCCTAGGAGTGATCATGTGTATGTGTTTGATTTCAGTTATTTAATCTTTGCACAATTAAGGTGATCTACTATTTTAATTTTATTTGTCTTTTGCATGCAAGCCTATTATCCATACATCTAGACAGTTCATAGTTGTGGAAATTAAAAGCGGGACAGTAAATCTATGCTATTACAAGGCTTCGGGGAAGGGGTTACATGACCAAAAACCGGGGATTAAGTAGTAAATAATATGCGGTAAAACCTAATTAAAAACTATTACAAACCCGAAGCAAATAGAATAATTGACAAATAAAATATTATGCGCGAGAATTAAATACGGGAATCAAAGTCTAAATTCGAAGGAAATAAAAGAAAATTTTTTGTAAAAATAATTAAACGAATAATTAAAGTAAATAAAAGAAATTAAAAAGAAAAATTAAACTGGGCCTGGTAAAGTAGCAACCTAGGAGGTGCATTGTTTGAAATTTCTAGGCCCAGCATAGCTGGCCCAAAGCTTATGTTTGCTCGAGTGAGACGCTGGCCAAGAAGGTCCACCCACGCGCCTGCATGCTTGAGGCATTAGATCTGGGATGGAGATGATCCAATGATGAGGAATTGGAAGCCTATGTTGAGTGCGCTTATGATAGTAACATGGAATCTACAAACAATTATTAGGAAAAATAATATAAGCACACGCCTGTGATCGAACCCAGAGCGTTTGCTTCATAGGCACGATTATCAACCGTCTGCGCTAGCTGGAACATCTGTACATATAATAAAACTAATAACATATAATGGAAATAAATTGCCTTGCCTAGAAACACGCGACAATTTCAGATGGGCCAATGGTGTGCTGCCACCTCTTGTCTTCTTCACCATAACTGTTGTTTTTTATATCAGCTTTTACCTAAGGACAAAACCCGTCACTAAAGGCTATAGTGACTTTTTTTATCCGTAGCTACATCCCTGCAAGATTTGAAAAAATAATACAAGCAAGATAAATCAAAACCAAAGGCATAGTTCAGTTGCAAATCACGCCCTGAGTTTATTGGTACCCATAATTTGGTCTAATTTCGCCTCTACAGAGAATCCCCAATTTGGGACCTTAAAACCCTAACAATGGCGTCGTGCCATTCTTGCATTTAAACTCAGATTAAACCATCCAAAAACAATGCAAATATGATAACAAGCATGGATATGTGATCAAAACAAGTTTATAATTGGTAAATCAATAAATTCGAGTTTGAGAAAATATGCAAATTGTGGTACTGTAAGGGCACGATTCTTGATGTTTTTGGCCTGGAGGATGATTGGAATAGCTTCAGAACACGTTCTGGAATAGATTGCTGGATTTGGAATTACTTGAAACGGCATATGGAAGAGAATACGGTCTGCACTTTTTCTTCCAAAATTTGCAACTTCTTCCCTTGTTTTCACGACCCCAAAACCCCTTTTATGCTTTAGATATGTTTGGTATATATGATAGAATGATTAAGGTCAACAAAAACTGATCATATCTTTGCAAATAATGGAGATTTAATTTCATTCTTTGCCATGTATGATTTGTTTCCAAAATAGACCAAATTAAGATCTTTTCCAATCAATTATCTCTTGTATGATTCAGATGATTTTCTAGCTGTTCCTTGACTCATAAAATAAAATCTTTGATTTTATTTGATTATTCTACTATTTAAATTTATTTATTTTGATTTAAATGGATAAAAAAACAAAATAAATAATAAAAATAATAAAATAATAAGTGGATAAGCTCAGGGGTCGTGGGTCCTCTTAGGAACAAGTTTCAAACAAGAAAACAAGGGCTCATTTGCAAAAAAAGTCATTTTGATCAATGTTGACTTCATGCATATTTCAAACAATTGGTCAACTTTGACAATACACATATCTCTCATTTTTAACCATAAGAAGGTGTTCTTGGACTTTTTAGAAAGCTTAGGATGTCCCCTAAACAATCCTTTTGGTTTAATCTCAATTGGGTCTTAAATGTTCGTGTAAGAAGCTTTGACCCAAAAGGTGTTTTTGTTGACTTTTCAAAATGACCTATAATGTAGAAATTCATATCTTTCCATGAGTGCATTTTTTGAACTTGAGGGATGAAGATGAGTTGTAGAAAACTGGATTCTATTCAAAATGAGCCTTGGATGAGAAATTTCTGATAAAGTATGAGAAAGTTATGATTGGTCAAAGTTTGGTTGACTTTTCCTAAGAAACCCTAATTTAGCAACTTTTGAGTTTCGATGAATTAGGAGCATTCCTTGAGGAATCATGATCAATCGTTGATCAAATGATGGATATCACTTCAAAATTTTGATGTTGACCAAAAATCTTTAAGTTTTACTGTATGTGGGTCACAGTTGACTTTTAACCTAATACAATTGATTTTCAAGCATATGAGCAGTTGACTGAGCAAACTTCTTATGTAAGGCATGCAACTTGACATGGATGATCTTGAGAAAATATTAGTACCATGGAAAATATTTGAGGCCTTTGGAGCTCACCCATCTTGATGAAAAGGGAAACCCTAGTTGGAGGTTCCTTGCTTTATGAGAGGGTTTGTCTGGTCAACTCTTGGGTATCCTTGAGCAAGTTGTGGGTCTTAATGAACATGTGTTGAGTAAAATAGGAGGGAAAATTTTGGGGTACAATAGATGCCCCTGTTCAATCTTCTTAAACCTGAGGATGTAGATTGGTTGGTCTTCCTTTCGTGATCTGAAGGTGGAAGATGATTGAACACTAGAGTGCCCAGAAATTTTCACTTGCATGGAGTAATACTGATTGGTGATATCGGGAATGGGCTTACAGATGCCATTTGGAAGTTGATAGAGAATCGTTGGAGATGGGCTTAAAGATGCCATCCAGAAAATATATCGGTCGCATAAGAGATTCCTTTGCGAGAATCCCTGTACCTGCCGTTGAGGAGGACTTCGCCAAGGAATGTGATTTATGTCCTGGGAAATAGAGTCTAGGAGCTTCGGTTGTCAATTACTTTACTGGGGAATTAAATCTTGATTGATGAGGCAAAAGTGAGTTGTTATCTGGTCGAGTCTGGGTTTCACGACGACTTACTGGGGAAATGTGAGATCGACCGATTCTGGTCAGGTCCAGGTCTTCCAATGTTGTAAACTTTTGTCTGGAGATAAGAGATAAGGAAACTGGGTCGTAGGGTTAATTAGAAATGAGAGCCTAGATAGTAGGGCTTATGAGAAGGAATCTGGATAGTAGTGTTACTTCGAAATGAGAGTCTGGATAGTAGGGCTATAAGAAGGAACCTGGTTCGTATGGTTACTTCGAAATGAAAGCCTGGATAGTAGGGCAATGAGAAGGAACCTAGGTCGTAGGGTTACTTCGAAATGAAAGCCTGGATAGTAGGGATATGATAAGGAACCTGGGTCGTAGGGTTACTTCGAAATGAAAGCCTGGATAGTACGTCTTATGGGAAGGAACCTGGATAGTAGGGTTATTTCGAGATGAAAGCCTGGATGGTAGGGCTTATGGGAAGGAACTTGGATAGTAGGGTTACTTCGAGATGAAAGCCTGGATAGTAGGGATTATAGGAAGGAACCTGGATAGTAGGGTTACTTCGAGATGAAAGCTTGGATGGTAGGGCTTATCGGAAGGAACCTGGATAGTAGGGTTACTTCGAGATGAAAGCCTGGATGGTAGGTCTTATGGGAAGGAACCTGGATAGTATGGTTACTTCGAGATGAAATCCTGGATAGTAGGGATTATGGGAAGGAACCTGGATAGTAGGGTTACGTCGAAATGAAAGACTGGATAGTAGGGCTATGAGAAGGAACCTGGATAGTAGTTACTTCGAAATGAAAGCCTGGATAGTAGGGATATGAGAAGGAACCTGAATAGTAAGGTTACTTCTAAATGAAAGACTGGATAGTAGGGCTATGAGAAGGAACCTGGATAGTAGGGTTTCTTCGAAATTAAAACCTGGACAGTAGGGCTTATGGATAGGAACCTGGATAGTATGGTTACTTCAAAATGAAAGTCTGGGTAGTAGGGGTTATGGGAAGGAACCTGGGTCGTAGGGTTACTTCAAGATGAAATCCTGGAAAGTAGGGTTATGGGAAGGAACCTGGATAGTAGGGTTACTTCAAAATGAAAGCCTAGATAGTAGGGCTTATGGGAAGGAACCTGGGTCGTAGGGTTACTTCAAAATGAAAGTCTGGATAGTAGGGCTTTTGGGAAGGAACCTGGGTCGTAGGGTTACTTCAAGATGAAAGCCTGGATAGTAGGGCTTATGGGAATGAACCTGGGCCGTAGGGTTACTTTGTGGGGAGTTTGGGTAAAACTGCATCGGAACCGAGAAGGAACCTATGTAAGGTTGCTTCGTGAGGAGTTTGGGTAAAACTGCATCTGAACTGAGAAGGAACCTAGGTAAGGTTGCTTCGTGAGGAGTTTGGGTAAAACTACATCGGAACCGAGAAGGAACCAATCAAGGTTGCTTCATGAGGAGTTTGGGTAAACCTGCATCTGAACCGAGAAGGAACCTAGGTAAGATTGCTTCATGGGGAGTTTGGGTAAAACTGCATCTGAACCGAGAAGGAACCTAGGTAAGATTTCTTTGGGAGGAGTTTGAGTAAAATTGCATCTGAACCAAGAAGGAACCTAGGTAAGGTTGCTTCGTGAGGAGTTTGGGTAAAAATGCATCTGAACCGAGAAGGAACCTAGGTAAGGTTGCTTCGTGGGGAGTTTGGGTAAACCTGCATCTGAATCGAGAAGGAACCTAGGTAAGATTGCTTCATAGGGAGTTTGGGTAAAACTGCATCTGAACCGAGAAGGAACCTAGGTAAGGTTGCTTCGGGATAACTCTGTGTAGGGCTTCAGGAGGAACCTAGGTAAGGTTACTTCGGGATGATTTCGTGTGAAACTTTATTTGGAAATGTATGAGAAGGGACCCGTGTAAGCTTTTTTCAGGATAAACCCGTGTGAAGCTGTATTTAGGAGAAACCCGTGTAAGATTGCTTCGTGACAAACCCGTGTAAAGCTGCATCTGGTGGCGCAGATAATTACTCTGTTTAGTTTCAGGAGCTAATCTTGGACCTGCTGGAAATTGCTGATGATAACCATCTTTCCTGAAAAGGTACATGATTAATTATATGTGATGCATAAAATGCATTGTATGATGATGTTATCAAAATAAATGAGATTATGATGTATGCGATATGTATGTGAATGTCATGATATATGAACATGAAATGCTATTGGGACATGTCCGAGCCTGGGAAAATTAATTATGGTTGCTATACCCAACATAACACTATGCAGCGTCACCTTGCAAACTAAGCTCATATCTCTGAACTGTTCAATTAATTCCAACTCTTTAACCATCATTGCCGACATATGTAAAGTGTTCTAACTCAACGCATCAGCTACCACATTCGGTTTTCCTGGATGATAATTCAAACCAAAATCATAATACTTTAACAATTCCAACCATCTTCGTTGCCTCATATTCAACTCCTTCTGATCGAATAAATACTTTAAGCTCTTATAGTCACTAAACACGTAAAATCTAGAACCATAAAGATAATGCCTCCAAATCTTCAACACAAAGATCACTATAGCAAGCTCTAAATCATACGTAGGATGGTTCTTCTCATGAGTCCTCAACTGCCTTGACGCATAAGCAACTACCTTATTGTACCGGTAGAAATGTTCAAGACTAAGCCATTGGATTGACTAGACTTTATACAAATCAAAAATAAAAATTCGCCACCGCGCTTTATTGCTTCCAAAAGGAATGGGAAAAGAGCGAATAACCCAAAATGGAGGAAAGATTCAAGGTAAGGGGGGTTGGTTATGCAAAGGGAAGGTATTAGCACCCTAAACATCTACGGTACTCCGTAGAAACCTATTTTTAAAATCTGTATATTTTGGCTATGAAAATGTGTTGTATATAAAATGGATGATGGCGGTGACAAAAGAAATATATTTTTTATGATTTTTGCACCCTCCGCGGTTGCGAAACTTTAGTGCCTACATACCACCTTTCATGCAATAGCGGATCAGGGTACACGTAGTTCCTCTTTTAAAAAATTTGAAACACAAGTGTGTTGGTTGATTTTAAGAGATAAGACATCATCGTCATTGTCCGTGTGGAAAACATACTTACTACCTACAATCGTGAGAAAGGATTATTTGCATCATCTCAAATTGGAGGATGTGGCTTGGATTTTAAAATCAACAATGCCTCACTCAACACCCAAGTTGAAAATATCTCACTTCACTATATATTGTAGAGGTATAGTTGTTTGCATCACTACAAGGATTGACAAGAGTCTAATCTTTTGAGAAAAGTTTAAAGATAAAAGCCAAAGTGGCAAAAATGGTTTGAAATGAGATTGATTGACTTTTAGGCTTCTCACAAAAATGTCAAGGTATTATTAAGTTGATTGAAGTTTATTGATGAAAATGTTTTGAAAATGCATGGACCTAAGTCCAAGTTTATTATGAAAGTGTTTCAAGTTTCTAAACAAGAAGGGTTTTCAAAAGGAGGGAGAAGATTTTTGAAATTAAAGAGGATGGGAGGAGAAGAAGAGACTATCCTAAAGCATAAGGTAAAAGCTAAGGATAAGAACCATCTAACCAACAAGAAGCCAAAACTTGATATTATGAGCCAAGATAGAATTCCCATTCTTTGGATTAATACCAAGAAAGCAAAGATACTAGACCTCTTCAAATGTATTAAGCCTTCACAAAAATTGGGCAGAGTAACGGCAATATACGGGTGAATTCCAGATTACAAACAAATGATGTAATCACAAAAACCTGCACACAAAAACAAACAAGCAACCCAATGTCTTGAGGTAAACCTCAAGAGCTCCAGACAAAATAATCAGATAAGATCACAAGGTCTCCAAGGTAGGCCAAGGTTTTCAATCCTAAGTCCAAGAAAAAGTCCACTGCCCCATAATGCCAAGGATAGTAACCAAATAGTCCAAGTACCATTAAGAGTTTTTTTAGAGTTTAAGTTGATTATTAAGTATCTTAAGAAAAGAAAAAGAAAATCTCAAGTGAGCAAAATAAAAAGGACAAGAAAATAAAAGCTCAAATGAGAAAAGATGAAAATGGCATGAAATGAAAATGCTAAAAGATAAATAGTGCATAAAGCATAAAAGCATAAAAGCATAAAATAAAACAAGTTAATAATTAGTGGTTAGCTGGATGACCATCTTGAAACTTGCATTTGGAACTCATTAGAGGATTGGTAGAACCAAAACCTCCACACACCAAGTTGCATTTGCTTTTTGTCAAGTATATCATCCATTTGGAATTCTCATAAGTACCATTTAATGTTCAATGATGTTTAATTGATCCGCGTTGACCAAAGGTGTTGTAGATCCATTAGAGGATTGGTATAACCAAAGCCTCTACACAATGAATCTTAAGGTTATTGGATCAAAGAGATCAAATTAACATACTTGGGCTTGCAATCATAAGTTTGGGCCACGAATGATCATTTATTTGAATCGGGACAAAATTTAGCGCTATGTTAAGAAATCGTAAGTGGACTTATATAGAAGTCGCACCTATTTTGGGGCCGGTCAATAGCAATCTATGCACCATTTGTTTTGAGACATGATATAGAGATCATGCTCCAGCAACATTTAGTGCAATGAGAAGGGGATGAGATGAAGAGGAATTAGGGTAAAAAGAGAAACCAAATTTGAATTAATATTTAATCAAACTATTATTAAAATCATTCATCCATTTTTTATGGAGTTAAACTCAACAACATGGATCCAATGATGTTAATAAAGCCATGACCAAAAAATCAACACATGACAACCAGAAAATATTCACAAAATAATAATATAATTAATATATACATTAAAGGGTTTAAAAATGTTTTAAAAAATGTGAAATAATGAAGAAAATTCTAATTATATTCAAATTAATCAAGAAATGAAAAACAAGACCATAGAAAAATCATGAAAGAGGCCATGTGATTTTATAAAATTTTTAGGAATTTTAAAAGTCAGAAACTATTTTTAAGAATTAAAATAAATTGGTAAAATAAACAAAAATAGTAAAAAATAGTACAGTCAGAAACAAAAATAAAATAGGGTCACCAATATTAGTCACAATATCATTGGATCATTCCATAATTTTTTCAGAATTTAAAAATGTGTAAAAGTATTTTTAAACATTTTAAACAAACTAAATAAGTGTAAAATTCATAAAAAATACCAAAACACAAAATTAAATTGGTAAAAAATAAAAATCAGAAATAGAATAATAAAAAATATATTTCATAATTTTTTCAGATTTTTTGGACTAAAAATGAATTTTCTATAATTTTTTGAAATTTAAAACAATTAAAATATAAAATTCGAAAAAAGGAAATAAAAGAAAAAGATGTGGACCATTGGATGAGAGTCAAAACGCGTTAGTAAGCAAATCTAAGGGATCTGGCGCGCTGTGCATATCATGTTCTTTAATGAATAATATACAGAATCATTAATAAAATCAGAATTTGAAAATAATAAATGTCACGCTTTCATTGGTTAGAAGATGACACGTTGGTCATCTTCAACCTCCAGCCCTCACGAATTGCAAGTCTCTCAAACTGTAAAATCAGAAGCTCATACCTATGCCATTCGCTTCGTCTCTCCAAGACGAAAACAACCACACCCTCGCGCCAAATTCATATAAATTGTAACTTAAGCAATTTGGAAAGAAATTTTTGAAAAGGGATTTGAAAATTCATGGTCAAAACGTGTTTCCTGTAAGAAGTAAGTGTTGTAACTAGAACCAGGGCAATGAGAGCAACACAATGATACCATAGTTTTGAAGAATTGATGAAGGAATCTACCTATTGAAATTGAGTTGCAGAGCTCTGAAATTGGACTTCTAGGGAGCAAACCAGGGCACGATTCTTGAATGTAATTATATGGTTAGCTTCAGAGAAGATCAAGGAAGGTGAATTGATGGAAAAAATGGATTGAAAAAGGCTTGAGAGTAGGATTCAAAGTAGCTGAATTCTGAGTTGTGAATCAAGTTTGGCAGGGTGATTCTGGCAATCTAAGCTTGGGAAATTGAATGGGGGGTGACCCTCTATTTATAGGGAATCAAATGGAATGTTCAAGCGTGTGAAATAATGAAGTTTGGAGGGAAATCGTGTGAACCTGATGCACGAGTAAAGTGTGATCTGATTTGCATCAAAACTCATCTAATCCTTGCGTTTCAAGGCTCTAATCCACTCATGCAACTTGGTTAAACATGTTTAGATCACAAACGCGTGCTAATTTTATGTTTAAAGGCCAAAACATGAATTTCAAATTCTGACTTATGGAGAAACATCAGTTCCAAGTTACCAAGTTCAATCCAATGGCATTTCTACCTCAAGGGGTCTTAAGTCAAAATTCTTGATGCTTTGGAAAGATGAGGTAACAAGCTTTGTAATGGAAAAAGAATAGAATCAAATGGATGCTTGAGATGAGAGTTACATGGAGTCAAATTTGGAGAAAAAGAGTTGACTTTCCATACTTAGAAATATTTCAAATTCTTCTTTAAAAATGACCTATAATCTTTTGCATCCAAACATGGCCTTCCACTTAGAATTTGCTCTTGACCAAAAAAGATGGAATGAAGTAGATCTCTTGAATGACATTTTTCAAATTGAACCACTCAAAATCTCCAAAAATTGAGCAAGTTATAACTTGTTGAAGTTGGCCAAAAATCAAGAAGTGACCTATAATCTTTTGCATTCTTAAGGCAACTTTCATCCATTTTTTCACTTTGCACATAAAAGAAGGCAAGAAGTACACATCCTTAGGATCATCATGAAAAAGGAATGAACTCAAGGTGATAAAAATTGACCAAGTTATGACCATTTGAAGTCACATATGGAAAATTGGGGATTCATCTGGATGACTTGTAATCTTTCTTCTTCACCAAGTTCCTTCCACATGAAAACTCCTTGGAACTTTTGAAGTGATTTATTGGTAACTCATTAAAGAGAAGAATGTTTTTGGAATCACTCAAGAATACCAAAATATGAGCAAGATATGCACCTTTAAAGTCCAGAACCCTAGCCTCTAGATCAAGAGAATGCTTGGTGGAACTTTGCCAACTTTGAACAAACTTTTTTGTGGCAATATACTTACTTTGTAAATAGAAATTATTGTGAATGATGACGAGGACTCATGGCCACCAAAACCACTTTCATACCAACTTCAAAACAAACTTAAATGGTGAGGTTTGAATTTCTCAAGTTATTGACTAGGGCATGGAAATAAACTCATGAACCCATGAAGCAACTTGCTAAAACCCATTGCCTTTACCTACATTATTAACAAGTAAGACAAACCAATATTGCATTTTGTTAATTAGAGAGAAAACCAAAGCAAAATATCCATGATCACAAAAGAAAACAAGTTAAGGTGCTTGGTAATTCCTCAGAAGAACAAGGCTAAAGATAGGGAGGAGAACCAAAAGCCCTAATGTGATTTTGTTGTGATTGAAATAATATGGTATGATGAGGGAATCTTAGGGGCAAAATTTAGGGTATAACAGCTGCCCTTATTTAAGTTTCTTCTATCCGGAGATACGAAGGTTAAAAATCTTCGTGTCGACGTGATCGAAGATACTTAAATACAAAACAAACCCTATTTTTGGCCCTAAGATGCCATGCAAATGCTTATGCATATGAATTCATATGAACAGAACCAAAGAGGCGCAAAGTAACACTGGGGATGCAACAATGATAAAGAAACAAAAGAGCAACCCCGCCAGGAAAATAAATTACTGGTGAACCACAAAAGCAGAATCTGAGAGGAAGATATCAAGCATCGACGTTCACTTTCGATGTACTACCAACATTCACTGAAGGTAGAAGGAGAAAAAAAACCACATCACCGCCGTTCACTGACGATGAACTATCAACGTTCACTAAAGATAGCAAAAAGATAACAAACACCAACGTTCACTGCTGATACACTACCAACGTTCACTAAAGATAGCAAAAAGATAACAAACATCGACGTTCACTGCCGATACACTACCAACATTCACTGAAGGTAGAAGAAGAAAAATATATCATATCACCGCTGTTCACTGACGACGAACTATCAACGTTCACTAAAGATAGAAAAAAGATAATAAACACCAACGTTCACTGTCGATACACTACCAACGTTCACTGAAAGTAGAAGGAGAAAAATATATCATATTTCCCCAAGATTCTGGAATTTCTCCTAGAACGGGTCTCAACTTCTTCTTTAACCAAGGCACTCTGCCTGGAAAGGGTAATATGTAAGTTGTCTCAAATAAAAAGACCTCCACTCACCGTCAAGGGGAATTACAAAGAGAAATGACTTTCTGGGGATATTAATATGACCTACTGGGGAATGAATTATGGCTTCCTGGGGAATGAATTATGGCTTCCTGGGGAAATGCCAATATATTCCTGCTGAGGGGATAAAATCTTCTTGTGTAAAATAAATGCACAAACCAAAACTTAAAGTTTTCAGAAATCCAAAATAAATGATATTGTCATGTAGCCACAAATCCAATTCGGAAATAAACTAGAACAAGACGGCCAATGCTGATACATTCATTGAGAAATAAACTCAAGAGGGAAAACCAAATCCAACCAAGCAAACAGCACTGCAGGAAAGGTCAGAACACAGTGTTAATGAGCGATGATTTTTAGCAATGCATGATGTATGTATGAATGTATGAGTGCTATCGTGCATATGCTGGTAAAAAGGATACATAATTAGTGCAAACAAACAAAACCGCCTCAGGTAATAACAACAATTGGGCTAAACTTCTACCAAAAAGATCAAACCAAGAAAGGTAAAAGCAACTGCAGAGACCAAACCCCTTGTTTGCCTTAATTTCACTAAGGAGAAACATAATATGGATGTAGCCAAATCAAACAAATACCGGGATAAAACCCCTTCTATCGGTTTCATCGGAGAAAACAGTTTTCCAAAAGCAACATGCCTACTGGAGATTGCAAGACTGACCTCAAATAAAGCAGACTGACGCCGAAGAAAAAACTGCGGGTTCAAGCGTACCTTCCTGAAGAAAAAACTGTGAATTGAAAATTTTCATCACGAACACTCATTCCAACAAGAGATGCCCTGGGACAACATTCCCGGGAAATCAAGAAGTCAATATTAATGCCAAAACTGCAACAAGAGCGACATCTCAGCCCACCGAGGGAATAAAACCTTTCACCATATGAGGGAAGACTTGCTGGGGAACCTAGGACAGAGACTTCTAACCATGCAAACCCAAAAAAGCGAATCAAGACTTGATGGGGATAATGGGATCACAAATCCAATACTGTATCTTGCACTCACTGAAATTGTCTCTAACTATCTGAGAAACACACAAGGATTACACACATACCAGCAAAATGACCTGAGAAAAACTTCATGAAGGGAGTAAATCTTATTAAAACAACCGGAGTTTGTTCATTCTTGGGATCACCATTCTTGTTGTCATTGTTTCATCACAAATCCCAAAGTAAATTGAATTGTAAAGATCTCTTCTCTTTTTTTTGAAAAGATAATTTTGTTTTTTTTTAATCTTTTTGCTTTAAAAGTTATTATCAGTAATAATTGATGTCTTTGCAAGCTAAATAAAAATAAGAACACAAAGAATTAGGTAAAAGCTCGAATTTCATTAATAGAATGGTAGTCTGCGAATGGAGAGGCTCCATGGATGATTACAAAGTTTGGGAAATGGTAATACATGATGGAAAGGATACATTGAGATACAATGACCACTATCCCCCCTAACAACTTTTGAAATCCTGAGCAGTAGCTTTTGTTGAAGTATGGTGAGGGTCTGAGAAGATTGTTGCTTCAACGATCAAGTCTTGTCTGATGTAGTTACTTGCCAAGAAAAATATCCCTAACTTTTGCCTAAGCTGCCCTTGCAGGTTTTCAACTTAGCGGGAAATTTATTCTGTTTATGTATAATTTTTTCCTAGACCGCCCTTTCGGGTTTTTGGCCTACCGAGACGCTCCTTTTTGCATAAGCCACCCATTCGGGTTTTCAACTTAGCGAGTTGTTCTTTCATTTCTTTAGGCGAAGTATTTCTTGACTGCGTCAGCATTCATGGGACGTGGGAACTCCTCGCCATCCATAGTTTCAAGAATTAATGCACCACCAGAGAAGGATTTCTTGATAACATACGGGCCTTCAAAATTGGGAGTCCACTTGCCCCTAGAATCAGTGTTGAAAGACATGATCTTCCTGAGCACGAGGTCGCCTTCTCTGAATTCACGAGGTTTAACCTTTTTATCAAAAGCTTTCTTCATTCTTTTCTGATATAACTGCCCATGACATAAAGCTGTCATCCTCTTCTCATCAATCAAATTCAATTGTTCAAACCTGTTCTGGACCCATTCAGCCTCTGTCAACTTGGTGTCCATTATCACACACAATGAGGGAATCTCTACCTCGACTGGGAGTAAAACTTCCATTCCATATACTAGGGAGAACGGGGTTGCTCCTGTTGAGGTGCGAACAGATGTTCGATATCCATGCAAAGCAAAAGGGAGCATTTCATGCCAATCTTTATAAGTGACAACCATTTCCTGGATGATTCTCTTGATATTCTTATTAGCAGCTTCAACAGCCCCATTCATCTTTGGCCTATATGGAGATGAATTGTGATGAACAATCTTGAATTCTTTGAACAGTTCTGTCATCATCTTGTTGTTCAAATTCGAGCGATTGTCAGTGATGATTCTGCTCGGCACACCATACCGGCATATAAGATTGTTTTTGATGAAATGCATAACCACCTATTTGGTAACATTGGCATATGAAGCAGCCTCTACCCATTTGGTAAAGTAGTCAATTGCTACCAAGATGAAATGGTGCCCATTCGAAGCTTTGGGTTCTATCATCCCAATCATGTCAGTACCCCACATAGAGAAAGGCCATGGGGAAGAAATCACATTGAGGAGTGTCGGAGGCACATGGATCTTATCTACGTAAATCTGGCATTTATGGCACTTCTTCGCAAATTTGTAACAGTAAGATTCCATTGTAAACCAATAGTAACTTGCCATTAGCATCTTTTTAGCCATCGAATGTCCATTAGCATGAGTGCCAAATGAACCTTCCTGGATCTCATGGATCAACATGTCTGCTTCGTGTCTATCCACGCATGTGAGCAAGACCATGTCATAATTTCTCTTGTATAACACATCTTCACTGAGGAAGAAACTGCCTGCCAATCTTCTCAGTGTCTTTCTATCTTTCCTTGATGTACCAATCGGGTATTCTTGAGTCTGAAGAAAATGCTTGATATCATAATACCATGGTTTTTCATCTGCTACCTCCTCTATTGCAAACACGTGAGGGGCCTATCCAGTTGTCGAACTATAATTCGGGGTATATCATTCCAAGTATTCACTTGGTACATGGAAGCCGGAGTTTCCAGAGCATCTGCCATCTGATTTTCATCTCTAGGGATGTGATGGAATTCAACTTTATTGAAGAAGGGTAATAATCTTCTAGAATAATCTTTGTAAGGGATCAAGCCAGGGTGACGAGTATCCCACTCTCCTTTAATATGATTTATTACCAAAGCCGAATCGCCATACACATCTAGAATTTTGATTATGAGATCAATAGCTTCCTCAAGACCCATGATGCAAGCCTCATGTTCTGTCGTATTATTAGTGCAATCAAACGTTAACTTGGCGGTAAAAGGAATGTGCGATCCATGAGGAGTGACAATCACAACACTAATTCCTTTACCATAAGCATTCACAGCTCCATCAAATATCATACTCCAACGAGATTCAGGGTCGGGGCCCTCCTCAGGCAATGGTTCATCATAATCTTTCACTTTCAAGAACATCATATCTTCATCGGGGAATTCATATTCTGCATACTGATGATCCTCCACCGACTGGTGGGCAAGGTAATCTGCCAACACACTACTTTTAATAGCTTTTTGAGTGCGGAACTTGATATCATATTCAAATAACAACATCTGCCAGTGGGCAATTCTCCCAGTAAGAGCAGGCTTTTCAAAAATATACTTGATTGGATCCATTTTGGAGATCAACCAAGTGGTATGATTCAACATATACGGTCGCAAACACTTTGCTGCCCAGGCCAAAGCGCAACATGTCTTTTCTAACATAGAATACCGCGACTCACAATCAGTGAACATTTTGCTGAGATAATAAATAGCGAACTCTTTCTTTCCCGTTTCATCCTGTTGTCCCAGAATACAACCCATGGATTTATCTAACATCGTTAGATACATAATCGGCGGTCTTCCTTCTACGAGAAGGAGCAAGATAGGAGGTTCAAGCAGATACTCTTTAATACTTTCAAATGCACTTTAGCAGTCATCCGTCCACACACAACTTTTATCTTTCTTTAACAACTTAAAGATCGGTTCACACATTACAGTCATGTGGGAAATAAATCTGGAGATATAATTCAAACGCCCGAGGAAACCCGGACTTACTTTTCAGTTCTTGGTGCTGGCATTTCTTGAATTGCTTTGACTTTTTCAGGGTCAACTTCAATTCCTTTCTGGCTAAAAATAAAACCCAATAATTTCCCAGATCTAACACAGAAGGTGCATTTATTTGGATTCAAGCGGAGACGATATTTCCTCAAACGCTGAAATAACTTCAACAAATCTTCTATATGCCCTTCTTCAGTTTGGGATTTGGAAATCATATCATCAACATATACTTCGATTTCTTTGTGCATCAGATCATGGAATAGGGTTGTCATAGCCCTCTGGTACGTTGCACCAGCGTTCTTCAACCCGAAGGGCATCACTCTGTAACAGAATATTCCCCAGGGTGTGATAAACGTTGTTTTTTCCATGTCCTCTAGAGCCATTCTTATTTGATTATACCCGGAAAATCCGTTCATGCACGAGAATACTTTGAATTTTACAGTGCTGTCCACTAACATGTCGATGTGAGGAAATGGAAAATCATCTTTTAGACTAGCTTTATTTAGATCTCTGTAATCTACGCACATGTAGACTTTTCCGTCGTTTTTCGGTACTGGGACAATATTGGCAATCCATTGAGGATACACTGACGTCATAAGAAAAATAGTATTAATTTGCTTTAGGACGTCCTTATTGATCTTTACTGCCTTATATGGGTGGGTTCTTCTCAACTTTTGTTTAACTGGCGGACACTCTGGCTTCAATGGAAAATGATGCTCGACAATGTCTGTATCTAGACCAGGCATATCTTGATAAGACCAAGCAAAAATATCGACATACTCTTTCAACAGCTCAATCAACCCGCTCTTTACATCAGGATGCAACGATGCTCCAATCTTGACTTCCTTCGGATCTTCTTCTGAACCCAAATTAATCACTTCCAAAGGCTCCTTATATGGTTGAATGGTATTTTCCTCGTGCTCAAGCAACCGTGAGACCTCTTCCGGGATCCCATCATAATCTTCTTCTTCAGCCCCAAACACAGGACAATCAAAGTTGGGAGAGGGTGCAGGGTCATTGTATTCAACGAGTTTTTTAATTAATCTGCACATGTGATTTATGATTATTTTTAGAAACTGACACATATAACAAGTGATCATGCAGATTAATTTTCAATCATTATTTATTTTGAAAGGTTTTTATTTTATTTTATTACCATTTACCAAGAAAAAGCAAAAAATAAAAGACATAGTTTTGGAAGCAAAGACAAATTTTATTAATGATCTTAACAGTTATAGCAGACAGATAAGCCTTACAACATTAATACTTCCACCTTGAGCAGAGTGAAAGCTTTTCAAAAGAAAGAAATAGATTAAAAAAACAAATTACTTTGAAACATGTATGCAAGAAGGAACATCAATGGTGGCCCAGTTCTAAACTCGGACTCCATGCGTCACATAATTCGGTACTTCCGACTCTGCTTCATCCTCTTCAACAACATTAATTCCAGAACCAATTGGATGGAGGTAGCCTCCGCTGCGGAAAACATCATGATAACTGTTCACGGAAGAATTTGACTTCAAACTTTCTCCTTTGCCATTCTTCAAAGAGAAACCAAAACCATCTTTGTTTTTATTCACGGGTGGATCCACAAGTCGCCCCCAAACTGTATTATGACCATTGCGTACAACCTACTGCATGTCCTTCAGGGAAACCACAGAATTCTCATTCCTCCTTATGTTGTCAATGGGTAGAGCTTGGAATTGGGTTCCAACAGCAGCCTCATCTGCTTCTACAATACTGAAAGAGGATAAATGGAATATCAACAACGTCGGCTCCCCACTTATGATCACTACCTTCCCTTCATGCACAAATTTTAGCTTCTGATGCAGAGTTGAAGTGACAGCCCCTGCTTCGTGTATCCATGGTCATCCTAGCAAATAGCTATATGCGGGAATAATGTCCATGACCTGGAAGGTTATCAGGAACAAATGTGGTCCTATATGGATGGCCAAGCCTACTTCATCGATGACAGATTTCCTCGACCCATCAAATGCCTTCACAATGATGCCACTCGTGCGCATAGGTGATCCCTGATACTTTAACTTCATGAGGGTACTTCTAGGTATAACATTCAACGCGAATCCGTTATCAATTAGCACATTAGATAGTGAGTCATTCTTGAAGTTCATAGATATGTGGAGGGCCAGGTTGTGATTCTTCCCTTCATCTGGTAACTCATCATCACAGAAACTCAAGTTGTTACATGATGTAATGTTTCCAATTATGCTGCTGAATTGATCTAACGACATGTCATTCTCTACAAAAGCTTGGTCTAGTACTCTCATCAGTGATTCTCAATGAGCGGAGGAATTCATCAATAAAGCTAGGATGGATATCTTTGAAGGAGTCTGCAATAGATGATCTACAATTTTGTAGTCGCTCATCTTAATTATCTTCAAGATATCATCCACTTCTTTCTCTAATGTAGCCCTACTAGTCTCTCCTGCAGCCTTCTTAGGTTCATCATTCTCAGCCATTTTATTTCCAGCAACAACATCTCTTCAAATAATCGGCACAAACACACGACCGCTACGGGTCACCCTGCTATTATCAGCTATATTTCCAACATCTGGCATTGGCTGGATGGGAACTTCCACCCCTTCCTCTAAGATTGTAGTGTTGTATTTGTAAGGCACCTCCTTATCTGATTTATAGGGAATAGGACCTGGAAGACTAATTACCAATGGGGTAATAGCTGGTTTGCTATGGTACTCCACCTCAAGATGAGCAGGCACACCAAAACAAGGTACACTGACATTTACCCCTTCCTCAATACAATCAGCCATCCAAAGATCATTTCCGGAAAACAAATCTTCGTTTGAAGAGAAATACTCATCTGCGGAGGCGTACTCCTCCTCTGACTCTTCTCCCATCAAACAAAATTCAACCATGTCAATCTCATGATAATCATCCCTTTGACCTGTGATCTTGATAGTTCCATTGTCTAGCAGCAATTGAACACCCTCTCTCACAATAGAACATCCTCGGGGGTCTTGGCAGCAAACTACGCATGATCCATATTGGTGTTCCACCTGACCAACAGTACGGCAGAAGGTAGCATGCAACTGCACGGGATCTTCATTCAAATGCTCCACTTCAAAAATTCTGAATTCACCAGGACATCCAGAAACCATACTCACTTCCTCTTCATACTCTGCCCTAGGCCTAATTATATGGATTAAACCTGCATCCATCATCTCCTGTAAATCAACCTTTATCTTCTCGCAACCCTGTATGTATGTACTGTAAATAGCAGAACCGGCATGGTCATGCGTATAATAACTGGATTCACAGAGGTCTGCGTGCATCTTCACCAAATCTCCTCTAACCAGATTAATGTCAAAAATCTGGAAGTCTCCTGGACAACCGACCACCATATTTACAGCATTTACTCCCCCGTGCTTGGGTAGAGGATTGTCTTTCACATTAGGTCCCATGTCTTTGAAAGATAAAATTCCAGACTTCACCAACCTTTTCACTTCATTCCTCAAAGGATAATAGTTTTCAACACTATGCCCTGGTGCTCCTTGATGAAAGGCACACGTTTGGTCTGCTTTATAATACCAAGGCAATGACGACGGTACAGTTGGAGGTGGTCGTGTCTGGACCAACTTCTTTTGAATCAATGCTGGTAGTAGCTCTGCATAACTCATGGGGATAAGGTCATATTTCTCCCTTCTTTGATTATTCCCTTGGTTCCCCTGCTGGGATGGTCTTTGATAAGCAACAGTAGTCGGAGCAGCATTCATAACAGGAGTCACTGAGGCAACTTGCTGGTGACGCTGATAATTCCTTCTAGGAGCGCTTATCCTCCTCTCTTGCATGAAAGTGTTGGTATCCCCTTATTTCTTCTTTGTAAACCCATAAGCTGGCTTTTTCACACCTCTGGATCCTTCACCCTTTGCCAAACAACCTTCTCTTATAGCCTCTTCTAGGCAGACACCCTTCCCTACCATCTCTGTAAAATCACTTGGGGCACTTGCTACCATTCTTTCGTAGTAGAAAGCGCTTAGCGTCTTCAGAAAATTTTTAGTCATTTCATTCTCCTCCATGGGAGGAATCACTTGTGCAGCTACTTCGCGCCATCTCTGTGCATACTCTTTGAACGATTCTCTGTCTTTCTGAACCATGAACCTAAGCTGGTAACGATCGGGCACCATGTCCACATTGTACTTGTATTTTTTAATGAATGCTTCTCCCAAATCATTAAAAGTATGGATGTTGGCGCTGTCTAAACTCATGTACCATTTCAACGTTGTGCCAGTCAGAATATCCTAGAAAAAGTGAATCAGCAGACGCTGATCATCAGTGTGAGTAAACATTCTCCTCACGTACATCACCAAGTGAGCACGAGGGCAAGTGTTGCCCTTGTACTTCTCAAACTCTGGGACCTTGAACTTAGCAGGCACTTTAACATTCAGGACCAAACAAAACTCATTCACATTCTGCCCAAATAGCTCCTTTCCCCTAAGAGCCTTCATCTCTCTTTGCATTCTATCAAACTGCTCTTGGAAATCATCCATTCTGTCATAAAGACCCAAGTCCTCACTCGGCGGAGGGAAAGGACGACATACATCTTCATTAACAAACGGAACCAAATTCACCGAAGGAGGTGCAAAAGTAATAATATGCACCACAGGAGGTGCCGGAGTAACAACAGTCTGAACCACTGGAGCATCTTAAGGGCCAAGATTGAACCCTTCAGGTGCAAAATTCTCTGGCATTCCCCACGGATAACCCTGAGGCATACGGTTTTGAACAACAGCCGGAGTAGAGGATACATGAATAGTAGGAACTTCAACATTTGCCCTTGTTGGTTGAGGTTGAACACTCGGTGGCTGATTCTGAGCAACCACCAGAGCTTCCATCAGAGAAGTCAAGTTGGCCAAGCCAGCCTTTAGAGCAGAAA
Organism: Vicia faba; assembly: GCA_948472305.1. Taxonomy (NCBI): domain Eukaryota; kingdom Viridiplantae; phylum Streptophyta; class Magnoliopsida; order Fabales; family Fabaceae; genus Vicia; species Vicia faba. Next base: position 1,100,779,576 of record OX451735.1, read on the forward strand.
CATCTTCGCATAGCTCGCGATTCTCCTGTTCTAAGTTATCCATCTTCTTTTTGAAATTAGCCCGAGTGCTGTAGTGATGAGTTAGCTTGCTGAATGAAGTAAAGAAGCTGGGTAAGGCACCTGGATATGCATAATAAATGCAAGAAATATGTGCAATATGATGCATGACATGCAATGCACATGATTATTTTTGCTTTATTACTTAATATTTCAAGGGATTTAACGTTTATAGACATTTTGCAAACATCAAAATAATAACACATTTGAAATACTGAAATTTTTTATTATAATAACTTCAAAAGGGATTACAAGTTTCAATGATCCCAAGTACAAGGTGAAAATACAATCAAAAAATCCTGAGAGAAAGAAACTGATAGAGATCAATCTGTACGCTGGCGCGCTTCCCTGTGAGCCTGGCAATCTGAGCCCTCAACCTCTGGTTTTCTTCTAGGTGCCTGATGGCAATTTTCTTCCAATCCTCTGAAGCAGGTAGTGAGTGATCAACACCTGTTTGAGGCTTAGGAGAAAATAAATCCCCTTGCCTCTCCATAGACTTTACCGCTCGACTCTCAAGTATCTCGATCAAATCGTCTTTCTCCTTCAGGTCTGCTCCGTAGGAACCCTCTAAAGTCTGGAACTTGTTCTTCCAAGCATCCCTTTCTTGTTGCATCCTAACCAAAGCAAGATGCAACTCTTTTAGATCATCTAACAAGGGAGAAGTGGTTTTCACAAATAGGTCAGGCATGGGTGTCTCCCGAGTATACGACATCTTAAACTGGATGGCTCTCGATCAGACCCACTGAAGGTATGGCTCCAAAGAAACAACACGCCTTGGTCCCAAATCCTTTCTACTCTTCTTATGAATGTGACTCCAGGCCTTCGCAATCTGCTCCCTAGCTTCCCTATGGTCTTCTCCTTCCTTCAGAAAGAAACTACTCAAATGAATATTGTTCGGTTTGTCCCTCATCGGATAACCAAGCTGTCGCCGTGCAAGAAAAGGGTTATAGTTAATTCCTCCTTTTGTACCAAGAAGAGGTACGTTGGGGAAACTACCACAACTGTCAATAATCTCCATATCCAGATAAGCTCGATGATACCAATCCATATCCGAGTGAGTAAGTGTCATGATCTTAGGAGCCCAACGGGGTTCTTTCTTGACATCCTAAAAAGCATCAGACTGAGGCATATGAGAGATGAACCACCGGTACAGCAAAGGCGTGCAACAGATAATCATTTCCCCATGATAGGAACTTCGAATATGAACAGAGTAATAAGCATCACCCAACAGTGTAGAACCGGGTTTCCAATCATGAAAATCCTGATAGCGTTAATGTCGACAAACTTGTCCACATTAGGAAATAAGAATAATCCATAAGCAAGTAAAGCAAAGATGGCTTCAAAAGCAACCGTACTCTTCATTCTGGCAAAGTAACGAGCTTTCTCCAATAAGAACTGAGCTGATAATCCTCTAATCCATCCTTTGGTAGTCATATGGGCTTCCACCTTAGACATTCCCAGATGAATCAAAGCAGGTATCTCATGTGGTTTTGGCTCACCCTCCAAACCAGTGAAAGGAACACGATCGGTAATGGGTAAATCCAATAGATAGGAATACTCCTCCAGTGTAGGCATCAACTGATAGTCAGGAAAAGTAAAGCAGTGGTACATCAGATCATAGAACTAGACCAAGGTCGAGAGAATACCCTCTTTCATCTTCAGCTTCATGAGAGGAATAATGGATCAATACTTCTTCCAAAAGTCTGCAGAACATTCAATCTATGGAATTATACTGATCAACTGTATTTCCCGGTCTTTCTCTTTCCAGAATCCATGGTTAAAAGTACCTGAGATATTCATAAATAGTCAACCTTTAAATCCCCTGAAATATTGTTTTCTTCAAAAGATGCTTATGAGTGCATGGATGCGTGATGCAACAATCACACACAAGATCAAACATATAGGGTTCATAGGTTCAACATCACGAGCATGAGGTCGAAGGTACTACCCATAAGGTGTTGGTCTAAAAATTTATCACCTGCCGAATAAGGTTCTAGAGGTTCCAGAGTCTACATCCTTCCTTCGGATATTACCAACTTCCTGATTAACCCGGTAATTAGTAATATTATCAAGAATTGTCCGAGCATAGTATCGTGTGACAACTAATTCCGGATTACTCTGTTATAGCTTCCGCACTACACCTAAAAGGCCAAGATGGGTTTGGTATTCTACGGTCCTCAGTTTCAGCAGGCTCCCAGGTCGAAAGCAGTACGTCTTTCCGACTACTCGGTAAAAGACACTACAGTCAAAGGGGCCTCCACTGAGTGGGGGATCTCATGCCTCCTTTTTGGGATTACTCCCTCAAAGTTACCATGACTATACCGCCTGTCCTATCTTAAGGTTTTCCCAAGTCCGGGTAGAGGACTCATGAGTAATCACCAAGCACCCTGAAAACCAAGAAAATCTAGACAAACATATATATAAAATATAACACATAAACAATAATAAAAAATATACAGATATAAACAAAAGATAGGATCAACCCATTTAGGGATGGACCAGCAAGAGGTCAACCTTTCCCCAGTGAAGTCGCCATTTTTCTGTAGCAGTAGAAATGTTCAAGACTAAGCCATTGGATTGACTAGACTTTATACAAATCAAAAATAAAAAATCGCCGCCGCGCTTTATTGTTTCCAAAAGGAATGGGGAAAGAGCGAATAACCCAAAATGGGGGAAAGATTCAAGGTAAGGGGGTTGGTTATGCAAAGGGAAGGTATTATCACACTAAACTTCTACGGTACTCTGCAGGAACCTCTTTGTAAAATCTGTATATTTTGGCTATGAAAACGTGTTGTATATAAAATGGATGGTGGCAGTGAGAAAAGAAATATATTTTTTATGCTTTTTGCACCCGCCGCGGTTGCGAACCTTTAGTGCCTACATACCACCTTTCGTGCAATAGGGGATCAGGGTACACGTAGTTCCTCTTTTAAAAAATTTGAAACACGAGTGTGTTGGTTGATTTTAAGAGATAAGACATCATCGTCATTGTCCGTGTGGAAAACATACTTAGTACCTACAATCATGAGAAAGGAGAATTTGCATCATCTCAAAGTGGAGGATATGGCTTGGATTTTAAAATCAACAATGCCTCACTCAACACCCAAGTTGAAAATATCTCACTTCACTACATATTGTAGAAGTATAGTTGTTTGCATCACTACAAGGATTGACAAGAGTCTAATCTTTTGAGAAAAGTTTAAAGATAAAAGCCAAAGTGGAAAAAATGGTTTGAAATGAGATTGATTGACTTTTAGTCTTCTCACAAAAATGTCAAGGGATTATTAAGTTGATTGAAGTTTATTGATGAAAATGTTTTGAAAATTCATGGACCTAAGTCCAAGTTTATTATGAAAGTGTTTCAAGTTTCAAAACAAGAAGGGTTTTCAAAAGAAGGGAGAAGATTTTTGAAAAATTAAAGAGGATGAGAGGAGAAGAAGAGACTATCCTAAAGCATAAGGTAAAAGCTAAGGATAAGAACCATCTAACCAACAAGAAGCCAAAACTTGATATTATGAGCCAAGATAGAATTCCCATTCTTTGGATTGAAACCAAGCAAGCAAAGATACTAGACCTCTTCAAATGTATTAAGTCTTCACAAAAATTGGGCATAGTAAGGTAGTATACGGGTGAATTCCATATTACAAACAAAGGATGTAATCACAAAAACCTGCACACAAAAACAAACAAGCAACCCAATGTCTTGAGGTAAACCTCAAGAGCTCCAGAAAAAATAATTAGATAAGATCACAAGGTCTCCAAGGTAGGCCAAGGTTTCCAATCCTAAGTCCAAGAAAAATTCCATTGCTCTATAATGCCAAGGATAGTAACCAAATAGTCCAAGTACCATTAAGAGTTTTTTAGGGTTTAAGTTGATTATTAAGTATCTTAAGAAAAGAAAAAGAAAAGCTCAAGTGAGCAAAATAAAAAGGACAGGAAAATAAATGCTCAGATGAGCAAAGATGAAAATGGCATCAAATGAAAATGCTAAAATATAAATAGTGCATAAAGCATAAAAGAATAAAAGCATAAAATAAAACAAGTTAATAATTAGTGGTTAGTTGGATGACCATCTTGAAACTTGCATTTGGAACTCATTAGAGGATTGGTAGAACCAAAGCCTCCACACAACAAGTTGCATTTTATTTTTGTCAAGTATATCATCCATTTGGAATTCTCATAAGTACCATTTAATGATCAACGATGTTTAAGTGATACGCGTTGACCAAAGGTGTTGTAGATCCATTAGATGATTGGTTGAACCAAAGCCGCCACACAATGAATCTCAAGGTTATTGGATCAAAGAGATCAAATTAACATACTTGGGCTTGCAATCATAAGTATGGGCCACGGATGATCATTTATTCGAATCGGGACAAAATTTAGCGCTATGTTAAGCAATCTTAAGTGGAATTATATAGAAGTCGAACCTATTTTGGGGCCGGTCAATAGAAATCTATTCACCATTTGTTTTGAGACATTATATAGAGATCATGCTCCAACAACATTTAGTGCAATGGGAATGGGATGAGATGAAGAGGAATTAGGGTAAAAAGAGAAACCACATTTTAATTAATATTTAATCAAACTATTATTAAAATCATTCATCCATTTTTTGTGGAGTTAAACTCAACACCATGGATCCAATGATGTTAATAAAGCCATGACCAAAAACATCAACCCAAGACAGCCAGAAAATATTCACAAAATAATAATATAATTAATATATACATTAAAGGGTTTAAAAATGTTTTAAAAAATGGGAAATAATGAAGAAAATGCCAATTATATTCAAATTAATCAAGAAATGAAAAATAAGACCATAGAAAAATCAGAAATGGATCCAAATATTTTTATAAAATTTTTGGTAATTTTTAAAAGTCAGAAACTATTTTTAAAAATTAAAATAAGTGGATAAAATAAACAAAAATAGTAAAAAATAGTAAAGTCTGAAACAAAAATAAAATAGGGTCACCAATATTTGTCACAATATCATTGGATCATTCAATAATTTTTTTCAGAATTTAAAAATGTGTAAAAGTATTTTTAAACCTTTTAAACAAATCAAATAAGTGTAAAATTCATAAAAAAATACCAAAGCACAAAATTAAATTGTGAAAAAATAAAAATCAGAAAGAGAATAATCAAAAATATTTTTCATAATTGTTTCAGATTTTTTGGACTAAAAATGAATTTTCTATAATTTTTTGAAATTTAAAACAATTAAAATATAAAATCAGAGAAAAGAAAATAAAAGAAAAAAATGTGGACCATTGGATGAGAGTTAAAACGCGTTAGTAATCAAATCATGGTCTTTAATGAATAATGTAGAGAATCATTAATAAAATCAGAATTTGAAAATAACAAATGTCACGCTTTCATTGGTTAGAAGATGACACGTTGGTCATCTTCAACCTCCAGCCCTCACGAATTGCAGGTCTCTCAAACTGTAAAATCAGAAGCCCAGACCTATGTCATTCGCTTCGTCTCTCCAAGACGAAGACAACCATATCCTCGCGCCAAATTTATATAAACTGTAGCTTAAGAAATTTGGAAAGAAAGTTTTGAAAAGAGATTTGAAAATCCACGGTCAAAATGTGTTTCCAGTAAGAAGTAAGTGTTGCGACTAGAACCACGGCAATGAGAGCAACACAATGATACCAAAGTTTTGAAGAATTAATGAAGGAATCTACCTATTAAAATTGAGTTGCAGAGCTCTGAAACTGGACTTCTAGGGATCAATGTAGGGCACGATTCTTGAATGTAATTATATGGTTAGCTTCAAGGAAGATCGAGGAAGGTGAATTGATGGACAAAATGGATTGAAAAAGGCCTGAGAGTAGGATTCGAAGTAGCTTAATTCTGAGTTGTGAAGCAAGTTTGGCAGGGTGATTCTGGATATCTAAGCTTTTGAAATTGAATTGGGGATGACCCTCTATTTATAGGGAATCAAATGGAATGTTCAAGCGTGTGAAATGATGAAGTTTGGAGGGAAATCGTGTGAACCTGATGCACGAGCAAAGGGTGATCTGATTTGCATCAAAACTCATCTAATCCTTGCTTTTCAAGGCTCTAATCTACTTTGGCAACTTGGTTAAACATGTTTAGATCACAAACGCATGCTAATTTGATGTTTAAAGGCCAAAACATGAATTTCAAATTTGGACTTATGGAGAAACTTCAATTCCAAGTTACCAAGTTCAATCCAATGGCATTTCTACCTCAAGGGGTCTTAGGGAAAAATTCTCGATGCTTTGGAAAGATGAGGTAACAAGCTTTGTAATGGAAAAAGAATGGAATCAAATGGATGCTTGATCTGAGAGTTACATGGAGTCAAAGTTGGAGAAAAAGAGTTGACTTTCCATACTTAGAAATATTTCAAATTCTTCTTTAAAAATGACCTATAATCTTTTGCATCCAAACATGGCCTTCCAATTAGAATTTGCTCTTGACTAAAAAAGATGGAATGAAGTAGATCTCTTGAATGACATTTTGAAAATTGAACCACTCAAAATATCCAAAAATTGAGAAAGTTATGACTTGTTGAAGTTGGCCAAAAATCAAGAAACGACCTATAATCTTTTGCATTCTTAAGGAAACTTCCATCCATTTTTTCACTTTGCACATAAAAGAAGGCATGAAGTACACATCCTTAGGATCATCATGAAAAATTAATGGGCTCAAGATGATAAAAATTGACCAAGTTATGACCATTTGAAGTCACATATGGAAAATTGGGAATTCATTTGGATGACTTGTAATCTTTCCTCTTCACCAAGTTCATTCCACATGAAAACTCCTTGGAACTTTTGAAGTGATTTATTGGTAACTCATTAAAGAGAAGATTGTTTTTGGAATCACTCAAGAATACCAAAAGATGAGCAAGATATGCCCCTTTGAAGTCCAGAACCCTAGCCTCTAGATCAAGAGAATGCTTGGTGGAACTTTGCCAACTTTGAACAAACTTTTTTGTGCCAATATTATTCCTTTGTAAATAGAAATTGTTGTGAATGATGATGAGGACTCATGGCCACCAAAACCACTTTCATACCAACTTCAAAACAAACTTAAATGATGAGGTTTGAATTTCTCAAGTTATTGACTAGGGCATGGAAATAAACTCATGAACCCATGAAGCAACTTGATAAAACCCATTTCCTTTACCTACATTATTAACAAGTAAGACAAACCAATATTGCATTTTGTTAATTAGAGATAAAACCAAAGCAAAATATCCATCATCACAAAAGAAAACAAGTTAAGGTGCTTGGTAATTCCTCAGAAGAGCTAGGCTAAAGATAGGGAGGAGAACCAAAAGCCCTAATGTGATTTTGTTGTGATTGAAATAATATGGTATGATGAGGGAATCCTAGGGGCAAAAATTGGGGTACAACACTTATAATTTTGCATAAGCACACCTTCTAAACCCATCTTAGAAGCATCACAGTATACCACAAAAGGCTCTCCTAGATTAGGCAACATCAAAATCGGAGCCGAGGTCAATCTCTTCTTCAATTCTGTAAAACTTTCTTCGCACTGAACATCCCATACAAAAGCTCTACCTTTACAAGTCAACTTAGTCAATGAAAGGGCCAACGTAGAAAAACCTTCGATAAACCTTCTATAGTAACCAGCTAATCCCAAAAAGCTTCTAATCTCAGTAGATGACCTCGGAGTTTCCCATTGCAACACAGCATCAACCTTCGATGGATCTACATCAATGCCACTACCTGAGATCACATGACCAAGAAAAATAACCTCTTTTAACCAGAACTCACACTTGGACAGCTTTGCATACAACTTCTTCTCTTTCAAAACTTGCAATACTACACTTAAGTGTTCTTCATGCTTTTCTTCTGACTTAGAGTAAATCAAAATATCATCAATAAATACCACCACGAACTAATCCAAATAAGTATGAAAGATACGATTCATGCATTCCATGAATACTCCCGATGCATTAGTAACACCGAAAGGCATCACCGAATACTCGTAATGTCCCTAACGCATTCTGAAAGCATTCTTCTAGATATCTTCATCCTTCACCTTAATCTGACGGTAACTCGACCTCAAATCAATCTTACTAAACACACGAGTGTCCACTAATTTAACAATCAAGTTATCTATTCTTGGAAGCAGATGCTTGTTCTTAGTCGTCACTTTATTCAACTATCTATAATCAACACACATCCTCATACTTCCATATTTCTTCTTTACTAACAGCGTTGGAGCTCCCCGTGGTGATACACTTGGTCTTACAAACTTATTTTCAAGTAACTCTTCCAATTGCTTCATTAACTCTAACAATTCAGATGCAGACATCATGTATGGTGCCATAGACACAGGTCTGGAACTAGGTACAAGATCAATTGCAAATTCAACATCCCTCCATGGCAGTACATCAAGAATCTCATCAGGTAAAACTTCAGGAAATTCGCACACCACTTGCAATTCCTCAATTATAGCCTGAGTATCTACCGACAACAACGCCATCAACGAGAACATCTATGCTTCTTCTTGCATCAACTTCCTCAACTGTCTAGCAGACAACAGACTATCTTCCTCTTCTTCGGGAGTAGAAAACCTCACAGACTTATCATAACAGTTAATATGAACACAATTATGCGCTAACTAGTTCATACCTAAAATCACATCCAACCCTCTTAACGGTAAATAAACCAAGTCAACAACAAAGCCTATGTCGAAGATCGACAAGGGTTACTTCAAACACACAAAATAAGTAGTCACCGACCCCTTGGCTGGAGTGTCAATGTTCATTTCTCCATTCATAGAAGACAACAAAAGACCCAATCTTTCAACATAATCAGCAGCAATAAAACAATGAGTAGCACCATTATCAATAATAGTAATTAAAGGAGTCTTATTAATGAAACATGTACCTCTAATAAATCTGTCCTCAACAGCTGTCTGATCCTTAACCAAAGCGAACACCTTGCCACTTGTCTGCACCCTCTTTGGTTTCTGACACTGACTACCAATGTGCCCTTCTTCGCTACAATTGAAACAAATCACATCCTTATGTTTGCAATCAGATATAACATGTCTATTCTTACCACAACGGAAACACCTCTTTACTTCAGCAGTAAACACGTTACTCTTATGCACAGGTCTCCCAAATTTAAACCAACCCACACCAGCAGAAGCATATCCGCCACTAGTCCTCTGACCCTAAGCAGCTTTCTGTTTACCTTTACCAACTGGGGTATCACAAGGCTTACAATGATTTTGTTGGTACTTACCCCTCTTCTCACTGATAATCTTATAATGAGCGTTATTATCCTCTTCATAAATCCTGCAACTATCAATCAAATCGACAAAGACACAGATCTTCTGGTATCCAATTTCCTTCTTGATCTCTGGGTGCAATCCATTCTCAAACTTGATGCACTTCAAAAACTCAGCATCTGCCTCACCGTAGTGTGGATAAAACTTATCCAACTCAGCAAACTTTTCCGCATACTCAACAATCGACATATTCCCTTGCTTCAGCTCAAGGAACTCAATATCCTTCTTACCACGAACATCTTCAAGAAAGTACTTCCTGTAGCGGTAGAAATTTTTAAGACTAAGCCATTAGATTGACTAGACTTATACAAATCAAAATCAAAATCGCCACCGCGCTTTATTATTTCCAAAGGAATGGGAAAAGAGCGAATAACCCAAAAAGATGGGAAAAGATTCAAGGTAAGGGGGTTGGTTATGTAAAGGGAAGGTATTAACACCCTAAACATCTACGGTACTCCGCAGGAACCTCTTTGAAAAATCTGTATATTTTGGCTATAAAATGTTATGCAAAAATAGATGGTGGAGGTGAGACAAGAAATATATTTTTTATGATTTTTGCATCCGCCGCGGTTGCGAACCTTTAGTGCCTACATACTACCTTTTCGTACAATAGGGGATCAGGGTACACGTAGTTCCTCTTTTAAAAATTTTAAAACACAAATGTGTTGGTTAATTTTTATGAGATAAAACATCATCGTCATTGTCCGTGTGGAAAACATACCTATCACCCACAATCATGAGAAAGAAGAATTTGTATCATCTAAAAGTGGAGGATATGGCTTGGATTTTAGAATCAACAATGCCTCACTCAAAACCCAAGTGGAAAATATCTCTCCTCACTACATATTGTAGAAGTATAGTTGTTTGCATCACTACAAGGATTGACAAGAGTCCAATCTTTTTGAGAAAAGTTTAAAGATGAAAGCCAAGGTGGAATGATGGTTTGAGTGAGATTGATTGACTTTTAGTCTTCTCACAAAAAGGATGTCAAAGTATTATTAAGTTTATTAGAGTTTATTTATGAAACTGTTTGAAAATGCATTGACCTAAGTCCAAGTTTATTATGAAAGTGTTTCATGTTTAAAACAAGAATAGTTTTCAAAAGGAGGGAGAAGATTTTTGAAATTAAAGAAGATGGGTGGAGAAGAAGAGGCTATCCTAAAGCATAAGTTAAAAGCTAGTGATAAGAACCATCTAACCAACAAGAAGCCAATACTTGACACAATGAGCCAAGATAGAATTCCCATTCTTTGGATTGAAACCAAACAAGCAAAAATACTAGACCTCTTGAGAGAACCAAACTTCAAGTGTATTAAGTCTTCACAAAAATTGGGCAGAGTAACGGTTGTATACGGGTGAATTCCAGATCACAAATAAAGGGTGTAATCACAATAACCTGCACACAGAATAAACAAACAACCCAATGTCTTGAGGTAAACCTCCAGAGCTCCAGACAAAATAATCAGATAAGATCACAAGGTATCCAATCACAGGCCAAGGTTTTTAATCCTAAGTCCAAAAAGTCCAATGCTCCATAATGCCAAGGATAGTAACCAAATAGTCCAAGTATCATTAAAGATTTTTAGGTTTTGTGTTGATTATTAAGTGTTTTAGAAATAAAATTAAAACTCAAGTGAGCAAAAATAAAAATGACAAGAAAGTAAATACTCAAATGAGCAAAGATGAAAACGGCGTGAAATATAAATGCTAAAAGTAAATAGTGCATAAAAATAAAAGGGGCATATAATAAAAGAATAAAGGATAAAGTCAATAATTAGTGATTAGTGGTTAGTTGGATGATCATATTGAAACTTGCATTTGGAACTCATTAGAGTATCAGTAAAACCAAAGCCTCCACACAACAAGTTTCATTTGCTTTTTGTCAAGTATATCATCCATTAAGAATCCTTATGAGTATCATTTAATGATCAACGATGTTTAAGTGATCCACGTTGACCAAAGGTGTTGTAGATCCATTAGATGATTGGTAGAACCAGAGCCTCCACACAATGAATTTCAAGGTTATTGGATCAAAGAGATCAAAATAACATACTTGGGCTTGCAAACATAAGTTTGGGCCATGAATGATCATTTATTTGAATCGGGACAAAATTTAGCGCTATGTTAAGCAATCGTAAGTGGACTTATAAGAAGTCGCACCTATTTTGAGGTCGGTCAATAGAAATATATGCACCATTTGTTTTGAGACATGATTTAGATATCATGCTCCAACAACATTTAGTGCAATAAGAAGGGGATGAGATGAAGAGAGGTGGGAGAGAATATACAAACCACTTTTGGATTAAATTTAATAAAACTATTATTAAAATCATTCATCCATTTTTGTGGAGTTAGACTCAACAAAATGGATCCAATGATGTTAATAAAGTTCATAATGAAAAATTTAACCCAAGATCAGCCAGAAAATGGTCACAAAATAATATTACATTTTAATATATACAAAAAGGTTTAAAAATAATGTTTAAAAATAGAAATAAAAGAGAAAAATATTAACCATGTTCAAATTAATCAAGAAATAAAAAGTAAGACCATAGAAAAATCAGAAAAGGACTCAAATGATTTTATAATTTTTTTGGTAATTCTTTAAAGTCAGAAACTATTTTTAAAATTAAAAGAAAGGTGTAAAATAAACCAAAAAAGATATAAAAAAAAATAACAAAGTCAGAAACAGAAATAAAATAAGGTCACCAATATTTGTCACAATATCATTGGATCATTCCATAAATTTTTTAGAATTTAAAAATGCATAAAAGTATTTTTAAACATTTAAAACAATTAAAATAAAGTGTAAATTTATAAAAAATACAAAACACAAAATTAAATTGTGAAAAAATAAAAATGAGAAAGAGAATAATCAAAAATATTTTTCATAATTGTTTTAGATTTTTAGGACTTAAAATTAATGTTCTATGATTTTTTGAAGTTTAAAATAATTAAATATAAAAAATCAGAAAAGAAAAAGAAAAGTCAAAAATAAGTGGACCATTGGATGAGAGTCAAAATTCATTAGTAATCAGATCCAAAGGATCTGGCGCACAGTGCATATCATGGTCATTAAAAAATAAAGCATTAAATCGAAAATAAAATCAGAATTAAAAACAAACAAGTGGCACGCCTTCATTGGTTGGAAGATGACACGTTGGTCATCTTTAACCTCCAGCCAACGTGAATTGAAGGTCTCTCAAACTGTAAAATCGGAAACTCAGACCTATGACATTCGCTTCGTCTCTTCAAGACGAATAGAAACACAACCTCACACCAAATTTATATAAACTATAGCTCAAGCAATTTGGAAGGAAAGTTTTGAAAAGGGATTTGAAATTTCATGGTCAAAACGTGTTTCCAGTAAAAAGCAAGTGTTGCGACTAGAACCGGGGCAATGAGAGAATCACAATGATATCAATGTTTTGAAGAATTGATGAAGGAATCTACCTACTTAAGTTGAGTTGCAGAGCTCTGAAACTGGACTTTTATGGAGCAATATAGGGAACGATTCTTGAACGTAATTGTATGGTTAGCTTCACGGAAGATCAAGGAAGGTGAATTGATGAAAAAATTGGATTGAAAAAGGCTTGTGTATGGATTTCGAAGTTGCTGAATTCTGAGTTATGGAACAAGTTTGGCAGGGTGAGTCTAGCTATCCAAGCTTGAGGAAATGAATAGGGAATGGCCCTCTATTTATAGGGAATCAAATGGAATGTCCAAGCGTGTGAAATGATGAAGTTTGGAGGGAAATCGTGTGAAGTTGCAAACAAGAAAAGTGTGACTTCCAATTTGATCAAAACTCATCCAAAGCGCACGTTTTGTTGTGCTAATCACTTTTGGAAGTTCAATAAACACGTTCAGAAGCAAAAACGCGCAGAAACAAAGTGTTTAGAAGTCAAATCAAGGATTTCAAACTTCTGACTTGGTAAAAAATTCAGTTTCAAAGTTCCAACTTCTGACCAATGGCATTCTCAACTCAAGGGGTCTTAGGGCATGATTCTTGATGATTCAGAAAGATGAGGTTACAAGCTTTGCAATGGAAGAATAATGAGATCAAATGGATGCTTGAGCTGAAAGTTGTATCGAGTCAAAGTTGGAGAAAAAGAGTTGACTTTCCATACTTTGAAATATTTCAAATTTTTCTTCAAAAGTGACCAATAATATCTTGCATCCAAACATAGCCTTCCACTTGGAATTTGCTCTTGACCGAAAAAGATGGCATGATGGCATGAAGTAGATCTCTTGAATGACATTTTGAAATATGGTGAACCAAAATAAGCTTGCCATGGGTTCACCATATTTTCAATCAACCCCTTGTACTTTTTGGATCAAATTTGATAATCTTGAAATATGGTGAACCAAAATAAGCTTGCCATTCCATTTCCTCCAAAACAACTTCAATGGTGAGGCTTGAACTTCTCAAGCTTTATTGACTAGGGCATGGAAATAAACTCATGAACCCATGGGGCAACTTGTTAATTAAAAGAAGAAATCAAGACGAAAAATATTCATGATCACAAAAGAACACAAGTCAAGGTGCTTGGTGATTACTCAAAGTGCAAAGCTAAATATAGGCAGGGGAACCAAGAATCCTAGTGTGATCTTATTGTAATGGAATCAACATGGTATGATGAAAGGATCTTAGGGGGTGAAATTGGGATACAACAGCTGCTCTTATTTATGTTTCTTCTATCCGGAGATACGAAGGTTAAAAATCTTCGTGTCGACGCGATCGAAGATACTTAAATATAAAACAAACCCTATTTTTGGCCCTAAGATTCCATGCAAATGTTTATGATCATGAATGCATATGAACAAGACCAAAGATATGCAAAACACCATTAGGGACGTAACAATAATAAAAAAACAAGAGAGCGACCCAACCAGGAAAATAAATCACTGGAGGATCAAAATATTTGACTCAGAGAGGATGGTATAATGGTCAAAGGATACACCAATTCCTATTGGAGGTAAAGCTACCAATGTTCACTGAAGAAAGAAATAGGAAAGAAATAACAACACCGACGTTCACTGACGATGAACTACCAACGTTCACTGAAGGTAGAAGGAAAAGAAATAACAACACCTACGTTCACTGACGGTGAGCCACCAACGTTCACTGAAGGTAGAAGGAAAAGAAATATCATAGCATCACCGTTCACTGACGGTGAGCTACCAACGTTCACGGAGGGTAGCAAAAACATAACAATCATCGATGTTCACTTCCAATGACCTACCAACTTTCACTTAAGGTAGAAAGAGAATATATCATAGCACCGCCGTTCACTGACGATGAACTACCGACATTCACTGAGGGTAGCAAAAAGATAACAATCATCAATGTTCGTTGCCGATGATCTATCAACTTTCACTGAAGGTAGAAAGAGAATATATCATAGCATCGCCGTTCACTAACGATGAACTACCAACGTTCACTGGAGGTAGCAAAAAGATAACAATCATCGATGTTCACTGCCGATGATCTACCAACTTTCACTGAAGGTAGAAAGAGAATATATCATAGCACCGCCGTTCACTGACGATAAACTACCAACATTCACTGAGGGTAGCAAAAAGATAACAATCATCGATGTTCACTTCCAATGGCCTACCAACTTTCACTGAAGGTAGAAATTGAATATATCATAGCACCGCCGTTCACTAATGATGAACTACCAACGTTCACTGAGGGTAGCAAAAATATAACAAGTTTCCCTAAAATTCTGGCATTTCGCCTAGAACGGGTCTCAACTTCTTCTTTAACTGAGGCACTTTGCCTGTAAAGGTTAATATGTAAGTTGTCTCAAATAAAGAGACTTCCACTTGCAAAGATTTCACAACGAGCTATTTCTGCAAATTTCAAAGTCTTGCCATCCATTGGCGTAAACTGATGACAGACTGCAAACTATCCACTCATAGAGGAGATAGCAAAAAAGTTACGTGGACTTTTATAGGGATGCACAAGTTGCTCAAATAAAGAAACCTGCTACTTGTTGTCATGGAGGATTGTAAAAATAAATGACTTTCTGGGGATATAAATATGGCTTCCCGTGGAAAGAAATATGACTTCCTGGGGAAATTCCACGATATTACTGATGAGGAGATAAAGTCTTCTCGTGCAAAATAAATGCATAAACCAAAACTCGAAGCTTTCAGAAATCCAAACTAAATAATATTGTTGTGGAACCAAAAGTTTAAGCTAGAAATAAACTGGAATGAAACAGTCAACAGAAATACATCCTTTGAGAAATAAACTCAAGAGGGAAAACCAAATCCATCCAAACAAGGAGATGTACAGGAAGGCTAAAGCAAAAATCTTCTAGGAGGAACAACTCAGTGGGGAAATTGAAAGAATATACGCTTTCTGCTTAAGGCCAACACTCTATTGAAGAGAGGACAACGTAACTTTACAAAACAGGGTGATATGTCAACAAAAATATTAACAAATGTTAATGAATAATGATTTGCCAATTTTAGCTATGCATGATGTATGTATGAATGTATATGTGTTATCGTGCGTATGCTGATAAATCAGATATACAACACTGGGAGTAACCAGGCAAAACCACCTCGGGCACAAACAACACTCGGCTAAATCACATCCAAGATAATCATTCCAAGAAAAAGTAAATTCCAACTGGGGATACAAAACCTACTGCATGCTTTATCTTTACTGGGGAGAAACGCAATCTGGAAGTAAACAAAACAAAGTGACAGAATAGTACAAATACAGGGATTGAACATCTTCTCCAGGCTTCACCGGGGAAACAAATGTTTTCAAAAGTAACACTTCTACTGGGGATTGAAAAACCAATTTCAAGCAAAGTAGATGGACACCACCTCATCAAAACATTCACTAGGGAATTCATGCCCACTTCATTGGGGAAGTTAACACCACATTCACAAAGGAAAAATCCAAAATACATTCTTCACTGGAGAAACCTCGGGTTGAAAACCTTACATCATGAAAACTCAGACAAGAAGGGGAAATGAATCCAAACATGGATGAGGATACCCGAGTTTTGAACCCAATACGACGAATCATCCTGAGTAAGCTTTCCCGATGGGAACAAAAAACTTCTTAAAACAACTGGAGCTTGTCCATTCCTGGGATCACCATTTTTGTTGTCATTATTTCATCACAAATTCCAAAGTAAAAGAAAATTGAAAATTCTTTTTTGAAAAATCGATTTGTTATTTAATATTTTTTCTTTGAAAGTTATTATCAATAATAACTGGAGTCTTTTCAAGCTAAATAAAATAAGAAATATAAGGAATTGGGTAAAAGCTCAAATTTCATTAATATAATGGTAGTCTGCGAATGGCGAGACTCCATAGATGATTACAATGTTTGGAAAATGGTAATATATAATGGAAAAGATACATTGAGATACAATGACCACTATCCCCTCTAACAATTTTTGAAATTCTGAGCAGTATCTTCCGTTGAAGTATGATGAGGATTCGAGAAGATTGTTGCTTCAATGATCATATCTTGCATGATGCAGTTACTTGCCAAGAAAGTCCCTAACTTTTTCCTCAGCTGCCCTTGCGGGTTTTCAACTTAGTAGAAAATTTATTCCAATTATGTCTCTAACTGTTGCCTAGACCGCCCTTTCGGGTTTTCGGCCTACCGAGACGCTCTTTTTTGCCTAAGCCGCCCTTTCAGGTTTTCAACTTAGAGATCTGTTCTTTTATTTCTTTAGGTGAAGTATTTCATGACTGCATCAGCATTCATGGGACGTGGGAGCTCCTCACCATCCATAGTTTCAAGAATTAATGCACCGCCAGAGAAGGCTTTCTTGACAACATATGGGCCTTCGAAATTGGGAGTCCACTTTCCCCTAGAATTAGTGTTGAAAGACATGATCTTCTTGAGCACGAGGTCGTCTTCCCTGAATTCACGAGGTTTGACCTTTTTATCAAAAGATTTCTTCATTCTTTTCTGATATAACGGTCCATGACATAAAGTTGTCATCCTCTTCTCTTTGATCAGATTCAATTGGTCAAATCGGTTTTGGACCCATTCAGCCTCTGTCAACTTGGTTTCCCCTATCACACGCAAAGAGGGAATCTCAACCTCGACTGGGAGTACAACGTCCATTCCATACACCAGGGAGAACGGGGTTGCTCCTGTTGAAGTGCGGACAGATGTTCGATATCCATGGAGAACAAAAGGAAGCATTTCATGCCAATCCTTATAAGTAACGACCATTTTCTGGATAATCTTCTTGATATTCTTATTAACAGCTTCAACAGCCCCATTCATCTTTGGCTTGTATGGAGATGAATTGTGATGGACAATCTTGAATTCCTCACAAAGTTCTATCATCATCTTGTTGTTCATATTCAAGCTATTGCCAGTGGTAATTCTGTTCGGCACACCATACCGACATATAAGATTAATCTTGATGAAACACACAACCACCTGCTTAGTAACATAGGTATATGAAGCATCCTCTACCCATTTGGCGAAGTAATCAATTTCTACAAAGATGAAATAGTGTCCATTCAAAGCTTTAGGTTCTATCATCCCAATCATGTCAATACCCCACATAGAGAAAGGCCATGGGAAAGAGATCACATTGGGAAGTGTCAGAGGCACATGTACCTTATATGCAAAAATCTGACATTTATGACACTTCTTTACAAATTTATAACAATCAGATTCCATTGTCAGCCAATAGTAACCTGGCCTTAGAATCTTTTTAGCCATCGAATGTCCATTGCCATGAGTTCCAAATGAACCTTCATGAACCTCATGCATCAACATGTCTGCTTCATGTCTATCCACGCATCTGAGCAAGACCATGTCATAATTTATTTTATACAACACATTTTCACTGAGGAAGAAACTGCCTGCCAATCTTCTCAATGTCTTTCTATCTTTCTTCGAAGTACCAATCGGGTATTCCTGAGTCTGAAGAAAATGCTTGATGTCATTATACCAAGGTTTTTCATCTGCTACCTCCTATGTTGTAAACACATGAGCGGGTCTATCCAGTCGCCGAACCGTAATTCGAGGTATATCATTCCAAGTATTTACTTGGTACATAGAAGCCAGAGTTGCCAGAGCGTCCGCCATTTGATTTTCATCTCTAGGAATGTGATGAAATTTAACTTTGTTAAAGAAGGGTAACAATCTTCTAGCATAATCTTTGTAAGGGATCAAGTCGGGGTGACAAGTATCCCATTCTCCTTTAATTTGATTTATTACCAAAGCTGAATCACCATACACATCTAGAATTTTAATTCTGAGATCAATAGCTTCTTCGAGACCCATGATGCAAGCCTCGTATTCTGCCATATTATTAGTATAATCAAATGTTAACCTTGCGGTAAAAGGAATGTGCAATCCATGGGGAGTGACAATCACGGCACCAATTCCTTTACCATAAGCATTCACAGCTCCATCAAATATCATACTCCAATGAGATTGAGGGTCAGCACCTTCCTCAGGCAATGGTTCATCACAATCTTTCACTTTCAGGAATATCACATCCTCATCGGGGAATTCATATTCTACAGACTAGTGATCCTCCACTGGTTGGTGAGCAAGATAATATGCCAACACGCTGCTTTTAATAGCTATTCAGATAACAACATCTTCCAGCGGGCAATTCTCCCAGTAAGAGCAGGCTTTTCGAAAATGTACTTGATTGGATCCATTTTGGAGATCAACCAAGTAATGTGTTTTAACTTATACTTCCGCAAACTCTTTTCCGCCCAGGCCAAAGCATAACATGTCTTTTCCAGCATGGAATACCGTGACTCACAATCAGTGAATTTTTTATTGAGATAATAAATGGCGAACTCCTTCTTCCTTGTTTCATCCTGTTGTCCCAGAGTACAACCCATGGATTTATCTAACACTATCAGATACATAATCAACGGTATTCCTTCGACAGGAGGGAGCAAGATAGGAGGTTCAAGTTGATATTCTTTAATACTTTCAAATTCCCTTTGGCATTCATCCGTCCACACATAACCTTGATCTTTCTTTAACAACTTAAAGATCAGTTTACATGTTGCAGTCATGTGGGAAATGAATCTAGAAATATAATTCAAACGCCCGAGGAAACCTCTGACTTGCTTTTCAGTACTTGGCACTGGCATCTCTTGAATTGCTTTGACTTTATCAGGGTCAACTTCAATTCCTTTCTGGCTAACAATGAAACCCAACAATTTTCCTGATCAAACACCGAAGGTGATTTATTTGGATTCAAGTGGAGATGATACTTCCTCAAACGTTGAAACAACTTCAACAAATCTTCTACATGCCCTTCTTCAGTCTTGGATTTGGAAATCATATCATCAACATATACTTCGATTACCTTATGCATCAGATCATGGAATAGGATTGTCATAGCCCTTTGGTATGTTGCACCAGCGTTCTTCAACCCGAAGAGCATCACTCTGTAACAGAATGTTCCCCAGGGTGTGATAAACGTTGTTTATTCCATGTCCTCCGAAGCAATTCTTATTTGATTATACCCATAAAATCCGTCCATGAACGAGAATACTTTTAATTTTGTTGTGCTATCCACTAACATATCAATGTGTGGCAATGGAAAATCATCTCTCAAACTAGCTTTATTTAGATCTCTGTAATCTACGCACATGCGGACTTTTCCATCTTTTTTCGGTGTTGGGACAATATTGGAAATCCATTGAGGATACACTGACGTCACAAGAAAACCAACATTAATCTGCTTTAGAACCTCCTCTTTGATCTTCACTACCATATCTGGGTGAGTTCTTCTCAATTTTTATTTAATTGGCAGACACTCTGGCTTCAACGAAAAAAGGTGCTCTACAATATCTGTATTTAGACCAGGCATATCTTAATAAGACCGAGAAAAAATATCCACATACTCTTTCAATAGCTCAATCAACCTGCTCTTCACATCAGGATGCAACAATGCTCCAATCTTGACTTCCTTCGGATCTTCTTCTGAACCCAAATTGATCACTTCTAATGGCTCTTTAAATGGCTGATGATATTTTCCCCGTGCTCAAGAAACCGTGAGACCTCTTATGGAATCTCATCATAATCTTCTTCTTCAGCCCCATACACAGGACATTCAAAGTTGGGAGAGGGTACATGGTCATTGTATTCAACGGGTTTTTTAATTAATCTGCACATATGATTTATGTTTGCTTTTAGAAACTGACACATATAATAAGTGATCACGCAGATTTAATTTCAGTTATTATTTATTTTGAATGGTTTTTTTAAAAAAAAATTATTACCATTTTCCAAGAAAAAAGCAGAAAATAAAGACACAATTTGGGAAACAAAGATAACTTTTATTATTGATTTTAAAAGTCACAGCAAACAGATAAGCCCTACAACATTAATACTTCCACCTTGGGAAGAGTGAAAGCTTTTTCAAAAAGATTAAAAAAAAAATTACTTTGAAACATGTATGAAATAGGGAACATCAATGGTGATCCAGTTCTGAACCCTTACTCCGTGCGTCACATAATTTGGCCTTTCCTGCTCTGCTTCATATTCTACAATGGCATTAATCCTGGAAACAATTGGATGAAGATAACCCCCGCTAAGGAAGATGCCTTGATACTTGCTCGCAGCAGACTTCGGCTTCATGTCCTTACCTTTGTAATTCTTCAAAGAGAACCCCAAGCTAGCTCTGTTCTTGTTCACAAGTGGATCCAGAATCTGTCCCCATACCTCTCTACGACCCTTTCACACAACTTACTGCGCATCCTTAAGCGAAACCATGGAATTCTCATTTCCTCTTATGTTGCCAATGGATAAGGCTTGGAACTGGGTTACGACAGTAGCTTCATATGCCTCCACGATGCTGAAAGAGGATAAATGAGATATCAATAATGCATGTTCCGCATTTATGATCACTATTTTCCATTCACGTGCAAACTTCAGGTTCTTGTGTAAAGTTGAAGTGACAGCCCCTGCCTCATGTATCCATGACCTTCCTAGCAAACAACTATAAGCGGGTACAATATCCATGACCTAGAAAGTTACCTGAAACAAATGTGGTCCTATATGAATAGGCAACTCCACTTCACCAATAACAGATTTCCTTGATCCATCAAACGCTTTCACAATGATGCCACTCGGGCGCATATGTGTTCCTTGATATTTCAACTTCATAAGCATACTCCTCGATATAACATTCAACACAGATCCATTATCAATCAGCACATTGGATATTAAATCATTCTTGTAGTTCATGGAGATGTGGAGGGCCAAGTTGTGATTCCTTCCTTCATCTGGTAATTCATCATCGTAGAAACTGAAGTTATTACATGACGTGATGTTCCCTATTACACTACTGAATTGGTCTATTGGCATATCACTCTCCATAAAAGCTTGGTCTAGTACCCTCATCAAGGATTCTCTGTGAGCAGAGGAGTTCATCAATAACGCCAAGATAGATATTTTTGAAGGAGTCTGCAGTAGCTGATTTACAATTCTGTAGTCGCTCATCTTGATTATCTTCAAAATATCATCCACTTCTTTCTCTAACGCAGCTCCACTAGTCTCACCGTAGCCTTCTTGGGTTCAACATTCTCAGCAATTTTCTTTCAAGCACTAACATCTCTTCGAACAACTGATGCAAACACATGACCGCTGCGGGTCACCCTGCTATTTTCAGCAATATTCCCAACATCAGGCATTGGCTGGATGTGAACTTCCACTTCATCCTCTAAGATTGTAGCATTTTATTTGTAAGGCACAACCTTATCTGACTTGTAGGGGATAGGACCCGGCAAACTAATCACCAATGGGGTAACAACTGGCTTGCTATAATACTCAACTTCAAGATGGGCAGTGCCCCAAAACAAGGTACAATGACGTTTACCCCTTCTTCAACATAATCAGTCATTATTGAGTCATTTCTGGAAAATAAATCCTCATCTGAGGAGAAATACTCATCTGCAGAGGCATACTCTTCATCTGACTCTTCTTCAGTCAAACAAACCTCAACCATATCAACTTCATGGTAATCATCCCTTTGACTTGTAACCTTGATAATTCCATTATCTAACAATGACTGAACACCCTTATTCACGATTGAACATCCTCGGGAATCTCGACAGCAAACTCGGCAAGATCCATATTGGTGTTCCACCTGACCAGCCATATGAAGAAGGTAGCATGCAATTCCACAAGGTCCTCATTCATATACTCTACATCAAAAATTAAGAATTCTCCAGGACATCCAGAAACCATATTCACCTCCTCTTAGTACTATGCCCTAGGCCTGATTATATGGATGAGGCCCTCATCTATCATTTCATGCAAATCGACCTTTATCTTATCGCAACCCTGTATGTCTGTACTGCAAATAGCACAATCGGAATGGTCATGTGTATAGTAGCTAAATTCACAAAGGTCTGCATTCATTTTCACCAAATCTCCCCTAACCAGATTAATATCAAAAATTCGAAAGTCTCCTGGACAACCGGCCACCATATTCACAGCATTTACTCCCTCATGCTTGGGTAGAGGATTTCCTTTCACATTAGGTCTCACGTCCTTGAAAGATAGAACACCAGTCTTCACCAACTTCTGCCCCTCAGTCGTTAAAGGATAACAAATCTCAACATTATGCCCTGGTGCTCCCTGATGAAAAGCACATGTTTGGTCTGCCTTGTAATCCCAAGGCAATTGTGATGGTACGGCGGGAGGTGGTCGGGTCTGAACCAGCTTCTTCTGAATCAATGCCGGTAGTAACTCTGTATAGCTCATAGGAATAGGGTCATAACTCCCCCTTCTCTGATTATACCCTTGATTCCCCTGTTGGGACAGTCTCTGATAAGAAATGGTAGTTGGAGATGTACCCACAACTGGAGTAACTGAGGCGACTTACTGATGACACTGATAATTCCTTCTAAGAGTATTAACCCTCCTCTCTTGCATAACAACATTTGCATCCCCTTACTTCTTCTTAGTAAACCCATAAGATGGCTTCTTGACACCTCTAGATCCTTCACTTCTCGTTAAACGGCCCTCTCACATCCTCTTCTAAGCGGATACCCATTCCTACAATTTCAGTAAAGTCACTTGGAGAAATTGCTACCATCCTCTCGTAGTAGAAAGCACCCAACATTTTCAAGAAAATCTTAGTCATCTCCTTCTCTTCCATGGGAGGAATCACTTGGGCGGCTACCTCACGCCATCTTTGTGCATATTCTTTAAATGATTCCCTGTCTTTCTGAACCATGGCCCTGAGTTGATCACGGTCAGGCACCATGTTTATGTTGTACTTGTATTGTTTGATGAATGCTTCTCCCAAATCATTGAAAGTATGGATATTGGCGATGTCCAAAATTATATACCACTTCAGCGCAACACCGGTCAAACTATCCTGAAAAAAGTGAATCAGCAGACGCTGATCTTCGGTATGGGTAGACATTCTTCTCACGTACATCACCAAATTAGAATGAGGGAAAGTGTTGCCCTTGTACTTCTAAAACTCCGAGACCTTAAATTTAGAAGGTATCTTAATATTCGGGACCAAGCATAACTCATTCACATTCTTCCCAAATAGCTCTTTTCCCCTGAGGGCCTTCATCTCTCTTTGCATCTTGTCAAACTGCTCTTGAAAATCATCCATTCTGTCATAAAGACCCAAGTCTTCACTCGGTGGAGGGAAAGGATGGCACACATCATTGTTAACAAACGGAATCATATTCACTGAAGGAGGCGCAACAGAAGAAGCATGCACCACAGGAGGTGCCAGAGTAACAAATGTCTGAACAACTGGAGCATCTTGAGGACCAAGATTGAAACCTTCAGGTGCAACATTCTCTGGCATTCCCAAAGGGTAACCTTGAGGCATGCGATTCTGAACAACAACTGGAGTAGCAGATACGGGAACAGTTGGAGCTTCAGTAGCTGCCCTTGTTGGTTGAGTTTGGACACTTGGTGGCTAATTCTAAGCAGCCACCAGAGCTTCCATCAGAGCAGTCAAATTGGCCATGCCGGCCTTCAAAGCAGAAACCTCCTCACGCAGCTCACGATTCTCTTGTTCCAAGTTGTCCATCTTCTTTCTGAAATTAGCCCGAGTGTTTTAGTGGTGAGTCAGCTTGCTGAAGAAAGTAAAGAAGCTTGGTGAGACACCTGGATATGCATACCAAATGAAAGAAATATGTGCAATATGATGCATGATATGAAATGCACATGTTTTTATTTAATATTTGAAGGGATTTAAAATTTATGGACATATTGCAAATATCAAAGTAATAACGCATTTGAAATACTGAAAATTTTCATTATAACTCCAAAATGGATTACAAGTTTCAATGATCCCAAGTACAAGATGAAAATAAAATCTAAAACCCTGAGAAGTAAAACTTATGGAGATCACTCTATATGCTGGCGCTTCCCTGTGAGCCTGACAATCTGAGCCTTCAACTTCTGGTTTTCTTCCGCATATCTGATGGAAACCTCCTTCCAATCACTTGAATCAGGAAGTGAGTAATCAACACCTGATTGAGGCTTAGTAGAAAACAAATCCCCTTTGCCTTTCTATAGACTCTACCACTCGACTATCAAGGATCTCAATCAAGTTGTATTTCTCCTTCAAGTCTGCCCGATAGGAAATCTCTAAAGTTTGGAACTTGTTCTTCCAACCGTCCTTTTCCTGTTGCATCCTAACCAAAGCAAGTTGCAGCTCTTCTAGATCATCTAATAAAGGAGGAGTGGTCTTTACAAATAGATCAGGCATAGGTGTTTCCTGGGAATACGACATCTTCAACTGAATAGCTCTCATTTGGACCCACTGAAGATATGGCTCCAAAGAAATAACACCCCTAGGTCCCAAATCCTTCCTACTCTTCTTATGAATGTGACGCTAGGCCTTCGCAATCTGCTCCCTAGCTTCCCTATGGTCTTCTCCCTCCTTCTTAAAGAAATTACTCAAATGAATACTATTTGGTTTATCCCTCATCGGATATACAAGATGTCATCGTGCAAGAACATGGTTATAGTTAATTCATCCCTTTGTACCAAGAAGAGGTGCATTGTTGAAACTACCATAACTGTCAATAATCTCTATATCCTGGTAAGCTTGATGAAACCAATCAATATCCGAGTGAATAAGTGCCATGATCTTAGGAGCCCAATGGGGTTCCTTCTTGACATCCCAAAAGCATCAGACTGAGGCATATGAGAGATAAACCATCGGTACAACAGAGGCGTGTAATAGATAATCATCCCCCCGTGATAAGAATTCTGAAGAAGAATAGAGTAATAAGCATCACCCAACAAGGTAGGAACTGGGTTTCCAATCATGAAGATCATGATAGCATTAATGTCAACAAACTTGTCCACATTAGGAAATAAGAACAACCCGTAAGCAAGTAGAGAAAGGATGGCCTCAAAAGCAATTGTACTCTTCATACTGGCAAAGTAACGAGCTTTCTCCAATAAGAACTAAGCTGGTAATCCTCTAATCCCTCCCTTAGTAGTCATATGGGCTTCCACCTCAGACTTCCCCAGATGAATCAAAGCAGAAATCTCATGTGGTTTTGGCTCACCCTCCAAACACGTAAAAGGAACACGATCGGTAACAGGTAAATCCAATAGATAAGAATACTCTTCCAGTATGGACGTCAACTGATAGTCGGGAAAAGTAAATCAATGATACATCAGATCATAGAACTGGACCAAGGTCGAGAGAATACCCTCCTTCATCTTCAGCTTTATGAGAGGAATAATGGATCCATACTTCTTCCGAAAATCTGTAGAACACTCGATCTCGGGAATTAGACTGATCAACTTATCTATCTTGGGATCCTTGAAACTGTACTTCCCGGTCTTTCTCTTTCCAGAATCCATGGTTAAAAAGTACCTAAGATATTCATAAATGGTCAAACTTTAAATCCCTTGAAATAATATCTCTCCAAAAGATGCTTATGAGTGCATGGATGCATGATGCAGCAATCACACACAAGATCACACATATATGGTTCATAGGTTTAACGTCACGAGCATGAGGTCGAAGGTACTACCCATAAGGTGTTGGTCTAAAAGTTATCACCTGCCGAACAAGGTTGTAGAGGTTCCCAGAGTCTACATCCTTCCTTCGGATATTACCAACTTCCCTCGATTAACTCAGTAATTAGTAATATTCTCAAGAAAAATTCATATGAGCGTAGTATCGCGTGAAAACTATTTCCGAATTACTCCGTCATAGCTTCCGCATTACACCTAAAAGGCCACGATGGGTTTGGTATTCTACGGTCCTCAGTTTCAGTAGGCTTCCAGGTCAAAAGCAGTACGTCTTCCCGATTACTCAGTAAACAACACTACAGTCAAAGGGGCCTCCACTAAGTGGGGGATCTCATGCCTCCTTTTTTTGGATTAATCCCTCAAAGTTAACATGACTATATCGCCCGTACTATCTTAAAGTTTGCCTAAGTCTGGGTATAGGACTTATGAGTAATCACCAAGCACCCTGAAAACCAGGAAAATCCAGACAAACATATATACAACATATAACACAAAAACAATAATAACACATATACAGATATAAACAAAGATAGGCTCAACCCACTTAGGGATGGACCAGAAAGATGTCAACCTTTCCCCAGTGAAGTCTCCATTTTTTCTGTAGCGGTAGAAATGTTTAAGACTAAGCCATTGGATTGACTAGACTTATACAAATCAAAATCAAAATCGCCACCGCGCTTTATTGTTTCCAAAGGAATGGGAAAAGAGCGAATAACCCAAAATGAGGGGGAAAGATTCAAGGTAAGGGGGTTGGTTATGTAAAGGGAAGGTATTAGCACCCTAAACATCTACGTTACTCCGCAGGAACCTCTTTGAAAAATCTGTATATTTTGGCTATAAAATGTTGTTTATAAATAGATGGTGGAGGTGAGAAAAGAAATATATTTTTTATGATTTTTTCACCCGCCACGGTTGCGAACCTTTAGTGCCTACGTACCACCTTTTCATGCAATAGGGGATCAGGTTACACGTAGTTCCTCTTTTAAAAATTATAAAACACAAATGTGTTGGTTAATTTTTATGAGATAAAACATCATCGCCATTGTCCGTGTGGAAAACATACCTACCACCCACAATCATGAGAAAGGAGAATTTGCATCATCTCAAAGTGGAGGATATGGCTTGGATTTTACAATCAACAATGCCTCACTCAACACCCAAGTGGAAAATATCCCTCCTCACTACATATTGTTGAAGTATAGTTGTTTGCATCACTATAAGGATTGACAAGAGTCAATCTTTTTGAGAAAAGTTTAAAGATGAAAGCCAAGGTGGCAAAATGGTTTGAATGAGATTGATTGGATTTTAGTCTTCTCACAAAAAGGATGTCAAAGTATTATTAAGTTTATTGGAGTTTATTTATGAAAATGTTTGAAAAATCATGGACCTAAGTCCAAGTTTATTATGAAAGTGTTTCAAGTTTAAAACAAGAAGAGTTTTCAAAAGTAGGGAGAATATTTTTGAAATTAAAGAAGATGGGAGGAGAAGAAGAGGCTATCCTAAAGCATAAGGTAAAAGCTAGGGATAAGAACCATCTAAGCAACAAGAAGCTAATACTTGACACTATAAGCCAAGATAGAATTCCTATTCTTTGGATTGAAACCAAACAAGCAAAAATACTAGACCTCTTGAGAGAACCAAACTTCAAGTGTATTAAGTCTTCACAAAAATTTGGCAGAGTAATGGCTCCATACGGGTGAATTCTAGATTAAAAACAAAGGGTGTAATCACAATAACTTGCACACCAAACAAGCAAACAACCAAATGTCTTGAGGTAAACCTCAAGAGCTCCAGACAAAATAATCAGATAAGATCACAAGGTCTCTAATCATAGGCCAAGGTTTCTAATCCTAAGTCCAAAAAGTCCAATGCTCCATAATGCCAAGGATAGTAACCAAATAGTCCAAGTATCATTAAAGATTTTTAGGGTTTGTGTTGATTATTAAGTGTTTTAAAAAGAAAAGTAAAACTCAAGTGAGCAAAAATAAAAATGACAAGAAAGTAAATACTCAAATGAGCAAACATGAAAATGGCGTGAAATGTAAATGCTAAAATTAAATAGTGCATTAAAATAAAAGGGGCATATAATAAAAGAATAAAGGATAAAGTCAATTATTAGTGATTAGTGGTTAGTTGGATGATCATCTTGAAACTTGCATTTGGAACTCATTAGAGGATTGGTAAAACCAAAGCCTCCACACAACATGTTGCATTTGCTTTTTGTCAAGTATATCATCCATTTGGAATCCTTATGAGTATCATTTAATGATCAACGATGTTTAAGTGATCCGCATTGACCAAAGGTGTTGTAGATCTATTAGAGTATTGGTTGAACCAAAGTCTCCACACAATGAATCTCAAGGTTATTGGATCAAAGAGATCAAATTAACATACTTGGGCTTGCAAACATAAGTTTTGGCCACGAATGATCATTTATTTGAATCGGGACAAAATTTAGCGCTATGTTAAATAGTTGTAAATGGACTTATATAAAAGTCGCACCTATTTTAAGGCCGGTCAATAGCAATCTATGTACCATTTGTTTTGAGATATGATAGTAAGATCATGCTCCAACAATATTTAGTGCAATAGGAAGGGGATGATATAAAGAGGGGTAGGAGAGAATATACAAACCACTTTTGGATTAAATTAATCAAACTATTATTAAAATCATTCATCCATTTTTGTGGAGTTAGACTCAACACCATGGATCCAATGATGTTAATAAAGTTCATGATGAAAAATTTAACCCAAGATCAGCCAGAAAATGGTCACAAAATAATATTACATTTTAATATATACAAAAAGGTTTAAAAATAATGTTAAAAAAAGAAATAAAAGAGAAAAATATCATCCATGTTCAAATTAACCAAGAAATAAAAAGTAAGACCATAGAAAAATCAGAAAAGGACTCAAATGATTTTATAAATTTTTTGGTAATTTTTTAAAGTCATAAACTATTTTTAAAAATGAAAGAAAGGGGTAAATAAACCAAAAATGATAAAAAATAACAAATTCAGAAACATAAATAAAATAAGGTCACCAATATTTGTCACAATACCATTGGATCATTCCATAAATTTTTTATAATTTAAAAATGCATAAAAGTATTTTTAAACATTTAAAACAATTCAAATAAAGTGTAAATTTATTAAAAATACCAAAACACAAAATTAAATTGTGAAAAAATAAAAATCAGAAAGAGAATAATCAAAAATATTTTTCATAATTTTTTTCAGATTTTCTGGACTTAAAATGAATTTTTTATGATTTTTTGAAGTTTAAAACAATTAAATATAAAAAATTAGAAAAGAAAAGAAAAGTAAAAAATATGTAGACCATTGGATGAGAGTCAAAACGCGTTAGTAATCAGATCCAAAGGATCTGGCGCACTGTGCATATCATGGTCATTAGTGAATAAAGCATAGAATCAAAAATAAAATCAGAATTCAAAAAAACAAGTGGCACGCCATCATTGGTTGGAAGATGACACGTTGGTCATCGTCAACCTCCAGCCAACGTGAATTGAAGGTCTCTCAAACTGTAAAATCATAAGTTGAGACCTATGCTATTCGCTTCGTCTCTTCAAGACAAAGACAACCACACCCTCGCACCAAATTTATATAAATTGTAGCTCAAGAAATTTGGAAGGAAAGTTTTGAAAAGGGATTTGAAATTTCATGGTCAAAACATGTTTCTATTAAAAAGCAAGTGTTGCAACTAGAACCAGGGCAATGAGAGCATCACAATGATATCAACACTTTGAATAATTGATGAGCTCTGATACTGGAGTGTACACTTTGCAGAGCTCTGATACTGGACTTCTATGGAGAAATATAGGGAACGGTTTTTGAATGTAATTATATGGTTAGCTTCAGGGAAGATCAAGTAAGGTGAATTGATGAAAAAATTGGATTGAAAAAGGCTTGTTTATGGATTTCGAAGTTGCTGAATTCCGAGTTATGGAACATGTTTGGTAGGGTGATTCTGGATATCCAAGCTTGAGGAAATGAATGGGGAATGTCCCTCTATTTATAGGGAATCAAATGGAATGTCCAAGCGTGTGAAATGATGAAGTTTGGAGGGAAATGGTGTGACGTTGCAAACAAGAAAAGTGTGACTTCTAATTTGATCAAAACTCATCCAAAGCTCGCGTTTTGTTGTCCTAATCACTTCTGGAAGTTCACTAAACACGTTCAGAATAAAAAACGCGCAGAAAAAGGTGTTTAGAAGCCAAATCAAGGATTTCAAACTTCTGACTTGGTGAAAATTTTAGTTTCAAAGTGCCAACTTTTGACCAATGGCATTCTCAGCTCAAGGGGTCTTAGGGCATGATTCTTGATGCTTCAGAAAGATGAGGTTACAAGCTTTGCAATGGAAGAAGAATGGGATCAAATGGATGCTTGAGCTGAAAGTTATATCGAGTCAAAGTTGGAGAAAAAGGGTTGACTTTCCATACTTAGAAATATTTCAAATTTTTCTTCAAAAGTGACCTATAATGTCTTGCATCCAAACATAGCCTTCCACTTGGAATTTGCTCTTGATTAAAAAAGATGGCATAAAGTAGATATCTTAACTGACATTTTTAAACTTGAACCATTCAAAATCTACAAAAATTTAGAAAGTTATGACTTGTTGAAGGTTGCAAAATTTCATAAAATGACTTGTAATCTTTTGTATCCTTAAGGCAACTTCCATCCATTTTCTTACTTTGCGCATAAAAGAAGGCATAAAATTCACATCTTAAAGATAATTATGGAAATATAATGGGCTCAAGGTGATAAAAATTGACCAAGTTATGATCATTTGAAGTCACACATGGAAAATTGGGGATTTATCTGGAGGACTTGTAATATTTCTTCCTCATCAAGTTTCTTCCACATGAAAACTCCTTGGAACTTTTGAAGTGATTTGTTATAAACCATTTGAAGAGAATGATGTCTTTGGAATCACTCAAAAATACCAAAGGATTAGCAATCTATACTCCTTTTAAGTTCAAAGCCCTAACTCCTAGATTAAGAAACATGCCTTGAGGAACTTTGACAATTTTGAACAAACTTCTTGTACCAACACAAATGCTTTGTAAATATAAGTTATTGAGAATGATAATGAGAACTAATAGCAACCACAACCACTTCCATATCTTGAGAATTGAGAGGAACGTGCACTTGTGACCAAAAGGAATAAAATATTGTCCAACCATGACTATTTTTTCAATCAACCCCTTGTACTTTTTGGATCAAATTTGATAAACTTGAAATATGGTGAACCAAAATAAGCTTGCCATTCCATTTCCTCCAAAAAAAATTCAATGGTGAGGCTTGAACTTCTCAAGCTTTATTGACTAGGGCATGGAAATAAACTCATGAACTCATAGGGAAACTTGTTAAATCTCATTGCCTTTACCTACATGGATAAGAAGCAAGGCAACCCAACATTGCATTTTATTAATTAAATGAAGAAATCAAGACAAAAAATATTCATGATCACAAAAGAACACAAGTCAAGGTGTTTGGTGATTCCTCAAAGTGCAAAGCTCAATATAGGGAGGGGAACCAAGAATCCTAATGTGATCTTATTGTAATGGAATCAAAATGCTATGATGAAGGGATCTTAGGGGCAAAAATTAGGGTACAACACTTCCTCATAAATTCCCTATGGAATATATCCCAAGTGACATTTTCACCTGCAACTTCCAATCTCTGACAAGTCTCTAGCCATTAGTCATCAGCCTCAACTGCTAGCATATGAGTACCGTATCAAACCTTCTGCACTGGAGTGCAGTCCATCACACGGAAGATTCTTTCAATCTCTTTCAACCAATCCAACGCTCCGTCAAGATCATACTTTCCCTTGAAGGTAGGTGAATTCTCTCTCTGGAAAGTCGCCAAGCTACGACTGATTTTCCATCGCATGCGCCATTGCTTCTAAAGCAGCAGCAAGAGCAGCATCATTCCTTCCAGCCATCTCAAGTTATCATTACCACATAAACAACAGTTAGAACTCAAATTAACAATACTCGATTGTTAGACAACTACGAGTCGAAAACTTGGTCGGACGGACCAACCTTTTGCTCTGATACCAACTTTGTAACACCTCAATTCTACCCGGCAATTATGAATGTAAATCAGAGTTATAAAATTCAAGCAACTGAGTAAGGATGCCACAAATTCAATTTTAAAAACACATTGCATTCAACATGGATACATAACACTTTAAACTTTGGATGAACCAACAACAAAATAATTTAATCTCTTCATTCAATAACTTAAACATCTACGCAACGGAAAATCATAATAACATCTTTCTCTAACAATTATGAGAACTTCAAAATAATGCATACTTAGCAACAAATGAAATTAAAGTTGAACAACTGAAATAATAAATAATTAAAAACAACAAGTGTTCACCCCCCAAGTGTTATGTATCATAGCAATAACACCGACTCAAACTACCGAAGGTATACTGCCTTCATTCCGGATTACCTGCACGTTACCAATGTAAGGGTAACACTCAAACAGAAGGGGTGAGATATCTAACAAAATAATAAAACGTATGATAAATAATATATTAAATTAGATCACATAACATCACCACATCTCATCATATAAACAACAATAATCGCAACAGAATACCAACAATATACACATTTACCGCATCAATACATAACTTCTTTATGCAATCATATAATGCGTCTCAATACTATGCAAATGCATGTGGTACCATTGGAGAAGAACTCCCATCTAAAAATAATTGCCAATAAATAGAGGCACCAACAAGCCATAAGCCTTCATCTTAATATTCGCCAATACATGCCATCTTAACGAGCATCAGCTCCATCTTGAAATGCAATGTATGCGACACAATCATGAGTGTAATAACAACAACCATAATTAACAACATCTCAACACATATCATCGTTATCCAGAAGCCGACATCTCAATAGCTGCCAATTATTTGAGGCATCTCAACATCATTCATCAACATAATTCATCAACATAATTTATCATCATAATTCATCAATGTAATTCACCTACGTATTATTATTCTGCAATACTACGTCATTATTATCATTAACCTTACTTTTATGAACCAAACAGCAGTCTATAATCATCTTATCCTCATCATACTTCACAAAATCATCATATCGATTAACGCGGGAAGCTAACTCTAATCCTAATTTGGGTACTAGGGTTTCCTCTCCTTATCCTTCATTTTAATACTTAATAATGAAGTTCATCGCGTTAGCTATCTAATGCTTCGAACAACACCTCAAACGGAGTCTGGAAACTCAAGTTACAACCTTTGGAAAAATCTGCCAAAAATCAGGCTACATGAGTCGACGCTTAATGTCTCGAGTCGACGCGTACTGGGCTTAACACGCTGCATGATTTGACGCGTAATCCTCTTGGGTCGACTCATATTGAGTCTACAACACTGCATGTTTCGATACATAATCCTACATATCGACTCATCCTGAGTCTAAAAGCCTGCAGGTATCGAAGCATGGCTTCTTTGTATCGACTCATCCTGAGTCAGAAACCTGCATGTATCGACGCATGGCCTTTGGGGTCGACACATACTATTCTATCATGAATATTTTCTGCGATTTCACTTCATTTTCACCGCGATTTCCCTGACTTAGTCCCTAAAAACATCCTCTAATCGTAGGTAACCATCAATAATAATTGTGATACGGTGGGAGAACTGACTTGGGTTTTGCGTTTGTTTTTGCAAATGTTTCGGTTGAGCAAGAGTCGCCACCGACTTTTTATTTTATCCTAAGGAAAGGATAAAAAGCACAGCAAAAACCTTTGAGATGTTTTCTTGGGTTCGGGGAGTAGATTATAGAAAGGGAAGGTATTAGCACCCTTTCTATCCATGGTTATCCATGGGCTCTTAGTTACTTGCTTAGATCACTTGCTTTGTGTTTTCAATTGTTTGAAATGGTGCTTTGTGTGTGGGTTTGAAAATGTTTTGAAAAGAGGCCATTTGTGGTGGCAACCTTTGTAATGATTCATGTTTGAATGTATACAAAGGTGTATGTCTTTTGAAAAGTTTTCAATGTTTTTGAAAGTTGTTTTGAAAGTGTTTTTAGAAAGTGTTGTGGAGTGTGGTTTTGAAAAGTAGGCAAGTGTGTTTTGCAAGTTATGATCAAGTAACTAAGAGTTGTTTACCCCTAAATTTACTCAAAGGCTTTTTCTATGTTTTAACCCTTTTAACAATTTTGTTCCACCATTGTATTTGGTGGAAAATCTTGTGTTAGGATGTTAACGGGACGGGCGCGGGTCATCGTTTAGACCATGATTGCAATGGTGCCAAGTATCTTTGGTAACTTTTCCTTTAAGGGACTTGATCATTTTTAGGCGACTTTCGAAAGCGTCATCGAGGGACAATGATTATTTGAATTGTTTTTGTTTTGCCAAAGATACCCAACATGCAACATGGCCCATTATTGAAGGCAACAAGTGTAGTAACCCTAAGGGTGCAAGTGTGATTGGTGTTGTCCATTTTCATGCTTTGTTATCTTTGAATTAGGTCAAGCTATTTGTTATTCTGTTTTTGCATACAAAATCCTAAGTCTATCATGGCATATTTAGAAAGCTTTTAAATGCGAAAAATAAAATCCTAAATTATTACAACACCATTATGGGATGGGGGGTATAAATGTTCAAATGGGGATATTTTAGCAAGAAATTTAAATCTAAACTATTACATCCAAATTGAATATACAAATTATTTAATTGTACAATAATTAAATAAAATACAATAAATATGCAAGATGCAAAAATGATTTTTTATATGTATGTAAAAAGTATTTTTCATGTGACAAATAAACAAAAATAAAAAGGATCAATTTTTGGATATTTTCATGTTTAGGGCAAAACCCTAATTTTCTAAATAAAAAGCAATTATTATTTAATATATACAATATTTGTTAATTATATACAAAAAATAAATAAAAAGGAAGTATATTGTAAAAAGTGATTTTTGAGGTCAAATATTAATAAAAATAAAAATGTATTATTTTTGTATTTTTTTCCCTAAATATTCTAAATATATAAATATTTATATTATGTATTAAATGTATTAAATATATACAAGAAATAAAAATATTTATTAAAAAAAATATATATTTTTAAAAATATTTTCAAAAGATAAAATAAAATAAAATCAGAAAATAAAAATGTATTTTGTATTATTTTTGTATTTTGAATAAAAAAGGTATTTTGTTTATTTATGTACAAGTTCAAAATAAAACAAATAAAATCCAAATAAAATGCAAAAAATGTGAGAAAAATATTTTTAGTGTTTTTTCATGTTTGGATAAAAATATAAAATCAAAATCAAAAAGAAAAAATAAAAAATGACAAGTATATCATACAATGGGCCAGGGGGGTGTAAATTGAAAAAAGGGGTGCAAAAAGTAGGTTGACTCAGGCCCAGCCCAAGTCAACTCTGTCTTCAACCTCTAGACAGATTCAAACAAAAACGCGCGCCCTTCCTCCATCTCTGCAATCTCCTGATTCCTTGACTTTTAACAAAAACTCACAACACAAACATTATAGAGAATCATGTCACGAGTTCATACATATAAAAAACTTGATCTAACTCTCAGAAATGAGAGAGAATTTCTTCTCCCCCAATTTCTGACCTAGGTTTTTTCCAATGTTCAGGTTCAAAATACTCTTAGCACACACAATATAAATGAAAAGTAACTATATGGATGGCTTCAGGGCTATGATTAGAACATACTTTCTTCACAAACTTAAGCCTAACTATGCCTGGATAGAGCGATAGAAGTTCAAAGTTTTACCTGTTCAGCTTGAGTCGTGTGCAGCAATGGAGGCACTTTCAATGCAATGTGAGGACTTGTACAACTTGCTTGAAGTTCAGGGATGCTTCTCCAACCTCTAGCTTGCTTTGAAACTAGCTGAATCGAGCTATGGAAGTTCACTTGCAAAGTTGAAAACTGAAAATGGCAAATGATGTTAGGGATGTTACAGTTTGTGTTCAATGCTTGGGATAACTTCAGTGGGTGATATGGAACATGTTTGAACTAGCTTTGGCCAAAACGCACGAGTGGAAGTGTTTGTGGAAGTCAAGTTGCAGAAGGGACTCTGTTTTTGCAGCAAGAAGGTGTTTCTGTGAATGAGGAGGTATTGAAGGTGGTTGGCTCGTGTTTCAGGTCAGTTGGATCAAGTGGAACGTGTTTACAAGGTTTGCTTGAGTTAGTTCTTGCAGCAATGAGAGATGGTGTTCAATATGCAAGTTTCTTCTATCATAAGCAAAGTTTGTCAAGTTGGGTTATAGGCCAAGGCAGGTCCCCCAAGCATGCTGCATAATCTCTCCTTGATCAGTGGGATTAGTTCATAAACTTGTGCCTAAAAGATATGCTTTGTACTTCTAAGATTGTAAACTTGACATAAAGCATGCTTTTTCAAAATGGCAAAGTTACTTTTTCCATTTTAAGGTTAATCTCTTGTGTAATGGCATAATGAACAAGATAATGCTAGGACACAAAGTTTTTGCATTAAATTATTGAGTGTGTATGAGATAAAAGGCCTGTAATCTAGCTTGGAACATGCTGACTTGAAAATGGTAATGTTATGAACATGCATTTGGCCATGAATCAAAGTGACTTTTGCCCATATTGACAAATTCGATTCTCCCTAACCACAAGGGTGTTTGAGAAGTTCTTGGACAATTTGGAAAGCTTTGAATGAGTACTACAATCCACCTTTGTAATGCAAATTGAAATTCCAAGTGGAGGCATGTGAAAAGTGGCCATGAAGTTGGGCAAAAATCCTGCCTAAAATAGGTCAAAATATCTCTAAGTTAAGAATGTTTTGCACCCTTATTCCAAAAATCATAACTTGAGCTACAAGCTTCTTTTGAGGAAACTTTGTGAATAAAAGTTGTAGATTTTTCAATGGA
Source organism: Vicia faba (assembly GCA_948472305.1). Taxonomy (NCBI): domain Eukaryota; kingdom Viridiplantae; phylum Streptophyta; class Magnoliopsida; order Fabales; family Fabaceae; genus Vicia; species Vicia faba. The sequence goes on from OX451735.1 coordinate 1,100,816,891, forward strand.
ATATAACTTTCATGTTTTGAGTTTTGTTTGAGTCCAAATGTATCTTGATGAAAAAATGGGACAAAGTTAGGAAAAAATTAGGAATTTTCATAACTAAGAAAAATTCTAAGTTATGAAATTTCTTCATTTCAAACCCTAATTTGTGATTTTTGATTTCTTGATGAAAAAGTTTCATAATTTGACATGTCTTGATGAAAAATGAATCTTGACACTTGATTTTGACCAAAAAGTCAAAGTTTGACTTTTCAGTATACAGTCAAATTTTGCTCAGTTGACTGGAAAATTCATCTGTCAATCTTGTGCATTTGGGATCTTTTGAACTTGTTGAACATGTCAAGACAATGCCATTGAGTCCTTGAGTCCATATGTGAGCTTGGTTTGCCATTGGCTAGGTCAAACAGTCAAAAATTGCCTTTGTGCAGTCAAAACCCTAAAAATGACCATTTTGCCCTTTTGGTGATCTGATCAAATTTCTTGTGGAATTGTGATCTAAACTTGATCAAATGGTCCATATGAGTTCATAATGTTGATGTGGGTCAAAAATCATGAGGTTTGACTGTCAATTGACCACAGTTGACTTTTTCCCCAATACAGCTGATTTCTAGGTCAACTGTCCAATTGACTGGGCAAAGATTGGAATCAAGGCTTGAAACTTGGTATGGATAAACTTGTGAGTTCAACATGAAGCATGAAAGTCATCTTGGGCATTTTAGGTCAAAACATCTTTGTGCAAACTCAAACCCTAATTTGGGTCAACAATGCAAGGAGGAGTCATGAGCAGAGCAAACCCTAACTGGATCTTGAGCTCCAAGAGTCTTGTGGTGAGAAAATATTGATGAAAATGGGAGGGCAATTTTTGGGGTACAACAGTTGCCCCTGTTCAATCTTCTTAGACCTGAGGATGTAGATTGGCTTGCGTGCCTTTCGTAATCCGAAGGTGGAAGATGATTGAACACTAAAGTGCCCAGAAATTTGCACTCGCATGGTAGAGTATCAGCAATATGATGGCGGGAATGGGCTTATAGATTCCATTTAGAGAGATGATGGATAAGAGGATGGGCTTATAGATGCCATTTGGAGACGTGACAGAACCTTTTCGGGAATGGGCTTATAGATGCCATTTGGAAGTGTTGATCGCGTAAGAGATTCCTTAGCGAGAACTTGCGTACATGAGAAAGAAAGATGGTTTCCTGGCTTGCTACAGGTGTTTGATCTTTAGTCTCTTCATGCAGATATGCCCTGGCTAGGTACAGGTATCGAATCTACAATTAGTTGCTCACACATATGCCCTGGCTAGATACAGGAATCGAATATGGAGTTAGTCGTCTACAGATATGCCCTGGCTGGATACAGGAATCGAATCCGGAAGTTGTCGTCTACAGATATGCCCTGGCTGGATACAAGTATCGAATTTGGAATTTGTCATCTACAGATATGCCCTGGCTGGATGCAGGAATTGAATCTGGAATTTGACGTCTACAGATATGCCCTGGCTGGATACAAGTATCGAATCTGGAAATTGGTCGTTTACAGATATGCCCTGGCTGGATACAGGAATCGAATTTGGAATTTGCGAAAGGTTGGTAGAGATAACTTTCCTGGCTGGATACAGGTGTAAACCTCTGACCTGAGAATGAAAGATAATTTCCTGGCCTGTTATAGGGGTTGATCTTCAAACTCTTCATGCACATATGCCCTGGCTAGATACAAGTATCGAATCTACAATCCATCACTCACAGATATGCCCTGGCTAGATACAGGTATCGAATCTGGAATTGCGATAGTTGATAGTAATCATCTTTGGATTGACCTTTTCCTGAAAAGGCAAAAACATTAGTTGTATGCAATGTCATGATGTATGAGATGCATGATGTCATGATGTTCTCAAAAATAAATGAGATCGTGTGATATGATGCGTATATGCATGCGTCATGGTGTATGATAATGTAATGAATATATTTTTGTCTAGGAAAATAAATCCTTGACGACTGCCGGGAGTTTGTGGAACCCTGGACTGATGTTGAAGAGTAGAGTTCTTCGCTTCCGCTGGGGATGATGGTTGCAAGAACAAACCGGTAGGAGAAAATGACTCCGTTGGGGAATAAACTTGTTGGAGAGATTACTCTGCGGGGAATTACTCTGTGGAAGAGATACTTCGCTGAGGTTTTGATGGGAGCTCCGCTGGGGATTCCACTGATAAGTTATGTTGGGGAATTTGATGAACTCTGCTGGGGATAGGAAGAACTTCACCGAGGACGATCTTTCCGTGGTAATTAGTTGAGGATAACCCAGTTATACCCTGGTGGGGAAATAACCTTTGAATAAAGTCGGGGAGAGACGTTCGTACTCTGCAGGGGATAAGCTTCCAGAATCTACTGGGGATAAGCTTCCAGAATCTAATGGGGAATTTGATTCAACTCTCCTGGGGAAACTTTGGACTGTGTTGGCGAATGGTTCCACTGGATGCCTGTATTCCACCGGGGAACAATCTTATACTGAGACTGTCGGGGATGCTTGCTGAGGAATGTCTATACTCCGCTGGGGAATGTTGATATCTTCTGGGGATACCCAACTTCCTTAAGGCTGACAGTAGACTAACTCTGCTTGGGAGGAGTATCGCTGACTTGCTGGGGATACTGTGCCTTTTTAGGGCTGATGGGAGACCAACTCTTCCTGGGGAGAGTATTGCTGAATCTGGTCCTACTCTGTGGGGAGTTGAGGTAACTTGGTTACATTCTTCAGCCGAACCTACTTTGGTACCTTGGTGGACAGGGCAACTAGATCGCTTAGACAAATCTTTATTGCCCATGTTTCTGATGTCATCTGTAATTAGTCTTTTGTTTCGCATGCAAATATTCATGATTAGCAATTAACGTCAAATGCATATATCAAAAATGAACATTGAACGTTCTTCGCAAAACAAACAAAAAAAAAAACGATGGGTAATTTGTCTGAAAATTTGAACTTGTATTGATTTTGAAATTTGCCTGTAAATAGGCGTTTTATGTACAGGAGGCTGACGTCCTAGTAAGAGAACGCCGCTGAGAAAAATAGAGTTTATACAATTTTGAAAAGGAAACAAAACAACTATGTGAAAAATAATCCCACTGGGTTCCAACTCTGCTATCGCCTTTATGTCTTCAAGCGTCTCATCACTTTGCTGCTTAGTTGAAGATGAAGCTGATTGATTGGCGACATCCGAGCCCGATAGTTGATGCCGAATTCTGGATGCAAGGTGATCCAATGAGACATAGTATTACGCTTTATCCCTAACTTTTTCCTGGACCGCCCTTTCGGGTTTTCAGTCCACCGGGATACCCATTTTTGCCCAAGCCGCCTTTTCAGGTTTTCGACTTGCCGGGTGTACAGATTTTTTTATTCCGTCCCTTATTTTTGCCCGAACCCTTTTGGTTCGCCGTGAAGCCCTTATTTTTTCCTAGTTGTGTCAACCTAGCGGGTCTTTAATTCATGCGTAGTATCTTTTTACTATGTCTGCATTGGCGGGGAGAGGAAGGTCGTCACCATCCATGGTGGTTAGAATCATAGCTCCTCCTGAGAAGATATGTTTAACCACAAATGGCCCTTCGTACGTAGGGGTCCATTTGCCCCTGGGATCACTTTGAGGAAGAATGATGCGCTTGATTACCAGGTCTCCGACTTGATACTCTTGTCGTCTGACCTTCTTGTTAAATGCACTGATCATCCGTTTTTGGTACGTCTGACCATGAAAAATAGAAGTGAGTCTCTTTTCGTCAATTAGGTTTAATTAATCAAGCCGAGTCTGGATCCAGTCATCTTCGCTCAAGTCTGCATCCTTCATTATCCGGAGAGAGGGTATCTGGACTTCAATAGGCAAGACTGCCTCCATGCCATAGACCAAGGAAAAGGGAGTTGCCCCCGTTGACGTCCGTGCTGAGGTACGGTAACCATGAAGAGAAAACGGTAACATCTCGTGCCAATCTTTGTAGGTCACTGTCATCTTCTGCACAATCTTCTTGATGTTCTTATTTGCTTCTTCTACAGCCCCATTCATCTTCGGCCGGTAAGGTGAAGAGTTATGGTGCTGTATCTTGAATTGCTCGCAGAGCTCAGTGATCATTTTGTTGTTAAGATTGGTACCATTGTCCGTAATGATCCTTTCAGGGATGCCATATCGACAGATCAAGTTATGCCGAATGAACTGTGCCACGACGTTCTTGGTTACCGTAGCGTAGGAAGCTGCTTCAACCCACTTTGTGAAGTAATCAATCGCTACCAGGATGAAGCGATGCCCGTTGGATGTCGTAGGTCTGATTTCGCCGATCATATCAATGCCCCACATTGCAAAAGGCCAAGGTGTTGTCAAGACGTTCAGATGGACCGGAGGAATGTGCACCTTATCAGTATAGATCTGGAATTTATGACAAGTTCGAGAATGCTGATAACAGTCGGCTTCCATTGTGGACCAAAAATATCCTGCCCGAAGGATCTTATTTGCCATGGTATGTCCACTGGAATGTGTTCCGAAGGTACCTTCATGTAGCTCTGCCATGATCCTTTCTGCTTCAGTCTTACCCACACAACGCAGTAAGGTTGAATCATGGTTTCGCTTGTAGAGAATGCCATTGCTGAGGAAGAACTTTGCCGCAAACCTTCTCAGGAACTTCTTGTCATTAACAGATGCACCCTCGGGGTATTCTTGAGCTTCCAAGTACCTCTTCACTTCATGATACCATGGTTTTTCTGTTACCTCCTCGGTCTCGAGATCGCAATAATGTGCAGGTTCATCTAATTTCCAAATAATGATCCGGGGAGCCTCGTTGTCCCATTTGACTTTGAACATAGAAGACATCGTATCCAACGCGTCCGCTAACTGATTCTCTTCTCTTGGGAAGTGTTCAAAAGTTATTTCTTCAAAGTGGGGAATCAACGTCGATACATACTCCTTGTAAGGAATAAGATTTAGGTGTTTCGTATCCCACTCGCCTTTGACCTGATTGATCACGAGAGCGGAATCTCCGAAGACACTCAGAAACTTGATCCTTAGGTCAATTTCAGCTTGAAGACCCATGATACATGCCTCATACTCTGCCATGTTGTTGGTGCAGTTGAAACATAGCCGGGCGGTGAGTGGAGTATGAGTGCCTTTAGGGGATATGATCACACCGCCGATACCATTACCCAAAGCGTTCGAGGCTCCGTCAAAGTGCATAGACCATCGGGATCCTTCCTCAGGTCCTTCATTCGGTCCAGGTACTTCACAATCAGTTACTACCATGATATCCTCATCTGGAAATTCAAAGTTCATCGACTGGTAGTCGTCCACTACCTGGTGCGCAAAATGATCTGCCAATACACTTCCCTTGATTGTTTTCTGAGTCGTGTACTGGATGTCGTATTCTGTCAAGATCATCTGCCATCTTGCTATTCTTCCGGACAAGGCAGGCTTTTCGAATATGTACTTGATTGGATCCATTTTTGAAATCAACAGAGTAGTGTGAGTCAACATATACTGTCTCAGCCGGCGAGCAGCCCATACCAAAGCGCAGAAAGTTTTCTCGAGCAGTGAGTATCGGGTCTCACAGTCGGTAAACTTTTTACTAAGGTAATAAATGGCGTGTTCTTTTCGGCCAGACTCGTCATGCTGCCCCAACACACACCCCATTGAGTTGTCAAGTACTGTCAAGTATAAGATTAGAGGTCTCCCTTCAACCGGCGGCATAAGAATGGGTGGTTCTTGGAGATACTCTTTGATCCTTTCGAAAGCGGCCTGACATTCATCGTTCCAACGTACTACTTGATTTTTCTTCAGCAACTTGAAGATTGGTTCACAGGTAGCAGTTAGATGTGAGATGAATCGGGCAATGTAGTTCAACCGTCCCATAAAGCCTCTGACTTCTTTCTCTGTCTTGGGAGTTGGCATCTCTTGTATGGCTTTCACTTTGGCAGGGTCCACTTGAATACCTTTGTCGCTTACGACGAAGCCTAGCAATTTTCCAGATCTCACCCCAAAGGTGCATTTGTTTGGGTTCAACCTTAGCTTGTACAACTTCAAACGGTCAAACAGCTTCTGCAGATGGTCAAGGTGTTCCTCCTCAGTTTGGGATCTTGCAATCATATCATCGACATATACTTCTATCTCATGATGGATTATGTCATGAAATAAAGCAACCATGGCACGTTGGTAGGTTTCCCCAGCATTTTTCAACCCAAAAGGCATGACCTTGTAGCAAAAGGTGCCCCACTGAGTAACAAAAGTGGTCTTCTCCATGTCTTCAGGAGCCATCTTGATCTGATTATAACCGGAGAAGCCGTCCATGAAGGAGAATACTTTATGCCGAGCAGTGTTGTCAACCAGAACGTCGATATGAGGCAGAGGGAAATCATCCTTAGGGCTGGCCCTGTTCAAATCCATGTAATCAACACACATTCGGACCTTACCATCTTTCTTCGGCACCAGAACCACGTTGGCAACCCACTGGGTAAGAAGTCACTGCTAGAAACCCAGCATCAAATTGTTTCATAACCTCGGCTTTGATTTTCTCGGACATTTATGGACGCATACGGCGGACCTTTTGTTTTACCGGAGGGCAATCTTCCTTGGTAGGCAGGTGATGAATTACAATGTCGGTGTCCAACCCAGGCATGTCTTTGTAAGACCAGGCAAAGATTTCCACATAGTCATGTAGCATCTGAATCAACCGTTGTTTCACACTGAGCTCTAGATTGGCACCAATCTTGACTTCCTTTCTGTCTGTCTCAGTACCCAGATTTACCGTTTCCATTGGCTCTTCATGTGGCTGAATGGCCCTCTCTTCCTGGAGTAGCAGTCTTGCAAGTTCACCAGGCACTTCGCAATCATCTTCACCTTCGTCTTCGGCTAAGTTGATCGGATTTTCGAAGTCATAACTGGCAGTAGCAGAGTCGTTACCAGTGAGATCCAGAGTGGATTGGAACCTGTATAAGTGAGTGTGTGTAAATATAGCTGTTTTGAAATATATAATAAAGAAAGAAAAGGAGCACAAGATTTTGAAATGCAACAAACGTCCAATGTTTTTATTGATGATATATGAAAATGACACACAAAAGCCCTCACAAATGAAGCTACGGTGTCCCGGGTAGGACACCGAGCCATAAAAGTTTCAACATATTGTTTGTTACAAATTCAAAACAAAAGAGTTCATTACTGAGTGACAAAAGTAATAGGTGTGAAGTCTTTGGCAGTCCAGTTGCTTGGTCCACCATCAGTTGTTGGGTAGATCCAGCTGTCGAATTCAGATTCCTCCACGTCGTCTTCAATAGCATTCACTCCCGGGTTGGTGATGAACACATGAGATCTTCCAATCTTTGCCTTACGAACAGCCTTCTGAGCCTCTGCAGTGAAACCCAAGCCAAACTTATCGGTCTTCGGAGTAAAGTCAGGAAGTCGGCCCCAGTTTGCGCACTCACCCTTCTCAATAACAACCCGAGCATCCTTTAAGGAAGCCATCTTCAAAGGAGAATCTTCGATCATAATCTCTGCTGACGCCAGTGTCTGAGGCACTTCTTCAAAGTGTTGAAAGGGGGTTTCAATGAACTCCCCATCCATTTCTATGTACCGGAATGAGTTGAGGTGGCTGACCATATATTCTTCTTCCCCCTGAACTGTAACAATCTTCCCTCTGACCGGGTACTTAAGCTTCTGATGTAGTGTGGAGGTCACCGCTCCAGCCTTATGGATCCATGGACGACCCAGCAAATAAGAATAGGACGGTCGGATGTCCATCACATAGAAAGTAGAATCAAAAACTTGAGAACCAAACCTGATTAGAATGTCAACTTCCCCATGTACCATCCTTTTCGAACCGTCAAAGGCCCGGACAACAATGTTACTAGGCTTGAGCTCTAAACCCTCACAATCCAACATGTCTAGGGCCTTCTTGGGTAATACGTTCAATGAAGAACCGGTGTCTACCAACACATGGTCAAGAGTAGTGCCCTTGCATTCAATGGAGACATGTAGGGCGTCGTTATGGTTCTTTCCTTTGGCAGTCAGATCGGCGTCAGAGAAACCCAACCCATTATCGGCAGTCAAGTTGGCCACACAATCGGTAAATTGATCAGTAGACGTTTCTTGTGGCACATGGGCCGTCTTTAGGAAGGAAATCAGGGCCTTGGCATGGGCCTCTGAACACAACAACAGTGATAGCATAGAAATTTTAGAGGGGGTGTGCCCCAGCTGCTCAACTACACTGAAATCACTCTTCTTAATGATCTTGAGAATCTCTTCCATCTCTTGCTGGGAAGCTTCGACAGTGGTTGTCTTTGGTGCCTCCGTTAGGGTAGGCAAATCAGTAGCAATCCCTTTGCCCCGAGCGTCAGATGACTCGGCAGCAGAGGTAGAACAGGAACTTGATCAGGAAGGGGAACGGGCACACTTGCAGGTGTGATGATAAGAGGTTTCTGAATAGTTGGTGGCGCAATATCTGGTGAGAACAACCTACCACTACGAGTAACTTTGGTAGGCCCGGTGATGTTGCTGATGCCGGTACTAGTATCAAACTCTTGTTTTACTCCAAGCACATAAACATCTGCCCCATAGTGCCATGGGACAGCTTTGTCGGATGTATAAGGGAGAGGCCCCAGAACAGTGATGATGATATGAGCAATCTTCTGAGTAGACATGATTTTGACAGGCTTCTTTGAAGGAGCCTTAGGAGGTTTATTGAAAATAGTGACAATAGAAACTTCTTCAGTAGGGGTAGCAGGAACGGAAATCTTCTCGAACAAGATTTCTTTGCTATCCATCAGGCTTTGGATACCTGATTTCAGCAAAGGACAACCAACAGGTGAAACATCACATAGAAGGCAACCTTTACTACATCCCGGAAATAAACCGGCTAGCAACAGGTTCCTCTTGACAGTCGACAACGGAGTAACAATATCATCCACGGAGGCCACATACAGGTCTTCTTGCACAACATTCACTCCATGCTGGGGCATGGGAGCAGTCACAACATTGGGTCTTTAGGGCGCCTCAAACTGTATTTCTTTGGCATCAATAAGGTCCTGAACCTTATTTCTCAGAGCCCAGCAATCATCCGTAGTATGCCCCGGGCTATCAGAGTGATAAGCGCAACGGGCGTTGGGGTTGTACTTTGGAGAAGCTGTGTTCACTACTTTCGGAGCTTCTTTGACAGTTACCAGATTGGTTGACAGTAGTTGCGGCAAAATCTGAGACAGGTTCATGCTGAGCCGAGTGTACTGCCTTTTGGGTCTCTCACCCCTTGGTTGGTTAAATTGCTGAGGAGCAGCAGCAGGCTTTGAAATTACCAACGCGTCGACAGCTTCGCGGCGTTCTGGTTTAATTTGTCTTCTGGGACCATAAACAACATTGGCTTCCTTCTTGAAGGGTTTCTTTTCAGTATTCGAGGAGGCACCTTTCTGTATCTTCCCCGACTTGATACCAGCTTCTATTCTCTCACCAGTCAAGATCAAATATGTAAACCCAGCAGAAGAATTACCAATCATATGGTTGAAGAATGGACCGGACAGGGTCCCCAGGAACATGTCCACAAGTTCACGGTCAGTCAGCCGTGGCTGCACCCTGCCAGCCAGGTCTCTCCACTTTTGCGCATACTCCTTGAATCCTTCGCCCGTCCCCAGTGACATACCCTGGAGTTGGGTATGCGTGGGAGCGAGGTTAGAATTGTACTGATACTGTTTATAAAATGCAGTAGCCAAGTCCTCCCAGTTTCTGATACTGGCTCCATCCAGCTGATAGAACCACTCGAGTTGAGCCCCTGAAAGGCTATCCTGAAAGAAATGGATCCATAGGTTCTTATCTGCAGTGTAAGGTTGGATCTTCCTTACATATGATCTGAGATGCATCTTCGGGCAGGATAGCCCGTCATATCTTGCAAAAACTGGCACTTTGAACTTCGTGGGGATCACAATTCCAGCAACTAATCCCAAATCTTCGAAATCTAAGCCGGGAACTCTCTACAGCTCCATAGCTGCCAACATGTCTTCCAAGCCTTTGTACTTATCATCGGAGGGCGGGTATTGTTGCTCTGAGTAGTCTTCGTCTTCTTCAGCCTCTCCTTCTTCAGCTTCGGATTCGGAAGGTACCGCAGCCGCATTCCCTTTACTGGTTCCCTCTTCAGATGTAGGGGGAAATTCAAGAACTCTTCTGGCTTCACCTTCAAACCTTCTTCCTAGGGTAGCCACCCCGACTCTTTTCTTCTTCTTTTTCACTTGCTCTTTGTTCCCCAGCAGGGCTTTTAGATCCTCCTGACCCTTTGCCAAGGTCATCAGGAGATGTTGAAACTGTGAGTTTTGAGACTGCAAGTCCTTGACCGTCTGTTCGAGATCCATCTTACTGAAATAAACAGCAGAAAGATAAGGAAACCTGGTGTGGAGACCTGCTTATGCGCATGATGAATGATATGTTTGTTTATGCAATGCATTCAAGGATTTAGAAAATTCAAAATTGTTGCAAACAAAAAGAACGCACGTCATATTAATAAGAAGAAATTTGTCAGTACATAAATGCCCCATGGGCCAAATATTACAAAAACTTCTCAAGGTAAAAAGACATTGCGCATCCTCTTTGGTGCGATGTAGGTGTTGAGGGATCTTCCTCATGGAGTCGGCGGGTAAGCTCCAAAACCTTCTTCTCACTGGCGTAGAAGCTAGCTTCAAAAGTATTCCGTTCCTCCTTGAGTTGGATCCAACTCTTCTGCATCTCTTCCCACGATGTAGGCATGTCAGGATATAGGATGGTGTAGGGAACCTCTCCTTCGTTAACGGGCTCTTTAATCACAAGGAGAACATGAGGGTAAGGCATCATTAGACTCTGAGCTCGGGTTCGTACCCACTTGAGATAAGGCTCAAGGGGGATGGAGTTCTTGTGCCCCAGTGTCTTGCTGTCTACCTTGTTAGGCATCCTCCAAGCTCTGATGAATCTTTGGCGAAGTCCTTGCGCATCGTTGTCGAAGTCAAAAACTAGGTCAGGAATCAACATGTCATGAGGGCCATCCCTCCGTGCATATCCAAATTATCTCAAAGCTAGACAAGGGTTGTAGGTAATGCCTCCTCTAATGCCAAGAAATGGAACATTAGGGAACTCTCCACAACGATCGACGATGATGACATTTTCTATGGACCGAGAACACCAATGTACATCAGAGTGAGTGAGGGTCATCAATCGTTGTGACCACCTTAAGCATTGGTCATTCTTCAAAATAGATTGTGGAAGGTGCGAGATAAACCACCTTGCAAGGAGAGGAGTACAGCACATGAGAACACCCCTCTTTCTCATTGTTCGTGTGTAAAATGAGTGAAGAATGTCCCCAAGCAATGTTGGTATTGGATTCCTGGATAGGAAGATCTTGACGGCGTTGACATCTATAAGCTGGTCAGGATTTGGGAACAGGACCAACCCATAAATGAGGAGTGCCACAATTTCTTCAAAGGCTTGTAGATCCAATGAATTCTAACACTCTTGTGCCTTCTCAAACAAGAATTTTGCCAAGAAGCCTTTGACACTGCTTCTAGTTTCCCAATTCCCCTTGATGTCAGATGGTTGCAAGTGTAGTGCTTGAGCAACATCTTCAGGCTTTGGTTCTTTTTCCGTACCGTTGTAGGGTAGTTGATTAAGAATAGGAATTCTCAGGATTTGAGAAAATTCCTCCAAAGTGGGCACCAATTGGTAGTCGGGGAAAGTGAAACAGTGGTGAAGGGGGTCAAAGAACTGGAACAACACCTTTACCATGTCCTCTTCAATGCTGGTGTTGACTAGGCTGAGCAGTCTACCATGTATTTCACTGAAGGGAGAGCTTTCGGGAATTCTGGATGTGAACTCCTTGAGTTGAGGAGGAATTCTTACAAGGTTGACCTGGATAGTTTTCCTGCGAAGAATTTCCATGACCTACAAAACAAGAACAAAGATGAAGATCTAAACCCTTGAAATGGTTAGTAAATGCATATGATGCTGTATGCTGCTCATGATGTATGCACAAACATATGTACAAGCAATTCACACAAAAATCATAGTTTCAGGCTTGCATGGGGTTTCATAGGTAAGTACCCTCTTGAGTGTAGTTGGCTTTAAAAACCTGTCCTATAAATCGTAACCGGGTTCTAAGGAGCTCAATATCACTGGATTGTTTTCCATGTTCATTGTTTTGGTTTAGCCACTTAACTAGCGACCAAAATATTCCAAGAAAACAACCCTCAATGAGTGTAGTATCGAGTATCTACCAACTTCAGACTGCACCAAAGCCGGTCATCTCACTACCCCTAATAAAAGGCCAAGATGGTCAAGTAAGGTTCTAGGTCATTAGTGCTTAGTGACATCACTCAGCGGCCCCGTACTCTCCTTGATTGAACTCAAGGGTTACCGGTACTCACAAATATGTCGCACTAATATAACTATTGCTTCAACCGTGTCGGTATACCCCACACAGTTTCCACAACGTATTGCTATCTATGAATGTTTCCCCAAATCCGGGTGTAGGATTACAAGCCCAAACAAGAGAACCAAAATATAAAGCAATCAAAGCAAACAATTAGTCATGCAAAAGGGTGATCTAAGCCCTAAGGTTACTCCACTTTAAAATTATCCCCAGCAGAGTCGCCAGTTCTGTGATACGGTGGGAGAATTGACTTGGGTTTTGCGTTTGTTTTCGCAAATGTTTCGGTTGAGCAAGAGTCGCCACCGACTTTTTATTTTATCCTAAAGAAAGGTTAAAAAGCACAGCAAAAACCTTTGAGATGTTTTCTTGGGTTCGGGGAGTAGATTATAGAAAGGGAAGGTATTAGCACCCTTTCTATCCATGGTTATCCATGGGCTCTTAGTTACTTTCTTAGATCACTTGCCTTGTGTTTTCAATTGTTTGAAATGTTGCTTTGTGTGTGGGTTTGAAAATGTTTTGAAAAGAGGCCATTTGTGGTGGCAACCTTTGTAATGATTCATGTTTGAATGTATACAAAGGTGTATGTCTTTTGAAAAGTTTTCAATGTTTTTGAAAGTTGTTTTGAAAGTGTTTTTTGAAAGTGTTGTGGAGTGTGGTTTTGAAAAGTAGGAAAGTGTGTTTTGCAAGTTATGATCAAGTAACTAAGAGTTGTCTACCCCTAAATTTACTCAAAGGCTTTTTCAATGTTTTTACCCTTTTAACAATTTTGTTCCACCATTGTATTTGGTGGAAAATCTTGTGTTAGGATGTTAACGGGACGGGCGCGGGTCATCGTTTAGACCATGATTGCAATGGTGCCAAGTATCTTTGGCAACTTTTCCTTTAAGGGACTTGATCATTTTTAGGCGACTTTCGAAAGCGTCATCGAGGGACTATGATCATTTGAATTGTTTTTGTTTTGCCAAAGATACCCAACATGCAACATGGCCCATTATTGAAGGCAACAAGTGGAGTAACCCTAAGGGTGCAAGTGTGATTGGTGTTGTCCATTTTCATGCTTTGTTATCTTTGAATTAGGTCATGCTATTTGTTATTTTGTTTTTGCATACAAAACCCTAAGTCTATCATGGCATATTTAGAAAGCTTTTAAATGCGAAAAATAAAATCCTAAATTATTACAACACCATTATGGGATGGGGGGTACAAATGTTCAAATGGGGATATTTTAGCAAGAAATTTAAATCTAAACTATTACATCCAAATTGAATATACAAATTATTTAATTGTACAATAATTAAATAAAATACAATAAATATGCAAGATGCAAAAATGATTTTTTATATGTATGTAAAAAGTATTTTTCATGTGACAAATAAACAAAAATAAAAAGGATCAATTTTTGGATATTTTCATGTTTAGGGCAAAACCCTAATTTTCTAAATAAAAAGCAATTATTATTTAATATATACAATATTTGTTAATTATATACAAAAAATAAATAAAAAGGAAGTATATTGTAAAAAGTGATTTTTGAGGTCAAATATTAATAAAAATAAAAATGTATTATTTTTGTATTTTTTTCCCTAAATATTCTAAATATATAAATATTTATATTATGTATTAAATATATTAAATATATACAAGAAATAAAAATATTTATTAAAAAAAATATATTTTTTTAGAAAATATTTTCAAAAGATAAAATAAAATAAAATCAGAAAATAAAAATGTATTTTGTATTATTTTTGTATTTTGAATAAAAAAGGTATTTTGTTTATTTATGTACAAGTTCAAAATAAAACAAATAAAATCCAAATAAAATGCAAAAAATGTGAGAAAAATATTTTTAGTGTTTTTTCATGTTTGGATAAAAATATAAAATCAAAATCAAAAAGAAAAAATAAAAAATGACAAGTATATCATACATTGGGCCAGGGGGGTGTAAATTGAAAAAAGGGGTGCAAAAAGTAGGTTGACTCAGGCCCAGCCCAAGTCAACTCTGTCTTCAACCTCTAGACAGATTCAAACAAAAACGCGCGCCCTTCCTCCATCTCTGCAATCTCCTGATTCCTTGACTTTTAACAAAAACTCACAACACAAACATTATAGAGCATCATGTCACGAGTTCATACATATAAAAAACTTGATCTAACTCTCAGAAATGAGAGAGAATTTCTTCTCCCCCAATTTCTGACCTAGGTTTTTTCCAATGTTCAGGTTCAAAATACTCTTAGCACACATAATATAAATGAAAAGTAACTATATGGATGGCTTCAGGGCTATGATTAGAACATGCTTTCTTCACAAACTTAAGCCTAACTATGCCTGGATAGAGAGATAGAAGTTCAAAGTTTTACCTGTTCAGCTTGAGTCGTGTGCAGCAATGGAGGCACTTTCAATGCAATGTGAGGACTTGTACAACTTGCTTGAAGTTCAGGGATGCTTCTCCAACCTCTAGCTTGCTTTGAAACTAGCTGAATCGAGCTATGGAAGTTCACCTGCAAAGTTGAAAACTGAAAATGGAAAATGATGTTAGGGATGTTACAGTTTGTGTTCAATGCTTAGGATAACTTCAGTGGGTGATATGGAACATGTTTGAACTAGCTTTGGCCAAAATGCACGAGTGGAAGTGTTTGTGGAAGTCAAGTTGCAGAAGGGACTCTGTTTTTGCAGCAAGAAGGTGTTTCTGTGAATGAGGAGGTATTGAAGGTGGTTGGCTCGTGTTTCAGGTCAGTTGGATCAAGTGGAAAGTGTTTACAAGGTTTGCTTGAGTTAGTTCTTACAACAATGAGAGATGGTGTTCAATATGCAAGTTTCTTCTATCATAAGCAAAGTTTGTCAAGTTGGGTTATAGGCCAAGGCAGGTCCCCCAAGCATGCTGCATAATCTCTCCTTGATCAGTGGGATTAGTTCATAAACTTGTGCCTAAAAGATATGCTTTGTACTTCTTAGATTGTAAACTTGACATAAAGCATGCTTTTTCAAAATGGCAAAGTTACTTTTTCCATTTTAAGGTTAATCTCTTGTGTAATGGCTTAATGAACAAGATAATGCTAGGACACAAAGGTTTTGCATTAAATTATTGAGTGTGTATGAGATAAAAGGCCTGTAATCTAGCTTGGAACATGCTGACTTGAAAATGGCAATGTTATGAACATGCATTTGGCCATGAATCAAAGTGACTTTTGCCCATATTGACAAATTCGATTCTCCCTAACCACAAGGGTGTTTGAGAAGTTCTTAGACAATTTGGAAATCTTGGAATGAGTACTACAATCCATCTTTGTAATGCAAATTGAAATTCCAAGTGGAGGCATGTCAAAAGTGGCCATGAAGTTGGGCAAAAATCCTGCCTAAAATAGGTCAAAATATCTCTAAGTTAAGAATATTTTGCACCCTTATTCCAAAAATCATAACTTGAGCTAAAAGCTTCTTTTGAGGAAACTTTGTGAATCAAAGTTGTATATTTTTGAATGGACTATAACTTTAATGTTTTGAGTTTTGTTTGAATCCAAATGTATCTTGATGAAAAAATGGGACAAAGTTAGGAAAAAATTAGGAATTTTCATAACTTAGAAAAATTCTAAGTTATGAAATTTCTTCATTTCAAACCCTAATTTTTGATTTTTGATTTCTTGATGAAAAAGTTTCATAATTTGACATGTCTTGATGAAAAATGAATCTTGACACTTGATTTTGACCAAAAAGTCAAAGTTTGACTTTTCAGTATACAGTCAAATTTTGCTCAGTTGACTGGAAAATTCATCTGTCAATCTTGTGCATTTGGGATCTTTTGAACTTGTTGAACATGTCAAGACAATTCCATTAAGTCCTTGAGTCCATATGTGAGCTTGGTTTGTTATTGGCTAGGTCAAACAGTCAAAAATTGCCTTTGTGCAGTCAAAACCCTAAAAATGACCATTTTGCCCTTTTAGAGATCTGATCAAATTTCTTGTGGAATTATGATCCAAACTTGATCAAATGGTCCATATGAGTTCATAATGTTGATGTGGGTCAAAAATCATGAGGTTTGACTGTCAATTGACCATAATTGACTTTTTCCCCAATACAGCTGATTTCTAGGTCAACTGTCCAATTGACTGGGCAAAGATTGGAATCAAGGCTTGAAACTTGGTATGGATAAACTTGTGAGTTCAAAATGAAGCATGAAAGTCATCTTGGTCATTTTAGGTCAAAACATCTTTGTGCAAACTCAAACCCTAATTTGGGTCAACAGTGCAAGGAGGAGTCCTGAGCAGAGCAAACCCTAACTGGATCTTGAGCTCCAAGAGTCTTGTGGTGATTAAAATATTGATGAAAATGGGAGGGAAAATTTTGGGGTACAACAATAATTATCCTATGTTTCTACATCAATTATACAGCATTAGGGCATCATTATTCATCCTTAAATCATTGATTTTCATTAAATAACAATGTATATAACTCAATCATAAACCGAACAATATTTCACATTAAATCCCACATACTAATCATCATAAACCCTATTATAGAGTCAGAACCTCACCCTTACCTTGGATTTAAGGTTGCTCTATAAGTTTTCCGATTGAATTTTGTTCTGCCTCTTTTTCTTCTTTTCTGTAACTTTCACGTTCTTTTTTTTTTCTTCCAACCGTTATTTCCTTCTCTTCTTACTGCTTCTTCTTTTTTCCTTATTATTTCTAAAAAATAATATAGTAACCCTATAATTCTTATTATGCCTTAATTGTTTTAAAACTCCTACACCCCCTTTCTACTACTTCTATTCTTTATAACAAGCCCAGATCAAATAATATCATCATTCTAATATTATTCCACAACTTAATATAATAATTAAATCTAATAACAATAACACGTCAACTATCATCATAACACAACTTCAAAAATATTCCAAAAATAACTTAATTAAATAATTAATTAAATTACGGGCGTTACAGATGACGCCTGGCTGCTTGAAGACTGAGGCCATGGGTTAAATTTTTGTTTTCTTTTGAGCATCGCTGCATGAAGTCTGAGGCCATGGTCTGTGTTATGGAATAAAGGAACATATTGCTGCATGAAGACTGAGGCAATAGGTTAAAGTTTTTGTTTTCTTTTGAGCATCGCAACATGAATATTGAGGCGATGATCAGTGTTTATGGGATAACGAAACGTATTGATGCATTAAGTCTGATGCAATGGATTAGAGTTTTGCAAATCGCTGCATGAAGTTAGATTTGGTTTTCGGACATCGACGTATGAAGTCTTATGTGATAAGCGGGATTTTGTGGAATAAAGAAACACATTACTGCGTGAAGTCTGAAGCAATGGGTTATGTTCACAAATCACTGCGTGAAGTCTGATGTGATAAGCTAAATTTGGTTTCTAAGACGATGGTATGGAGTTTGAAACACATTTTTGCATGAAGTCTGAGGCAATGGGTTAGGTTCTCAAATCACTGCATGAAGTCTGATGTGATAAGCTAAATTTATTGTTTTGAACATCGCTGCATGAAGTCTGTGACGATGATCTGGAACTTGGCAAAACACATTGTTGCATGAAGTCTGAGGCAATGGGTTAGGTCCAGAATCACTGCGTGAAGTCTGATGTGATAAGCTAAATTTGGTTTCAAACATCGCTGCATGAAGTCCGATGCAATGATCCGTGTCGCAGAATAAGAAACACATTGTTGTATGAAGTCTGAGGCAATGGGTTAAGTTTGCAAATCGCTGCGTGAAGTCTGAGGCTATAAGCTAAATTCGATTTTCAAACATCGCTGCCTGAAGTCTGAGGCGATGGTCTAGGCTTTACAAAAACATTTCAGCTTAGAGGAAATGTAATGAGTTGTGAGAATACATTGTGGCTTAGAGGCAATG
Organism: Vicia faba; assembly: GCA_948472305.1. Classification (NCBI taxonomy): domain Eukaryota; kingdom Viridiplantae; phylum Streptophyta; class Magnoliopsida; order Fabales; family Fabaceae; genus Vicia; species Vicia faba. The sequence goes on from OX451735.1 coordinate 1,100,835,120, forward strand.
CATCGAGGTTTGAGAATTCATTGTCGACTAGAGGCAATGCATCGAGTTTTGAGAATTCATTGTGGCTTAGAGCCAATGCACTGAGTTTTGAGAATTCATTGCGGCTTAGAGGCAATGTTCTGAATTTTGCAAATACATTGCGGCTTAGAGGAAATGTGTTGAGTTTGGGTAATACATTGCGGCTTAGAGGCGATGTGTTGAGTTTGCAAATACATTGCGGCTTAGAGGAAATGTTCTGAATTTGAAAATACATTACGTCTTAGAGACAATGTTCTGAATTGTGCAAATACATTGCGACTTAGAGGCAATGTAATGAGTTTTGCAGATACATTGCGGCTTAGAGGGAATGTACTGGGTTTGTAAGGAACTCATCACTGCAGGAAGACTTAGGTGATGGGCTGAATGTGTCACGGCATGAAGACTAAGGTGACGGGTTGAATCATATGAGAAGTATTGTGTTGGTCGGCCCTTGGATAGTTGAATTGAGGATGAAATTATTTGTCTATTTGCTATGTGATACATGTAAATGCATGCGTATTGAATGTTGTATGTATGCGAAATGTATGATGCTTGACATTGATATGGAACCCTGAGTGTATTGAATATCGAAATGTATAGGGTATGTATGCTTTAGATATATGAAATGTATGTATGTATGAAATATGTGTAAGATGCGTGTATGCCTCAAAATGTTATGAAGACCGTTTCTGGCATTCTCTCCTTTAAACCATTGGCTTAGAGTTACCAATTCCTGGCGTTGTATGTTGTGTCGTCGTAGCATTGTTGAACTTGAACGCGGTGGGAAATGTTAGCAAAAGTTGAGCATTGATTTTGTATTGCATGCGTAGACGTAGATAATGGCTTGTGCATAGATTTATATGTTGTAAGCGCATGCATAGACGTATGTATGGCATATGTGTGGTCTTTGTAAGCGCATGCGTAAGCATAGACGTATGTAGATTTGTATGTTGTAGGTGCAGGCGTAAGCATAGACGTATGTAGATTCGGCAGGAGTACACATGTGCATGGACGCATGTGCGGACGTAGTATTTGTGTCGTAAGCGTAGGCATAGGCGCTGACATGGACATAGACTTTATATAGGGATGCATAGATATATGTATAGACTTTGTATCATTGAGTGCAAGCATAGGAGCAGACATATGTATTGACATAGGCCTAGATATGCATAGATACAGGCGTAGACATGTGTATAGATTTTTGTGTTGCAAGATGTAGAAGTAGCCATGTGTGTGGATGTAGACATGGATTTTCTTTTGATATTTTTCTAACCAAAACGTTTTTACGATGTTTCATCAAATGCTTTTACTTTGTTAATTCCCCCAAAATGATTTCAAGATAATATTCACAAGCAATAATCCTAGTATTTTGTAAAGAAGTCTATGAAAAAGAAAAACACAATTTGAAAAGATGCGAAGAAGGTAAATGTTTTATTGATATGCCTCTGAATAGGCGAGAATACAAGATGCAATTCCTAGAAATATGTAATTACAGAAGGTTTTAAAACTATAAATGGAAATAAAAATGATAATTTCTATTGTTGTTCCCCCAATATCCTTTTAATGATCTTATCTCCTTTGCTTCTGAGTTGAATGATTCAAATCTATCTCTCCATTCATGGTTCGTAGTTGCAGTTCTTAGATCGTAGTCTTTTTGTTCTTTATTTCTTTTTTGAATGATCCCTAAATTTTGCCTGGATTGCCCTTTAGGATTTTCAATCCATCGGGATTATTTTTTTGTCTATATGCCCCTAATTTTTCACTGGATCGCACTTTAGTGTTTTCGATCCACCGGGACACTCCTTTTTTCCTAAGTCGCCTACTTAAGGTTCGAGCTTAGCGAGCTTCTTATACATAGTGTTTTTGACTGCATCTGAATTTTTCGAGTGTGGTAGTTCTTCCCCCATCCACTATTGTGGAGACAAGATTACCACCGGAGGATGCTGTTTTGACTATGTACAGGCCTTCGTAATTGGGGATCCATTTACCACGTGAGTTAAGGCGAGGCAGCAGAATCTTCTTGAGTACTAGACCATGTCGTGGTTCATCTTGTACAATATATCGTTACTTTGAAAGAATTCCGAGGCTAATCCTCGTACAGTTTATTTGCCAATGCTAGAGGCATTTTTTGGATGTCATGAAACCAAGGCTTGTTATATTTTCGTTTTTTAATAGCAAGGAAATATGCGGGCTCTTTGAAGCGTATGTTTGTGATGCGCGATTCGTGGTTTGACCAAGTTACTTTGAATATAGACAATATAATTGCAAAGGCGTCTGTCATTTGATTTCCTTTTCGTAGGACATGACTGAAAATGATTTTTGTGAATTCCACAGTCGGTTTTAAAAACATGATCCCGATACGGAACCAGTTTTGGATGTTTATTATCCCATTCGCCGTTGACTTGGCATATGGCTTATGAGCATTCTTTGGAGAAGTCCAAACTGCCCCTATATCGTGACCTAGTGAATTTGAAGCCTTGTCGAACGCAGATACCTAACGTGCCCCTAGCTCGAGTTCTTCATCAGATCTTGGTATTCCGTAGTTGCTTATTTTTATAGCATTGTCTATATATGGCCTTGACCTGTTTCTGTAGATATGCGCAATAATTGGACCAACTTCTTTGGGGCTCTACTCTAACATTTCCTCTTAGCTTGGTTTCCCATGTGTTCAGATTAATGGTCCTAATGGCCTCTTGATATGGTTGCGCATTGTTAGCTTTTCTTTTTTATCTCCCTCGCCGTTTTCTCAGAGAGTTCAAGATCTTTATCATCTTCCTTTTTAGCTTGGTTGATAGGAGCATCAATATTATATTGGATCGCAACAGTAGCATTATCGGTGGTTTTGGGCACGAATTTACACCTTTATCATGTTATGGTGCCGATTTAGTATATGAACATTTGAAAATGCATATGCAGAGAAAATATTGCCATTTTTAAATTTAAGATATAAATGCAAGAGACAGACAGCGATCTTAATTGAAAATAAAATATAACTTTTATTAATCACAGATATTGTCTGGAAAAAAACGGGGAAACCCTTACAAGAAACCCCTATGCCTTGGGCTTGACATAGGTTCTTTCAAAAACAAGAAAAATTAATTAGGAAAAAAAAGATCTCAAGAATCTCCATGGTCGTCCATCTTTTGAGTTTTTTCTCCTGGGGCGCACTCTTGGATGAATTCATTTGCCCCTTTGGTTTTGGCTTCGTTAAATATTTTTTGCCCCATGTCTGCCATGCACTACTCCATTGTTAACAAAGGTCTCATGGATTGGAGGAAAATGTGCTTCGCTCTTCAGAGTATCTTTATATTTTCTTTCAGGGTTTTGTCTGAACTGGACTATCCCATGGTCCCGTAGCCTTTGTAGAGATCTTTCGAAAGCTTCATTGTGTCCTAGCGGGAGTCTGCATCCCAACAAATATTCTTTCAGCGAGTTTGTTGGGGTTTTTGTTTGTCTTCTTACCCCAGAGTCAATGACTACTTCAATTGCATTTATTGTCAACCCATCATGCGACGGCAGAGGGTCGGATGTGATGTTGGGCTTCTCGAAAGTGATGTCTTGAGAATCCAACGAATCCTGCACCTTATGTTTGAAAGGACAACACTATTCTATGGTGTGTCCAGGAGAATTAGTGTGATACTCACACCTGATGTTGGCATCGTATCTTCGTGGGAATGGCCCGACTGGTGGAGCTAGAGGATTGAGTTCCACTAAGGATGCCTTAACTAGCTGTTGTAATAGCTGACTGGGTGGCATCGGGAGTGGATCAAATTTCCTGGGTGGCCTTCTGCCTTGCTACTGTCCTAGTGGGATCACTAATGGTTGTTGTACCCTATATTGTGATGCCACAACATTAATTTCTCCCTTTTTTCCTTTGGTGAAGTTTGAATCAGACCATTTTGAATTGTAGGGAGCATTTGATGATCCCCCTGATATATTACCACTTTTTATCCCATTCTCGGTTCTTTCTCCGATGGTTACTAGGTCTGAGAACCCCGAAGAGATACTTCCAACCATCATCTCATAATATAGCCCGCGTAAAGTTCCCGTGAACGTGTCTACTAACTCCTTCTCTAACAATGGTGGTTGCACACGGGATGCCAACTCCCTCCATCTCTGAGCATACTCGCTGAAGGACTCTTCTTTCTTCTGGGATAGGTTCTGGAGTTGCATGCAGGTAGGCTCCATGTCCAGGTTATATTTGTAATGCTTTAGGAAAGCATTAGAAAGATCTTCCCAGATTCGAATATGTGATCGCTCCAATTGCCTATACCATTCTGAAGATGCCCCGCTCAGGCTATCTTGAAAATAATGAATCATCAGCTTATGATCGTGGGAATGGGCATGCATCTTGCTGCAGTACATTGGAAGATGATTTCTTCGACAAGTGAGCCCCTCGTATTTTTCAAAGTCAGGTACTTTGAACTTTGGTGGAATCACAAAATCAGGAACTAGGCCCATTTCGAGAGCGTCTACTTAGAAAGCGTCGAAACCCTCCACAGCTTTTAGTCTTTCTTCCAGAGCTTTGTATTGATTCGTCACTAATGGATTATCGACAACATGAGTACCAGTCGCCTTTGAGGGCGCTTGGTTAGCATCCTCTAGGTCATGGTCTCCGTACTGCATGTCCCAGTAGTTGTCTGCATTATTGGTTGGGATCTACAGGGTACGAGGTGCCCCTACTTTTGGCGGCGGTGGGATAAACCCTTCAGTTTCAGCTTCTTGTTGGACTATGAAGGACTTTTGGAGTCCTGCTTCTGGCTCTTTCCTTAGTTGGTGACTGCTTGATGCACCAATAGTCTGGGCTACTTCTTCGAAAGATGCCTTGGGAATCTGGTCTTTCCTATCAATAATGTTCTTCAAAGCTAGAAGAACTTGACTCAGATCTCCTTTCATTGAAGTGACATCACCCTTTACTTGGTTGTGATCCTCTTTGAATGCAGCCTGAGTTTCCTCGATTTTCTCCATTGCTTTCTATTGGTAGGCCCTTGTTTGATATGGATGCCAAGGAGGTGGAGACCTTCTTCTACCAATGGTTCAACTGGAGAGATGTTTTTTGAAATACGAGTTTTGATATGATATGCAGGTGTTCGTGAATGCATGCGTGTGAATGAATACGTATGCATATAAAATAGTTACTTGTCTTATTCACTTGGGTATGTATCTGTCTGTTGCTTATTATTTTACTTAGCGACTATCTTTAAAATAGATACACAAACGAGATGTGGAAACATGATGCCTTTATTGAAAGTAACGTAATTCAGATATTGAAAACTATTATGATCTTAAACCAAAACTTTATTTGCGTGAAATAAAAGGAAATAAGTCTTCTAGGCGCGCCTGCAAATATCTGCTTTTGAAACCATCCACTGTTGCTGGACAAAACTTGAGAAAGTTTCCAACATGTTATTTCCCTTTTGTGGCCTTGATTTTAGCCATGTGTGGCGCACTGACGCAGACATGTTGTTTCCTTTGGTATCCATTTTTAAAGACAGTCACCGAGATCTTGATTTTATTCTTTTGTACCCCGTGAATAAGACAAAGAATCAGGTGAAGAATATATGATGAATGTATGAAGAATACATGAAATATATGAATGCGTAGGTGTAAGTTTGAGTGACGAGATTTTGTGATAAGTACCCCTAGAAGGTACGTTCCTTAATCTTGACCTATAGTTGATCTACCCTCCTAAGAGGTTGCTTCCTTAAGGGTGTCATAAATAGCACCAGAGGGAGAAGGCACAAGGGCCTCCCTTAGGTGGAGTCTCTATACAGACTGAAACTTTCGTCTCAAAGTCGTGAAAGGTCTCGTCATGATATTTTAGGTTAAGGTTGTTACAAAGAGTCAAGGGTGACCTTCCAAATTCCTACTCGTCAAGAGGGAATCTCTCGATAAGTATTCCTTTTTCGGAAGTTCACTGACTCTAGGCGAAGTCGTCACATAAACTCGCAGGGATGATGTACTCCCTAAGCTAATAGAAAAACCTTCTTTCTAAGGGTTATATTGGAAATATTTTTGAGATAGAAAAATATCGCCATGCAGTAAATATATGATGATAAGATAAATTGACAGTAAATGCGATAAAGTAGATAAATGCAATAAATAAATAAAGCAGATAAAAAATAGAAACCCCAAAAATACCTAGACCTAGGGTTAAGGAGAGTCGCCAGTTGTAGCAACTGGTTTTTAAATCAAGAGTCGCCACTATTAGTTTTTATCCTAAGGAGGGAACCTAACAGAAAACCCTAATTTACGGACAGAGATTCTAGGTTTCATACTCAATTAGACGAAAGGAAGGTGTTAGGAACCTTTCATCCACCTTGTTCACAAGGATATTAGACTTTTGGTTTAGGTTTGGGGTAAACTGGATTTTAAGTTTTAATTAGAAAGACTCACCACGATTTTAGATCGTATGCCTACGCATCCTCTTAGGAGGAATCAGAGTCCAAAATCGTAGTTCGTATGGGTTGGTGCTTTTTAGGGGTTCGCGAACATATTTTGAATCACTTCACACTCGTTCGGGAGTAGTGATTGCGGAGATTTTGACAGAGTGCGTAGTAAGCCAAAACTAGTTTGAAACCCTTTTGCAAAAAAATAGTTGATTAGCTTAGTTTATTCCGAAAAAAGTTTGATAATTTGTTTGTGTTTTTTATTCGTATTATTTGCGAAGATCTTGATTAATACATGACTAGAAAATATTTAACGCAAATAATATATATAAAATAATATATGTAATTTTAATATAAAAATAAATTTGTTTGATAATATAGTAACATTTAAATATAGGAATAATAATATTTATATAAAAAAGGGAATTATAATAGTCATATATACCTAAGAGATAAATAATATTTGCACCTAATAAAAATAAGGGAATAAAATTAATAGCTAATAATTATAATATAATAATAAAAAAATATAATATATATATAAATAAATAATATGAGAAAAATGGAATTAAAAGTAAAAAAGAATTCAATTTAATTAAAACCAGGGGGTGCAATATTAGTTATCAAGTAAAATAGGGAGTGTCTTAAAAGCAGGCCAAGCTGGCCCGAATGTGATTCTGAAAGGGGGGTGAGTAGTTGTTCTTGTTTTAGAAATATGGGCAAAGGGGGGTCATAGAAAGTACTGGCCTCAGGCCCAACGAGTTTGGGAAAGGGGCCTGCTGAATTGTGTGTGTGAGGGCATAGGGAGCTTATGGTGGACTTGGCCTTATGGTCGTCCATTGATGATCAAAGGGAGGAGATCAAGGGTGCATATTTGTTACAGTGAGAGTGCACGCGTTGGATCATAATGAAATACAAAATTGTTTTTTTTTTTAATTTTTCAATTTTCATTTTCACATTTCTTCGGCAAACACGTTATTCGCTTCTCTCTCACGCACCAACCCTCAAAACCCTTATCCCTTCTTCACCATTTCCACCCCCAAATCAATAAACCCTAAGTCTGATTACCATCATGGCGGCACTTTCAACCCATGTCCCTACCCAACACATAAATATAATAACAGAACAAATGAAGCTAATTTTCGTTACCCTTTGCGATCTAGTTTGTCCTCTGACTTCCGTGTTTCCGATTCCGAGCGATTCATATTTTTTACCCTTCCTTTCTCTCTTTTGCAGGTTACGGTGAGGTAGTGGCAGGGTGACACGACGGAGATGATAGCGGTGGCTCACAGTTAGGGTTTCAGAAGTTGAAACCCTAATTGTTCTCCTTCAATCTTTAGCAGTGAACTGTGGATTCAGGCCCTTCTCTGTCTCTCTACAAGCTTCGCTATTTCCATTTTCTCTCTCCTCGTGGTTGTCGTTCTTCTTATGTCTCTATTCTTCAGCTTTTCTTCCATTTATGTATTCTAGAAAAATCCCCCCTTATTGTTACTTAGTTTTCTGTTATTTATAGGTTTAGATTTTTTAGGGTTTGAATTAACAGTTAGCCTTAGATTTAGGTTAGTCATCTCTGTAATTGATCGAGAGATTGGATTTTATCATGTAAGATTTGTTGATTTGATTCTGTAATTAGAGATTAGGGTTTTGTAATCACTGATTTTGCCATTTGAAATTTAATCTTGAGATTTGATGTGTTAATTATTTATGTTCTAGATTTGTTTTTAGTTGGAAAGTTGATTTCAACAGTAGTTGTTAGTATTAGAAACCTGCGCAAATTTTGGCAAGATTTTCAAAATGGTCGTTTTTTTTTGTGATTTTGGGCCAACATTAGTTTAGTAATTGGGCTTTGCATTAGCTAATTGAACTGGGTCTTGCATTTCTAAAAAAATGATCAAACGGTTTTTCCCTTAATAAATAAAATATAGTTGTTAATAATAAATGAAAACAAACCTTATAAAAAACGTTTATCAGCAAATAAAGTATCACGCTTTTTTATTTATAAAGTAATATATAATATCAACAGTTTGAATAATAATGATTTCTTTTTCTAAACAAAACGGCACCATAATATCTAATGGGCTCAAAACATAATGGGCCTATAGTTTGTAACAGATCCACGACAAAATTTTTAATAAATAAATAATTTTTTTGTAAATATTAACAAAACAATTTACCCCTTTTTACTAACAACTGAAATAATTTTATTTTAACCGGTTGCAAATAAGAATTTCCTTAAAGTGATGATAACAACAAACACTTCATACTAATTTTCTACAATAAATCAGCAACAGAAATGATAGATGGACCGATTTCAGAAACCCCAATGGGCCTATAATGTGTAATCATACCCCTTTTTACTAACATCAATAGTATTTAGATGCACTTAATAATTTAAAAACTTATTAATTATTTCTGAAATAAATTTCCATATTCGAATCGCATGGGCCATTGGCCAACATGCTTCGTAAATGGGCCTACGGATAAACTGGTCTTTCTGATTAGGAAACCCTATTTTCCTGAATTAAACTACGCCCCTTGGTTGACTTAAACTTTACGAATGGGCCATCAGATATTGCGGTACCATCCTTAATTAAATATTTTTTTAATCTTAAAAACATAATCGTCGAGGTAGGGAAAATTTGGGCTACGACATAGTGCTATCATTCAACGAACTCTACTGAAGAAGGAAAGTGATCCGAGAAGGGTTACTTTGCCGGTTACCATTGGTGATATTTATGTCGGTAAAGGATCGATTGATTTTGGGTCTAGCATTAATTTGATTCCTTTGTCTATTGTGAAAAGATTGGGGAACATTGAGATGAAGTCAACAAAGATGACACTTCAACTAGCCGATAAATCCATCACTCGTCCTTATGGTGTAGCTCAAGACTTACTTGTGAAAGTGGATGAATTTTTCTTCCCGGTTGATTTTGTTGTGATTTATATGGCAGAAGACCATGATGCACCTTTGACTCTTGCTCGGCCATTCATGATGACCGCAAGAATGATGATCGACATTGATGATGGTTTAATGAAGGTCCGAGTTCAAGATGAAAAAGTAAGTTTTAATCTCTTTGATGCTATGAAACATTCTAATGATAAGGGAGCTTGTTTTAATGTTGATGCTATTGAAGAAGCTATTTGGGATGTTTCTAGTGAAGTTCATCTTTTAACACCTCTTGAGAGAACATTGAATAATTTTATTCAAGTTCTTGATGTTCATGAAGAAAAGGAGTTGGAAGAATCTGTGAAGGAACTTGAAGTTTAGAAGAAGTTTAATCTTGGGAGGAAGAAGTTGAAATTTTGAGAAAGAAGCTAAATAAGAAGAGTCCAAAATTGAATTGAAGATGTTGCTGTCTAATTTAAAGTATGTGTTTCTTTATAATGGTGGTATTAAACCGGTGATCATTAGTAATGCTTTATCGGAGAAGCAGGAGCATTATTTAGTTAAAGTTTTGAAAGAAAATCAAAGTGAAATAGGTTGGGTTTTAGCAGATTTAAAAGGCATAAGCCCGACTTATTGTATGCACAAGATTTTTATGGAAGAAAATTTCGAACCAATAGCTCAACCCCAAAGACGCTTGAATCCAACAATGAAAGAAGTTGTAAGAAAGGAAGTTGTGAAACTATTGGTTGTCGAGATGATTTATCCTATTTTCGATAGTACTTGGGTGAGTCTGGTGCATGTTGTTCCAAAAACGTGTGGAATGATCGTGATAAGAAATGAAAAAATGAATTGATTCCGACAAGAACCGTAACGGGATGGAGGATGTGTATCGATTACGGGAGGCTTAATCAAGCAACTAGGAAATATCATTTTCCTCTTCCTTTTATGAATCAAATGCTAGAAAGGTTATCGGGCCAAGAGTTCTATTGCTTCTTGGATGGATATTCCGGGTATAACCAAATTTCCGTAAATCTAAAAGATCATGAGAAAACGAATTTAACTTGTCCGTTTGGAGTTTTTTCTTATAGCAGGATGCCCTTTGGTTTGTTCAATGCACCGACTACTTTTCAAAGGTGTATTCTAGCTATATTTTCCGATCTTTTTGAGAAGACTATGGAGGTTTTCATGGACGTCTTTTCCGTTTTTGGAGCATCCTTTGATCTTTTTTTAAAAATTTTGGATACCGTGTTAAAGAGATATGCAGAATCAAACTTGGTGCTTAATTGGGAGAAATGTAATTTTCATGGTTACTAAGGGCATTGTTCTTGGTCACAAAGTTTCATCCAAAGGGATCGAAGTTGACAAGGCAAAAGTGGAGGTGATTGAGAAATTACCACCACCATTGAACGTGAAAGGAATCCGAAGTTTCTTGGGTCATGCGGGTTTTTATCAAAGATTTGTCAAAGACTTCTTCAAAGTTGCAAGACCTTTGAGCAACTTTCTCAACAAAGATAAGTATTTTATTTTCGATGATGCTTGTTTGATAGCTTTTAACAATTTGAAACAAAATTTGACAACCACGCCCATAATCGTTGCACCAAATTGGAAAACGGATTTTGAATTAATGTGTGATGCTAGCAATTATGCCATTGGTGCGGTTCTTGGTCAAAGAAATGGAAAAAAATTTCATGTCATACATTATGCTAGCAAAGTTCTTAATGAAGCACAAATTAACTATGCAAAAACTGAAAAAGAATTGTTAGCTATAGTGTATGCATTGGAAAAATTTAGATCTTACCTCATTGGGTCAAAGGTTGTAGTCTACACCGACCATGCGGTGATACGATATTTTCTTACCAAACCGGATTCTAAGCAAAGACTAATTCATTGGATACTTTTGTTGCAAGAATTTGATCTTGAAATTCACGACAAGAAAGGTTCTAAGAATTTGGTAGCGGATCACTTATCCCTCTTGGTCAATGTAGAAGTTACTAACCAAGAAAGAGAAGTTAGAGAAGAATTTCCAGATGAAAAACTTTTTAGGGTACAAGTTAGACCATGGTTTGGCAATTTTACGAATCACAAGGTATCCAGATTGATACCGGAAGATCTAACTTGGGACCAAAAGCAGAAATTCTTGGTGGATGCTAAATTTTATGTGTGGGATGAGCCTTACCTCTTTAGGATTGGAAGTGATAATTTATTAAGGAGATATGTGTCGTTGGAGGAATCAAAAAGCATACTTTGGCATTGTCATAATTCTCCATATGAAGGTCATTTTAATGGTTTGCGTACGACAATGAAAGTCCTTCAATCGGGATTTTATTGGCCGTCTTTGTTTAAATATGCATACTTGCATGCTAAGAATTGTGATAAATTCCAAAGGAGTGGAGGATTTGGGAAAAGAGATGAAATGCCTTTGAATAATATGTTGGAGATAGAGGTTTTCGATTGTTGGGGCATACATTTTGTAGGACCTTTTAGCCCATAATTTTCGAATGAATTTATCCTTGTTGCGGTGAATTATGTCTCTAAATGGGTTGAAGCAATGGCTTGTCATAGGGAGTATGGAAAAAAGGTCATAAAGTTTCTAAAGAAAAATATTTTTTCCTGGCACTCTGCGAGTTTTAATTAGTGATGGTGGATCACACTTTTGTAATACACCTCTTGAAAAAGTTTTGGAAAACTATGGTGTAAAGCATAAAGTGGCGACTCCGTGCCATCTACAAGCTAATGGTCAAGCCAAAGTTTCAAATAGAGAGGTTAAGAGGATTTTGGATAAGACTGTGTCAAGTTAACAGAAGGATTGGTCGCTTAAGCTTGATGATGCTTTGTGAGCGTATCGTATCGCTTACAAAGATATGATTGGTTTGACACCGTTTGAAATGGTGTATGGAAAAACTTGTCACCTTCCATTAGAAATTGAACACAAGGCTTTATGGGCATTAAAATTCTTAAACTTTGATTCTAACTTGTCTGGAGAACAAAGAAAAATTCAATTGCAGGGTCTTGATGAATTGAGAAATGATGTGTATCACTCCAACAAGTTGTATAAAGAAAAAGTAAAATTTTATCATGACAAGAAAATTCGTCACAAAGACTTCAAATTTGGTTAAATGGTGCTCCTTTTCAATTCGCGGTTGAAACTTTTTCCAGGAAAGTTGAAGTCCAAATGGTCGGGTCCATTCGTGATCAAATATGTGAAAGATTACGGAGCAATTGTTTTGGAGGATCCCATTTCAAAGGAAGTTTGGATTGTAAATGGCAAAAGGTTGAAAATTTACCATGGAGGAGAGGTAATCCACGATACAAATATGGTTCGTCTCGGTGATTTGTGAAATCACTGTAGATCGTCAGGCTCAAAACGATGTTAAACAAAGCGCTTGTTAGGAGGCACCCTAACACTGTAAGTATTTTGAGTTTTGCGTTAATTTTCTTTAAAATTGCTACAGAACAAACTTTTGGAACAAATTCTGCAACATAATTTGGTATTCAATTCTTCCTAGCATCACTGGGCAATGGAAAATTTCGCCGGGAGAAACTGAGATTTCAGCGCACTTCTGCTGTGCGTTTGACTTCACTTTAAGTTTTTGGGTCAACTAGGCCCACGGGTTAAACCTTTTTTTCATCCCTCTTTTGACCTAACAATCACCCATTCACTCATTGCCTCATTGTTTCTCATCATTGTTCCCAAAAATCATCTCGAAGCTCTCATCTTGCACATTCATCCCACGCCTCAAGAATCTAAGGTAACACTCTCTCTTTTCTCTTCTTTGTGATTTGCAAGGGGTCAGTTTTACAATTAAAAAATTTAAGTTAGTAACTTTTGAATTAATGATTGTTAGAATGATGCATGTGGTTAGAAAGGATTAGCAAGTAGGATTCACCATGAAAACACTTTAAAATTGTTGAATTGGTCTTTGGCCAAGTGGATTTGTGCAAAAATCTGCAGAATTTTTGAAAATTTCGCGGCGTCTCCCGGCGACAGGATTCATCGCCCGGTGATGCTAGTCATTAACAACATTATTTTTAAAATCTACAGATTTTTGCCCAAAATTTTCCAATGTCGCCCGACGACCAGATCCATTGCTCGGCGATGGAAGGAAGAATCATCATCTTGATTTTTTCTTGTGAATTCTGAAAAATTGTATTGCTTTGTTTTTTGACAAGAATGTCTATGTTGTTTTGTTTTGGTTTTATGACTTGAAGATGGCTCCAAAAAAGGCTTTCTGTTTGAAACCCGTGAGGGATACTGTTGGAAATAGTTCAAGCCAACCGTGGAGTTTTGACGAGCGAAGATTTGTAAGCGCGAATGAGGAAGGCATATTCAACATGCTGGTAGGAAGGAAGTTTGTTTTGGAGAAAAATTTTTCTATTGATACTCATGGTCCATACAGGAAACTGATGCAAATTTTTCTTGGAAAAAAGTGGGATATTGTCATAGATCCAGTCGACAAGATCAACTATGATTTGGTGATGGAATTTTATGCAAACGCTCTTCCTGCTAAGGGGGAGCAATTTCTTTTCCCGACAACAGTAAGAGGAAAACCTCTACATTTTGATAGGAACTCAATTAACAACTTTTTGGGAAACCCTCTACATTTGTGTTTGCATGAAATTGATGAATTCAACAAAGAGTTAGGAAAGTTGAGAAATCATGATTCTATTGCAAGTGCCATCTTGCTTGAAGGGAGGAGTGTTTATTTAAATGCAACGGGCATGCCTTTTCAGTATAATCGGGAGGACATGACACCTAAAGCTCAGGTTGTACTTCTTTTGGTTCTTCACAACATCAAACCTAAACTTCATAGGTCTTCCATTCCTATTGATGTTTCCTTGCTCGTTCAGTGTATCTTAGAGGTAAACTCCCATGTACCTATTCCTTTTCCCTTGTCTTATTACTGCCATGTGCTTAGAAAAAAGGAATTTTAATGTCTTATGAGATTAATGAAAAACTGTGGAGGGTTATAAATGATGATTATCTTGGCCGATACTGCTTGGGAAAATTGGCCATGAAAAGAAAGAAGAAGAATGTGGGTGAGTCTTCAGGTACTCGAGAAGCAACTGAGGGTCTTCATTATGCTAATTGGGACCCTAGAATGAAGGAGACATGTAATTACACCTGGGACATGTTAGAAGCACATCAAAGATCAGGAAGCTTCCTTCATGATTCCATGGAAAAGCTTTTTCTTCATTAATCCAACCCGCATGAGCCGGTTACTTTCCCTTCCCAAACCGAGTACAATGCCTTTTGCAATTGGCCCGAGGATAGGTGCCCTTTCTTTTCAGAGGGGGCAGCGCATGCTGGAGCGCATGATGGTGGTGATGGTGGTGATGGCAATGATCGTGATGATGGTGGTGAAAACATGGAGTTTTGAGTTTTTGACAACAAAGTGAAGAATTTTTAATTTTAGTTTTTAAGTTTTCAAGTTTTTATGCTAGTTGTTAAAAGTTTTTAATTATTGAAACATTTGGGTGTGTTTTGAGTTGTGTTTTGAAAAACTAGAATATTATGGTTGTAATTTAGGATCTTTCCCTTTTTAGTGGGTAGTGGTACCCATTTTTTTTAAAAGTTATTTTGATTAAAATTGTTAGATTATGCTTTAGTAGATATTGTGTTTCATTTGTATATAAAAAAAAGAGACAAAACAAAAATAAAAGGGTTGAAGAAGTGCTCAAGGAGCAAGTTGATTCTTTGAGACTTGATCGATCGTGTGATTTGGGTGGTGATGATACAAATCTCAAAGAATTGCACAAATAAGATATTATTTTACCGTTTTGTAGAATGTTAGAATAATCATGAAAATAGTGCTTTAAGCAAAGAGATAGTTATGTGTTGTCATGTAAATATGTGTGCATTCTTGAATCATTAGGATATAACCACAAATGTGAGAGACTTTCCATTGCTTACAAAATTGTTAAAGTTTTAGTAATTGTTGTTTTAGCTCGAAGGATTCTTGTTAAATCTTGTTGTTGAGAAGATATCTTGGAAACTTATAAGTGATCAAGGCATTGTTTCTGCTTTATGAGAGTTACCATCATTCCCAAAAGGGATTCATCTAACCTTGTGAGTTTGTGAACCCTTTCGAGTTTTAAATAATTTTTTTGGAATGAATATATCATGAAGCTAAAAAATTTCTAAGTATACTACTTAGCAGTTGTTGGTGCTTAAAGAAGACGAAGGAAAGTCAATGATGATTCATACAAAAAAAACTTTTTGTCTATAAACACTTTACCCAATTTTGAAATTAAACTTTTGAAGAGAATTCATAAAAAAATTGAGAAATAAATGTTTAAAGTTGGGGAGGTTGGGTATAATAGAAAAAGAATTGATGGCACAATGCATCCCTTAAGAATTGTTCATATATATATATATATATATATATATATATATATATATATATATATATATATATATATATATATATATATATATAATGAAAAAAAGATAAAGAGAAGGGTGCATTGTGAGAAAGAGAAATCAAAAGTCGAAGTAGAAAGAAGGATGAAGCAAAAATGAATGCTATGAATATGTGAAATTCTCTTCATGATCTTTACCCATTTTTGTTTCAATGGCCGTGCACATATAATCCCTTGTTTTTTAACCTTAGCCAATTTACAACCAATAAAATTCCCTTTGTAATCTATGTTTCCTTGATAATATTTTCGATTTATTTGATGAATGTATGAATTGTTCTGGATGTTAGCATAATTACTATTGAGTGTAATTTGTCCCTTGTCTTAGGTACATTAGCCATCATCGCTTGATGGAGAGTAGTTGATTCAAGTATGAACATGTTATTAGTAATTTATGCATAGCTAGATATTTGTGTTTAGAACTTATTTCATTATCACGCTTTGATTCTGAAAACAGTTGATTTGTGTTGTGGCCACATCTTGTGAGTTTGAACCATCCAAATTTATCTTTTTGACGTTGTTCCTCTAAATTCATCTTGTTATCTTAGTGTTTACCTTTGAATTGAGGACAATCAAAGATTCTAGTTGGGGAGAGTTGTTAAGTGTCAACTTTTGCATAAAATTCATATCAATTATTGACACTTTCAAACCTTTTATTTTACTTTTAATTAGGTTTAATACTTGTTTTAAGTCATTTTGCTTGTGTACAAAGGATTGTGAGTGTTTAATTTGTTTGTTAGTGTTTCAGCAAAAACTGGTGCAAAAAAGATGGCCAAAGGGAGAATTTAGGCTTTCTAAGCAAAAGAACAAAGGTGTTGATTCTGCAAAGGATCTCCTGGTGATAGGATGCGTCTCCCGGCGAAAATGGTGAAAAAGATGGTTCAATTATGTATTGCTTCACTTCTGGGTCGCCTGGAGAAAAGAGGATCGTCCGGTGAAGCATTCTTGTCGTCGAGCGATGAAATATGCTCTTTTGGAGTTTTATGATTCCCAGCTGGTCACGTGTGGCATCTAGCCAGGATCTCCCAACAATGCTTTATTGTCACCCGTCGATAGAGAGTAGATGGCCATACTTATGGCTACATTTTGCCACCTTTTATGGAAATTTTTCACCAACTTTTATCATGTGGAGGAAAAAAAATATGATTTTAAAGGTAGAAACCTTTTGTTCTTAGGATCATAACATTACAACATAGGAAAAAAAATTGTTCTTAGCTCTTGGAGAGGAGAAAAACAAGAACACTCTTACATATTTAATCAAGGAGACTTGAATATTGATGTTCATCAACATCCATTGTTTATTCATTGAGCAAAGGATCATGACCATGAGTAGCTAAACACTTTTTTGGTCAAGGTTAGAAGTAGTCAACCTAGAATTGATGTATTTCTTTTAATCATTTTGTATATGAACTTGGTTAAATATTAATACATGTTGAATATATTTGTATCATTATTCTTTTTATGGTTTGGTTCATTATTGAGAAGTAAGTTCCAAGCTTGACCTAAGATATTTATCTACTAATAAACAAGCTCTAGACGTAGATTTGTGAGTTAGTATTCACTTGTATCAAGATTTAAAGGTTATCATGTTAATATTTAGGTTGATAGATCATTTAATGATTAACATGATAATACTCACAATATTGCTTAGACATGAGAAATATTGAGAGGATATGTGAATGTATTGATCATTGATTAGTTCATATGAAAGGTTAATCGAATTAATTTGGAATAGGTTAATGAAAACTAATCTTGACATCCTTTTTATCAACACATACATTTTCAAACAACAATCTCTCTTTCATCCAAATCACCATCTAGTGCACGAAATTAAATCTTTTGTTACTAAAAGAAAATATCAAACCTTTGTTTATGATTCAAACACTTAAAGACACTCAAACTATATAACGACATTAATATCACACCATCCCCAAGGAAAACGATAATATAAATACTTGTGTTAAAAATACTACCAACACCTTTATGCAGGCATCCTTTGTTAGAGTCTACTTCGATAGGTCTTTTTCCTATGTCTGTCTCTTTCTGACCAGACATGCATATCTTCATCCCCTGTAAGTTCGCCTTTGATCGGTGTTATTTATCTAGGAGTCTACCTTAGACATAGTATTCCTTGTTAAAGATTCCCTTTTGGCTGGTTTCTTTACCCTTAAATCCACCTTCGACTGGTACCTTTTTATTAAGAGTCCCCTTCGGCTGATCTCTTTTCATTGTAAGTTCGCCTTTGATCGATGTTCTTTCCCCAGGAATCTACCTTCGGCATAGTATTCCTTGTTAAAGATTCGCATTCGGCTGGTTCTTTACCCTTAAATCAACCTTCGGATGATACCTTTTTGTTAAGAGTCCCCTTCGGCTGGTCTCTTTTCATTGTAAGTTTGCCTTTTATTGGCGTTATTTCCCTAGGAATCTATCTTCTGCATATTATTCCTTGTTAAAGATTCCCCTTCGTTTGGTTTCATTACCCTTAAATCCACCTTCGGCTGGTACCTTTTTGTTAAGAGTCCCCTTCGGCTGGTCTCTTTTCATTGTATTTCTGCCTTTGGTTCGAATTCTAATCCCTAGGAATCTACCTTCGCCATAGTATTCCTTGTTAAAGATTCCCCTTCGGTTGGTTTCTTTACCCTTAAATCCACCTTCGGCTGGTACCTTTTTGTTAAGAGTCCTCTTTGGTTGGTCTCTTTTCATTGTAAGTTCTCCTTTGATTGGCATTTTGTTCCCTAGGAATCTACCTTCGGCATATTATTTCTTGTTAAAGATTCCCCTTCGGCTGGTTTCTGTACCCTTTAAATCCACCTTCGGCTGGTACTTATTTGTTAAGAGTCTCCTTCAAATGGTCTATTTTCTTTGTAAGTTTACCTTTGATCGGCATTCTGTCCCCAGGAATCTACCTTAAATATAGTATTTTTTGTTAGGGGTCCCCTTCGACTGGTCTCTTTTTCATTGTAAGTTCTCCCTTGATCAATATTCTTTCTCTTTTAAATCCACCTTCGGCTGGTATCATTTGTTAAGAGTCTCCTCTGGTTGGTCTCTTTACTTTCGTATGTCCTCCCTCGGCCTGACATACATCTTTTGATAATAGAAAATACAAAAAAAAAAGTGCAAGGATACCTGACTGGCTTCAGAGTGAAAATTTTATAGTTCTATTTAGTATTCAATCCTCTTTCACCTTAGTTGTTTGAAAGGCCATGGCCAATCTCACTCTCTGGTAAAAGAAGATTGAATAGGGGCAACTGTTGTACCTCAAAATTTTCCCTCTTCATTGTGATGCTAATTGGTTTATATTTCATCATCATATGCATACATTCATTACATGGGATCAAGTTATTTTTATCAACACAACAAAGCTCATGTAGTTGTTCAACGCGTGTCAAGATGCGGAAGATTTGGTTGTTTTCGGTGAATTTAAGCAGTGCGAATAGGAAACAGATTTTCAGTTAATTTGAGGTTGGAAATTCATATCTCCCATTTGGAACGGTGTTTTGGAATGACTCTTGTGGTTTTCAAACCTTCTAAAAATTCTCTTTAATTTTCGTGTTCATATTAGTAGCTAAATCTCGAAGGAAGATCCCCGAATACGCCATTCTTTTAGAAGTTATACAGTAAAAAAATACAAGGGAAAAGTGGGTTGAACCGTTATTTTGTGTGCACTAAAAATTCCTAACTCTCAGATGGAATGTCGTATGCGCGTGCTTCTGATTTCCAAAATTCCATCTCGATGTCATCTTGATATCGTCTTTGGAGACTAAAATTTGATTCACGAAGGAAGGACCCATGAAATTTGAGTTTCTGAAGATGTGTGTGTGTGTGTGTTGATTCAGAATTCATTTGTATTAATGTTTGATACGGTACAAAATCATAACTCGGTCAATTTTTATCGTATCGAGCTGGTTCCGGTGGCATTGGTTCACAAATTGAGTTAGCTAAATATTAGTTTCAGTTTTCTAGTTCAAACGATATCCTGAAGGCCTTTGTTTTTTATCCAGATCACGCGCAACACATTGAAAATCCTGAACCGAGAAATATTTTCATGTGACATGAAACTTCAAAAAATCATAACTAAATCACCGTTTATCCAATTGAGTCTGTTTTTTCGGAAAAACGTCAAAAAATTTATTATCTTCATTTCCTTTTTGACGACCGAATCATTATTCCGTACAGATGAAGATATGGCACTTTATAATCGTGTCGGGCTTACGCTTTTAAGTCAAGACCAAATCTAATTGCACATTCAAGGCTCAATTTTCTCACACTACATAATCTGAAATCAGATTTTTTGTAGGAAAGAGGCTCTCATAATTCAAAAATCTCACAAACACTCTAATATTTTCTCTCAATTCTCTCAAAGATCAAATCAAAGTTCTACACTTTTTTGATCAAGAACACAACAACAATTTCATCAAGATTCAAAAGTCAGGATCAAGAGAATTTCTTCTCTGATTGTTGATTTGTTCATTATGATCTCTATACTTAAGCCTCCTCTTCACTTCTATCGGTGAGTTTTCTTGAATTAAGAACTTTTGAAATAAGTGATTATTTTAGAAGCACTTTTTTTAATCAAGCATGAATTGAATCTAGGTTGAATTTTGGATTAAGAATTCAAATCTAATACTGGAATTGTGATTTGATTTGATCATCATGTGTAAATCTGGAATTGAATAGTGGTTGAATTAAGTGCTTATTTAATTAAGTTGATTCTCATGAAAGTGCTTAATTGATGAAATAAATTGATGATGTTACATGAGGTTTAATTGTTGATCTTAATCAAGCATATGAAGTTTGAATCTAGGTTTCGAATTATGCAAAATCATGTGTTGAATGTGTGGAGATTTTGTGTTTGATCAAATGCCCAAGCCATTAGTCAAACCTCAAAAAGTTGAAAAAATCTACTTTCTGCCTACGGGTAACCGGTTACCCAGTTATGGTAACCGGTTACCACCCTTTCTAGTAACTGAAATTCAAAAAATATGCACGCGGTAACCGTTTACCCAGTTATGGTAACCGGTTACCTCAAGACAGTAGCGATTTTCTCAATTCTTTTGAGTTATGGTAACCGGTTAATTGGTTACGGTAACTGCTTACCCAGACAGAAAATGCAATTTTTGCTTTATTTTAATGCATGTTTGCACATATTGCCTTGTTAATTCTAACTCCTTTTGTGAATGCTTTGCAAGGTACATTGTTAGGCCTTCAACCTTTAATTAGCACATAATTAATGGTTGAAAGGCACTTTATGCGATCACTTGTTTGTGAAAGTTTGTGTATGATGCACAAATAATATCATTTTTTTGCATAATCCTATTTTCGTGCAAGTACACTGGAATCACATGGATGTGTGTTGTACCCCAAAATGTTCCCTCTCATTTTATCAAGATTCTCCTCACAAGACTCTATGAATTCAAGACCAGATTAGGGTTTGCTCAGCTCAAGACATCTCCTTACACTGTTGACCTGAAATTAGGGTTTGAGTTTGCACAAGGATTTTTGGACTTTCAATGCCTAATAGGACTTTCATACTTCATGTTGGACCTCTAAGATTTCTCACACCAAGTTTCAAGCCTTGAATCAAATTTTTGCCCAGTCAATTGAACAGTTGACCTAAAAATCAGTTGAATTGGGGAAAAAGTCAACGGTGGCCAATTTACAGTCAAACCTCATAATTTTTTATCCACATCAACATTATAAACTCATATGAACCATTTGATCAAGTTTGGACCACAACTCCTCCAGAAATTTGATCAGATCTTCAAAAGGGAAAAATGGTCATTTTTAGGGTTTTGACTGCAGAAGGGCAATTTCTGAATTTTCACCTAGCCAATGGAAAATTAGGTTCAAGAATGGTTTCAAGGACTCAATGGCATCATCTTGAACTAATCACAAGGTTCAAAAGATCTCAAATGCATTGGATTGACAGATGAATTTTCCAGTCAACTGATCAGAAATCAACTATACACTGAAAAGTCAAACTTTGACTTTTTGGTCAAAACCAAGTGCCAAGAGTCATTTTTCATCAAGATGTGACAAAACATGAAACTTGTTCACCAAGAAACCTAATTTTGAAAATTAGGGTTTAAATGGAAAATTTTCATAACTTAGAAATTTTCTAAGTTATGAAAATTTCTTATTTTTTCCCAATTTTCCCAACTTTTTCTCCATGATGAAATTGGATTCAAAGAAAACTTCCAACAAGAAAGTTGTAGTCCTCCACAAAATCTACAACTTTGATTTACAAAGTTTTCCCAAAATATGCTTGGATCTCAAGTTATAATTTTGTGAATAGAGGTTCATGAAACTTTTGACTTAGTGAAATATTGCCCTAGTTTAGGCAGGATTTTGACCTATCTTCATGGCAACTTTTCACCTAGTTCCATTTGGAATCTCAAAATGAATTTCAAATATGTATTGTAGATCATGTTACAAGCTTTCCAAAATTTCCAAGAACTCTCCAAGATCATTTGTGTTTAGGGAGAATCGAAAGTTTGAAAATGGCAAATCATCACTTTTGTCCAAGGCATTTTACACCATGCTACAACTTGCAAATCTGTCCAAACCTTACGTGTACTTGGTTTACAGGTTCTAATCATTTCTACACTCATAAATTAAATGCAAATACATTGGTTAGAAGCTTTGTTCTGAGCTTTAGAACATTACACATTGAATTAATCCATTTTTGGCAAAAAGATAACAATGCCATTTCCATAAAGTTCACTTAATGCAATTTTGTTTCTCTTGAGCTGTGAACCCAATCTTTTGTAGCAAACCAACTCCAAAAATATTAGGAAAAGTATATTAACCATGTTCAGGTTTTGAGCTAGCAAGTACAGCATTTGGCATTGTCAACTCACCTTTTGCTTCAAAAATAAGAAAGCTTGCAAAAGTGAGATAACTTTGTAATCTGATAAAACCAAGTGATCTAAACAAGTAACTAAGAGCCCATGGATAACCATGGATGAAAAGTGTGCTAGCACCTTCCCTTTTCATAATCTACCCCCCGAACCCAAGAAAACATCTCAAAGGTCTTTCCTGTGCTTTTTGATCTTTCCTTTGGATAAAATAAAAAGTCGGTGGCGACTCTTGCTAAACCGAAACATTTGCGAACAAAAAATGCAAAACCTCAAGTCAATTCTCCCACCGTATCACAGAACTGGCGACTCTGCTGGGGAATAATCTAAAAGTGGGGTTACCTTGGGGTTTAGATCACCTTTACATGCTTACCTTGTTTGCTTTGATTGCTTTACATTTGGTTCTATTGTTTGGGTTTGAATCCTCTACCCGGATTTTAGAAACATTCATAGGTAAATAGCAATACATTGTGGAAACTGTGCGGGGTATACCGACATGGTCTAAGAAATAGCTATATTAGTGCGACATATTTGTGGGTATCGGTAGCCTTTGAGTCAATCAAAGAGAATACGAGGCCGCTGAGTGATGTCATGAAGCACTAATGGACTTTTAGAACCTTTACTTGACCAACTTGGCCATTTTAGGGGTAGTGAGATGACCGGTTTTGGTGCAGTCAAAAGTTGATAGATACTCGATACTACACTCATTGAGGGTTATTTTCTTGGAATATTTCGGTCGCCAATAAAGTGGCTAAACTGAAACAATGAACACAGAAAATAATCCAGTGATATTGAGCTCCTTAGAACCCGGTTACTATTTATAGGACAGGTTGAGCCAACTAAACTTCAAGAGGGTACTTACCTATGAAACCCCATGCAAGCCTAAACTAGGAACTTGTGTGATTTGTTTGTACATATATACTTGTGCATACACCATGAGCATCATGAAGCATCATATGCATCCACTAACCATTTCAAGGGTTTGGATCTTCATCTTTGTTCCTGTTTTGTAGGTTATGGAATCACTTCACAGGAAAACAATCCAAGTCAACCTTGTGAGAATTCCTCCTCAACTCAAGGAGCTTGCTTCCAAGATTCCAGAGTATTCTCCATTCACTGAAAGACATGGTCGACTTCTCAACTTGGTCAACTCTGACACAGAGGAAGACATGGTGAAAGTTCTCTTCCAGTTCTTTAACCCCCTACACCACTGCTTCATATTTCCTGATTACCAGTTAGTGCCTACTTTGGAGGAATTTTCTCAACTCTTGAGGATTCCTATTCTCCATCAACTACCCTTCAACGGTACGGAAAGAGATCCAAAGCCTGAAGATGTTTCTCAAGCCTTACACTTGCAACCATCTGATATCATAGGTCATTAGGAAACTAGAAGTGGTGTCAAGGGTTTCTTGGCAAAGTTTCTATTTGAGAAAGCTCAAGACTGTTGGAATTCTCTAGATCTGCAAGATTTTGAGGAGATTGTTGCACTTCTCATCTATGGGTTGGTCTTGTTCCCAAACCCTGACCAGCTTATAGATGTGAATGCTGTCAAGATTTTCATATCTCGGAACCCGGTGCCTACATTGCTTGGGGATATTCTTCACTCATTTCACACTCGAACAATGAGGAAAAGAGGTGTTCTCATGTGCTGCACTCCTCTTCTAGCAAAGTGGTTTATTTCTCACCTTCCCCAATCAGTCTTGAAGAATGAGCAAGGCTTAAGGTGGTCACAACGGTTAATGACTCTTACACATTCAGATGTTCATTGGTGTTCTCAATCTAGAGAAAATGTTATCATCATTGATCGTTGTGGGGAATTCCCTAATGTACCTCTACTTGGCATTAGGGGAGGCATTACCTACAACCCCTGCTTGGCTCTGAGACAGTTTGGGTATGCCCGAAGGGATGGCCCACATGACATGCTGATTCCAGACTTGGTTTTTAACTTCAACAACGACGCTTAAGGACCTCGACAGAGGTTCATTCGAGCTTGGAGGATGCCCAACAAGGTGGACAGTAAGACCTTGGGACACAAGAATTCCATCCCCTTTGAGCCTTACCTCAAGTGGGTACGAACCCGCGCCCAAAGTCTTATGATGCCTTACCCCTACATTCTCCCTGTGATTAAAGAGCCTGTTATGGAAGGAGAGGTTCCATACACCCTCCTACATCCTGACATGCCGACATCATTGGAAGATTTACAAAGGAGTTGGATACAGCTCAAGGGAGAACGCGATACTTTTGAAGCCCAATTTTACGCCAGTGAGAAGAAGGTTTTGGAACTTACTCGCCAACTTCACGAAGAGCAGACTCTCAACACCTACATTACACCAAAAAGGATGCGCAATGTCTTTTTACATTAGAATTTTGTATTATTTTGCCCTTGGGGCATTGATGTACTAACAAATTCTATCTTATTAATATGACGTGTGTTTCTTTTTTGTCTAAAACAAATTTGAATTTCTAAATCCTTGAATGCATTACATGAATACTTATCATTCATCATATGCATAAACAGGTCTTCACACCAGGTTTCCTTATCTCTCTGTTGTTTATTTCAGCAAGATGGATATAGAGCAGACGGTCAAAGATTTGCAAGCGCAGAATTCACAGTTCCAACAGCTACTCATGACCTTGGAAAAGGGCCAGGAGGAGCTCAAAACACTGCTAGAGAAGGAAAAAGAGAAAAAGAAAAAGAAGAGAGTTGGTGTGGCTACTTTGGGTAGAAGATTTGAAGGTCACGCTAGAAGGGTCCTAGATTTCCAATCAACATCTGAAGAAGGTGAAGGAAAGGGTAAAGGTGTCGTGGTGCCATCTGAATCTGAGGCTGAAGAGGAGGAGGATGAAGAATATTCTGAACAGCAGTATCCTCCTGCATATGACAAGTACAAGAATCTGGAAGAGCGTCTGGCAGCTATGGAGGTACAGAGGGTGCCTGGGCTGGATTTCGGAGAGTTAGGGTTGGTTTTTGGGATTTTCATTCCCCCCAAGTTTAAAGTGCCTCTATTTGCTAAATACGATGGGGTATCTTACCCAAAGATGCACCTACGGTCTTACGTCAGAAAAATTCAACCTCATTCTTCTGACAAGGACCTGTGGATCCACTTTTTTCAGGATAGTTTGTCGGGGACACAATTGGATTGGTTCTACCAACTAGAGAGGTCTGACGTGCATAATTGGGAAGATTTGGATGCTGCCTTCTACAAGCAATATCAATATAATGCGGACTTACCACCAACCCGTACTTAATTACAGAGTATGGGCATGGTCTCCAATGAAGGCTTTAAAGAGTATGCCCAGAAATGGAGAGACTTGGCGGGATGAGTACAACCACCTCTATCTGAGAGAGATCTTGTAGATATGTTCTTAGGTACACTGTCGAGCCCCTTTTTCAATCACCTAATTGGAAGTTCGTCAGCGGGGTTCAACGAGTTAATTCTGACTAGTGAGAGAGTTGAAGCCGAAATCAAGAGCGGTAAAATTCAAAAAGATGCATCTGCTTCCGCTGCCATCAAAAAGCCTTTTCCAACAAAGAAGGAAGTTTCAGCTGTCTACTCTCAGATAAGCCAAGGAAGAGTTAAGCGCCGGCCAGCGGTGGGGGCCGTAATGATTCAGAAGACTGTAGTTAATCAGCCCAGAAACAATCAACCCAGAACCAACCAACAAAGGGTGGAAAGGCTTGTAAGGAAATTCACCCAGATAAACATGACTCCTGCTCGGGTTCTTCCCCATCTCTTAAAGTTAAACCTTACAACCTTGAAAGAGGCACCGAAGAATCCGAATACAACTTCTCCGTACTACCATTCGAACGCCAAGTGTGCTTATCATTCAGACAGCCTGGGGCACGACACCAACAGTTGTTGGGCCCTCAAGAATAAGATTCAGGATTTAATAGATGCTAAGGAAGTGGAATTTGACACCCCTGAAAAGCCGAATGTGATCGCTGCTCCAATGCCAAGGCATGACCACAATGCCCATGCTGTTGAAGAGGATCTGTATGTTGCTACTGTTGATGATTTGATGACTCCGCTACCGATAATCAAGCTGAATTTACTGAAGGCTGCGATTTTCCCAGGTTGTGAAGAAGATTGCTACCTTTGTTCATCCTTACCATCCGACTGTCTGTTATTGAAGTTAGGCATCCAACGCCTAATGGATAATCAAGAAATCCTTTTTGAGAAGACTCCTATTACACCGACTCTTGTCAATCATGTTTCGATAATTACCATATCTGCCAATCTTTTCGAGGTCTCCAAAATACCTGTTAAGATTACATCCGATCCAAAGATTGTACCTTTGAAGCTAACTATGTCGGGGCCCATCCCGTACAAGTCCGACAAATCAATACCGTGGAACTGTGGGGGAGAGATCATTTACCACGGTATTAAACAAATTGAATCTACTGAAGAAAGTTCTGATGAAGAGACTTTCGACATTGGAAATATTGCTGGAACGAGTAAAATCACCCGCAGCGGAAGAATTTTCTCTCCGGAGATTGCTCCTCCAAGGACAACTTTCGGACCCTTAAATGCTCCTAAGGTTACCCCTGTGCCAGTCAACATATCTGCCAGAACTCCGATTATTGAAGAAGTTGTAACTCTTGTGGTTGTCCCCTCTGATGTTGCTGATGATAGAGGGAAAGGGATCCAAGAAGCGTCCTTCAGAACGAGGGCTCAGCCTTTGGTCATCCCTGAGACCACCCAAAAATAAATGGAAGAGATTTTGAAAATAATCAAGAAAACCGATTATGATGTTGTGGAGAAACTGGGGAAAAACCCCTAAAAGATCTCAATGTTGGCCTTGTTGCTTTGTTCCGAAGCTCATGCTAAAGCACTAATCAGATTCTTGAAGACGGCCTACGTGCCATAAGAAACCTCCGCGGATCAGTTCCAGGAACGTGTAGCCAGCCTAACAGCAGACAACGGTCTTGGATTCTCCGATTCTGATTTAACATCTAAAGGGAGAAAGCATAATGACGCTCTGTATGTTTCGGTGGAATGCAGAGGGACTACTCTAGCTCATGTTCTGGTTGATACTGGGTCGTCTTTAAATGTCTTGCCGTAGAAAGCATTGGATAGATTGGATTGTGAAAGCCTAACCCTGAAGCCCAATAATATCATTGTCAGAGCCTTTGATGGTTCTAAAAGGATGGTTCACGGGGAGGTGGACATCCCGATTAAAGTAGGAACTGAAAGCTTTAACTCCATATTCTATGTGATAAACATTCGTCCTTCCTATTCTTGCTTGTTGGGAAGACCCTGGATTCACAATGCTGGAGCCGTCACTTCTTCTCTGCATCAAATACTCAAATACCCTGTCCAGGGGAAAATTATAACAGTTCATGGCGAAGAGGAGTACATGACAAGCCATCTAAATTCTTTCCGCTATGTAGAATTGGATGGTGAATTCATCGAGACCCCTTTCCAACACTTTGACGAGGTAGCTCAGGAGATTGCGGCAAACAAGACGGTGTCTTCTGTACCCATGATTACCAAACCTGTGCCTCAGATGTCATCCCTCAAAGATGCAAAGGCTGTGATTGAAGAAGGAGGAAGCACAATATGGGGTCAGCTACCTGACTTTCCTTTCAAATCAGATAAATTCGGCTTTGGTTTCACTGCTTCTGCTCAAAAGGCTGTAGGCCGCTCCTGGGATGGAGGGCCACCAGTGAAGATCACCCATAATGGAGTTAATGCTTTGGAGGATGGTGAAGAGGAGAGCAATCTGAAAGACTGGATTTTACCTACTGTTGACGTAGGACTGAACAACTGGGAGGCAAAGGACTTTATTCCCATTACTTTCATAAATCAGTAATTTATCTTTCGAACATTTCTGTTGGTTTGTAATAATTCTTGAACAATTCGTACACTTTTAGCCTTGTGCCTTACCCGAGGTACATAGGTCCATTTGTAAGGGTTTGATTTTTCATCTTCATATGCCATTTTAATGAATCATGGACGTTTTCATATACAAACTTTTGTGTTCATTTTCTTTCCTTTTACATTTTATTTGTTTAAAGGTGGATATCCCTTACACACACCAACACTCACAAATGCAGGTACCCTTCCATTCCGGATTCCATGGGTAACAATTCTGCTATGGCCTTCGGTGACTCTGAAGATCTGGTCTACCATGCCGAATACGAAGGTGATCAAGACTGTGAGGTGCCTGGAGAATTGGCTAGACTGGTACAACAGGAAGAAGTCAGAGTGGGTGCCAACCTAGAGCCAAGTGTCAAGGAGCGCTTAGTTCAACTGTTGAATGAATATGTTGAGATCTTCGCCTGGTATTTCGAAGACATGCCGGGACTCGATACAGATATTGTGGTTCACCGTCTCCCTACTAGAGAAGACTGTCCACCAATTAAACAGAAAGTCCGCCGCATGAGGCCCGACATGTCCAAAAAGATCAAAGCAGAAGTGATGGAGCAGTTCAATGCTGGATTTCTTGCTATTACCTCCTATCCACAGTGGGTTGCTAACATTGTGCCCGTGCCTAAAAAGGATGGCAAAGTTATAATGTGCTTGGATTACAGAGACTTAAACAGGGCTAGCCCTAAAGATGACTTTCCACTACCGCACATTGACATCTTGGTTAAAAATACGGCTCAGCACAAGGTATTTTCTTTCATGAATGGATTTTCAGGGTACAACCAAATCAAAATGGCCCCTAAAGACATGGAGAAAACTACTTTTGTTACGCAGTGGGGTACCTTACGCTATAAAGTGATGCCATTCGGACTGAAGAATGCCGGGACAACCTATCAGCGCACCATGGTAGCTTTGTTTCATGACATGATACATCATGAGATTGAAGTCTATGTAGACGACATGATAGCCTGTTCACAGACAGAAGAAGAACGCCTCGACCATTTGCAAAAGTTATTTGTCAAGTTGAAGGAGTACAAGCTCAGACTGAACCCTAACAAGTGCACATTCGGAGTCAGGTCCGGTAAACTCTTGGGTTTCATATTCAGCAACAAAGGCAACGAGGTTGATCCTGCCAAATTCAAAGCTATACAAGAAATTCTCGCCCCTCGCACTGAGAAGGAGGTCAGAGGTTTCTTGGGACGCCTAAACTACATTGCAAGGTTCATTTCTCACATAACATCTACCTGTGAGCCAATCTTCAAGCTGTTGAAGAAAGATCAGGTGGTTAAATGGAATGATGAATGTCAAGTTGCTTTCGATAAAATCAAGGAGTATTTGCTAGAACCTCCTATCTTAATGCCTCCCGTCGAAGGAAGACCGCTAATTATGTATCTGACTGTCCTAGAGAATTCAATGGGGTGCGTATTGGGCCAACATGACGAGTCTGGCCAAAAAGAGCATGCCATTTATTACCTTAGCAAAAGGTTTACCGACTGTGAGACCCGATACTCACTGCTCGAGAAAACTTGTTGCACTTTGGTATGGGCTGCTCGCCGGCTAAGGCAGTATATGTTGACTCATACCACTCTGCTAATATCTAAGATGGATCCGATCAAGTACATCTTTGAAAAGCCTGCTTTATCTGGAAGAATAGCTCGATGGCAAATGATCCTGACTGAATACGATATACAGTACACGACCCAAAAATTTATAAAGAGAAGTGTACTAGCTGACCATCTGGCTCATCAAGCTGTCGAAGATTACCAATCCATGAAGTTTGACTTCCCCGACGAGGACATTATGACTTTGGACAACATTGAAAATTTTAGACCGTATGACGGACCTGAACAAGGATCCCGATGGACCCTGTACTTTGATGGTGCCTCCAATGCATTTGGAAACGGTATCGGCACGGTACCCATCTCTCCACAAGGTTGCCATACACCTTTCACTGCCAGACTCTGCTTTAACTGCACCAACAACATGGCCGAATATGAAGCTTGTATCTTTGGTCTCAAGGCTGCAATAGACCTGGGAATCAAATCTTTGGTTGTGTTTGGAGACTCGGCTTTGGTCATCAGTCAGATCAAAGGAGAGTGGGACACTAAACATCCCAACCTCATCCCTTACAAAGAACATATCTTGACATTACTACCTCATTTCAAGCAGATTACCTTCGAGCACTTCCCGCGAGAAGAAAATCAGCTAGCAGATGCTCTAGCTACAATGTCATCCATGTTTAAACTTAACTGGGATAATGAGGCTCCCCAAATCACTATTGAGAGGATGGACGAACCTTAACATTGTCACGAGATTAATACCGAAGAAGTAGTGGACCGACCTTGGTTTTACAAAGTCAAAACGTATCTCGAAGCCCAAGAATATCCTGAAGGAGCTTCAGTCAATGACAAAAAGTTCTTAAGGAGATTTTCAGCTAAGTTCTTCCTGAGCAATTGTATCCTGTACAAGCGCAATCATGATTGCATTCTGCTCTGTTGTGTGGAAAAAGTTGAAGCAGAGAAGATCATGGCTTAACTGCACAATGGTACCTTTGGCACCCACTCAAGCGGGCATACGATGGCTAAGAAGATTCTACGGGAAGGCTATTACTGGTCTACCATGGAAGCTAACTGACATCAACATTCCAGGACTTGTCACAAATGTCAAATCTATGCGGACAAAGTACATATACCTCCAGTTCCTCTCAATGTCTTAACATCTCCTTGGCCATTCGCAATGTGGGGAATCGACATGATTGGAGAGATCAAGCCTACAGCATCCAATGGACACCGCTTCATTCTGGTGGCCATTGATTACTTTACCAAGTGGGTCGAAGCAGCTTCCTTCACCTCCGTTACAAAGAATGTGGTTGCTCGCTTCATAAAACAGAACCTCATTTATCGATACGGCATCCCCGAAAGGATCATCACTGACAACGATACAAATCTGAACAACACTATGATCACCACCTTGTGCGAGCAGTTCCAGATTCAACATCATAATTCATCTCCCTATCGGCCAAAGATGAACGGTGTTGTCGAAGCTACGAACAAAAATATCAAGAAGATCATTCAAAAGATGACAGTCACTTATAAGGACTGGCATGAGATGTTACCGTTTGCTCTACACGGGTACCGTACCACGGCGCGTACATCAATTGGGGAAACACCCTATTCTTTGGTATACGGAATGGAAGTTGTTTTGCCTATTGAGGTTCAGATTCCATCCTTGAGAATCATGAAGGATGCTGGTTTGAGTGAAGACGATTGGATTTAAGCCCGGCTTGATCAAATTAACTTGATTGATGAAAAGTGACTTACTATTGTTTTCCACGGTCAGACGTATCAAAAACGGATGATCAAGGCTTTCAACAAGAAAGTCAGGCGCCAGGTATATCAAGTCGGGGACCTTGTAATCAAGCAGATCATCTTGCCGCAAAGTGATCCCAGGGGCAAATGGACTCCTACTTACGAAGGACCATTTGTGATCAAAAACATCTTTTCTGGTGGGGTAATGATTTTAACCACCATGGACGGTGATGACTTGCCACACCCTGCGAACGCAGACATAGTCAAAAGATACTACGCATAAATGACCCGCTAGGTTGACACACCTGGGAAAAAAAGGGCATCCCGATGAATCGAAAACCCGAAAGGGCGGTTCAGGCAAAAATTAGGGATAAATAAAAAAAATTTGTACACCCGGCAAGTTGAAAACCCGAAAGGGCGACTTGGGAAAAAAAGGGTTTCCCATTGGATCGAAAACCTGAAAGGGCGGTCCAGGCAAAAATTAGGGAATTAAAGCGTATGACTATGTATCGTCGAATCACTTTAAGGACAATCTCTTCACAGACAAGCTCCAGGCTTCTGATCAACTCAATCATCTTCGGACAAAGCAACGAATGGACAAGATATGCAGAGTTATGAAGGCTATAGCAGAATGGGAACCCCATGGAATTTTTACATATAGCCATCTTCCTTTGTATAAATTTTTCTCATTTTTTTTGAAAACATTCTCTTACTAGGATGTATGTCTCCTTTGTACGAAATACTTACACAAAGTTAATACAAAGATACTTCAAAGTGCAGAAAACTATTTACCTTTTCTTCTTTTTTACACTTGTGTTTTATTTGAAAACGTCCAATGATTTATTAAATGAGCATATGCATTTGAATATAATCACATGTTTACAAATAAACGAAATGGGAAAGAATAATTACTGACAGGTTGAAATTATAGGAAAACGTCTTTAGGATATTCCAAGAGAAATCCCCTACAGTACATCATCTAGATCCCCAGCGGAGCTAAAACCTTGAAATACATATCCCCAGCGGAGCTAAATTTCAAAATCCACCATCAGAGTTAAAGCTTCAAACTCCCAATTCCCAGCGGAGCCAAAACTTTGTGCTACAAACCCTCAGCGGAGATGAAACCTTCTTCCCCAACGGAGTCAAAATTCCAACTACTAATCCACAGCGGAAACCATTCAGTTTTCCCTAGATTCCCCAGCAAGTTGTCTTAAAGTCTGAGAATCAACCAGATAACAGTTAACTTTTGTCTTATCCCTAACCTAGGATAATTCCCCAGTATATTGGAATACAACCCAAACTCCTGGTCTCCCCGGCGGGATAGCTACTCCCCAACAGTAAGCTTTTTCCCCAGAGTCCTGAACTTACTCCCAGCAGGATAGCTACTCCCCAGCAGTATAGCTATTCCCCACATAGTTTTTACTCCCCAAAAGAATGAAGATTCTCATTCTTGATTCCCCAATGAAGTTGTCAGAGTCTTCATTACTCGCCAGCATGAATTTGTCAGAATTTTTAATCCCCTGTAGATCGAAGATTCTCATTCTTCCCAGCATGAAGTCCCCAAGGATTCAAATTCCCCTAGCAGAATGAAGATTCTCGTTCTCAGTTCTCTGCAAAGGCCATCAGAGTCTTCCTTTTTCTCCAACAGATCAAGGTTTTCCTTTGTTTGATCCCCGGTAGAGATCGCCATAGTTTTCCCTACTCCCCAGCCGAGTAAGGATTCACTTTGTGTAATCCCCAGCCGTAGTCGTCAAAGCTCTCTGGATTCCCCAGGAAGGTCGTGAAGGATTCTCACATTGCCACAGAAGTTATCAAAGTTTTTTATAATCCCCGTGAGTTTCCTATGATTCTCTATCCCCAAGCAGTCACCAAGGATTTCTCATCCTTAGCAATCAAAGATTTTGAATCTCCAGCAGCGGTCAAGGATTTATTTTCCTCGGCAGCAGTCAAAGATTCCATTATCCCCAGCTATCAAGGATTTATTTTCCTCAGCAAGATAGCAAATCAGCTTACATGCGTATACATTACATTACATATATCATAAAAATTGATAAAACACATTTAAATTTGCATCATACATGTCATGCAACATAACTTTGTGTTTCAGCTAACATTTTACCCTTTTAAGGATAAGATTAAAAGCTATCTTTAATAGATATTCAAAGATTTCAGATACATTATGGATACATCCCAGACACGGAAGTCATTCTATTACTCATTCAGAATTCAAAGTCAGATACAGTTTCAGATACACTCCAGACACGGAAGTCATTCTGTTATTCATTCAGATTCTATTTCAGATATGCTCCAAACACGAATGCCATTCTGGCCCTTGCACCAGAAGTTCGATTCTCCCCAGTGCAATTGCCACGAAAGTCATTCTGTCACTTATTCAGATCTCAGTTACAGTTTCAGATACACTCCAGACACGGAAGTCATTCTGCTACTCATACAGATCTCAACTTCAGATATAGTCCAGATACGCTCCAGACACGGTAGCCATGCTGATCACTCATGCTGATGTTCCCTAACTCAGATATACTTCAAATATGGAAGTCATTTCTGTCACCTATTCAAGATACAGTCCAGATACGCTCTAGACACGGTAGCCATGTTGTCACTTATTCTGACTTTTTCCCCAGCTCATAGATGCTCCAGACACGGATGTTATTCTGTCGCCTATCCAGATTTCAGATACAATACAGATACACTCCAGACACGGTAGCCATTCTGTTATTCATTCAGATTCAAATGCAGTTACAGCTCAGAGATGCTCCAGACACGGATGCTATTATGTAGCCTATCCAGAATTCAGATACAATACAGATACACTCCAGACACAGCAGTCATTCTGTTATTCATTCAGATTCAAATACAGTTACCGGTCGGATACGCTCCAGACGCAGATGCTATTCCCTTGCTCATATTGATCCAATACAGTTATAGCTCGGATACGTTCCAGATACAAATACCATTCTGATGTTCGTTCTCCTGATTTTCAACAAACATTCTTGGATGGCATCTACAAGCCCATCTCCGACAAGATTTTGTCACCTCTCCAAATGGCATCTTTAATCCCATTCCCTCTACTATACATTGACGAGTGCAAATTTACGAGCACTCTAGTGTCCAATCATCTTTTACATTCGAGTAACGAACGACAAACTCGCCAATCTAACTCTTCAGGTTCAAGAAGATTGAACAGGGGAAGCTGTTGTACCCTGAAATTTTCCCTCTCATTTTATCAAGATTCTCCTCACAAGACTCTATGAATTCAAGACCAGATTAGGGTTTGCTCAGCTCGAGACATCTCCTTACACTATTGACCTGAAATTAGGGTTTGAGTTTGCACAAGGAGTTTTGGACTTTCAATGCCTAATATGACTTTAATACTTCATGTTGGACCTCTAAGATTTCTCATACCAAGTTTCAAGCTTTGAATCAAAAATTTTCCCAGTCAATTGAACAGTTGACCTAAAAATCAACTGAATTGGGGAAAAAGTCAAATGTGGCCAATTTACAGTCAAACCTCATAATTTTTTATCCACATCAACATTATAAACTCTAATGCCCAATTTGATCAAGTTTGGACCACAACTCCTCCAGAAATTTGATCAGATCTTCAAAAGGGCAAAATGGTCATTTTTAGGGTTTTGACTACAGAAGGGCAATTTCTGATTTTTCACCTAGCCAATGGAAAATTGGGTTAAAGCATGGTTTCAAGGACTCAATGGCATCATCTTGACCAAATCACAAGGTTCAAAAGATCTCAAATGCATTGGATTGACAGATGAATTTTCCAGTCAACTGATTAGAAATCAACTATACACTGAAAAGTCAAACTTTGACTTTTTGGTCAAAACCAAGTGCCAAGAGTAATTTTTCATCAAGATGTGACAAAACATGAAACGTTTTCACCAAGAAACCTAATTTTGAAAATTAGGGTTTAAAATGGAAAATTTTCATAACTTAGAAATTTTCTAAGTTATGAAAATTTCTTATTTTTTCCCAATGTTTCCCAACTTTTTCTCCATGATGCAATTGGATTCAAAGAAAACTTCCAACATGAAAGTTGTAGTACTCCACAAAATCTACAACTTTGATTCACTAAGTTTTCCCAAAATATTCTTGGATATCAAGTTATGATTTTGTGAATAGGGGTCCATGAAACTTTTGACTTTAGTGAAATTTTGTCCTAGTTTAGGCAGGATTTTGACCTATCTTCATGGCAACTTTTCACATAGTTCCATTTGGAATCTCAAAATTAATTTCAAATATGGATTGTAGAGCATGTTACAAGCTTTCCTAAATCTCAAATAACTCTCCAATATCATTTGTGATTAGGCAGAATCGAAAGTTTGAAAATGGCAAATCATCACTTTTGTCCAAGGCATTTTACACCATGCTACAACTTGCAAATTTGTACAAACCTTGCTTGTACTTGGTTTACAGGTTCTAATCCTTTCTACACTCATAAATTAAATGCAAATACATTGGTTAGAGGCTTTGTTCTGAACTTTAGAACATTACACATTGAATTAATCCATTTTTGGCAAAAAGATAACAATGCCATTTCCATAAAGTTCACTTTATGCAATTTTGTTTCTCTTGAGTTGTGAACCCAATCTTTTGCAGCAAACCAACTCCATAAATATTAGGAAAATTATACCAACCATGTTCAGGTTTTGAGCTAGCAAGTACAACATTTGGCATTGTCAACTCACCTTTTGCTTCAAAAACAAGAAAGCTTGCAAAAGTGAGATAACTTTGTAATCTGATAAAACCAAGTCTTGTACACATGTCAAACAACTTCAGCATATCATACCAAGTCAGAAACATGAGCTCCAAGCCTCTCAAACACCCAAATACACAAAACACTCCATTTTTTCCCAAAACAGGGCAAGCCCTGCAGAACTCAAGCCATATTCACATTGCCTCATGCGTTTTGTCCCAAACCACTTCAAACACTTTCTAAACAATACACCTAAACTGTCCAAGCACCTGTCCAGCCACTGTAACTCCATTTTCACACTTCACCATTTCCAAATTCTGAGTTTGCAGTTTGAGTTCTATAGGGAGATTTAAGTCATTTCAAAGCAAGCTAAGCATTGGGAAAGGTCAAGGGAACATCAAGCAAGCTCAAAAGTCCTTCAGGCCTCACTAAAAGTTACTACATTGCCATACTCGAGCTTGACTGAAACAGGTATTTTCCAACTTTCTATCTCCTTATTTAGGCATCATTAAGCTTAGGTTTGTGAAGCAAAAATGTAGCCCTTAATGTCCTTGAATTGTACATATGCATAGAATTCATTTATGTTAGCCGAGCTAGGAGAATTTGGATGTTGAAGTTGCTGAATTTTTTAGGTCAGAAATTGGGGGTGATGAAATTCTCTTTGGTCTTTGAGAGTTAGATCAAGTTTTTTACATGGTTAGAATCGTGTGATCATGAGCTATAACTTTCATGTTGCAAGTTTTTGTTTTTGAGCACATATGCAGGAGTTCTAGATTTGAACATGGCGCGCGCGTTTTCTTTGTCTCAAGGTCAGGGACGAAGGCAACTTGGGTTGGGCCTGGCCTACCTTGCTTTTGACACCCCTCATCCTGCTTTTTGCACCCCCTTTTCCGTTTTCTTTATTTTTGCATACTTTTTCATTTCTTTTACATTTCTGACTTTTATTTATTTTTTCTAAATATTAAAAGTCACCAAAAATATTTTCTAAAATTTTCACATTTTATTTTATTATTTTTATTATTTTTGGCATAAGAATAATTAAAAAAATAATGTATATTTTTATTTTCTTAAATAAATTTATAAATAATATAAAAATATTATACATTTTTATTTTTATACTTAAAATATTATTTTCTCACAAATATTATTTTTAACATTTTTGTATATTTATTTTATTTATTTTCTTGTACATAAATGAATAAATAATTAATATAAGCATATTTTCTTTAGAATCAAAAATTAGGGTTTTCACCCTTTCAAAAATAATCATTTTTATTTTTCTTATTTTGAGACATAAATGATTTATTTTACATACATGAAATAAATACAAAAAAAAACATCCTTTGCATATTTATTTTTTTTGTACATTTAAATATTTGTCTATTTATTTATTTGTGCAATATTTCAATTTGGTTGTAATAATAATTTTAGGGTTTTATTTTATGCAATACCCCCCTATTCAAACATGTATCCCCCTCCCCATAATATTGTTGTAATAGTCTTAGATTTACTTTTACGCATTTTATCGCTTTAATATGCATGATAGTCAAATTAGGGTTTGTATGCAAAAGACCAAAATCAAACAAATAGCATGACTAAATTCAAGACAAAAATGCATGTAAAATGACAATACAATGCACACAAGCACCCCTAGGGTTTCATCCACTTGTTGCCTTCGAAACATGGCCATGGTATGCATGCTAGGTATCTTGGCAAAACAAAAACAAAACAAAAAGATCATAGTCCCTCGATGACGCTATCTTGGTTGCCTATACAAAAATGATCTAGTCCTTCAAAAAACTTGCTAAAGATACTTGGCAATATTGCCATCATGGTCATACGATGACTCGCGCCTGTACCGTTTAACATCCAAGTACAAGGTTATTTACCAAATACAATAGTAAAACAACAATGTAAAAGGGTTAAAAATATGTAGGAAAGATCTTTGAGTAGGGTAGACAACTCCTAGTTACTTGATCAAATTTGCAAACATCCTTGCTATTTTCAAAAACACACATACACAATTTCAAAACATTTCCCAAAACAAACTTTCAAACATTGAAACATTTTTCAAAAGACAAACACCTTTGTATACATTCAAACAAGAATCATTACAAAGGTTGCTAAAACGATGGCCTCTTTTCAAAATACTTTCATAAACCACACAAAGCACCATTTCAAACAATTGAAAAGCAAAAGCAAGTGATCTAAACAAGTAACTAAGAGCCCATGGATAACCATGGATGAAAAGGGTGCTAGTACCTTCCCTTTTCATAATCTACCCCCCGAACCCAAGAAAACATCTCAAAGGTCTTTCCTATTCTTTTTGACCATTCCTTTGGATAAAATAAAAAGTCGGTGGCGACTCTTGCTAAACCGAAACATTTGAGAACACAAAGCGCAAAACCTCAAGTCAGTTCTCCCACCATATCACAATGTGTCTGCTACATATTCCATCATGTGATTGTTATTTTTTATACTGTATGGAATGTATTTCGTGCAGGTACCCTGGCATCACACAGGTGTGTTCGCTACATATTCCTTCGTGTAATTGTTATTTTGTATACTGTATGAACTGTATTTCGTGCAGGTGTATTTTGATATTCATATGTGTCGGCTACACATTCCGATCTTGATTTGTTGATACTTTAACACTTATGCTGATGGTATTTTCTTTATTGGTGATAGCAGCTCGCGATGTTTTTCGGGTTTCTTTGTTATTGCTTAGCATCTACGAATTGTTATTCGTTTGGTACATTTCCCTCCTATGTTCTTTCCGCATCTTATTGCTTTCTAGAGATCATGTCAAGTAGGGCTTTTACCACTTTCCTTGCCATGATGAAGTTGGAATAGAGATGTATGACAAGGATCTTCGTTGCTGATCATGTCAGGACTCCCTCTGGTTTATTTAAAGACTTGTTTAGGGAAATTCCACATTATGTGCATTATGTGTGCTACGTGTGCTTGTTTAAAATCCTACCTTTGAAGTGGGTATTTTGCTGGTGTATTTACATTTGTGCTTGCATATCCCTCCACCCCAATACGTCTTCAAAAGAAGGAGAGCCGAAAGGGTTCGCAATCAACCCTTGCATTTTGTCTGTGTCAGCCTTAGCTCACATTGTACGTCGACGCTCTAGATTTGTGCAGATCATGTGTATTGAGTCGGTCATGTGGAAAAGGTTTTGGTATCAACCCCCACCATTCGTCAGGAGTTCACAAGTGCCTTTGCTGACACTTCGCTACCCGCTTGTTTGCTTTGGGTGGTCCACTCCCCTTAGCTAAAGTAATGCTTTTCTTTTTTTATTTCATCTCATTCTCCTGCTTGTTTGCTTCAGGTGATCCGCTCCCCTTAGCTAAATCATTTTCTCTTCACACCCTCATCCTTTGAGTCAGTATACCCCGATTGTGTGCTTTTGCCAAAGCACTTGTTTGTATATACCATTCTCCCTTAGGATGTACTTCTTTCTTTCTCGATTCGAGCTAGACCTTAGAATAGGTATCCATGCATGCTAACATAGGGTAGAGATTTCCCTTTCAAAGCTCAACCTTAGGATCCATCATTGTATGATAACATTAGGGATTATATTTTAGGATAGTCTCTCTTAGATGTTTTCCTTTATTTGTATCCTTGCATTTAAAACTAAAACTTTTTTTCCTTAAACTAATAAAAACAATCTCTAACAACATAAACCCTTTCTTAAGTTAAAAAAAAATACTAACTAACCCCTTTCCTTTTGCCAATCGGCTTTTCTCTTCTAAGAGCATGTTAGTTCCTTTCCACTACAGGTCATAAGTCTCCAAAGGTCGACCAGTAGTGAAATGATTGAATTTAACATTGTTCAACTAAAAAACACGAACCCACCAAAACAAATGAGTCGAACTACGACTCCTATGATTCTTTAAAATGGATACGTAGGAGGAGGCTTTTTGTGGGGCCTAATCGAGCATATATTTGTAAAAATCTATTTCTTTTCCCCACACATTGTTTTCCTTTTCTTTTAAATGCATTACCTCTTTCTTTTCACTTTAAACATTAGATATAGACCACACCCATTAGATTAGAATAACAAAAGTGGGCACCGTAGAGTATTATAGGCGTGTGGGGTGCTAACACCTTCCCCTCGCATAACCGACTCCCTTACCTGTATCTCTTGGTCGTTTGACTTTGATTTCACCCTTCTTAGGTTTACTCGATGTTTACGTTTCCCTTCCCATGGGATACAAATTTTCGATGGAGACTTCATTGATTTCATTATCAGTTGACAGTTCTGCTGGTTGTTTCAACTAGAGGTGATTTAGTAAAGATGCACGCTGATCTCTGTGAGTTCAGCTATTACACAAATCACCATGTCGCTTGTAGTTTTTGAAGTACGGACGTTCATGGATGTGATAAAGTGAGAGCTTATCTTCAAGAGATGATGGATGAAGGTCTTATCCACATAATCCGACCAATGGCTGAATATGAAGAAGAGGTGAATATGGTTTATGGTTTTCCAGAAGAATTCTAGATTTTTGATGTAAACTATATGGATGATGATTTGGTACATCTGCATGCCAAATTTTTTCACTTGGATGGCTAGGAGGTACATCATTGTGGATCCTATCAGATCTGCTGTAAGGATTCCCGTGGTTGTTCTGTTGTAAGAAGAGGTGTTCAATTGCTGTTAGATAAAGGTACTATTTGAGTCACCGGCAACGGAGATGGTTATAATAGAGTTAATGTGATTGAAGACTACCCTGTTAAGGCCATGTCTTCTGATAAGCATGTTTCTGCTAATGAATTTTTTTCCTCTGATGAAAGTATGTTTTATGACAATTCTGTGATTCCTGAGTATTCTGAAGAAGCGGGGGTGAATGTCATTAGACCATATTTTGGTGTTCTTGCTCCTTTAGATATTAATATCATAGAAAACCCGTTTTTGCTCCCGTAGTTATTTGTCTTCCTTGTCCTATCCCATATGAATCAGATAAAGATGTGCCTTATACGTACAATGTAACTATCCTGGAAGATCGTGTGGAAATTCCTATTCAACCTTTGTCCCATGGTTAGAATATTGCTGAAGCTAGTCAGGTAACTTGTAGTGGTCGTGTCTTCACCCCTACCTTTCAAGGAGATGTTAATTCTGGTAAGAAAGTTGTTGAGATTCGTGAACCTAAGAAAGTAGTAGGAGATTCTAGTGGCTCCGCCTTGGAAAAGGATGTTGATGATCTGTTAAAAATCATCAAGATGAGTTATTAAAAGATTATGGATCAGTTGTTGCAAACCCCATCTAAGATTTCCATTTTTTCCTAGTTAATGAACTCTTCTGCTCATCGGAAATCTCTGATGAGGGTATTGGATCAGTCTTTTGTTGAAAGGGATGTATCTCTGGATCAGTTCAACAATGTTGTGGGGAATATTACGTCTTGTAATAATCTGAGCTTTTATGATGATGAATTGTCTGATAAAGGGAGAAACCATAACCTGACTCTACATATATCTATGAGTTGTAAGAATGACTCTTTATCCAAAGTTATGATAGACAATGGAAATGCTTTGAATGTCATACCAAGAAGCACTCCCATGAAGCTTTAGTACCAGGGAACTCCTATGCACCCTAGTGGCATTAGAGTAAAAGCTTTTGATGGTTCGAGAAAATCTGTCATTAGAGAGATGAATTTACCTATTCACATAGGCCCGCACTTATTCCAAATCTCCTTTAAGGTTACGGATATTGTCCCAGCCTATAGCTGTTTATTGGGATGACCATGGATCCATGAAGCAGGAGCTGTTACTTTGACCTTACATCTGAAGTCGAAATTTGTCCGTGAAGGAAAGGTAGTCATTGTAAATGGTGATCAAGCTCTGTTGATATCTCATTTTTCTTCCTTTAGCATTGTAGAAGGTGATGAAGCCTCTATTGGAACTCAATTCCAAGCTTTTTCTATTGATAATATAAGGAAGAATGAAGATTATATCACCTCTTTTAAGGATGCGTAACAAGTAGTGTAGAAGGCCCCTAGCAAGGTGTGGGGGAAGGTTATTAATCCACCTGTGAACAAGAGTGGGAATGGATTGGGTTTCTCCATGAAGAATGATGTTGTGAAGCCAAAGTTCGCTTTGAGTAAATATCAAGACATCTTTCACAGTGCAGAATATCTTCATTCAAATACTCTAAAGATTAATCATATTATCAAAGATGATCTAGAGCAAGAGATGTCGAACTTTGTGACACATAAAGTCTGAATCCTGAATTGGATCACTGTTGATGTTCCTTCTTGCATTCATATTTCAAAGTAATTTTTTTTTGTTTGTACTTTCAAAAGTCTTTCACTCCGCCCAAGCTGAAAGTAATGATGTTGTATGTGCGTGTCTGTTGTTTTGATTTTTAAGATAATTAATAAAAGTTGTTTTTGATTTCTAAATGGTGTCTTTTTTTTCTTTTTTTTTCTCAGAAAAGGGTAATCATAAAAAATATTTCGAAATAAAAATAACTGTAAATAAATCTACATAATTACTTGTTACATGTGTCAGTTTCTAAAATCAATCATAAGTCATATGTGTAGATTAATTAAAAAAACTGTTGAATGCAATGACCCTGCACCCTCTCCCAACTTTGAATATCTTGTGTATGTCGCTGAAGAAGAAGAATATAATGAAATCCCAGAAGAAGTTTCACGGTTTCTCGAGCGCGAGGAAAATACCATTCAACCGTATAAAGAGTCGTTAGAGAATATTAACTTGGGTTCAGAGGAAGATTCAAAATAAGTCAAGATTAGGGAACATTATTTACTGAAAGAGTATGTGGATATCTTTTCTTGGTCTTATCAAGATATGCTTGGTTTGGATACTGATATTGTGGAACATTATTTACTGCTAAAGCCAGAATGTCCATCAATCAAGCAGAAGATGCGAATAACTCATCCTAACATGGCAGTGTAGATTAAAGAAAAGGTTTTGAAGAAAATTGATGTTGGTTTTCTTGTAACATCAGTGTATCCTAAGTGGATTGCCAATATTGTTCCAATAACAAAGAAAAACGGAAAAGTTTGCATGTGTGTTGATTATAGTGGTTTAAATAAAGCAAGTCCAAAAGATGATTTCCTATTACCCCATATTGATATATTGGCTGATAACACCGAAAAATTCAAAGTGTTCTCTTTCATGGAAGGATTTTCTGGATAAAATCAAATTAGGATGGCTAGTTAGGACATGGAAAAAACAATGTTTATCACACCCTGGGGAACATTCTGTTACAGAGTGATGCCCTTCAGATTGAAGAACTCTTGTGCAACGTACCAGAGGGCTATAACAACCATATTCCATGATCTGATGCATAAGGAAATCGAAGTATATGTATATGATATGATCGTCAATCTCAGGCTAAGGAAGGGCATATAGAAGACTTGTTGAAATTGTTTCAGCATTTTAGGAAGTATCGTCTTCGTTTGAATCCAAATAAGTGTACTTTTGATGTTTGTTTAGGAAAGTTGCTAGGTTTTATTGTCATCCAAAAAGGAATTGAAGTTGATCCTGATAAAGTTAAGGTAATTCATAAAATGCATGCACCAAGGACTGAAAAGAAAGTTAGAGGCTTCCTTTGATGTTTAAATTACATTTCGAAATGTATTTCCCATATGACTGCAACGTGTGAACCAAACTTCAAGCTGTTAAGGAAAGATCAATGTTGTGTATGGACGAATGATTTCAAAAGGGAATTTGAAACCATTAAGGAGTATTTTCTTGAGCCTCCTATCTTGTTCCCTCCTATTGAAGGAAGACCATTAATTATGTATCTGACTATGTTGGATAACTCCATGGGATGTATTTTGGGACAACAAGATGAAACAAAAAGAAATGAATTTTCCATTTATTATTTGAGCAAGAAGTTCATTGACTGTGAGTCACAATATTCTATGCTAGAAAAAACATGTTGTGCTTTGGCATAAGTGGTGAAGCGATTGTGGCAATATATGTTGAATCACACAACTTGGTTGATTTCAAAAATGGATCCAATTAAGTATATCTTTGAAAAGCCTGCTCTTACTAGAAGAATTTCCCCTTGGCAGATGTTGTTGTC
Source organism: Vicia faba (assembly GCA_948472305.1). Classification (NCBI taxonomy): domain Eukaryota; kingdom Viridiplantae; phylum Streptophyta; class Magnoliopsida; order Fabales; family Fabaceae; genus Vicia; species Vicia faba. The sequence goes on from OX451735.1 coordinate 1,100,879,658, forward strand.
TGAATATGATATTGAATACCATATTCAGAAGGCTATTAAAGGCAGCGTGTTGGCGGATAACCTCGCTCACCAACCAATTGATGATTATTAGTCTGTTAAGTATGATTTCCCTGATGAGTATATGATTTCATTAGAAGTGAAAATTTGTGATGAAACTTTGCCTGAGGAAGGTCCTGATCTTGAATCCCGATGAGGTATGGTGTTTGATGGAGCTGTGAATGCTTATGGAAAAGGAATTGGTGCTTTGGTTATCACTACCCGTGGGTCACATATCTGTTTAATTGCATGGTTGACATTTGATTGTACCAATAACATGGCGGTGTATGAAACTTGTATCATGGGTCTTGAATAGGCTATAGGTCTCAAAATCAAAATTCTTGATGTATATGGTGATTCAACTTTGGTAATAAATTAGATCAAAGGAGAATGAGAGACTCATCATATTGGCTTAATTCCCTACAAAGATTATGCAAGAATATTATTATCTTTCTTCAATAAAATTAAACTCCATCATATTCCAAGAGATGAGAATCAAATGGAAGATGCTTTATCCACTTTGACTCTCATGTACCAAGTGAATGCTTGGAATGATGTACCTCAGATTACAGTTTGACATCTTGATAGACCAACTCATGTGTTTGCTACAAAGGGGATGTCAGATGAAAAACCTTGGTATTTTGATATAAATAACTACCATCAGACTCAATAATACCTGGTTTGTATGTCAAACAAAGATAAAAAGACATTGAGAAGGTTGACAGGTAGATTTTTCCTCAATGAAGATGTGTTATACAAGAGAAATTATGGCATGGTCTTGCTCAAATGTGTAGATAAACACGAAGCAGACATGTTGATGCATGAGATCCATGAAGACTCCTTTGGTGCCCATACCAATGGACATTCGATGGAAAAGAAGATGCTTAGGGTAGGTTACTATTGGATGACAATGGAATCTGACTGTTACAAATTTTCAAAGTGCCAAAATGTTAGATTTTGCTGACAAGATTCATGTGCCTCCAACGCTTCTCAATGTAATTTCTTCCCCATGGCCTTTTTATATGTAGAGTATTTATATGATTGGAATTATTGAACCCAAGGCATTAAATGGACATCGTTTCATCTTAGTGGCAATTGACTACTTCACCAAGTGGGTGCAAGCAGCTTCCTATTCTAATGACACCAAGCAGGTGGTAGTACATTTTATCAAGAACAATCTTATATGTCGGTATGGTGTGCCAAGTAGGATTATCACTAGTAACGACTCAAGTTTGAATAATAATATTATGATAGAACTTTGTGAAGAATCAAGATTATCCATCACAACTCGTCTCCTTACAGGTCTAAGATAAATGGGGCTATTGAAGCTGCTAATAAAAACATTAATAAGATCATTCAGAAGATGGTTGTTACCTATAAAGATTGGCATGAGATGCTCCCTTTTGCTTTGCATGGATATCGTACATTCGTCCACACTTCAACAGGGGAAACCTTATTCTCTCTTGTGTATGATATTGAAGTAGTTATCCCTGTTGAGTTTGAGATTCCCTCTTTGCGTGTAATATCAGAAACCAAGTTGTCAGAGGCTGAATAGGTCTAGAACAAGTTTGACCAGTTGAATTTAACTGAAGAAAAGAGAATGACGGCCTTGTGTCATGGTCAGTTATAAAAGAAAATAATAAAGAAAGCTTTTGATAAGAACGTCAAGCCTCATGAATTCAGAGAAGGCGACCTCGTGCTCAGAAAGATCATGTCTTTTAATGTTGATTCTAGGGGCAAGTGGACTCCCAATTATGAAGGCCCGTATGTTATTGAGAAGCCTTCTCTGATGGTGCATTGATTCTTGAAACTATGGATGGTGAGGAGTTCCCACGTCCCATGATTGCTGAAGCAGTCAAGAAATACTTCGCCTGAAGAAATAAAAGAACAACTCACTAAGTTGAAAACCCGAAAGGGCGGATTATGCCAAATTGAGCGTCTCTGTAGCCTGACAACCCGAAAGAGCGGTCTAGGGTAAAGTTAGAGACATAAACAGAATAAATTTTCCCGGTAGGTTGAAAACCTGCAGGGGAAACCTAGGAAAAAGTTAGGGATTTCCTGGAAAGTAACAGCGTCAGACGAGACTTGATCATTGGAGCAACAATCTTCTCAGATTCACATCACACTTCAGCTGAAGACTCTTCTCAGGAGTTCAAAGTTGTTAGGGAGAATAGTGGTCATTACGTTTCAATGTGTCTTTTCCATGTATTTTCCATTTTCCAAAACTTTGAAATCATCCATGGAGTCACGCCATTTGCAGACTACCATTTTATTAATAAAGTTTGAGCTTTTATCCAATTCTTTGTAGTTCTTATTTTATTCTGTTTACAAAAATTTCATTTATTATTGATAGTAATTTTCAAAACAAAAAGACTTAATAATAAAAACATGTTTTTGAAAAGAATTTGCAAATTACTTTTTACCTTAATTATGTGATTCAAGTGGGACAAAAGTAGTGGTTCTAAGCATGGACAAACTCTGAAGTTTTGAAAAGATTCCCCAAGAAGTATTCTTGGGTTACTCTTGTTGATACGCGCATGGTCCACATGTGATTGTTTCTTGGATAATTGAAGCTCATAGAAGTTGATATGTGGTGTGGTGTTGGGTTTGTGATCCCATTTTCCCCAGTTACGGCTTGGTTCAGATTTCCCCAAGTTGTTATATGGTGTTGGTTTGGATGGTTTGGTACTTCTATCCCATATTCTCCAGTTAGGTCTTGTTGCGGATTTCTCTAGCTGAGTGTGATTCTTTCCCCAGATGGTTTGTGATCAAGCAGAGATTGTAAAGTTATGAAGCCTTTTCTCATTTGTTGGATTATTTCTCCCTTTATATGTTGAGAATTGATGTAGAATATCTTGTAGAGCATTGTTCTCTCTAGTTACGAAATTTTGGTTGTTGTTGCTGTTGTGTGTTCGCCAAGTAGCCATATAAGAGCAGTATCTTTAACAGACTGATAATCATCAACTGGTTGGTGAGAAAGCTACTCCACCAACACACTTCCTTTTATATCCTTCTGAGTACGGTATTCAATATCATATTCAGACAACACCATCTTCCAAGTGGAAATTCTTCTAGTAAGAGCAGGCTTTCAAAAATATACTTAATTATATCCATTTTAGAAATCAACCATGTAGTGTGATTCAACATATATTGCCGCAATCGCTTTTCCGCCCAGGCTAAAGCAAAACATGTTTTTTCTAGCACAGAATATTGTGACTCACAATTAGTGAACTTCTTGCTCAAATAATAAATGGCATATTGTTTTCTTCCTGTTTCATCTTTCTGTCCCAAAATACAACCCATGGAGTTATCCAACACAGTCAGATACATAATCAATGGTCTTCCTTCCTCCGGAGGGAGAAAGATAGGAAGCTCAAGCATATTTTCTTTAATGCTTTTAAATGCCCTTTGGTAGTCATCCATCCATACATAACCTTAATCTTTCTTTCACAACTTGAAGATTGGTTCACATGTTGCATTCATATGGGAGATAAGTCTAGAAATATAATTTAAACGTCCAAGGAAGCCACTAACTTTATTTTCAGTTCTTGGTGCAGGCATTTCTTGACTTGCCTTAACTTTATCTGGATCAACTTCAATTCCTTTTTGGCTGACAATGAAACCTGACAACTTTCCTGAACGAACAACAAAAGTACACTTATTTGGATTCAAACGAAGATGATATTTCCTCAAACGCTGAAATAATTTCAACAATTCTTCCATATTCCCTTCCTCAATCTGATATTTGGCGATCATATCATCAACATATACTTCGATTTCCTTATGCATCAGATCATGAAATGGGGTTGTCATAGCTCTCTGGTACGTTGCACCAACGTTCTTCAACTCGAAAGGTATCACTCTGTAACAAAATGTTCCCCCAGGGTCTGACAAACATTGTTTTTTTTAGTGTCCTCAGTAGCCATCCTAATTTGATTGTATTCGGAAAATCCGTCCATGATTGAGAAAACTTTGAATTTTGTTGTGCTATCAACCTACATGTCAATATGTGGCAATTAGAAACCATCTTTTGAACTTGCTTTATTTAAATCTCTATAATTAACGCACATGCAGACTCTTCCGTATTTATTTGGTACTGGAACAATATTGGCTATCCACTGAGGGTACACTGATGTCACAAGAAAACCAATATCAATATGCTTCAAAACCTCTTCTTTAATCTTCACTGCCATGTCAGGATGAGTTCTTCGCAGCTTCTTCTTGATTGGTGAACATTCTGGCTTTAACGGCAAATAATGCTCCACAATATCAGTGTCCAAACTAGGAATGTCTTGGTAATACCAAGAAAAGATATCCACATACTCTTTCAGAAACTCAATCAACCTGCTATTCTCATCGGGATGAAGCGGTGCCCCAAACTTGATTTCTTTTGGATCTGCCTCTGAACCCAAGTTAATAGTCTCCAACGGCTCTTTATAAGGCTGAATGGTATTTTCCTCGCGCTCATGCAAACGTAAAACCTCTTCTTGGATTTCATCAGATTGTTCTTCTTCAGTCACATACTTAGGATATTCAAAGTTGGGAGAGGGTGCAGGGTCATCGCACTCAACAACTTTTTTAATTAATCTGCATATAATATTTATAATTGATTTTAGAAACTGACACATGTAATAAGTGATTATGCATATTTATTTACAATTATTATTTATTTCTAAAGGTTTTTTTATGATTACCATTTTCCAAGAAAAAAATACAAAATAAAGACACAGTTTAGAAATGAAAAACAACTTTTATTAATGATCTTAAAATTCAAAACAAAAAATATGCCCATACAACATAATTTTCACCTTGGGAAGAGTGAAAGACTTTTGAAAAGACAAACAAAAAATTACTTTGAATGTGAATGCAAGAAGGAACATCAACAGTGATCCAATTCTGGATTTTGACTTTGTGTGTCAGAAAGTTTGACATCTCTTGCTCTGGCTCATCTTCGAGAATAGTGTTGATCTTTGGAGTAGTCGGATAGAGATATCATGCACTGTGAAAGATGTCTTGATATTTACTCAAAGTGTACTTCGACTTCACAACTTCATTACTCATGGAGAAACCCGGACTAGTCTTATTCTTGTTCACAAGTGGATTAATAACCTTCCCCCATACCTTGCTAGGGCCCTTCTGCACTACCTGTTGCGCACCTTAAATAAGGTCATAGAATCTTCAATTCTTCCTTATATTATCAATAGAAAAATCTTGGAACTGAGTTCCAACAACGGCTTCATCAGCTTCTACAATGCTAAAGGAAGAAAAATGAGATATCAACTGAGCTTGTTCACCGTTCACAATAACTATTTTTCCTTCATGGACAAATTTCAGTTTCGAATGCAAGGTTGAAGTAACATCTCCTGCTTCATGGATCCATGGTCGTCCCAATAAATAGCTATAGGCTGGGGCAATATCCATAACCTGAAAAGTGATTTGGAATATGTGTGGATCTATGTGAATAGGTAAACCACCTCTCCAATGACAGATTTTCCCAAACCATCAAAAGTTTTTACTATAATTCCACTAGAGCACATAGGAGTTCCTTGGAATTTGAGTTTCATGAGAGTGCTTCTTGGTATGACATTTAAAGTAGATCCATTATCTATCAGTATATTGGACAAAGAGTCATTCTTATAATTCATAGATATATGCAGAGCCAGGTTATGGTTTCTCCCTTCATATGGCAAGTCCTCATCACAAAATCTCAGATTGCTACAAGACGTAATATTCCCCATAACATCGTTGAACTGATCTAGAGACATATCCATTTCATCAAAATCCAGATCCAAAACCCTTATCAGAGATTCCCGATGAGCAGATGAGTTTATCAACAAGGCTAAAATGGAAATCTTAGATGGAGTTTGCAATAACTGATCCACAATCTTGTAATCACTCATCTTAATGATTTTCAATAGATCATCAACATCCTTTTCCAATGCAGTGCCACTAGATTCTCCTATCACTTTCTTAGGTTCAACATTCTAATAAACATTTTTACCGTAATTAACATCTCCTCGAAAGGTGGGGGCGAAGACACAACCACTAAGAGTTACCCGACTAACTTCAGCAATATTCTTAACATGGGCAAAGGTTGGATAGGAATTTCCACACTGTCTTCCAAGATAGTTTCATTGTACTTATGATGCATAACTTTTTCTGATTCATATGGGATAGGACCAGGAAGACAAATAACTATGGAAGCAACAACAAGTTTGTTGTGATACGCAATCTGTATAGGAGCGGGAACACCAAAATGTGGCACAATGCCATTCACCACTACTTCTTTAAAATACCCAGGAACCGCAAAATCATTATCAGAAAACATACCTTCATCAGAAGAGAATAACTCATCAGCATAAACACACTCATCATCAGACATGGCCCCAACAGGGTAGTCTTCAATCATGTTAACTCCATTATAATCATTTATGTTTCATATGACTCTGATAGTACCTTTATTTAACAGCAACTGGACACCTCTTCTTACAACAGAACAAACATAAGAATATTTGCAGCAGATCTGACATGACCCATAATGATGTACCTCCTGGCCATCCATGTGATAAAATTTGGCGTGCAGTTGTACCAGATCATCATCCATATATTTTACATCAAAAATCCGGAATTCTCCGAGACAACCATAAACCATATTCACCTCTTCTTCATATTCATCCATTGTTTCCTATTATGTGGATAATACCTTCATTCATCATCTCTTGGAGATCACCTCTCACCTTATCACATCCATGAACGTATGTACTGCAGACACTACAAGCGGCATGGTCATGTGTATAACAGCCAAACTCACAGAGATCAGCCTGCATCTTCGTAAAATCTCCTCTAACCAGGTTGATATTAAAAATCCTAAATTCCCTAGGACAACAAGCAACCATATTTACAGCACCTCCACCTCCATGCTTGGGTAGTGGATTATCTTTCACATTAGGACCAATGTCTTTAAAAGACACGAGACCAGATCTTACCATCTTCTGAACTTCAGACTTCAATGGATAACGGTTTTCAATGATGTGACCAAGGGTTCCTTGATGAAAAGCACAAGTCTGATCAGCTTTATAATACCATGGCAAAGTTGAAGGTATAGTAGTTGGAGTCCTAGTCTACACCAGGTTCTTCTGAATCAAAGTCGGAAACAAGTATGCATAACTCATTGGGATAGGATTAAAAGCTTATCTCTTCTAAGCTTACCCTTGATTACTTTGAGGAGGTTCTCTCTGATAGGTGACAACGGTCGAAGCTACATTGACGACCAGAGTTACTGAAGTAACCTGTCATTGATGTTGATGATGTATTCTCAGAGGCCTAACCCTTCTTTCTTCAGCAACAACATTTTCTTCTCCTTCTTTCTTTTTAGAAAACCCATATGCTGATTTCTTTGTTCCACTAGAATCTTCATCTTTTGAAAATCGTCCTTCCCTAACAGCTTCCTCTAGACGGGCACCCATACTTACCATCTCAGTGAAATCACTTGGTGCACTCAAAACCATTCTTTCATAGTAAAATGAACCAAGGGTTTTTAGGAAGACCTTAGTTATTTCTTGCTCTCCTATTGAGGGTACCACTTGGGAAACAACCTCGTGTCATCGTTACGCATACTCTTTAAATGACTCCTTATATTTCTGATAAATCTCTCTCAATTGGTTACGGTCAGGTACCATAACCATGTTGTACTTATAGTGCTTTACAAAGCTTCTCCTAAGTCATTGAATATGCGGATGTTGCTACTTACCAATCCCATATACCATTTCAAGGAAACATCGGCTAAACTATCCTAGATGAAATGAATAAGAAAGCGTTGGTCATCAGTATGAGTGGACATACTTCTGATATACATCACAAGGTGGTCAAGGGGACAAGATTTTCCCTTGTACTTCTCAAATTCAGGCACCTTAAACTTTGGTGGAACTTTCATATTAAGAACCAAGCAGAGGTCACTGACATTCTGTCTGAATAACTCTTTCGCTCGAAGAGCCTTCACTTCTTTCTGCATTTCATTGATTGATCTTGAAAGTCATCTATTCAGTCATAAAATCCTAAACTTTCATTTGGTGGAGAAGCAGGATGACAAACTTCATCTTTAATAACACGAATAACATTCACTGTAGGAGGTGCAAGAAATATGTGCAATATGATGCATGATATGCAATGCATATGATTTGTTGTGTTTGTTCTAGGAACTCAAATAATTATAAATAATTGCAAATATTGAAGTACTAACACATTTGGAACTGAAAATTCTCATTTTAATAATAACTTTGGAATGGAATACAACTTTTAGTACAAGTTTCAATAATCCTAAGTTCAAGAGAATAAAGATAGAATTTAAAAATCCTAAGGAGCCAAAGCTTATGAAGATATCTCCACACACTGACGCTTTCCTCTGAGTCTTGCAATTCGAGCCTTCAACTGCTTGTTCTCTTTTGCATACTTGTCGCGACTTCTTTCCATCTACCAGAATCAGAAAATGGGTGATTGGGACCTTGCTGAACTCTAGAGGAAAATAAATCATCTTGCTTCTCATCATCTCCACATCATGACTCTCAAGAATATCAATCAAGTCATCCTTCTCTTTCAATCATGTTGAGTAGGATACCTCCAAAGTATGGTACTTATTCTTCCACACTTTCTTCTCTTGTTTCATTCTAACTAAGGAAAGATGAAGTTCTTCCACATCAACTAAGAGAGGAGGAGTAGTCCTCATAAACATGTCAGCTAAAGGTTCCTCCAAGAATAAGGCATCTTCATTTGAATTTCCCTTGCTTGTACCCCACAAAGACGAGGCTCTAAAGAAACAGCTCCTCTTGGTCCCAAATCTTCTCTACCCTTCCTATGAATATGGTGTTAAGCCTTTTCAATCTCTTCCTTAGCTGCCTTGTGATGTTCGCCTTCTTTGAGAAAGAAACTACTCAGATGAATGTTTCTTGGCTTGTCTCTCATTGGATATCCAAGTTAGCGGCGTGCAAGAACAAGATTGTAGTTAATTCCTCCCTTTGTACCAAGAAGAGGCACATTGGGAAAAACACCACAATTATCAATATTCTCCACATCATAATAAGATTGCCGATACCAATCAATGTCATAATGAGTGAGATCTATAATCTTTGGTGCCCAACAATATTCTTTCTTGATATTCCAAAAAGCAACAGACTGAGGCAAGTGAGAAATAAATCACTGATATAACAACGGTGTGCAGCAAATGATCAACCCTTCCTGATAGAAATTTTAAAGATTGATGGAAAAATAAATATCTCCTAGCAGTGTAGGTATTGTATTCCCAATCAAAAAGACCTTAATGGTATTAACATCCATAAATTTGTTGATTTTAGGAAATAAGAACAACCCATAAGAAAATAAAGCAAAGATATCCTCAAAAGCAATTGTTCTCTTCATTTTGACGAAGAGCTTTCTCTAATAGAAACTGAGCAGGTAAACCTATGATACCTCCTTTGGTAGTCATGTTAGACTCAATCTCAGACTTCTTCAAGTGAGTTATGGTAGCAATCTCAATAGACTTGGGCTCTCCGTCTAAGTCGGTGAATGAAACCCAATCAGTAGTAGGTAAACCAAGTAAGTAAGAATACTCTTCTAATGTGGGCATCGGCTGATAATCAGGAAAAGTAAAACACCAGTATAACGGATCATAGAACTGGACCAATGTAGAAAGAATACCCTCCTTCATCTCGAGCTTCATAAGAGGCACAATGGCTCCATACTTCTTCCAAACATCTGTAGGACTCTGAATCTCAAGAATCAAACTCATCAGTTCCTCTTTCTTAGGATCCTTGAAACTGTATTTCTGAGTCTTTATCCTTCCAAAATCCATGGTCAAAAGAGTACCTGAGATATTTTCAAAGTCAACCTTAAGTTCCTTGAAAAACTATTTAAATAATGCTCAAGGATGCATGAATGCATGATGATGCAACAATCACACACAAGATCACAAACATGGGGGTTCATAGGTCCGACGTCACGAGCATGAAGTCAAAGGTACTAAACATAAGGTAAGGACTAATGGTTTATCACCTGCCGAACAAGGTTCTAAGGAAATCCCAAAGTCTACATTTTTCCTTCGGATATTACCAACATCCCGGTTAGCTCGATAATTAGCAATATTCTCAGGAAAAACTGGAGCGAGTGCAACATCGCGAGACAACTACTTTCGGATTGCTCCTTTATAGTTTCTAAACTACACCTAAAAGGCCAAGATGGGTTAAGGGTTACACGACTTCCCAGCTTCGTGGGCTCCCAGGTTGAAAGCAGCAATATCTTCCCGATTGCTCTGTTAATAATTACTACAGTCTGAGGGGCCTCCACTGAGTGGGGGATCTCATGTCTACTTTTTCAAAATTACTCTCTTAAAGTTAACATGACTATACCACATGTCCTATCTTAAGTTTACCCAAGTCCGGGTATAGGACTTATAAGAGATCACCAAGAACCTTGAAAACCATAAAAATCCAGACATACATACATACATACATACAAAAATAATATGCAATAAATAATAACACATACACAAATAAACAAATATAGGCTTAACCCACTTAGAGATCTTAAATCCCCAGTGAAGTTGCCAACTTTTTGTAGCGGTAAAAATGTTGAGACTAAGCCATTGGATTGACTTAACTCGTATAGATCAAATAAAAATCACCACCGCGCTTTATTGTTTCCAAAGGAAATGGGAAAAGAGAGAATAAATCCAAAAAGAGGGAGAGAATCTAGGTACGGGAGTTGGTTATACAAAGGGAAGGTATTAGCACCCTAAACATCTACAGTACTCCGTAGGAACCTCTTTGAAAATATGTATATTTTGGCTATAAAAGGTGTATACAAAAAAAAGATGGTGGAGATGAGAAAAGAAGTATTTTTTTTACAATTTTGCACCCGCCGCAGTTGTAAAACTTTAGTTCCTACGTACCACCTTCCGCGCAATAGGGGATCAGGGTACTCATAGTTCACCTCAAAAAGTTTAAAACACATGTGTGTTGGTTAATTTTTAAGACAAGAGACATCATCGTGATATCTGGGTGGAAAACATACTTACTACCCACAATTATGAGAAAGGAGAATTTGCATCATCTCAAAGTGGAGGATATATCTTGGATTTTAAAATCAACAAAGCCTCACTCAACACCCAAGTCGAAAATATCTCACTTCACTACATATCGTATAAGTATAATAGCTCGCACCACTACAATAATCGACAAGAGTCTAATATTTAGAGAAAAGTTTAAAGTAAAAAGCCAAAGTGGCTAAATGGTTTAAATGAGGTTAATTGACTTTTAGTCTTGAGAAATATGTCAAAGTATCATTAAATTGATTAATGTTTGGTTAAGAAAAGATTTTTGAAAATGCATGGACCTAATTCCATGTTTATTATGAAAGTAGTTCAAGTTAGAAAAAAAGAAGAGTTTTGAAAAGGAGGGAGAATATTTTGGAAATTAAAGAAGAAAGAAGGAGATGAATGTACTATCCTAAGTATACAAAGTAAAAGCTAAGGAAAATGATGGTCTAACCAACAAGAATCTCACACTTGAAATGAAAAATTCAATGTAGAATTCACATCCTTTGGAAAATACTAAACCTCTGAGGAACACCAAGCTTCATATGAATTAAGTTTTAACAAAAACTGGATAGAGTAACAACTGTATACAGAGGAACTCTCAATCACAGACAAAGCATAAAGTCAGAATAACTTGTACACAATGAAAATCAACCCAATGCCTTGAAGTAAACCCTAAGAACTTCATACAAAATTAAAACAGAGCAACAAGGTTTCCAAGTATCAAGGCTTCTAGTCCTATGTCCGAGAGATCCACAACTACATAGTGCTAAGGAAAGTAACCTTAAATATTTTGATGTCCATGTTTATTATTAAGTGTCTTAAAAATAAAATAAAAGCTCAAATGAGCAAAGATAAAATGCCATAAAGATAAATGCTCAAGTGAATAAAAGGAAAATAGCATGAGATGTAAATGCCAAAATAAATGGTACATAAAAGTAAAGGCACAAAATAAAGGCATAAATTAAAGTTAATTGTTAGTGAATTAGAAGTTAGAAGTCAAGTACAAAATGTTAGTTGAATGACCATCTTGAAGCTTGCATTTGAAAAATCATTAGAAGATTGATAAAATCAAAATCTCTCAACAACAAGTTCCATTTGCTTTTTTTTAAGTCTGTCATTCATTTCAAGTGCTCAAAGCAACCACATATGATTAACGATGTTCTAATGATTCACTTAGACCAAAATTCACAAAGTTCATTAGAGGATTGATAAAATCAAAGCCTCCTAACAATGAAATTTAAAGTTATTGGATCCAAGGTTTCAAATTAAACATACTTGGGCTTGCAAACATAGATTTGGGACATTAGTGATCATTTTTTGAATTGGGACAAATTTAGCGCTATGTTAAGCAATCGTAAGCGAACTTATGTAGAAGCCACACCTATTTTGAGGTCGGCCAATAGAAATCTATGTACCAATCACGGTAGAGAAATTATATGTAGATCATTCTCTGAGAAACAGCACAAGTAAAAAGAAGAAAGGATCAAGATGAAGAAGGATGGAAATGATAGTATAACATATGTATCATATGAAATTAGGGTTTCAAATATCATCAACATCATTCATCCATTTTGGTGAATTTTGTTTTTCAACCTATCAACACCCAATATCCAATGAGGTTGAGGAACTTGTCCCAAAAATAACATTCATGTTTAAAGGAAATAATTGGTAAAATATACAACATGTATTAAAACATAAAATAAATATCCTAAAATAATATCAGAGGTCAAACATGAGCCAACAAGTGTTGGAAAAATTTTTAGAATTTTTTTAAGTTCAGAAACTATTTTTTAAAATATAAATAAATAAGCAAAATAAACCAAAATTTGTGAAAAATAGTAAAATAAAAAATAAACAATAAAATGAGGTCACCAATATGTTTCAAGAGGTCATTGGATCCTTCCATAAAAATAAAATTGTGAAAAAATAAAAATCAGAAGAGAAAAATTAAAAGTGTTTTTGATAATTTTTTCACAATTTTAGAAGTTGAAATGAATTTTTTATAAATTTTTAAATTTTAAGAAAGTTAAAACAAAAATAAGAAAATAAAATAATAAATAAAAAATATGGACCATTTGATCATTGTCAAAATACATTAGTAATCAAAACCAAGGGATCTGGCGCGTTGTGCATGTTATGGTCATTAGTGAATAACACACTGAATCATTAATTTAAAACACATTTTAAAAAAAAGTGTGGCATCATGTCTTTGTTTAAGAGATAAAATGTCATCATCTTTAACCTCCATCCACACGCGAATTACAAGTCCTTCAAACTATAAAACTAGAATCTCAGACTAGTGTCATTCGCTTCGTCTCTTCAAGACGATTCCAATGGTACCCTCGCAAAACATTTATATAACATGTAGCTCACTCGATTTGCAGAAGACCAGAAGAAAAAGTGAAAATGAGTTTTGAAATTAAATTCTCAATTCTCCATGAAATCACAAACCAGAAGAAACATGAGCTTCAGAGAAGAAGAGACTATATCTTAGCAATTTATTTGAAGTGAAATGGTGAAGAATTCTACCTGGACAAAGTAAAAGAATTTTGCTATGAAACTGGACTTTGATAGCTCAATTTGATTGATAATTTGGCTTGTTTTTTATGTGGTTAGCTTTATAGAAGTTTAATGAAGGTGAAGAGCTCTAGAATTTAGAACTGGAAGTGCTTTAGAACCAAATTCGAAGTTGCAGAATTAAGAGGTATGGAGGAATTTTGAAAAAGATTTTCTGGCTCTCTAAAGCTTGTAAAATGAAGTAGAGGAGATCTCTATTTATAGGAGAATGTGATGCAATGCTGGGAGATGGAGAATGATAAGTAATTATATGAAATCATGTGCACCATGAACATGGCAAAAATGTGACTTCTAACTCATCAAAACTCATCTAATTCTTGCGTTTCAACCCTTAATCCAACCTTAGCAACTTTGTTAAACATGTTTAAGTGGAAAATACACACAAAATTGGTGATTAGAAGCCACATTATGGAAATCAAATTTTGACTTCAAGCAAAAACTCAGTTTCATGGAAGCAACTTCAAGAGCACGGGGCACACAATGTAGAAGGCTTTATGATCTCGTTATTTTTGAAATGGAAAGATCTCACAACAAACTTCACAATTTTACAAGAAAGGCAGCATTTGGATGCTTGAGCAAAAAGTTATTCAGGTTAGAAATTAGGAAAAACACCCTGATACTTTGTACTTGGAAAAATTCTAAGTGTTGTGCTTCAAAATGACCTGTAATATCTTGTAAGCTTACAAGCCTTTCCACTTAAATTTTGATCTTGATCCTTGAAGATGAAATGAAGTAGACCCCTTTAATTTAATTGTGGAATTTAGATCATGCAAAAATCATTAAAATTGAAAGAGTTATAGTATTTAAAAGATGATGAACAAATTTGGGGAAATTCTCAAAAGACCTATAATATTTTCAATTCTTAAACAACTTTCCAAGAATTTTCAAGTCTTGCATATTGAAAAAAAGTTATATTAGACATACCTAAGATTATCGTAGAAAATAATGAGCTCAAGGAGATAAAAGATGATCAAGTTATGATCATTTGAAGTCAAATCCTATGATTTAAAGGCTTTTCGAAGGGACTTGTAATCTTCTTCAACCATTAGTGACCTTCCACTCAATATTAGCCTTAAACCCTTGAAGAGAACTTGTTAAGAACCCTTTAAAGATAATCATGGCTATGGAATCAATCAAAAATCTCAAAAAATGAGCAAGATATGGTCCTTGGAAGTCAGCAAACCCTATCTCAGATAGTGTCAAAATGACTTGTAACCCTTTTCAACTTTTTTATGACTTTCCTTGCACAATTGGATCTTGTCATGTGAAGATAAGTGTTACCGATGATGATAAGAAACCATAGAAAAAATAACCAACTCAAAATATTGAAAATTGAGATGATTATGCACTTATGATAATTGAATCAAGCACTTGCTCAATTAGGGAAAACTTGTTGAATCAACCATGAATATTTTTTATCTTCTTTGAAAAACAGAGAATGATAAATCACATTAGACCATTAATCCGTGTTATCTTGAAGAAAACTAAAAGATGGAGCTTAAGTCTCAATGAAATTTGTTGAATAAGGCATGGAAATAAACACATGAACCTATGAATCTTCTTGATGAATGACACCACCAACCATGAGGAAAACTTGACCTAAATAAAGTGAGAGATATCTTTGAACCAAAAACTTTGATATCATAGATATAGCCTTGAAGCTTAAGCTCTTGCAATCTATTGAAGAACCATTTGACTTAGGACTATCCCTCAAAACCCTAGGTTAAACGGTGAGATGGATGTTGTTGTGCCATCACCTACAATATGAATATTCAAAGAAACATATATAAACATTTTGATGTTATATGTGGTGAGATGGATTAGGATGTGCTCATGAGTGATGGACAAGTAACAATGAACTATCAGTCAACATCAATGTAACAAAAGATACATGGGTGACACACAAAAACAAACAAAGCACCTAAAGTACTCTCAAATCCAATCTTCTAATTTTAAATCAGCTGCAAGATCTTCTACAAAAATAGAAACCAATCTTCAAAGTTTCCTAAGAAGTCTCAAAGATCCTTTTTATGAAACCAAATCAAATATGCATTATTCCTAATAAAATTTTCTTGACCTGAAAAAACAAGTGATATATATCCAAGAGGATCTCACAAAATTAAATTAAATGTGTCAATAAAAATAATAGTGGTACATGATGTACAATTGACCAAAATGTCAAGACATTTGGCTCAACATCAGTCTGATATTCATGACAGTAGAACATGTCATGATAGTTGGTCAAGATGACATGACATCTTGCTCAACATCAACTATGAACCCTATTTTAACAAAATTTCTGCCAATCATAAAACCATGTATCTAACCATCTCCCACTTTGACAAATGTTGGCTAAAACAACCTTAGCACAATCAAATTGGAGAGATGAATAAAAACACAAACTTAAAACACAAGCTACATGAAAAACATGTAAACTTTGTACAAAACCGCAAACATAAGAATATATCAGAGATACATTACAGTTACAGAGAGACCCAACCTCACACACAACACTTCTTAAATTATTCCAGAAGTCAGATATCAAGACATATGGTCCGACATCACACAACACAACTCCAACACAACACAAGAACAATTCCAGCACAAGAGCTTAGTGCTAAGAACAATACTGAGCAACTTCAGACTATACCATTACTCCCCCTATCACACATAAACAATACCCCCTGTATGGAACATCCAAACAAACCAATCATGAATTTTCCAAGTTCACACTTCAGCGACACATGCAAAAGAAGAAAAATAAGTCTCACAAATAGAAGAATGTTTCACATAGTATTCCATAAAAATAGTTCAGGCAAGATGTTAGAACATTTGGTTCCATAAAAATAGTTCAGGCAAGATGTTAGAACATCTGGTAAGACATTATGCACACATACTGAAATTCTGGCACAACAGACTCAAATGTCCTACATGGATGTCGAGACATCTGATCTGACATAAATACAAAGGCAAGATAAAACAGTACTAAAAAGATAAAGAACACACTATCGGTAGTATCAATTTGCAGAACCTATAGCCAACACACTCATTGACGATCTACACACTTAATCACTTCCCAATGACCTTTCTACCTAGGTCCTCCCTAGATATGGAATATACCCATCCAACTTCCAATCATCACAATGATGTCTAGCAGTCAACATCTCAGTCACTGCATAGACGACCCTTCACCAAGATTCTGATCACACAAATAAACAATTTGGAAGACATACTTCCATGACTACCTAGATAAGTCTCTAAGCCAAACTTCACTGTTTGTTATATTTGCTCCTAACACATCCTGGAGTTGCTTTAAATCTTCCTCCAGGATCAATGCATCTCTTAGCTACATGCTTCGAGATGAATATGGTAACCTTCCCACAACCCGGGGGGTTTACCTTGCCAAAACCCTTAGAATTCTACATCTTGAGTCGTATGTTTTCTAGGTTACAAAATATTCTATTTATAATCTATTACCCAACTGGTTTTTGGGCTTTCAATCACAGCATGTCAGCTATAACAAACTACTGAAACTTTTGCCCCAAGAAAGGTCTTCAATCTTTTCTTTCCTAAATAATCTCCTTAATTAGAAAGTCTTCATTCTCCTTGATTTCTGACTGAATTTTCTAGACCTTTAAATATGCACCACATAGGATGCATAATATTCTCCTAAATATTCTACTTATGTTAAGAACAAACTGAGTCTCATTAATCTAGCTCAACAGGTGCGATGTCAAGACATCTTCTTTGACATGTTGTTCTAGTTGTTGAAATTGTTTAACACAACATGTTCTGACATTGTAATAGGACTTCTTGTTGTACTTGTTCTTATTAGCAAGTTTATACATCCTATTCTACATTATATTATTGCTGCTATTATTTGTTTTACAAAAATTAAGCCAATCCTAAAACATGAGAACTAACAATCTCCCCCTTTGGCAAATTTTGGCTAAAAAAAATAATCTAAAAACAATTGCAATCTAGGAGATTACAACAATTCAGAAGCTACTGCACACAACAATAGATCTTCAGTTTAAAATGATGTCTCAACATCTTGTTAGACATCTTCTTTGCATCACTCTGAAGAACTCAATTGCATCAGTACCAACGAACATCAGTTTCAGGATAAAAGGAAGGAAAGTCCTAAAGTTTGGTGGATGCACACAAGGAAGAAGATAACCGAAGACAATATGTACTCCCCCTCAATGCAGGAACATCTTCTAAACATAGAAGACCAATGGTGGAATAAGAGAACTCTTAATAACCCCTTAAGACCAAATTAACCACCGCCCCTGATAACTCAGAACACATGTCACAATTGTGCTTATAACTCATATCACAGGTCACAAACATATGTCACGGAAATAATAACCACTTGACATCTTATTTTAATATCTATGAACATTAATAATAACTACTTATGGAAGCAGCAGCAACATCTGAGCTGAGCTAATTCACCTTTCTCCCCCTTTATAGCCAAAACATGGCAAAGGAGACGTTCATAATACCAGACCCAAGTATAGCTTACCCAAACTCGAATAAAGGCCATAAGAATTATGGACTCAAGCAGCTCACGGGGTTACATAGACGTGGAGAACTCTCTATAAATAATTGGGAATTTTACTTGGAAAATAACGATCCTAGATTTGAGCACCAATCTTGGTCAAAAGGAAATGATATTTTAGGAGAAAACTTCAAGTATCAATGTGCACCGTCCATAATGGCTTTGAATACTATAGTTACTTCCTGTACATACACATGCATAGTCAGACAAATTTTTCTCCCCCTGTTTACAGCCACGTGTTTGAACACATAGGCCACTCCACCCTATGTTGACCATGCAGGAACATGTCCTGTATAATATCCTGACACTTAGTCAGACATTGTCTTCTTATTTCAGTTATAAACACATCTTCTCCCACATCAGGGATGCTTAATCAGATCATCCACCTATTCATACTGGATCCTAAGTGTTCTTCTTTCACTTAGTGATATATACTAAGATATCAAAATATCACATTTGTAACACCTCTTCATAATATAGACCCTTAAGGATTCTTTTTGAAATCTATAGAGAAAAAATAAATTCTCCCAGACTTCCCATTAAACTTCTAAGAGATATGTGAACTTATGATCTTCACTATGTCTTGTTAAGTTTATCCATGACTTCATAATGTTACAACATGTTGTTTCGACATCATTTCCTCATAGAACCTTTACAAAAATGAACAGTATTCTGGCTTGATAATACATGTGTCATTGCTGCAACAATTTACAGATATCCACGTGACTCCCTTTGTCATGAGTAACTAATGCTCCAGTTGAAGATGAAGACAAGATGAGAAACTTCAGCACTTCCTACATATTCTGAACCTTGACTCCCTTAGTAGAGTCATAATAGAGTCACATATTCTCACTCCTTGAGAATACTTCTAAGAACCTCGACTTCTTCACAACACAAGGATACATTTGACCATTGTCTTAGCATAACCACACTATGTATCATGACCTTTTCAATAGGTAAGATGTCATGAATACTAGGTGTGAAGTCACTCACAAACTCCAAAAACTCTTAGTTTCTCCACTTCACCAACCTTTTTCTGGAGTGATTTGCATTAAAAATACCCCTTTATTATCTGTTAGCAGCCTTCTGCCTTTATATCCACTAGTAGTTGTTGATACTAGTGGAGTCTTCAACAAATAGTCATTAATTCATCAAGCATGCTACTGTAGACAGGATTAGACTCTCCATAGTCAGAAATGCCACTTCTCACAATGATGCTTAAGCATCCAACTTCACATGAACAATCGCAAGCATTAAACAAAACAACCATCAACAATCATGATGTTAAGACATCATGTGGTACATCAAGTTCATAATACAAAACATAATCAAACTGGTTCTCAATCATATAAGGAACTCATTGTGCATAGAAATCCTTTAAGAAGCTCCCATTAGAACATACAGCCGGTGCACAGGTTCGTGTATGTTTTACATTCTAGTTTGCAGCTCTAATCCTATGTAAAATTTCATATTTCACACTCAGTTTGCTAACAAGAAGTTTGTTTTTCATTGGCCACTCACTTACTTGATTAGCAGTAATGGCTTTACACACTTGATTGTCTGTTACTTCCAGCTCACAATAATCATCTTCAGACCTGCCTAGATAACTATTGATGACAACAAGGGAATATTCAACACAAACACTTTCCTATATTCCTTACTTATGTGATCAGCACAATCCAACAAAAGAAATCATCTCCATAATCTCTTTTCACTCCAGTGCACTTGCTCCCAATTCTCTTTCAATGGCAATTCTTCTTTGAAATATATATATATATATATATATATATATATATATATATATATATATATATATATATATATATATATATATATATATATATATATATATATATATATATATATATATATATATATATATATATATATATATATATATATATATATATATCCACTATTCAGCATTCCCAATAGAATGGAAGGAAATGTTATCAAGAGGAGCATCAGGCACCCTGACAGAAGGCTTCTTGCTTATAGACTTCTTCAAAGAAGAGATGTCCTGGACATCATCCTCATCATCATCTAAGGAGTTATCAGGTCTAACTTTTCTTTTGTTGGAGGGAGGAATTGCTTTACTCTAGGGCATAGTCTTCTTATTGATACTCTTGGCAGAGGATGTGACATCTCCTAACAATAAGTAGGATAGTCTTCTTTATCCCATTCACTGCTGCAGAGAAAGATAAATTCTCGCAGAACCAACACATCCTGTTGGAGAAGGATGGTATACTCTAGCAACATTTGGCTAGAGTCTTCATAGACTCATAAGGACATAAAAATCTACACCTTGTAGCAACATGTCTCAGCAAGTTATCCAATATCGTCTTTATTATAGGGAAATAACTTTATATGCTTGAACATCACAAGCTCAAAACAAACCAATTTTTCCACTAACTCCTCCTTTTATGGACAATTAAAACTTCATTATGGAGAAAACACAACACTAAACACCCACTAGTTCACTGGGAATAACTCCAAGTACAAGGACACATGATTCATGCCCTTGCACCTCCACACATATTGTCATGACTCTTTGGATGGCTAAAATTTCATGCACCCATAGTGGAAACCAACTTCCAACCATTTCATAGTGTCCTTAAAAGCTTTAATAAGATTCAGACTCTCTAACAGAAGGAATACTCCTTAACCAATGTGCTGATTAAATCCTCCTTCTGCAAATTACTTGTATTTGCTGACACTAGTAAGGTCTTCATTACTTGAGTATACTTCTCCTTCAATCAGAATCTCCTTATTCAACACCATAGACAGAACTGCCACTAATGAGTGTGGAGTTTGAATATGAATATTCATAGCTCCAAGTATCTTTAATAGACTATCATCAAGAATGATATTCCAACATCATTTGAGACATCAGCAATATTACCACATAGCTTATCTGCTTTGGTTCTAGAAACATCATCCAAGGGACTTATTTCCATCCATGCCCTTTAACAAACTACCCGTGGACAACATAAATATTCTCTCACTATATTCTGTAGTAAGTTTCTCACACTAGATAAAACTGATAGCTTTCTTCTTCAAACTTGTGATACTTGTTGAATCTTCGTCAAGACATCCAATCATGGCAGCCAAAACATTCTAGGTTAGGTCTGTGACTTGACCTTAAGCTCAAGCCTTGGAGAAAACAGAGTATAATAGCTTCTCCTTACAAGAACCACATAGATCCAACAGGGGCATAGACAGCTACACCTAGTAGCCACGGGTCACAACATGTTGCATGTAATCTTCACAAGCTTGAATTACACGCAAACTCCATAACTACAAACAAGGATTCTGCTGAGGATGAACACTTGGACACCAAGAGACTTCAAACACTCACTAAAACATATCAATAACTCATCCTGAATCTGATATACCAACTCCAGGTCTTCAGACTTTTACAAGGTCATGTCTGATACATGGCCCTACATAACTATCCAAATATCCATACCTATTTGGATACCCGAGATATCGTGAACACATACTTCGACATCATACAAACACAAGCCCTCAAATAGCTTGTTTTAAACATGCTTGCAACTGAGGAAAACCACCTTCTTCATATTCCTTTCCTGGTACTAGTGAAGTCTTCAGCATAGTAGTTATCCAGTCACAAAGCATACTACTAAGGACTGGATCAGGATCAACATATTCTAATATACAAAGTTGGAACTCCTTCTTTTGACAACCATGTTGATCCTTAATCTTCCATAATCATAATCCCAAACCTTCCTTTATAAAATGATGTTACAACATCATTTAGGACATCAACCTTTCTTCATAGATCCCAATAATCCAGTTCTCGATTTATCAACCAAAGTGATTATTACGCTTAACAGTATTTTTAGGAGAATATCACAAAAGATTACATCTTTTGCGACTCATTCAGGTTGATACAGCCACCTGATCACCATAGAGAGAAATAAACACTCAACAATATCTGGATCATCAGTTCAGATAGTAGATTTACATCCATACCTCAGATAAGTACTCAGCTCCCCACAATGTATTTGTCATCAGAGAAAAAACGTCCTCACATAAATGCAAATGATACTCCTTTTCAACAGATGTTAAACCACTTGAACTAACATCCTTCATCGTTCAACACATGAGAATCCTTTCAACATTCCATACTTTGTCAGAGACTGGTCATTAGTTCCATCATGATTAAACATTCCAACTTTGAACTCTATAATACTCACCTCATGATCTACACAATAACTTCCTGTTAGAGGGAACACACACTTAGAGATGATGTCCCGACATTAAATACGACATCATCCATTCTTACTATGGTTTTTAGGGGTAACCTCCATAGTAACTTATAATTAACTCTTGTGGGGTTAACACAAGGAAACAAACCAACAATAACTGATCAATCTTCAGGATCAGACTATCAATATATGCAGGGGGTTGCACGAGCCTCATCTCAATAAAATTTTCTTTAGACCTCATTTCTGACTTTGAGATGATGGATGCCATTGTCTGTACTTTTCAAAAGCATTTGTTTCCATTGGTTCTTCAAAAACAATGCACTTCAGATTTTAACATCTTCAAAGATATCATGACATTCTGTCTGATATTATATCAACCCTTGATAAGGGGATCTTTTCCAACAACTTCTGAGGGTACACAAAGAGAATCACCAATTCTCTTCCTCAAGGGAAATTAAAGCAATACTCGGGAGCATCAAACACCATGGTTGGATCACAAAACTTCTCTTGAAACATAATCTATTCTATGGCTACAAACAGGATTCCATGGGTCTAGTTCCTTTAATCAAAAGGATCTTTCAGATATTAAATCATCTCATATACATAAAGGGTCTGGTGGAGATTCCTCTATGAGTTCTTCTCAAGAGCACAAATCTCACATGGAGTAGATAGACTGTTGATCGTGTCATAATCATCCTCCACAAACTAGATGCCTCCTCTTCCAGATCAGGAGTAGGTTCTAAACCAAAAAGTATTCATAACATTTTTGTTCAGCACCCAAGGCAGTTTTTCTTCAACTGGTAGTTACACGCCTGCTGAAATAATGTTCTAACATCCCATAGAACATCAGTTCCTTCTTCTTGGAACACACCATCCTTTGACTGTCTTCAAGGTATATATGCAAATGTATATGAGCATCATTGGTCAAATAATATTATTGATAAATGTCTTTATGAGTGGACTCAAGTATCTTTGACACTTTTAAAACGGTTGAAAATGTCAGCATATATTTTGTTGAGGATAACAACCCTAGTATCCTTCCCATACTTTCAGAGTTATATCAGAAACCATGCAGCGGAATATAACGAATTCCTAAACAATATATAGACACAATGCTTAAACCACTATCCAAGTATAAGCATGGCAACCTAGGATTGAAGAAATAAACCCTACATACAACAACTTCCCACTAAGCTGCAGGCTAGCTAGGAACAATAACTATCACATATAACCAATGATCCTTGCCAAGGGATCATCCATACAGTAGTATGAATTGTCCAAGTTCATACCTCTTTTCAGTAAATATTTTCTTCCTTGCCCATGACCAGAAAGTACCTTCCCAGGATCTCACCCAGAGCAAAACAAGATGATTGCTCTAATACTGTTGTACCCCAAAATTTTCCCTCTCATTTCTCAAGTAATCTCTCACAAGATCTCTATTCATTCAAGACTGCACAAGGTTTGATCAACAAAAGACACCTCCTCAGCACTGATGACTCAAACTAGGGTTTGAGTTTGCACAAGGACAAATGGACTTTTAATGCCCCATATGACTTTCATGGATCATTTTGGACCCTCAAGATTTCTCATGTCAAGTTTCAAGTCTTGGATCACATTTTTGCTCAATCAATTGATCAATTGACCTAAAATCAGCTGTATTAGGGAAAATGTCAACTGTGATCAATTTACAGTAAAACTTCATAATTTTTGGTCCATATAAACAATATGAAATCATATATTTCATTTTATCAAGTTTGGATCATAATTCCTCAAGAAATATGATCAGATCATCAAAAGGGCAAAATGGTCAAAATTAGGGTTTTGACTGGGAAGGTTCAATTTTTTTTTTTGACATAGCATATGACTTATTGGTTCAGGGAATGATCTCAAGGATTAAAATGCATCATTTTAACCTAATGGCATGGTTCAAAACATTTCTCAAGATCAATTGATTGATAGTTGAATTTCAGTCAACTGATGAAAAGTCAATTGTACACTGAAAAGTCAAACTTTGACTTTTTGATCAAAATCAAGTTTCAAAGATTACAATTCACCAAGACATGTCAAAATACTAAAAATTTTCATCAATAAATCAAAAAGTCAAGATTTCATTTTGAAAAGTCAAAATTTCCAAGACTTAGAATTTTTCTAAGTGTTGAAAATTCATGTTTTTTTCATAACTTTGTGCCAAATTTTCACCATGATGCAAGATGATTCAAAGGAAACTTACAACATGAAAGCTGTAGATATAAATGAGATCTAAAACATTGTAGGGCATAAATTTTCCTAGAAATTCTTAGATTTCAATTTATGATTTTGTGAAGACATGTTCATGAAACTTGAGGACTTGGAGAAATTTTGCCCTAGTTTAGGTAGGATTTTGACCTAACTTCATGGAAACTTTTCACCTAGTTCCAAATTTAATTTTTAAAAATGTCCAACATGAATGTTGTAGAGGATGTTACAAGCTTTCCAAAATGTCCAAGAACTCATTGAGATCACATTTGAGCTAAGAGAATCGAAGCCATGAAGTTAGGTTTTCATTCTTGTATTACAAGTCAATTTTGTGATGAACACTTGATCTAATCTTCAAGCATGTTGTACAAATGTCACTTTTCAGGCTTCTAAATTGCATTTAACTCCATAAATAAATGTGTACACAGCTGCTAGAAGCTTTAATCCAAGCATTCAATGCACTGCCAATGCTTAATACCATTTTAGAAAGAAAGGCAACATTGCCATTTTGGAAAAATGGCTTTTTTGCACAAAGTCAATTCTTGAGCCTCTCACTTGTTCCCTATGATGATACTCCATCTACAAAGTCATAAGCAATGTTATAAAAGTGCTTAACCACTCTACACTGTGAGTACAAAACATTGAAACTTGGTTTTCTCACTTTTCTTCAAAATCAAGCAATCTAGCCATAACCCTATAACTAAGAAATCTGTTGTGAAAAAGTCCTCTAACCTTTTTCATATAACTATAAAAGTCTATTGAAATCCAATACATGATTTCAAGCATCCGCAAACTCCCCCAAACACCCTTGCTGCACAGAACTGCCCAACCTTGACAATTTTGAGCCAAAACTCCCCATCTCCATTTCCACTCGTATGTTTTGATTCTTAATCATCCAAACATATTACATACATCATACACAAGTGATCCAAGTCCTTGTTTCAAGACTTTAACCCTTCCATCACTATCCACCATTTTCAAAAATGAAGCTTGCAACTTGACTTAAGTTGGGAGTTTCAGCCATCCTCAAAGGAAAGTAGGAGTTGGAATACATTCAAGGAGGTCCAGGCAAACTACAGAAATCATCAGGCCATCTCAAAGGTTGCTCAAACTCCATACACGACTCCACCTGCAAGAGGTAAATTTTCAAACTACTATCTCTTCATACAAGCATCATTTGATTCTGATTTGTGAAGATAAGTTGTAGATATCATTGCCCTGAAACTATACATGTCCATAGATTTTATTTATATTGATTGAGCTTAGATAATTTTAGGTTTGAATCTCTGAAAAAAGTTAGGTCAGAATTTGGTACTTTTAGAAATTCTCATTCATCTTTGATTTATAGCTTATGATATTTATATAGTTGGATTCGTATGGAAAAATGGAGCAACTTTCATGTTTGCATCTTTCATTTTTGTTGAGAAATGAGCAAGTTACAGGAACCATGGCTGGAGGTTGAAGATGAAGTCATTTTCAGGGCTGGGTTTATGTTATGTATTTTTTGTTTTGCTTATGTTAACAGATGTACAGCCACCCCATTGGCAAAGGCAGCGCGCGTTTATCTCAAGGTCACAGGTTCAAGACCCAGCTCTGCCTTTTGTTCAATTTTTCAATATTTCCCTTCCTTTTTGTTCCGAACAGCTAGCACATGGGCCTCCAATGTCAGGCCTGGTCATTTTTTGCTAACTTCTCACCCCTGCCTTCACTTTCACACACCTGACCCAAACATTTTTATTTTAATTTAATTTATTTTCTTTTTTCTTATTTTATTTTATTTCAGCTTTTCTTTATTATTTTCTATTACTATTATTTTTATTAATAAAAAATTCAAAAAATATTTTTATTTATTATTTTCATACTTATTTATTTTATTTTCTTTATAAAGACAAAAGACAAAAGAATTTTCTTAACAAATTTAATTTCTTTTTCTTAATAACTAACAATTAGATTTATGTTTAGTTATTTTCTTTTTCTTATTTAAAATTAATTTAGAACTTAAGTTTCTTTTAATTAATTAATTAATTAATTACCATATTATTTTCATTAAGTTTAAACCTTTTCATAAAAAAACCTTAAAAATGTTTCAAACTTAATTTATTTTCTTAATTAATTTTGGTTTAATTTTATTTAATTTTAATTAATCATTTTCTTAATTAGGTCAAAATTAAACCCTTTCACAAAAACCAAACAAAAAGCATTCCTTTTTCATTTACATTCTTGTACATTATATTTCCAATTCTTGTACATTATTCAATATGGTTGTAATAGATAATGAGGTTTAATTTTCTTACAATCCCCATTTGTAAATTTGTATACCCCATCCCCTAATGATGTAATAGCGTAGTAATTTTACTTTTTTCAATTTATCGCTTTCATATAAATGTTAGTAATTAGGGTTTGTATGGCAAGACTAAAATCAACAAGTAGCAAACCCTAATTCAAGATAAACAATGCATGTAAATCAAACACACTTGCACACTTGCACCCTTAGGGTAATTCCACTTGTTGCCTTACAAAAATGGTCATGTTATGCATGTGGGATGTCTTAGCAAAAACAATCAAAATACAATATCATAGTCCCTCGATGACGCTACAAAGGTTGCCTTTTAAAATGATCTTAGTACCTCAAAGAGAAATGCTAAGACATCTCACAACATTGCTATCATGACTATACGATGACCCATGCCCGTCCCTTTACATCCAAAGATGAGGCTTCTTACCAAATCAATGGTAATATAGAAATATCAAAGGAAGGAAGAAATGAACAAAGACTTTTGAGTAGGTAGATTATTCCTAGTTGCTTGCTCACTTTCAAATCAAACATCCTTGCTTATTTTCAAAACAAACACCATACACTTTCAAAAACAAACTTTCAAACATGAAATATTTTCAAAAAGTCCAACTGTTTGTATACGTTCTTACGAATGAGAACTATTATAAAGTTTGCCTTAAAGAAGACGCCTTTTCAAAATACTTTCAAAAACCACTACAAAGCACGTTTTTAAACAAAAGCAAGTGATCTAGCAAGCAACTAAGATCCCATAGATAACTATGGATGAAAAGGGTACTAACACCTTTCCTTTTCATAATCTACCCCCCGTACTCAGGAAATAATCTCAAAGGTCTTTCCTGTTCTTTTCATCCTTTCCTTTTGGATAAAAGAAAAGTCGGTGGCGACTCTTGCTAACCGCAACAATTACGATCAAACGCAAAACATCCCAAGTCAGTTCTCCCACCGTATCACAGATACCCATTGAAATTCTGGCACATCAAACTCAGATGTCTTATAAGGATGTCGAGACATATGATCTGACATAAACACACAGGAAAGATAAAATAGTACTAAAAAGATAAAGAACACACCAGAATTGTTTACCCAGTTCAGTGTACAACAACACCTACTATGGGGGCTACCAAGCCAGGAATAAAGTCCACTATCAGTAGTATCAATTTGCAGACCCTATAGCCAACACACCCATTGACGATCTACACACTTAATGACTACCCAATGACCCTTCTACCTAGGTCATCCCTAGATATGGAATATCCTCATCCCACTTCCATTCCTCACAATGATGTCTAGCAGTCAACATCTCAGTCACTGTATAGACGGCCCTTCACCAAGATTCTGATCACATAGTTAAATAGTTTGGAAGACATACTTCCATGACTACCTATCTAAATCTCTAAGCCAAACTCCACTGTTTGTTATCTTTTCTCCTAACCCATCTTGGATTTGCTTTAAAGCTTCCTCCAGGAACAATGCATCTCTTACCTACAGGCTTCGAGATGAATATGGTAACCTTCCCACAACCGGGAGGTTTACCTTGACAAAACCCTTAGAACTCTACATCTTAAACCGTATATTTTCTAGGTTACAAACCGTTCTATTTATAATTTGTTACCTAACTGGTTTTTGGGCTTTCAATCACAGCAAGTCAGCTGTAACAAACTGCAGAAACTTCTGCCCAAAGAAAGGTCTGCAATCTTTTCTTTCCTAAATAATCTCCTTAATTAGAAATTCTCCGTTCTCCTTGATTTTTAATTGAATTTTCTAGACCTTTAAATATGCTCCACATAGGATGCATAATATTCTCCTGAATATTCTTCTTATGTTAAGAATAAACTGAATCTCATTAATCCATCTCAGCAGGCACGATGTCAAGACATCTTCTTTGACATGTTATTACAGTTGTTGAAAAAGTTTAACACAACATGTTCTAACATTGTAATAGGACTTCTTGTTGTACCTGTTCTTCTTAGCAAGTTTATACATCCTATTCTACATTACATTATTGTTGCTATTATTTGTTTTACAAAAATTAAGGCAACCTTAAAACAAGAGAACTAACACATACCACTATTAATTATAGCAGCACCACCACCAACAAGCATAACAGACTATCATGCTCCCCCTAAATAGTTGCATACACAAATCAAGCACAACAACTACTCTTCCCTTAGTAGTAGTACAATTTATCACAATGTTAGTCAACATGTCAAGACATGTGACATGACATCAGGACAGTCAAAATACAATAACACTTTACTCCCCCTTTTTAGCCAACAATTGACAAAAATAGAGTAAACATAAAAACAAATTGGAATCATACAATGAATACAATCATAAACATAGATGGAACCACAAATTATCAATGGAAACAAATAAAACTCATATGGAAACACACATTCATGATCATCTTCAAGTGTTATTCCACCTCTTGCCCTTATCAAAGATCCTTCTGCACCTCTTGTTGTTGTCACATGTTTTATAAGTGTTGACACTAAACTTCCTTGTCACCATCTTAGAACATCTCTCCTTTAAACCAGCCTTTTATCCTTGCAAATATCTTTTGTTCCACCTTTTGACAGGTTTAACACTAGCAATTAACTTAGTCATATTATGCCTCAAAACATAGAGGAAAGACAAAGTATTTTTTGCATTCCTCCATACCTGCAATTGCTATAATTCCTCAATAGTACAAATTCCAGGTTACTCCTCATATTCTCAAATTGATCTCCACATAATCCTTTTGTAAGAATAACAATCAGTTGTTTCTCCGATTCCACAAGCACCAGAGTAACAACCTTTCCATCAACTTCACAATATAATGTCGCGACATCCTATTTTACATAATACTTCTTCAACACCTGCTATATCCTTATCAGTTTATAGAAACTCCATCTTGTTCCAATGATGCAATTCAAGATCCTCTTTTCTTGAATAATAAGACTCATCCTTGGTTCAAGCTTAGAAACAAGATATGAATTTGATATTTCCTTATTGAATTTTTTATGTCTACTTCATTAGTGTGTCTTTTAATGATCTCTTTGAATTGTTCTGTCTGAACTCTAATAGAGAGACCCGACTTTACTTCAGAGTTATCTGGATCAATACTTGTAGACTCACATACTACTTTTTTTCTTGACTCCTCAGTTTGCAAAAAATAGGTTCCAATATTCTCTTCGACATCCATCTACTTTTCAGTGATTGAATCATCAATCACCACACTTGTGGATTCCATTGTAACTCCAGTCCCAGAGTTAAAAACTTTATAGGCCCTATTGTTTGAAGAATAACCCAGAAATATCCCTTCCTCACTTATGGAGACTAGTTGAAGTACCTTCCTTTAAAGAAACCCTATTATGAATATAACAGACAGTATTCATGGCTTCAGCCTAAAACTGCAATGGTAATTTCTTAACATGAACCATGACTCTAACGTATTCTTGTATAGCCTTAGTCTTTTGCTCAACAATTCCATTTGCTTAAAAGTGATGGAAAAAGAGAATTTATGGCTGATATCCTTATAAGCACAAAATTCATAAAATTTAGCACTCTCAAATTCCTTGTCATGATCACTTCTAGCCTTGACAATCACACTCTCCTGCTCCTCTTGAATACTTTGACACGAATCTTTGAAGACTTCAAATGTATCAGATTCTTCTATAAGAAAGTTCACCCAAGTAAACCCTGAAAAGTCATTTATAACCACATATGAAGAATGGAAAACACAATAAGGAGGGGTTGAATTGGGGTTTAAAACTTAAAGTAAAAGACACGTTGGTTATCCTGGTTCGTTTGAACTCAAACTACTCCAGTCCACCCGCCAAGGTGATTTTGCCTCTCTCAAACAAGGTCTTAATCCACTAATCAAACTTGACTACACAAATACAATGGAAACTGTCAATTTCTTCTTGAGTCTAAACCAAATCCCAGTTTTCTCAAGGAATTACAAAGTAATAATTGAAAGGCGTGTACAAATATTTTTTCTAAACAAAACAATATCACAAAAGTGATGTATTACACAGTAGAGGAGCACATGGTAGAACTAGATAATTATGTTTTACTTTTTCGTGTGCAGTAGTTATATTTGATATCTTCTTCACGTCTTCTTTATATAGGCAATGCATTAGAGACATAAGAATATGCTTTTGGAAGGTTGATTAATAGTAGTAAATGTACTTTCCAAACATAGAGATTCTTCTCTTCTTTCAGCCGTTACTATTGATAGGCCATGAATAAAATGTAACGCTTCAGAACATGCTCATATCAGAAGATGAATGTTACCGTTGAGACTCCTTTGCTTTCCAGAACTTCACATATCAGAATATTAGAGTTCTTGTTTCACAGCGTTGGTGCATTCAGAAGTTGTAACATAGAACTTCTTCATTTATCATTTTACCTAGATTTGCTTCTAAGTATGTTGTGTCTGAACAGATCTTCATAACGAGACTCTCTTATCTTCTTACATCAGAACTTCCAGGGATGTAGAACAAAACTATGTTCTAGCAGATCTTTTCTCATCTTCTATGCTTCTTACATCAGAACTTCTCTGCATATTAAAATACTTTATTAGAGAGCATATATGTTCTTTATATATATCATGTGTTTGTTATCATTAAAACTCTTACATGGATGTAGAACCAAACTATATTCTAACAATCTCCCCCTTTTTGATGATGACAAAAACTTTTATATTTTGATAGAATACTTAAAGAACATAAAGCATAGAAGTTTCCCCCTGAGTTGGATACTCAGATGAAGAAAAAAATACTTCCCTGAAGATTTCTGAATAGAGCTTTGAGAAGGAGTCAAAATATCTCACATTATCCCCCTTTTTTGTGAAGAATCAAAAAGTAGTAACAACACGAGAAAAACAGAAGATTAAGATGAGGCAACAAGCAAAAGCAAAACAGTTTTTTAGATCTTCTGAGTTGTCTTTTCTGGATGGGATCTTCAGATGTTTGTGTAATTTTTATGACATCATCTTCTGTATTTGACTGAGATTCTTCTGATGTTGTATCCTCAGTACTGTTACCAATAGTTCCAGAGCCAATAATCTTTCCTTTCTGATTGCCTCTGAAACCTGTGTATCCTCCAGATTTAAATTTCAGGCTTTGGAACATATGCTTTCTTCCCTTCATGTGTAGAGAGCATCCAGCCAGTTGTTAAAACTGGTGTTTCAACCTTGCTATTAAAAATATCGGCAACATAGATGATTTTATCATTTGGTACCCATATCTTTTTGGGTCCATGGTTGTTAGAGTTTCCAAAATTCTGTTTGAATTTTGGTTTAGCAGAAACGGCCTTACTAGTATATTTTATATCATGTGTATGTCCATAAGTGAAGTGAGAATAAAGGGGTTTGTGTTTTATGACCATATCCTTAACTTTCTTAGGTTGAGATACTTTACCCTTATATCATATCCCTTTTTTTCCATTTCTGCAAACTCCATAGATCATTGAGGCCATTTTGCTCATATCTATGTTTTTAGAAAGAAATTTTTGAAAGTTATGATCATATTCTTTTATGATCTTATCAGAGTCACTAGAAACTTATGAGACAGTTTCTTTCTGAGCCTTTTGTAATTTATTTTCAAGTTAAGAAATAGTTTCTTTAAGCTCAAAGTTTTCTGTTCTTAGTTTCTTAGTTTCTTCAGAGTCAGAAACTAGATCCTTTTTCAAGTTCTTGTTTTTGACTCGAAGTTGCTGATATCTCTCAAGAATTTCTGACAGAATTTATTCTAATTGAGATCTATAAAAGTTAGAGAATACCTCTCCTACCTCTGAGTCTGATTCAGATTTAGATGATACAGAGTCATCTGATAAGTTGGTCATTTGGGCTATATTGGATTTTTCATCTTCTGATTCTGTTTCAGCTTCAGAAGATTTTGAGTCATCCCATGTTGCCATAAGACTTTTCTTCTTATCTTTGGAGAACTTCTTTTTAGGCGTTTCTTTTTGTATATTTGGACAGTAGCTTTTGTAATGGTCAACTTCGTTGCATTTGTAGAAATCAATGTCTCTGTTACTTGATTTTCTACATCCAGAAGATGATTCAGAAAGATTCCCCGTTCTTCTGGAAGTTCTGAACTTCCTCTGCTTGTGTTTCCACAACTGATTGACTCTTCTGGAGAGAATATTTAGTTTATCTTCTTATGACGAGGATCCACCATAATTTTCTTCTTTTTCCTGCAAAACTTTATGTTTATATTTTTTATTATATTTAAGAGCGAGAGACTTACCTTGCATATGGGGTTCATCTTCTTCTAGTTCTATCTCATGATTTCTCAGGGAGCTGATAAGTTCTTTAAGAGAAATTTTATCCAGATCTTTGGCTAGTTTTAATGTTGTGACCATGGGTCTCCATTGCTTGGATAAACATCTTATGATCTTCTTTAAATGATCTACTGTGGAGTACCATTTGTCCAGAACTTTTAATCCCGCAACCAGAGTTTGAAATCTTGAGAACATTGTCTCAATAGTTTCTTCTTCTTCCATTTTGAAAGCTTCGTACTTCTGGATGAGGGAAAGAGCTTTGGTTTCTTTGACTTGCGTGTTACCTTCATGCGTCATTCTCAAGGAGTCAAACATGTGTTTTGATGATTCTCTGTTTGTGATATTCTCATATATTGTGTACGATATATCACTCAAGAGAATTGTTATGGCCTTGTGATGATTTCTGAATTCTCTTTTTTGATGATCTGTCATTCTTTTTCTATAAATCTTCTGATTGTTTTCATCACTAGAATGAATATAGCCATCAGTCACCATATCCCATAGATCAGCATCATGAGATAGAAAGAAACTTTTGATTATATCTTTCCAATAATCAAACCTTTCACCGTCAAATATTGGGGGCCTGCTGCTGATTCTGTCTTTTTCATCATGATAATCATTGATGATGATCTGACTTGGTCCCACCATAGTGTTTTTCCTACTTGGATCTTTTTCTGACAATGTTAAGTGTTTGCACCAATAACCATATGCTCTGATGCCAATTGAAGAGTGGAAAAACACAAGAAGGGGGGTTGAATTGGGGTTTAAAATTTAAAGTAAAAGACACGTTGGTTATCCTGGTTCGTTTGAACTCAAACTACTCCAATCCACCAGCCAAGGTGATTTCGCCTCTCTCAAACGAGTTCTTAATCCACTAATCAAACTTGACTACACAAATACAATGGAAACTGTCAATGTCTTCTTAAGTCTAAACCAAATCCCGGTTTTCTCAAGGAATTACAAAGTAATAATTGAAAGGCGTGTACAAATATTTTTTCTAAATAAAACAATATCACAAAAGTGATGTATTACACAGTAGAGGAGCACAAGGTAGAACTGGATAATTATGTTTTACTTTTTTGTGCGCAGTAGTTATATTTGATATCTTCTTCACGTCTTCTTTATATAGGAAATGCATGAGAGACATAAGAATATGCTTTTGGAAGGTTGACTAATAGTAGTAAATGTACTTTCCAAACATAGAGATTCTTGTCTTCTTTCAGCCGTTACTATTGATGGGCCATGAATAAAATGTAATGATTCATAACATGCTCACATCAGAGGATGAATGTTACTATTGAGACTCCTTCTCTTTCCAGAACTTTACATATCAGAATATCGGAGTTCTTGTTTCACAATGTTGGTCCATTCAGAAGTTATAACATAGAACTTCTTCATTTAGAGTTTTACACGGATTTTCTTCTAAGTATGTTGTATCTGAACATATCTTCAAAATGAAACTCTCTTATCTTCTTACATCAGAACTTCCAGGGATGTAGAACAAAACTATATTCTAGAAGATCTTTTTTCATTTTCTATGCTTCTTACATAAGTACTTCTCTGCATATTAAAATACGTTATTAGAGAGCATATATGTTTTTTATATATATCATGTGTTTGTTTTCACCAAAACTCTTATAGGGATGTAGAACCAAAATATGTTCTAAAAACATAGACATACCTCTTTCCACCCAAGCTTCCTACATGCATTGGTCCCATTAAATCCACCTGAAATAGTTCTAGCACTTTGGAAGTAGACTGATGTTGTAACATTGGATATGACATATTGGTTTACTTCCTAATCTCACACTCACCATTGACTTCTCTTTCCTTAACCCCGAGTTCTGGCATTCCTATAATGGCTCCTCTATATATTATTTTCTTCATTCTTTTGAGATGAAGGTGTCCAAGCTTCTGGTGTCATAACTTCACCTTATCTTCCTTGATTGGTAAACAAGTGGAAGAGTAAGAAGTTATTTGAGATTCCCACAGATAACAATTATCTTTAGAATTTGTACCCTTCATCCGAACATTATTTTTATCATCTTTGACTAAACATTTTGACTTTGAAAAGTTAACTAACAATCCTTAGTCACACAATTGACTAATGCTGATAAGGTTAGCAGTTAATCCTTCTACAAGAAGAACATATTTTATACTAGGAAAGCCATCACACAACAATTTTCCAACTCCCTTGATTTTACCTTTGAATCCAGCTCCAAATCTAATAAGGCATGTGGGCTGATACCTTATACTTACCAACAACTTCTAAACCCTTGTCATGTTTCTAGAGCATCCATTGTCAAAGTACCAGTCTTCCCTAGTTGAAGCTCTCAAAGAAGAATGGGCTATAAGGTTGACCCCTTTCTCTTTAGAACTCCTCTTTTTACATACTTGATTACCCTTGGAATAAAATGAAGTTTTTTGAACTCCATACAATTTATAACAGAAAGGCCTTATATGACCATGCTCATTGTAACACCCCAATTATTTATTGAATTATTTTAATAAATTAATTATTTGATGTTGTGTACTTATATGCGTTGATGAGCATTTTATTATGATGTGAAGCCTTGTTGTTGGGTAGTTACCTTAGAAATTATCGATGTTAAGGTATTGAGGGTGTATCACTAATAGTGTAGATACTTAGGAGAGGAAGGAGATTATTACTGATATTATTATTTAAATTATAATATTAGAATAAGTAGATGATAATAATAATTAAATAATTATTTTTAGTTATCACTATCTAGAAGGGCATAAGTGGAATACGATATTAGGGGTCCAAGGGTTAAAGTAGTAAAACAAGGAAAAAGGGAAGGGTTATGTAAAAACGTCAGATCATAGAACGAGAAAGAGTAGAAGAGGATAATAGTACACCAAGAGGCTAGGATAAGAGAATCCATTGTTGAGGCTTATGAACCGTCAATAAAAGTTAAGGATGGGGTTTCAACTTTCTAAGGGTATTGTGTAATGATGGGTATGTTAGGGATTATGAATTGCTATAGTGATTGTGTGTTCTTATTCCTGAACTTACTTTTGTGTGAATTGAATCCATGTGATAATATGATGACTTAGTAATGAAAATTGATGAAACATGTGATGTTGTTTTGCCATGATTTGATGTGTATAATGCATATCATGATGTGTTCATGTTGTATTGTGAAAACATGTTGATCTTGGTGAATTTTAGGATTGTACTATGTTGAAATTGTATGATAAATGGTATTGGTATGGTGCAGAAATCACAACAAATTGTTGGTGTTTCACACGCATCGCCAGACAAGTGTCGTCGGGAGAAGCATTTCTATCCAAACGTCATCGGGCGAGACTCTGGGCGAGGGAACTTGGGAAAATGAATGCTCCTGGAAAATAAGAGAAGCACCTCTACTTCTTTGGGTGAGTGAGGAGAGAGGTTGATCGCTCTTGCTTTGCTGGGCAAGCCTCAGGAGAAGGCCCTGCGTCACCGGGCGAGCTTTAGGCGACATAACTAGGTTGAAAACTTTAAAAATCTATAACTTTTGACTCGTGGGTCCGTTTGACGCACTGTTTGAACCTACGGAAATTTAAAAATATTTTCTATCATATAAAAGAATTTCGAACACAGTGAGTGATTATTAGTTGGGGGATTATGCCCTTATGTATGCAATTTTATTTGTCATATCGAGATATGTGCATGGAATAATGCGTGATGACGCTGTATATTATTGTTGGGTTGTATGCTTTATATGTTGTATGTGTGGAAAAATGGTGGCCTTAATGGAGTGTCACATTTATGGATGTATATTTCAATGTGGGGTATTTTGTTGCATGGTTGTGTCGCATGCATTTCACGTTGTAGACTCCAGTCATTTTCGCTGGTTGTGATCCTAGATAACTATGCATGATTATATTCCATGTATACTTATTATTATACATTCTCTTGTATTATTGTGATATCTCACTCTTCTGTTGGAATAATGCTTTATACGACATCGTGCAGATAGTCAGGAGTAGTTTGAGGTTGCAGTGATAGGAAAAGGTTACTCTTCATTTTATTTCGAGTCAGCGTCAGTGCTCTAATATGTAACACTAGGGGTGTGAACGTTGAGTTATTTTTGTTGTTTTAATTACTTGTTTGAAGTCTTTTAAACTCCTCATTACTTGGATAAAAGATTAATTATTTTTGGATGTTGATTATTTAATTTCCAAGTGTGATTATTTTCCGCTGCTTAATAAAAGTTAGAGTTGAAGACCATGAGTTGATGTTTTGGTTCATCCGTTATTCGTGTTATGTATCTTATACTATTTATGAGAAGGTGTAACTTGATTTGAAAGTGTAGCATCCTAATTGTTTGTTATTTGTTTTAAAATTACTCTGATTTTATATTATTATTCTTCAGGAAAATTAGGGGTTACATTAGTGGTATCATAGCAGGTCGGTTCATCCAGCCAGGTTGTTGAGTTTGTAGTATGGTGTGACACTTGAATACTGTTGATGTGTTTGTTCGAACCATTGTTTGTTGTGATGGTGTGAAATAGTGAAATGGCTGGGAGAAATGACATTGTAATTGCTGCTGCTTCACAGGTTGTTGCTCAAGCTATGCAACATCAGCCTAATGCTAGCGGGAATGATGGATCCCGTGTCTTGGAAACTTTCTAGAGGTATCATTCGCCTACTTTTTAGGGTAGGTATGATCCTGATGGAGCGCAATCTTGGCTCAAAGATATTGAAATCATCCTCCAGATCATGGATTGCTTAGAGGAATAGAAGGTGAAGTTTGGTACACATATTCTGGCAGAGGAGGCTGATGACTGGTGGGTTGGAACTCGTCAAAGGATACTTATAGTAGATGAGGTTATTACTTGGGTTGTGTTCAGCAAGGAGTTTTTGAGGATTATTTTTTCTGAAGATGTGTGCGGGAAGAAAGAGATTGAATTCCTAGAGTTGAAGCAAGGCAATTTGTCTGTGATTGAGTGTGCTGATAAGTTCGTGGAACTGGAGAAATTCTATCCGCATTACAATGAAGCGATTGCTGAATTCTTGAAGTGTATAAAGTTTGAGAATGAGTTGCGTCTAGAGATCAAACAGGTGATTGGGTATCAGTAGATTCGTAGATTTCCAGAGTTGGTGAGTAACTGCAGAATTTATGAAGAGGATATTAAGGCTCACTATATGATTATAAGCAAGAGGAGATCCAAGTCACGACAGAACCATAGGAAGCCTTACAATGCTCTAGATAACAATGGCAAATAGAAAGTTACTAATGGTAAGAGGCCAAGTGGGGGAGGTGCTCCTGCTAACCTTATATGTTTCAAATACGGTGAACTGGGACATCGAATCAGTAAATGTACAGGCGATGTAAAAAGTGTTTCTGTTGCCGTAAAGGTGGGCATGGAGTGGCTGATTGCAAGAACAAGGAGGTATTATGTTTTAACTATGGCGAAGATGGACATATCAGCGCTCAGTTTCAGAAGTCAAAGCAAGCTCAATCCAGTGGGAAGGTGTTTGCTTTAGTAGGAAATTAGATGTCCAGTGAATACATGATGATATGAGGTATATGTTTCATTAATAGTACTCCTTTAGTTACTATTATTGATATTATGCTACACATTATTTTGTTGCTGCTAATTGTATGAAAAGTTGGGTCTTGTGTTGTCTTCTATGATTGGGAAAATGGTTATCGATACTCCATCTAAGGGATAAGTGACTACTTCACTAGTGTGATTGAGATGTTCTTTTCAATTCTTTGATAAATATTTTTCTGTGGATCTGGTTTGTTTATCATTGAGTGGTTTAGGTGTGATCTTAGGTATGAACTGGTTGGAATCCAATTATGTTCATATTAATTGTTATAACAAATCTATACGGTTTCTTTCTCTTGACGAGGAAGAGGAAGTTGGGTTCTTATCTACTAGGCAGTTGAACACGTTGATGCATGACGAAGCTCAGATGTTTTTGTTGATTGTGTCTCTGTCCATTAAAAGTAAAGCTGAAATTGATGAGTTGTAGGTGGTGCGTAACTTTCCTGATGTTTTCCTATACGATATTTCAGATGTGTTGCCAAAAAGAGAGGTAGATTTTTCTATTTATCTTGTTCTTGGTACCAGGCCCATTTCTATTGCACCGTATAGGATATCAACGTATGAGTTAGCAGAATTGAAGAACCAATTAGAATACTTGCTTGAGAAGAAATTAGTGAGACCGAGTGTCTCGCCTTGGGGAGCTCCGGTGTTGCTGGTGAAAAAGAAGGACAATACTATGAGGTTGTGTGTAGATTATTGATAGTTGAACAAAGTAACAATAAAAAAAAGTATCCACTTCCGAGAATTGATGACTTGATGGATCAATTAGTGGGTGCACGTGTGTTTAACAAAATTGACTTGAGATCGGGTTATCATTAAATTCGAGTAAAGG
Source organism: Vicia faba (assembly GCA_948472305.1). Lineage (NCBI taxonomy): Eukaryota > Viridiplantae > Streptophyta > Magnoliopsida > Fabales > Fabaceae > Vicia > Vicia faba. The sequence continues at coordinate 1,100,919,351 of OX451735.1, forward strand.
ATGATGATATTCAGAAGACGACTTTCAGGACTCGGTATGGACACTATGAGTATTTGGTGATGCCATTTGGCGTTTCTAATGCACAAGGTGTATTCATGGAGTATATGAACAGAATTTAGACAAGTTCTTGGTAGTTTTTATTGATGATATTTTGATTTATTCTAAATCAGAAGAAGAGCATGCCGAGCATTTGCAAAATTTATTACAAGTGTTGAAAGAGAACAAATTATATGCAAAGTTGTCAAAGTGCGAGGTCTGGTTGGAGAAGGTGAGTTTTCTTGGCCACGTTATTTCAGGTAATGGTATTGTTATAGATCCATCAAAGGTAGATGCATTGTTGTAGTGGGAAGCTCCAAAATCAGTTATAGATATTAGAAGCTTTTTGGGTTTAGCTGGTTATTACAGAAGGTTTATTGAAGGTTTTTCTAAGTTAGCACTTCCGTTGACTAAGTTGACTTGCAAAGGTAAGGCATTTGTGTGGGATGTTCAGTGTGAGGAAAGTTTTATAGAGCTGAAAAATAAATTGACGACGACTGCGGTTTTGATATAACCTAAACCGGAAGAACCTTTTGTTGTGTATTATGATGCATTTAAATTGGGTTTAGGTGGTGTGCTTATGCAGAAGGACAAAGTGGTAGCTTATGCGTCAAGGCAATTGAGGATTCATGAACAAAATTATCCTACTCATGATCTAGAACTAGCTGCAGTAGTGTTTAAGCTAAATATTTGGAGGCATTACCTTTATGGCTCCAGGGCGAAGTGTTTAGCATTCACAAAAGCTTGAAGTACTTACTTGATCAGAAGGAACTGAATATGAGGCAACGAAGGTGGTTAGAGCTGTTAAAAGATTATGACTTTGGCTTAAACTACCATCATGATAAATTTAATGTTATAGTAGATGCTTTGAGTTGAAAATATTTGCATATGTATGCTATGATGGTTAGAGAACTACAATTTATTGAGCAGTTCAAATATATGAGCTTAGCCTGTGAGGTAAAACTGTAAAGTATGATGGTGAGAATGTTGAAGATTAACAATGATTTCCTGAATGATATTAAAGAAGCACAAAAATTAGATGTGAACTTGGTAGACGTGATGGTTTCTTGTAATCAGTATGAGGACAGTGATTTTAAAGTAGACGTGCAAGCTGTGTTGAGATTCCACAATAGAATTTGTATTCTTGATGATCCTGAGTTGAAAAAGATGATTTTGGAAGAAAGTCATAGAAGTAGTTTGAGTATCCATTCGGGAGCTACTAAAATGTATCAAGAATTTAAGAAGTTATTTTTATGGCCTAAATTTAAACTCAATGTGGTGCGGTTTATGTATGCATGCTTGACTTGTCAGAAGTCTAAAATCGAACATCAAAAACCTGTAGGATTAATAAAACTGTTAGATTCTCCAGAATGGAAATGTGATAGTATATCGATGGATTTTGTGACACGATTTCTGAGTATTCTAAGAGGACATGATAAGATTTGGGTGATGGTTGATAAGCTGAAGAAATTGACTAATTTCATTCTGATTAATATCAGTTTTATTATATCAAAGCTAGCATATTTTTACATATGCGTGATTGTAAAGCTTCATGGTGTTCCGTCAAGTATTATTTCAGATAGATATCTGAGGTTTACTTCTGAATTTTGGAAGAGTTTACAGCAGGCGTTTGGCTCTAAGGTGAGATTAAGTTTTGTGTATCATCCACAGACGGATGGTCAGACGGAGAGGATTATTCAGTCCTTGGAATATTTTTTGAGGGTGTGTGTCCTTGAATAGGGAGGTACTTGGGATAGTTATCTTCCACTGATAGAGTTCATGTATAACAATAGTTTTGTTTCCAGCATCATAATGGAAACTTTTGAGGAAATTTGTGGTTGGAGGTGTAGGAAACCTTTGTGTTGGTATGAATCTGGTGAGAGTCTAGCGCTTGGACCTGAGATTGTTCGGCAAACTACAGAAAAAGTGAAGTTAATTCTGGATAAGATGAAGACTTCATAGAGTAGACAAAAAAGTTACCATGATAAGATAAGGAATGATCTTCAGTTTCAAGAAGGAGACCATGTATTCTTGAGAGTCACTCTGGTGACCGGTGTTGGACGCGCTTTGAAATCGAGAAAGCTTACTCCTCGGTTTATCGGTCCATATCAGATTTCTGACAAGGTGAGCATTGTTGCATATAGGGTGGCCTTTCCACCTAACTTTTCAAATTTGCGTGATGTATTCCATGTTTCACAACTTCAAAAAGACATTTCTGATCCATCTCATGTGATTTTGAGGGATGATGTGCAAGTGTGAGATAATCTTACGATAGAGGCCATGCTATTTGAGAAATTACTCTCACGAATGTAGTTTTGGGTGGAGCTGTCGAATAGAATATGACATGGGAATTGTAGAGTAGGATGCAAGAATCGTATCTGAAGTTATTCGCATAAGACAATTTTCAAGGACGGAAATATTTTTAAGTGGGAGAGAGTTGTAACACCCCGATTATTTATTGAATTATTTTAATAAATTAATTATTTGATGTTGTGTACTTATATGAGTTGATGAGAATTTTGTTATGATGTGAAGCCTTGTTGTGGGGTGGTTACCTAAATTATAGATATTAAGGTATTGGGGGTGTATGACTAATAGTGTAGACACTTAGAAGTGGAAGGAGATTATTACTACTATTATTATTTAAATTAGAATATTATAATAATATGGTGATAATAATAAATAAATAATTATTTTTAGTTATTATTATGTGTGATAGGGTGGGAGAACTAACTCGGGTGTTTTGTGTTTGATTGTAAATGTTGGGGATAGCAAGAGCCGCCATCGAATTTTCTTTTATCCAATAAAGAAAAGGATGAGAAGAACAGGAAAGACCTTTTGATAATTTTCTTGAGTTCGGGGGTAGGTTATCAAAAGGGAAGGTGTTAGCACCATTTTCATCTGTAGTTATCTACGGGCTCTTAATTGCTTGATCACTTTAAAATGCTTTGTGTTTGTGGAAGTTTGAAAATATTTTGAAAACGCCTAAGTTTGGAAAACTTTGCAATGATTCTCGTATAGTTGAGAATGTATACAAAGTGTTGGTTTTGAAAATATTTGTTGAAAGGAAGTGTTTTGGAAAGATGTTTGAAAATGCCAATGTAAGGCTATTTTGTAATGATTCTCGTATCGTTGAGAATGTATACAAAATGTTTGTTTGAAAGATGTTTTGAAAGTGTGAAGTGTAAATGGTTTTGTTTGTGAGCAACCAATTATGAGAAATCTACATACTCAAAAAGTCTTTGTTCTTTTCCTCCTCCTTTAGATAGTGCTTGTCTACCATTAGTTGGTAGAGAGCCATATCATTGGATGTGAGGGACTGGCGTGGGTCATCGTACAGTCATTGAATGCAACATGTAATATGTTTTAGCAATTGTTGTAAGGGACTAAGATCATTTACCGAAGGCAACATTATGAAGGGTCATCGAGGGACTTTGATCTTTTAATCAGGGGGTCTTTTGCTAAAACATCTCATATTCGAGGGACATGATTGTTTAAATCTGAGGCAACAAGTGTGGGTTACCATAGAGGTGCATGTGTGCAAAGTGTGTTTGATTCAATTATTTCATCTTGAATTAGGTTTGTCTAATGTTTGATTTTAATCTTGTCATACAAACCCTAATTACTAGCAATAATATGGAAAATGATAAATTACAAAATTTAAATGTCCTACGCTATTACAATACTTTTGGGGATGTGGGATAGATATTTACAAATGGGAATGACAAGTAAAATAAAACCTAATTTCTATTACAAGACTTTGACAGTTACATAAATTGTAATGCAAAACAATAAAATGTACAAAAAATGTAAAGGTGAAGAAAAGAAAATTGTTTTTATGGCTTTTTATGGAAAAGATTTTAATTAACCTAATTAAACTACTTAATTTTAATCACAAAAGAAATTAATTGATTATCTTAAATAAAACTTAAAATCTAAGTTAATTAAATTAAGAAGAGAAAATGAAACCTAAGTCTAAAAATAGTTATTTAGAAAATAGTTTGAAAGTTAATTTAAAAATATTTGAAGCATGGACAATAAATAAAACCTAGTTCTAAATATGAACAAAAATAAAGGAAGTGTTTAAATTAAAATATTTAATTATTTAATTATTTAAGAAAATATATTTTTGTTATTTTTTGGTTAAATAAAATATAAAAAACTAAAAATATAAAAATATAAAGAAAAATAAAGTTTTGGGTTGGGTGTTAAAAGAGTGAAATGGGGGTTAAGAGTAGTAAACATGCCCAAGCAGTTTTTCTTTGGAATCAGAAAAATAAAAAAAAATAATGGAATTGGGCTTGTGGTTAGTGAGCAATCAGGGGGGTGATGTTCAGCAAAAAAATGAAGGCCCGGGCCAAAGGAGGCCCAGGCGCTTTGGAGACAAAAAAACATAACAAAATAAATGTGAAAAATGCAAAAGGGTACTGCTGGGGCTCGAACTCAGGTCCCTACGTATCAATGTCTTACGTGCGCTCTCTCTGCCACTAGGGTGGCTGTTTCATCCGGTAATAGAAAAAGTTGTAATAAATTTAAAATTAACTCCTTCCTGACTGTACTTTATCTTCTTCCTCGCGCCACATTTTTGAACTTCTGAACTTACTCATTTCTCAACCATTTCAGAAATTGTAAATATCAAACTTGTTAGAAATTTCATCACGATTTAAAATATGTAAATAACTTGAACTAACACTCAAAGATGAACACGAATTTCTGTTGGCACCAAATTCTGACTTAATTTTTCTGTAAGTTCAACTTAAAAATTCGCATCACTCAGGAAAGATAAATGAAAACTAAGGGCATGGTTAGCTTCAGGACAATTATGTCTACATTTTATCTTTACAAAATAACTATTAATGATGCTTGTATGAGAAGTTAAAAGTTGAGGAAACTTACCTCAAAACTGGAAATCGTGTCTGATGATTGAGCGCTCCTTGAGATGTTGTGATGATCTAGATAGCTTCACTGAACTTCCAAGAAGCTAATGCAATGCTTACTTTGGATTGAGAGTGGTTGTATTGTTCTGGAGAAGTTAATGTGCAGAGCTTTGTTTTTTGTTATGGAAGATGAGGAAGATGATATTACAATTGTGTTGCAGGTGTTTGGATAGCTACTATTTGAGTTATAGAAGCTTGGTGATTGATTAAAATTGAAAACGCATGAGTGGATTGTGAGGTGGGTGTTCAAAGTCAGAATATGCCACCAAAATGGTATTTTTGTGCAAGTTCTGATTTGAGGGAGTTTGGGAGAATTTCAGGGCTTGTGAATTCGTGTGTTAGGTTGCAAGTACATCCTCTATTTTTAGGCAAGAGGTTTGGAAGGTTCAAGGGATCAGAATCACAAGATCACATGTTATGGTTTTTGACTTGTTTTTGAAGCAATCTTGAAAAACATTGTTCCAATGCATAATACAAGGCTATCTAAAGTGGTTAGGAACTTTAAACATGTTGCTTCTAGCTTTTATGTTGAGTGTGTGCATGGGGAATAAGTTATAGGCTCAATACAAGTTAACTTTTTGATTTAAGTAACTTTACAAGAATGGAAATGTTAATGTGTGCCAAAAATGGATGAATCTCTTGGACAATGGCTCAAATATTTGGATCATAACTCTAATATTTGTGTAATCAATTAATTAGCTCCTAGATCAAAAATGACCTCTTCAATTTCTTGGACATTTTAGAAATCTTGAAACATTTCCTACAACCTTCATGTTGACCATTTTGACAAAATCAAATTGGAACTAGGTAAAAATTGGTTAAGAAGTTAGGTCAAAAATCTGCCTAAACTAGTTGAAAATTTCACTAAGTGTTTTAAGAAAAATGTTATGACTTCATGAGCCTATATCTTCAAATATAAGCATTTTTTAGACATCAACCCTCTAATGCAAAGTTTTATAATTCATCAAGACATACAACTTTTATGTTGAAAGTTTTCCTTGAGTCATCTTGCATCTTGGTGAAAAATTATCATGAAGTAATGAATTTATCAAGTATAAAAACACTTAGAAATTTTCTAAGTCTTAGAAATTTTGACTTTTTTATTGACTTTTTTGACTTTCTTGATTCTTGATGATCAAATTTGATAATTTCGAATGTCTTGATGAATCTTGATTTTTGAAACTCAATGTTGATCAAAAAGTCAAAGTTTGACTTTTTGTGTATCAGTTGACTTTTCATCAGTTGATCCAAAATTCAACTATCAATCTATTGATCTTAAGAAATAATTTGAGCTATGAAATTAGGTCAAGATATTGTGTTTGAGTCCTTAAGATCATACTTCAAGCCATTGGGTCATGTATTAGGTCAAAAGTTAATGATCAGTCATTCTCAATCAAAACCTTAATTTTGACAATTTTGTCTCTTTGATGATTTGAGTGATTTTCTTGAGGAATTGTGATCAACCATTGGTTAATTGATAAATACCACTTAAACATGTTGATGTTGGCCAAAAATCATGAAGTTTGCTTGTATGTTTGACCATAATCGACTTTTACCCAATACAGTTGATTTTTAGTCATTTGAGCAATTGACTGAGCAAATTTGTGATGCAAGGCTTGAAAATTGATATGAGAAACCTTGAAGATCTATAATGAACCATTAAAGTCATTTGAGGCATCAAAATTCCAATTGTCCTTGAGAAAAACAAAACCCTAATTTGGAGGCTCAGTGCTTAGGAGGTGAGCTTATCTGATCAAACTCTTGGAACTTCTTGAGCATTTGAGATCTTTTGTGAGAAATGTCTTGAGAATAGAGAGGGATCATTTTGGGGTACAACAATTTCCCCTTTTAAATCTTCTTAAACATGAAGAGTTAGATTGGCTTCTTCGCCATTCGTGCTTTAGGGTAGAATATGATTGAACACATAAGTGCCCAAAAATTTGTGCTCCCTTGTGCACGAAGTAAGACTGTTTGTTGATTATGTCGGGAATGGGCTTAAAGATCCCATTCAGAGGTAATTGTTGATAGAAGTATCATAATGAGTCTACGCTCGACTGTATCTGAAGAAATATTAGAATAAATCTTTGGTCGATTTAATCTGAACTAGAAAAGGTCTACCGAGCGAAGTATCAGAATAAATCTTTGGTTGATTTAATCTGATCCAGCAGATGTCTTTAACTCTTTAACTGAGAGAAGTATCAGAATAAATCTTTGGTCGATTTAATCTGAGCCGGAAAAAAGGTATACTGAGAGAAGTATCAGAATAAATCTTTAGTCGGTTAATTTAAGCCAGTAGATGTCTTTGAAAATCCTTAACTGAGAGAAGTATCAGAATAAATCTTTGGTCGATTTAATCTGAGTCAGAAAAAGGTCTACTGAGAGAAGTATCAGAAAAAATCTTTGATAGATTTAATTTGAGCCAGCAGATGTTTGAAAATCTTTAACTGAGAGAAGTGTCAAAATAAATATTTGCTCGATCTAATCTGAGCCAGAAAAAGGTCTACTGAGAGAAGTATCAGAATAAATCTTTGGTCGATTTAATTTGAGCCAGCAGACGTTTGAAAATATTTAACTGAGAGAACTATCAGAATAAATCTTTGGTCAATTTAATCTGAGCCAAAAAAAGGTCTACTAAGAGAAGTATCCGAATAAATATTTGGTTGATTTAATCTGAGCCAGCAGAGGGTCTTTAAATTTTTAACATAGAGAAGTATTAGAATAAATATTTGGTTGATTTAATCTGAGCCAGAAAAAGCTCTATTGAGAGAAGTATCCAAATAAATCTTTGGTAGATTTAATCAGCCAACAGAGGTCTTTAAACCTTTAACTGAGAAAAGTATCAGAATAAATCTTTCATCGATTTAATCTGAGCCAAAAAAAGGACTATTGAAAGAAGTATCAGAATAAATCTTTGGTCGATTTAATCTGAGCCAGTAGAAAGTCTTTAAATCTTTAATTGAGATAAGTATCAGAATAAATCTTTGGTCGATTTAATCAAAGCCAAAAAAAGGTCTATTGAGAGTGTTCATTATGTAAGTATTTTCCTTTTCTTGGCCTACAATATATTTTGATAATATCGGTCTGTTGATTGATCTTTCCTGAAAAGTCAGATGCTCTATCATCGGCACTTTTCTGCTGTTGTACCGCAATTTTTGCCCCTAAGATTCCTCTATTATATCATATAAATTCAACCATATCAAGATCACAATTAGGTTTGGTTCTTCTCCCTATATTTAGGTTTTCTCATGAGGAATCACCAAGAACCGTGATTTGTATATTGTGATCATATTTGTTTTGTATTGATTAACTTTTAAACTAACAAATGCATTTAATGTTTTCTCTTGTTGATGATATCATAGGTGAGGTCACAACACATTTCATCAGGTTGATTCATTGGTTCATGAGTTTATTTTTATGCCTTCTTCAATAAAATTTCATTGAGATTCAAGCTTCATCATTAAGGATGCTTTAAATTAATATCATTAAAAGGTCTACTATGATTCATCATGCCTCAATTTGTCAAATAAAGTCAAAATATGCAAGAGTTGATTGAAGAAGTTTGACCTAATTGGACAAGTTCTTGATTTCTTGATCACAAGTGCATAACTCTCTCAATTCTTAACATTTGGAAGTGGTTTTTGGTGCTATGGTTTCTTATTATCATCCTCAACAACTTATATTAACATGGAAAAAGTTATTGTGCCATACAAATTGTCAAAATTGAAAAAGGTTTCCAATTTATTTTGGTGCTTAAGGAGCTAGGGTTTTGACTTCTAAGGGCTATATCTTGTATATATTTTGAGATTTTTGGGTGATTCCAAAGTATGATTCTCCTTAAATTTTTATCAACTAATCACTTCAATAGTTTCAAGAAAATTTTATGTGGAAGATGCCTAATGATGAAGAAAGATTACATGTCCTCTAGACAGGCCACCAAATTCCCTTATGTGACTTCAAAAGATCATAACTTGGTCAAATTTTATCTCTTTGAGCCCATTATTTTTCCACAATGATCTTAAGGATGTGAACTTTAACTCTTCTTTGATGTGCAAAGCTTGAAAATGAGTGGAATATTCCTTAAGAACTCAAAAGATCATAGGTCACGTCATGAATTGTTTTACCAATTTCCCAAGGCCATAACCTTTTCAATACTTGGTATTTTTGAGTGATTCAAGTTTCACAATGCTCTTTGGGATGTCCACTTCAAGATAACATCAATTATCAAAGATAAATTTTGTAGGAATACCTTGTTTTAACTCAAAACATTATAGCTCAAGCATCCAGTTGATCTCACTCTTTGCACATTGTAAATTTTGTGACTTTATCTTTTTTAATTGCTTCAAGAATCATGCCCTAAGACCCGTCGAGATATGATTACCATGGATACAAAGATGGTACCATGAAACTCAAGTTTTCTCCAAAGTCAGAATTTGAAATTCATAATATGGCTTCTAATCACCAATTTAGCACGCATTTTTGATTTAAATATGTTTAACAAAGTTCCCAAAGTTGAATTAAGGATCAAAATGCAGGAATTGATCATGTTTTGATGCACATGGGGTCACACTTTTTTCACTTTCGAGCTTGATCCAATTTCCCTCCAAACTTCAAATTTCCTCTGAATTCTTTGCACCATTCGCTTCCATATAAATAGAGAGACATATTGCATTCATTTTCTCAAGCTTGAATATCCAAAATCACCCTTCCAAACTCTCTCCTTAACCCACTTTTCTGCAACTTCGAATTTGGTTTTACAGTCGTCCTCAATCCATTTTCTTTGCTTATTCTTCATCCTTGAACTTCACCAAAGCTAACAGAAGAAGAACCTAGCCCTAAAGCATCCTAAGTCATGCTAGACAAGTCAAGCTTTAGAGCTCCAAATTTGAACTTCAATAGGTAGATTCCTCCATGAATTCTCTCAAAATTTGATACTACAATGAAGCTCTCATCATTCTGATACTAGTCGCAACATTTTTTTCAACTAGAATTGAGTTTTGGCCATGAATTTTCAAATCCTTATTCAAATTTTTCTTTCTGTTTTTTTGAAAATCCACTGAGCTACACCTTAAATAAATTTTTCGCAAGGGTATGGTTGTTTTTGTCTTGATGAGAAAAAGCGAATGGCACAGGTCTGAGCTCCTGATTTTATAGTATGAGAGACCTGCAATTCGTGTGGCTGGAGGTTGAAGATGACCAACGTGTCATCTCTCAATTAATGATAATGCGCCACTTGTTTTTTTCAAAATTTAATTTAATAATGGATCCAGTGTTTTATTCAATAAGGATCATGTATGGGCAGCGTGCCAAATCTCTTGGATCTGATTACTAACGCGTTTTGACATTCATCTAATGGTCTATATCTTTTGTTTTATTTTTATTTTCTGATTTTTATATTTTAATTGATTTAAACTTCAAAGAATCATAGAAAATTCATTTTTGAATCAAAAGTTATGAAAAAACTCACAAAAGTATTTCAAATATTCTCTTTCTAATTTTTATTTTTTTCATGATTTTACTTTCAGATTTGATATTTTTTATAATTTTTCTTTTGTTTTAACTTGTTTTTAATTATTATAATTACTTTTTTGATATTTTTAAATTCTAATTTTTTTTATTAAAATCACTTTCCTTATTTCTGACTTTCTGAAATTTTTCTAGAATTTTATTTTGACTTCTACTATTTTTTTAATCTTTTTTTCACTTATTTGAGTGATTTTAATTAGTTTAAAAATTACCAAAAATTTTATAAAAATATTTGAGATCATTACTGATTTTTCTTTGGTTTATTTAATTTTTTGTTTGATACTTTGAATATGGTTTGATATTTTGTCTTCTATTTTCATTTTAAAAAACAATTTAAAATTCATTTCTTGGTTTTATCTTATTCATTAAATACATTTATTTTTAATATATTCTGGCTATGTGTTTGTTGATCATGAACTTCATTAACATCACTGGATCTTGAGTGTTGAGTTTAACTCCACTAAAATGGATGGATAATTTTAACGATAGTTTGATTAAATTTTTTATTCAAATGTATCCCATCCCTGTTCATCTTATCCCTTTCTCATTGTGTTATATGTTGTTAGAAGACGATCTACATATCATCTATCCAAACATACGGCACATGGATTGCTTTTGATCAGCCTCAAAATAGGTGTGACTTTTATATAAGTCCACTTACGGTTGCTTAACATGTCGCTAAATTTTGTCCCGATTCGAGAAATGATCATTTGTGGCCTAAAACTATGTTTGCAATCCCAAGAATGTTTAATTTGAAACATTTGATCCAATAAACTTGAGGTTCATTGTAAGGAGGATTTGGTCTTATCAATCCTCTAATGAATCATCATAAATTTTGGACTAAGGGAATCATTTAAACATCGTTGATCATTTGTTGTTACCTTGAGAATTTGAAATGAATGATATACTTGACAATAAGAAAATGAAACTTGTTGTGGGGAGGCTTTGATTTTATCAATCTTCTAATGAGTTTTCAAATATAAGATTCAATATGGTCATTCAACTAACCTCTAAATTCTAACTCATTAAGAATTGACTTTTATTTTTATGCTTTTACTTTATGCTTTTACTTTAAGCACCATTTATCTTAGCATTTTCATTTCATGCTATTTTCATCTTTGCTCACTTGAGCATTTATCTTTATGTCATTTCTATTTTGCTAACTTGAGCTTTTCATTTTCTTTTTGAAGATACCTAATAACCAACTTGAACAATAAAAAACTTTAATGTTACTTGGACCATTTGGTTACTATCCTTGGCATTTTGAAGTTGTGGACTTCTTGGACTTAAGAGTAAAGACCTTGACCTACCTTGGGACCTTGTGACTTCTAGTGTTATTTTGTATGGAGTTCTTGGGGTTTACCCCGAGACATTGGGTTGTTTGTTTTCTTTCTGTGCAAGTTATTCTGATTATATGCCTTGTCTGTGATTGGGAATTCATCTGTATGCAGCCATTACTCTGCCCAATTTTTGTAAAGACTTAATGCATTCGAAGTTTGGTATTCTCAAGAGGGTTATATCTTTTCTTGCTTGGTTTCAATACAAAGGATGGGAATTCTACATTGAATCATTGTGTCAAGTGTTGGCTTCTTGTTGGTTAGGCGGTTCTTTTCTCTAGCTTTTACCTTATTGCCTTAAGATAGTCCCTTCATCTCCTCCCATCTTCTTTAATTTCAAAAATCTTCTCCCTCCTTTTCAAAACCCTTCTTGTTTTCTAACTAGAATCACTTTCACAATAAACTTGGACTTAGGTCAATGCATTTTCAAAATATTTTCTTAATCAAACTTTAACCAACTTAATAAGATCTTGACATTTTTTGTGAGAATACTAAAAGTCAATCAATATCATTCAAACCATTTTCTCCCTTTTTGCTTTTATCCTTAAAACTTTCTCAAAATATTATACTCTTGTCAATCCTTGTACTGATGCGAGCTACTATACTTATATGATATGTAGTGAAGTGAGATATTTTCCACTTGGGTGTTGAGTGAGGCTTTTTTGATTTTAAAATCTAAGCTATATCCTCCACTTTGAGATGATGCAAAATCTCCTTTATGCTAATCGTGGGTAGTAAGTGTGATACATAGGCACTAAAGGTTCGGAATCGCGGTGGGTGCAAAAATTGTAAAAATATACTTCTTTTCTTATCCCCATAATCTATTTTTGTATACAACTCTTATAGCCAAAATACATAAATTGTAAAAGAGGTTTTTGCGGAGTACCATAGATGTTTATGGTGCTAATACATTCCCTTTGTATAACCAACCCCCGAACTTAGATTTTCTCCCCCTTTTTTTGGGTTATTCACTCTTTTCCCATTCCTCTGAAAACAATAAAGCGCGGTGGCGATTTTTTATTTTTATTTGTGCGAACTAAGTCAATCAAATGGTTTAGTCTTAACATTTTTACTCCTACATAAAAAATGGCGACTTCACTGGGGAAAGATTGACCAATTGTTGGTCCATCCCTAAGTGGGTTGAGCCTATATTTTGTGAGCAACCCTTTTCTTTGAGTAGTTTTGTATAAAATAAAATATGTGTGATATAAGTATTAGTGAATGTTTATTGTGTTTGATCTCTATGTGTGTGTCATACAGTGGTAGAACCGACTGTTAATACTGGTTTGCGTTTATTCGCAAATGTCGCGGTAAGCAAGAGTCGCCACTGACTTTTATTTTATCCAATCATGAAAAAGAAAAAGAACAGAAAAAACCTTTTTCGAGATGTTTCTGAGTACGGGGGTAGATTATAGAAAGGGAAGGTGTTGGCACCCTTTCTATCTGTGGTTTTCCACGGGCTCTTAGGTACTTGCTCATTTTGAAAACTGCTTGTGTGTGCTTGCTTTGAAAAGTTCTGTTTTACTTCATTTTAACCCTTGTTTCTGTCCTCAAGAGTGTTATGAAGTTATTTTTGAAAACTTTGTTTAGGAAAGTGTTGGTGTGAAAAAAAAGTTTTTGTTTGTTTGAGCAAGTATCTAGGAACTAATCTACCTACTCGAAAAAGGTCTGTTCGTTTTCCTTTTAGAAAATGTTACCCCATTATTGAGAAATAGGTAGCATCGTCATTGGAGTTTTTTAGGGATATTCGAAGGGACAAATACGATCACAAAAGCAATGTTAGTAAATGTTAGTAATCATCGTAAAGCCTTAAAGATCATTTTCCGAGGCAACATCCGAATGGGTCATTTTAGATCTTTTGGGGCTAGAGGATAACCACTAACAAACCCTATACTTCATGACCGTTTACCGAAGGAAATCGGAGTGGAGTAAACTCTAGGAGTGAGCATGTGCGAGTGTAATTTTCAGTTAATTTATCTTGGCACATTTAGGGTTTTCTACCGTATTAATTTTCAGTTTGTCTTTCCATACAATCCTATTAACATACATCTAAGCAGTTTATAGCTTGCGAAAATAAAATGCGGGAAAGTTAAAGTCCTACCTATTACAGGGCTTTTGCAGATACATAATTATTTTGGACTAAAAATAAAGATGCGGACTTGAAACACTAATTACTATTACAAACTCGGAGAAGTTACAATAATAATAAAAAGGAAATTATAACATGCGCGCGGCGAATTAAATGCGAGAATAATTAGCAAACCTAAAAAATCTAATTGAAAAAAAATTAGGTTATTTTTGGGGAAAATTTAGGTTATGTACAAATTAAATTCTAATTTCTAATTGTTTTTATATTTATGAAGAAAAGAATTAAATTTCCCTGAATAATTAATCTAATTAATTTAGGAAATAAAATATTTTATGAAAAAATAATTTTTGATGTTTTTTTATGATTTTTTGATTAAATAAAAAAATTGATTTTTTGGGTTATTTTTGTAAAAAAAATAATTAGTGAATAATTAAAATAAAAGAAACAAAATAAAAGAAAGAAATTGAAATTGGGCCTGTGTTATAAGCTGAAAGGGGGGTGTATGTTGAATTGTTCAGGCCCAAATTCCTGGTCAGCCTAATCCTTGTGTGGGATCCAATGTAGCCATACTTGGAGGGTGCATCATGGACCTCCCTTTGATTGAGCGTTGGATCTGGAGTATGAACGATCCATTGGCTGGATTTTGGGTTGCATGGTAGGCGCCTGGAAGTGTGTATGCATGGGACATGTTGTCAAACATTAAGAAAATAGAGAAAACATTGGGACCTGGGATCGAACTCAGGTCCTCCCACTCAACATATGAGCGCTTAACCAACTGGGCTACAGTGTTCAATTGTTAATATGATAATAACAATAAATAATGTAT